>CM029472.1:45260636-45860636 GCA_017140325.1 Eucalyptus leucophloia subsp. euroa
AAGATTTAGTCTCCGATTCATATTTCGTCGACCAATCCTTCCTAATTCACATCTTTGTTGAAAGAATTTTTTTTGTAATTCCTTACATAAGGATTCAGAAAATACCGGATCTCCGCCTACACAAGCAAATTGTTGATAAAACTCCAAAATGGCATTTTCTTTTGACCCAATTTTTTTTTTTCTCTTTATCATTCAGGAAAGACAAGAAAATCTCAGGATAGCAAACATTCTCTAGAATTTCTCTTAGATTCGAACCCATAGCTGATGATAGAACTAGAATAGATATTTTCTGTTTCCTACTCACACGAGCCCATATCCTTGCTTTTCGATCAATCTCTAATTCTAATCTTCCTCCCCAATCTGATATTATGGTCCCGGTATAGACCGAAATTCCGTTATGGTCCAATTCTGACCGGTAATAGATACCGGGACTTTGCAATATTTGATTGATCACAATTCTGTATATTCCATTTACTATAGAAGTTCCCAGGGAATTCATTAAAGGAATGTTTCCAATAAAAAGAGTTTGTTCTTGCATATCCCTACTGGTTTTCCAAATTAATCCCGCGGATACATATAATTCAGAAGAATATGTGAGTGATTCATATACAGCATCTCTTTCTTTTATCAAAGGTTCTACCAATTGATATGTTTCCACAAATAATTGAAATTCAATTTCTTGATCTGTATCTTCAATTTTTGGAAACTTATAAAGTTCTTCTGTTAAGCCCTGATCAATGAATCTACAAAATCCTTCAAATTGTATCTGATTAAACCCAGGTATTGTAGACATTCCCTCATTTCCATCCCCGAGCATTTTGAATTTCCCTTTTCTCAAAAAATTCCATTATTGACCCATTCTTCATCAAATCATATGGATTGATTTAGCAATGATGGAATTTCTATTTTGTTTACTGAATCGCATGAAATTTTACTCACCCCGTATATGGAATGTATGAAATGCATATGAACGGAGGAATAAAGACAATTTTATATTCAAATTGGAATTTGGAACAGATAGAAAATCGAAAGGAATTAATAAATGCCACTTAGGCTTATGGAGTTTTGGATAGAATATCAAAAAAAAGTGATTCCATTTCTACCATTATTATGATATTACATACTCTAATCCGATTGGGTACCAGAAAAAGAAATGGATTCGGATTTCATCTGTTCGATGATATAAAGACATTATAATCATCAAAAATATAGAGTTGATATTTTTTTAGCACTTAACTTTTTCATGGATTCTATTGTTCAACAAATGATTCGCATAAAAGAGAGATACTTTTATTTTACCTTTTTTTCTTTTTTTAGTAGAATACGATTGAAGGGCGTAACATAGTAATAAAGTTTGTATTTATTAACCATGTGTAGATAGCTATCTATGTTTCCTCCTTTATTTAAGTTCTATTCGGGACAGCGCGTGCTATGCTATATCAAAATTTCCATTTTCTATTCCATCTATTGAATGAAAAATTGAAGCACTACAATTTACTAATAATTCTCTATAGTCATCATATATAGATATGATATCCAATTAGATATTTGTATAACAATTTATGTTCTGGGGTTTACATATACTTCTATTTGCTGTTATAATGGAAATTGGAAAGGATTTTTTTTTATGGAAAAGAATCAATACTGATTAGTTATGTATCAATTTGGATTTTCTTATATAATTAGAATTAGGATTAAGAAAAGACAATTTTGGATTCAAATCCAAGAATCGTTCATGAATTTACAGTCCCATTTAATAGTTAATGGTTCCAATTTGTCCTAAATTTTGGCTTTTGGGACTGAAAAACCACATTTGGTTTTTCAATTTTTCAATATCAATATAAAAAAGAGAGGGAAAATTTTTAGATATTTCGTTTTTGAGATACTATACATACAACCGAAGGGATGGATCCAATCCAAAAAACGAAGGATTTTTTCTTTTCGGGCAGGGGTTAAATTTAAGAAAACGGGATTCAAGATGCAAGTCCAATAAAAAAAGAAGTTTCGGAATCCCCCACTCGACGCAAACAAAGGGAGACTTTTTTCATCTATTTTGTAGGGTATCATACATTTTGGCGGCATGGCCGAGCGGTAAGGCGGGGGACTGCAAATCCTTTTTCCCCAGTTCAAATCCGGGTGTCGCCTGATCAAGAAAAAACTCGAAATCTCTTATTTCGTTTTGCTGATATAACTCGCTGAATTTTTCCCCAGCAGAAGCAAACAAAGTAAAAGTAAAAGGACTCTTGAGACTTGCTTGCTTGGTTCGAAACATCTGGAAGTTTGGCTCTCGAAAGCTAAAGTGCTCTAAATCCTTGCCTCTAGGATTCAAGGACAGATGAATGGTGGAAGGGCTCTCATATAAAGATTTATTGATTCCCTTCCACTACTAATGTAGTGTTTAATTACCGGGTCCTGAATTAGATTGGATAGCCCCACGGAAAATCGAATTAGTGGTTGTGGAAAGGGCTGAAGATACTTTCTATAGAGACTCAGGAGAGTCTCTAAGTCCTCGCTATCCAATAACAATTCGATGGAAAATTGGCTTTCGAAAATTGAAATGAAAAAAAAGATTCTTTCTTTTCAACAAACCCTAGTCAAAAATGGAATAGGTAGTCCTCCGATTGTTTCACAGAGACAATACTTAGACAGTAAGAATTAGATCAAATGGGAAATAAAAGGATGTGATAGATAACGATCTATCTTGACATTCGATTTTTCATATTTTTATACCTTGTCTAAAGATAAAGACAAGAAAAGATAGAATAGGTCTTATTATTCCTACATCTTAGGAAGATTCCCCTGATACTTCTAAATGGGTCACTGCGTATTTTGCTTGTGCTTAACGTTTTCCGATTCTACTAGAAAAATAATATTCTATAAGAATTTGAAGAATTTGTTATAAGCAGATTTATTAGAGCCTTTGATCAATGGTGTTGGGTCAGAATCCCTTTTTGACTCTACGCCAGTGATTCCACTATTATTAGTGAACAATAATATAATGGAATAATTCCTTCATAGAGATAGGGGACATAATTTACATGGATATAGTAAGTCTTGCTTGGGCTGCTTTAATGGTAGTCTTTACATTTTCTCTTTCACTCGTAGTATGGGGAAGAAGTGGACTCTAAAGGTACTACTAATTGAGGCGAGGAATCAAACTGTATCGATTGTTTTCTAGATCGTTTTGCAAAGCCTTTTTCCTTTTTATTTGATTTTTATTTGTTTTTCTTTCCCTTTTTATTAAGCCCTTTTTATTAAGAGAAAAACGTTCGGTTATTATATTAAGTGGATACGTACCTTCTATGGGAAACAACATATACATAGTGGTTGTCCAAGGAGGAACTACGCATAATAAGATCTTACCTTGGCAAGTCACATATTGCGCACTTACTTTACCACTTGTTTTTTATTTTAGAAATCTTATTTATGCTATACTTAGGCTTTATTGACTCATTTCATATCATGGTTCAAGAGTTTAAATAAAATGGTGGGTTTTCTTATTTTATTCCTTTTCGAAATCCGAAGAAATTTCTAGAGAACTTCTTGGATCATCTGTTAACTGCTCAATCAATTACTTCTTCGGAATGCTAAAAGAAAATTAATCGATTTTCCTTTTTTAATATACTATATTCCATACCCCCCCGTCGCCCATGGATTTGATTCTTTCGATCGATACAGGGATTCGTATTGAAAATAATTCGAAATCTAGGAATTCGAAGCGTACTATTAAGAATTGCCTTTCGATTGTTTTCGATTGATTGGAATCAAGACAAATTAAATAGAATTGGGATGCTATGTACATTACATATATCAATACATATATCAAAAAGATACATATTGTAGATTAATCTATATTAAGATTCTATTTTTTTTATTTTATACAGTACAACTTGTTACATTCCAATAAATTACAATAAGAATAATAGCTCGTATGGTAGAAAGAAATACATGAATCTTTCTACCATACTATCGGATCTCATAGAATACTATACTGCTAATTCGAGTCCGCTCATTTCATTTAAGACGCGAGATGAAAATCCTTTTGATTTCTTCTATTTCTTCAATCATTGACTAAGAAAAGAAGTTAAGTTTGATTCAAATAAATTTACAGAAATTCACAAAGCTCTTTGGAGAAAAAAATTCTATTTTATCGTTCTGCACTCAACTTTTGAAGCTCAAGAAGTTATATTTCTAGATCTCCAACCTTCGACTCGTATCTTGATGATCGCGAACTAATCCTCGTACTATAAATTTCTTACTCATTGACGACTATAGACGTAAGTTTTACTTCATCTTAATTCAAAAGGATGATCTTTTTCGTTATTTTAAGTCTCCAAAAAAAATAAAACTTGCTTTTCAAAAGAATTAATTTTATAGCTTATTATTTCAAAAGATATTCGAAAATTCCTCGCTAAGATTAAACTTTTCTTTTCAAAATGAATTAAATATATGCTTTCATTGAAGTTTCAAAACCCTAAAAGCTTTCTATCTAATCATTTACTTATGTTCATCCTCTAAATTGTCATTTTTCAAAGAAGTAAAGCAATCTCTAACAAAGGAAGGGTTCTTCGAGAAGTATCAAGAATCAAGAACAAGGAACCTCGGTCGAAGGAGGACTATCCACTTCGATCTCACCGAGAAATTCGAGTCCTACACCCACTCACTTCCAGACGTTTTCAATGCCAAAATTTAAAGGTTAGGGTCAACATCCGAAGCAGATAATTGAGGATTTACTCTAAGGTCCAAAAACTATCTTATATTTACAAACTCTACGTCTTAAAAGGCACACTCCATTGAATACGTGATGAGTTTCTCAAAATAAAAATTATATTGAGTACATCTATTAAAAAATGAGAATTAATTTCCCAGGTAAAGTCAGGAATTGCTTTAATATTCCCTGATCATGTGGGACCAAATAACCGATGGTAACGAAGATGATAAAATTTTGACAACCTAGAATGGGTGTTGTACAAATTGAAGGGAAAGGAATGGACATTTAAATTAAGGAAAGGAAATTTATTTTTTAATGAAAAGTGTCATAAACCCTAAGTGTGATTTCGATTTCTTGGATGCCGTTAATGTGAACTTAGGCAAAGTTCAAATTTACAACCGGAATTTTTGACCGATACTAAGATGGTTATGCCTTAACTGATTGCATAATTCATTCAAATCTCGCTAAATAGATGCGAATAGAATATCATTTAGTGTTCGAGATCAGATTATGTGAAAGACGTGGACATTTGGCGGATTATATTGGAGTTGAACGAGGTCGTTATCATCCAATCAAAGTCTAGCTTTGCCGAGTTCATTGGAACTTCGTCAAGGTAGAAATGTAGAAGAAAAATCACTACTCAAGGATGCTATCAATATTTGCTGCACAAAATTTGATCAATTGCATCAAAGCCCATGTCCAAATCAAAGATTCGGTGTGTATAATTCCTCCAAAATTGATGTAAGAATGAACTCAAATGAAGTTCTTTTTCACCTATTCTCTTTAATGTACGACAATTCAAGGATAAGGGAAATTGCCTTCTCATCTTGACAAGATGTTGACACAATGAATATTAACCACCATACACACTTTTTGTTCGAATGTGCGATAAGATGGTGGTAGGTTTCTAAGATGTAAACGAATATGATCTCTGCGAATTTCCAAGGAATGAGAATTCAGAGTGTAATTCCGTTAGATCCTATTCAAAGAAAAGAAACCATTGGTGCCCCATCCAAAACAAGAGAACTCCAATTGAGGATACCATGAGGAGGAAGATCTACAATGATAGCCTGATAGGATTGTTCTTCGTTCTCCAATCGAATTAACATCGAAGAAACAGAGAAGAAGAAGGGCAAGCCAAGAACAAAAGAAGCAAGAGCAAATGAGAGAATTTGAAAGATGTTGAAGAAGAAGGAGAAGAAAGCAAGAAAAGTCACATTATTTGAACTGGAGAGATTGAGCTCAAACGAGAAGAGCATGATTCCTCTTCCCCTTTTGATGCCCTAGAAACATGGGAGTTGATGGAAAGGTACACCTCAGTTGAATAGTGAGGTCTAAGACAATCTCCGTGGTAGAAAATTCCCAGCTTCTAATTACAAATTAGGAATGATACGTTCACCAAATCGCAAGACTAGTTCGTAAGCGCCATATTAATTCACTCCATCTCGAGAAAGGTGGTATTACACACGGACAATTCTGCAGATTTTCTCGCACATGGATATTGGAAATGCGGATAAACCTTGCTTTCTACCGTGAAATTCAAGCCATGAAAATGCTGACAAGCATCTTCAATCATCCCGGATTCAAATGAAGATCGTCTACAACTTCAAGCCAATGAATGAGAGGAGGTAGCATGAAATAAGAAAGGATTAAAGGCTAGAAGATAGACCATCCATTATAATTTCCCATATCGTGCGTATTCCAAACGAGACATGATTCTTTCTCACCTTTTAATGATAACAAAAAGGGGAGAAAGCAATTTGAACCAACCTAACTTTCTTTGACTTAAATTTGTTTTTATGGTTGAATATGTTTTGTTGAAAGTATGACTAGTGAACTTGGGTATGAACATAAATTACTGATTGGCTATGGATTTTAATGCTTGACTGTTTCATTTATCAAGTTTGTTATTTATTCTCATGAAAGACTAAGGTTGCCTTGGATGCAAGAGCATTTTTTAAATCTTTGAATACCATATCCTTTAGAAATGTTTCTGGGTTGCAAAGTTCTTCAAACCTAGGGAAATCTTGTCCCACAAAAAGAGAATTTGGCAAATCTTTCCAATATTTTAGCTAAAATTTCTTCTTACCTAGCTCGGTAACTAGATCGCCTAGTTAAAGTAAGACTTTCTCATCACCACCCAAGGTTAAGAAAAAATAGCAAGAACTAGGACTCAGAAAAACTATTCTCATTATGGCCTTTTATAAAGACAAAAATCCAGAGTCAAGATAGGTGAGGATTTAATCCTATTCTATCGGAAAGATCTTTTGGCCGGATAAACATAAGGATTCTTTTATTTTATCCTGATCAATTGAAGAAGATGGACGACCAAGTATTCCCAATGTTCATTCTGCCAACCAAGATCCTTGTACGAATGAATTATGGGCTATACAAGTTCCTTTTAAGCTCGAATGATCCCTTGATTGATAATCCAACAAGAGGAGCAATTCCCTTGGTAACCAATGGTATAATGGCAAAAGGAACATAAAAAAAACGTTTTTGTGAAAGTGCTGATCATAGAAAATTCCAAATCTAGAAGCCCTTGATTAAAACGCTTCTTCTCGATAAAGTTGTATACACGTAGATGTTCATACTTGTGATACCACGGGAGTGTGGTAGATTATCTATACCTGAAAAAGGAAGATCACGCCGTAACATTCTTTGTTCATGGGAACCCGTACCAAAAGGTAATCACTAAAGAGTGGACTAGGCTTAACCAAGCCGAACCACGATTTTTCGCGTGTTCACTTCTGCTTTAAGAGTCTTGCGTTGATTATTACTGCGAATTCTTAACTTCTCAAGTATTCAAAAAAAAATTTTAAGGAAAATCTTTTTATACCTATCACCCCACTAGGTACTCGTACTAGCTATATCACAATCAAGCAATGCATCCCAATGTTCATGCAACCTGGAGGCCCAAGATTCAAGAGAGGACAGAAAGACCAAGAGGACCTATGCACGATTCTTGCCTATATCCCTTTTTGAATATTTATTTCAGTTGTTCCTACAGGTGTATGCCTTATATAAAGATAAAATTCTTGCACATTGTACCGAAAGAATAATACAATCTTCTTACATTGGTGGCGTTTCTTGTTGTTCTTTTGCTTGTGATCTAGGCTGTTTCTTCTTTGTCAACTACCTTGAAAATGCATTGGTTTCTTTTATTCGGCCCCGAAAACTTCTAACTTATTTCAAAGCCCAAGTTTGTGCGCTATAATCTTTTGTATAGTTGATTTAAACCTAACATATTCATAATTTTAAATAATAATAAAATAATAATAATAATAATTATAATAATTATTCAATTTGCACCCTAAACTCAATTTCTTTTATAATGATAGATCTTCTATTTTTGCTTGAAATTCATTATCTTCCTTCTTTTATTTTTTAAAAGAGTCATTTTTTCAATTTCTATCATTAATATTTCAATTAAATACTCTTTTGATTGCTAGGCGGATTTTGCTAAACGAAACGGTTAAATTGCTGAAATGAGGTTAAAGTACGCCTATCTGTTATAGTTAACTCAATTTTTAAGTGGAACAAGTTTCAAATCATCAAAGATAAAAAATTAAAAACTAAACAAAACTAACTAAATGCCCACGTTCAACTATCCCACCATTGGCCATGGCCCCTACAACCTTGCACTTTTCTGACATTATCACGGACGATCTCCGCGGTCCCGCTCAGATTTGGTTTTCATGGCCTGAGGCAAGCAGTGAGTAGCCATGTACACAGCAAGGCTACGCATCGCGGCCATGGACGCAACAAAGATCGAGTGATAGCAGTCTACGAACCTACAAACTCAATACCATGGGATTTGGAGATGAGCTCAAGCGGACTGGAACATGCAGGGATGCCGGGAGCATGAGCAAGGTGAGATGAGGGCGAGCCTGTTCCCGAGCTCAAGCAAATGCGATGCAGTAAGCTCGAGTCTGGCAAATTGGGCTATGGACGCTGTGAGCTCCTTTGGACCAAGAGAATGGTGCAGCGTTCAAAGCAGCGAATCGCAGCCATGGATGCCGTGGACGAGCAGTGGGCGGGCATGGATCCTTAAGCTTAAGCTCGCACGGTCAAGGGGCTGCAGGGAGAGCGAAGATGCAAAGAGGAGAAAACAATCTTTTCTTTTCAAAGTATTCCAAATCATATAAGAGTTAACGACATAAGTGCAAAACAGTAATGTTATCAAGAACGATTCAGGATTTCGGCGACAGCTCTGGGAAATAGATGTTTGAACTAAGCCCATTTCACAAGTAAGCTTTTGCAACAATCGACCAAAAAACAAAATCAAAATAGCTACTTCAAATTTTTGTAATTCTTCTAAACTTATCTATTTCTTTTTTTAAAAATTATCAAAAGCTATTGAACTTATATCTTCCTATTTTCAAACAATGCATGCATGTGGTGTCAAATGAGTTACTAATTTCATTGATGATTGAAGGGACTTATTTATAATGCCCTTTTGGAATATTGAATAATTCTATATTTATGTGTTCTTGTAGATGGAAGAAAACTATTTAAATTTCTCTGACTTCATTAGGAAACAACCATGAAATGATCACTTTTATTTTAATTTGAATATACAAGGATGTCATGTTCCAAATTAATCATAACTATGTCTTAACAATGATGCAAATTCTCCTTTTTTTTGCGTCCATTTTTCAGTTAAACCTAAAGTAAGATAAAATTTTCCAAAAAATTGTTACAGGCAATGTGGGTGAAGAAGAGATTAGAATGCAGGATCCTGAGAAAGCTTAATGCGCGTGAGGCAAGGGATGTATTCATCGACAGCGATTGAAAGGGAAGTGGGAATCTTTTGGGAGGACATTAATTAGATCTTTGTCGAAATCGAACGGCAATTTGTACTTCTCTTGACTTGTACTCATCCAACGTTACTTCTATGAGTAACTTTTACTCACGTGCTCCCAAGCCACCTTGTCACATGATTTGGAGAGTAAGTGAGCGATTTTTTTCTCTTTTGATTACGAATCGGAATCATTAATGAACTTAAATTACATGTTCAATCAAAATTAGGCATCCGCGAAGATTAGGGGTTTATAAAAAACAAAAAATTAAACCTCATGATTGCATCAAGCAGGAATTTGTGATCTCATTCTTTCTTGAACCGCGATATCAATCCAAATGGTTTTACAGCTCCACCAATTCGTTGGAATTAAAGAGAGGAGAGGACTAGCATAATTCGATTGCAAAGATCAAACTACAAAAAAGAATGAAATGCTGTTTATAGATTGTTGTACCAATTTACGTTCCCATTTATTCTTAATTATTTAGCTAATTTAATGTTGCTTCTTTTCAGAAAAGGAATTTCATGAAAGTTTTGTAAGTATATTATGATACTTCTATCTTAAAACTCAGTTAAATGAAAAACTCTTAAAATGATGATCTAGTTTGAGTCGAAATCTACCATAGTCAAACTAAAGCCAACCCAATCTTCCTGAATAATCTATCATTTTTATGTATTGGAGACCTATGTGTAAGTTGGAAGTGGCTATCATTACATTAAAACTCCCCTATTTTGGGCTGTATCATTAGATAATCTTAAAACTCCACTAACCAAGATTTCTCATTAAATTACGAAATTTTCATCAACATAGTACAAATTAAAGAGCATCCGGAGGCTGAATTTTATCTCAGGGTGAAAAATCTGTTGAAGAAATGCATTTGTGGTTAATTTTTTCCAAGGCCTCATACGTAAATGACTTTTTATAAAGTTTTAGATTTGATAGACACTTGTACCAAAAACTTTCCAAAAGCTTTTATAACTTTATAGAAAGCGAATTAACACAAGATCTCCGGTTCCCTTTGCCTCCCCATTACGTCCCTCCAAAATTTGAAAGGAATAGAAAGTAACCCCTCACCCCGAAAAGTTAAACACTCTCTCTTTCTCTTTCTCTCCTATTTCTCTGAGTGGCAATCGATGTCCCCAATTGTTTCCATGGAGGCTAATGCGGGTTCCCCCTCAATTCCTACTTCTCTCCAAATTATGTTGGTGGGAAAGATTCCAAAAAGATGGGAAAGCTTCGAATGAGGGAGAGGAGCAGTTTTGATGAAGTTTTCTCGCTTGTGCAATTGAGGCAACACCTTCATGCATGCCCATGATAATTTAGGAAGATTCGATCAGTGCATAAATAAATTCTCCTTTCTCTGTGAGCAAATGGCAATGTGAGGCATGGGAGACTTCTTGAGATGCTCCTCTTCTCTCTCTTATAATGGCTACTCTGCCTTTCTACCCACCAAGCCCCGGCAACCTTGCATTGCAACCCGTTGGGTCGACCCATCTACGTCTTCTTCGGCTCGGGCGCCTGAAAATCCCTCTTTCGCACGGCGACAGGGACGTGGCAATGGCGGCCAACCGGCGACCCAAATCGAGGCCGGTCTCTCCATATAATCTCCCCTTCCCCTTCAGCTTAAGTGCCGCGGCGACGGCGACGGCGACAAAGACGCCCCTAAGCTGCTTCCGGGCTCCCGATATCGTCCCCTCCCGCTGATCCTAATTCGACGCCCTCGGCTTCCTCGGCTCCGAATACCACCATCGGTAATGACCGGAGGCGGCCCACAACCAACGCGAGGAGTGGCGGCCGGGCTCCCGGCCCGGCAGGTTAATGTGGCCGAAGTCTCTGCGGCGGCGAAATGCTATCGCCTCGTGAAGAGGATCTTTTCCGGTCGTTCAAGGGAGGCCTTTTCATGTACCGGAACAAGGCCAAAAAGGTTCGGCGCGGAAAGCGACACCGTGAGGACGAAGGCGACTCCGGCGAGGGATCCGAGGAGATCAAGTGGAGAATTCGAGCAAAGGATCAGCCCGGAGGCCGGCGAAGTTCCGGCAAGAATGGTTTGAATGGCAATTCCTTGACCGGAATTTGGATCATTCGGGCTGGGCTGAGGTGGGAAGAAGTTTGGTGGGCTTGGACGGGAATGGCTCAAGAAGAAGCAATCTTGATTGTGGACTAGAAGGACGTCGTTTGGGGGATTAAGCTTGGATATGGGCAAGTGCGATAGGATGTTTCCTAAAGGTCAGATGGAATTGTGAGATAAGATCTCCTTTTCTGTTCGGTACTTCTGATACTGATAGTGTGTCCTTGGTGACACTTCTGGTCTAAAAGTGTTTGGTGGGATGAAGAATCCCCCAGGGGATTGTTAAGTCGGCGTGTTTTGGCAGGAAACTAACAGCAGGTTGAGTTACTGCAAATCCCGGCTCACTGGTATCGGTCTGGGGTCGATACAGCATTCTGACAAGCCGTGCAGTCAAAGCATATTAGTGCTGATACTCTTTCGTCGAGAACGATGGATTCTCCCGGAGACTTCAATGCCTGCCAAAGGTAAAGCAGGATCCATCTCGCCTTCCCCATCGAAAGGGATTCCAGTCCTTGTCGGATTAGACCGGGTTCTGGCGGCTTGCGTAGTTCAATTTTATTCTTATTCTGAGTTTCTCTGTGGACGTTCGGAGAGGGAAGATGGGGAGGATCGGTTGTTGATGCCATTGCTTAGGCTTCTGTATAACCGCTACTCCCATACGGTTTGGAATGTAGTTGATGCTAACTCCGTGGACAGAGGAGCCATGCAAGTTAAGTAATTTTTTATGATATACAGAGTTTGCTTCATGGGTGAGTCTAGTTTTGCTCATTCGATGGAGAAATTATTTTTATGAAATATTCTAATTAATTTTTGCAGATGGATTCTAGTGCATGTCTTAGGAATGGTTTCTCCTTCTTGAAAAAATTGAGGCTAAAAACTATAAACAGTCAATAGCAGTCCGATAAAGGAATCCCATGTGGTATTGCCTGTCAATAGCTGCGAAGTTATCTTCTACCTCCGCCTCACCCTGATGTTGCTTCTTTTGTCTTAATTGAGGTTTGATGGTTGTGGAGGGTGCAGTAGAATACTAATTGTTAAAATTTGCCTTTCCTTTCTTTCAAAACAATTTCTGTCGATCTACACGTTGATTATTGTAATTGGATATTCTCGGATTTGTCAGCGAAGTGTATGTCCATACGGTTATGTTATTTGCTGCTGGTCGACAAGCAGCAAATCAAAGAGTTGTTTTGGATTTTCTTTTGCTGGACCAATGGAGTCTTTCGGAACCTCCTTTGAAGTGCCGGGTATTCAATCATGCTCCTATAATGAAAGGCGGAAAATTTCAAGATAGAACTTTTGACACTTCTTTAATTTTTGGGATGAAAACCACAAGAAGTAAAGTCATCAGCCTCAGATGAACTCTTGGCACCATCTCTCTCTATCTCTCTCTCCTTTTCCCAAAACTAAAGGACTGGGTTTTTTTTTTTTTTTGGGGGGGTGGGGTGTTGTTCCATCTATAAGAGTATTCTTTGGCTCCTAAAGTTAATTGTTGACTTGTCCCGCTTTCTTATTTGCCTACCTTCCAAGTTTATCAAGAAAATGGCGAATAATACTTTACTGTAAGGTTTGAATGGATGGTGACATGTCACGCAGTAAAAGAGTTAATCAAGTTGTCAATATTTAATACCGAATTGACAACTTGTTAATATATTTGTCAAACCGATGCCTTGATGGCTTTGGATTCTAGCAAATTCATTGTGACATGAAGTATGCTCTTTAGAACTTCTCTCTTCGAATGTTACTTTTGGAGCTTGCATAATTTCTACTGGGACAAGGAATTTGTAGAAGATGATGCGTTGTAACCATCTTCAATGAGCTCTCTTGGAGGTAATTACAGAATTTAATATACCAATAATTCGGATCAAAAGATGCAAATGTTAAGAATGTTCAGGCTATTCTTGTACGATGTGATCAAGTCATGTAATCGTGGGTTAAATGGGAATTGCATAAGCTGAGGGGAATTTCAGATTAATACATATCGCTCAAATTCTCTTTTCCTTTTCTGCCCATATCGTGTGTTTAATCAGTCCTCAAGGCGTACAATCTTGCTTGGTTTCAATGTTATGCTCTTCAAGCTTGTATGCTGAAAAGGGGCAAATCATCATCTTGACTGATTTTCAAGTTTTCATATGAACTGGGGACAAAAATAAGAGCCAGACAGGAAAACTCAATGGATTAAGTTTTGCCAGATAAATAGCTTTGAAGAACTTACCTTTTAATGCTTTGGGCTAGTCGCTGCTTCAATACTAGCAGAAGAAATCGGTCATCTTATTTTTTTGTGAAATGGCTAGGCGTCAATCCAAATCTGGAAAGAGTCGTTCAAATTGTTTTTCTACCCAGAATGAGAAGGTGGCTAGGGGCGGTGGCTCAATAGTGAAACCCCCCTCCGCTCCTTTTTTTTTGGTTAGCTTTCCGCTAAAGAATCTGCTTTACCTATTAATTTCCTGACTTTCTTTTGTTTGAATAACTGGATATTCCCGACCTGACAATCTAATGAATTCTTGGGACTATCATCTCTCACTGTGTGTCAAGTGTACTAACTTTTAGACTTGGGAGGTTTTAAATAGTATTAATGTTCTTGGGCTTTGTGGAAAATTAATGGCGTTCTTAACCATCTCGAACTACAACATTTGAACATAAAAGGATGGAGTTTTGCGCTCAGGCAAAAGTTGAAGCTAACATCTATCCTCAAGGGACAAGTAAGCATTACTCTTTAAAGATTTGTTTGGTTTTTCTTCATCTTCTTATCCACTCGATGATCGCTCGCTGCATCTTTTTCTTGGGCTTTGAAGCTTCTTGCGTATCTGAATTCAATAGTCCTAAAGGAATGTCTCCAAAACTTCTTTGGGATCCCTATATTTTAGCCTCTTTTTCAAATGAGATTGGTTGCTTTTTCCTCTGTCATGGTTCTGCCTGATTCTAGATTAATGTTCCCATTATTGGGTCCTATTCCAAATCTTAGTCTTCTCGCACCCATTCCATGGATCAGATTTCCTTCTTGAAGAGTGGTCCTCCTTGATAGAGATCATGCCGTTCCTTGCTTGGGGCAACCAATCTGAGGGCAAACTTTTGGTCTTCCAGTCATTGGGATTCAATTTATCTCCTGAGCTATTCTCTTCCTTATCCTGTAGTTCACCGCCCATTATGATTTTTACTATTCAAAGTTCGTTATTAAGGGATGAAGTTTAATGCAGGCCGTGTGCACAAGCTGAAGGATGCAATGGTTTCTCAGTTGATGGATGCAGCAATGGCACCTCAATATGCTCTCTTTCATTGAATGGAATTTATTTCAGTTTTTTACTTTGATGTTCGACTCGCTTGAAATTATTGTTTGCAAACTTTGCACCTGCGTGTAAAGAATTTTGGAATGTTGATTTCCCATTCCAATCCTCGGCCCACTTTGACTTATTTTTCTTTGCTTAAAATCAAGCATGTTCTTACCTTTTACCATCCAGTAGAGGTATTCAATTTTTTTTATTCACCAAAACTCACTATTCATCAACCGAAAAGTTTCATCTAGTAAAGAAATGAGTGGCCTTACCGTACTGCCCAATTCTAGTCACTGGTCGTCTGATGTGTTGTTTTGTAATTATTTTTATAAGATTTATTTATACTCCCTAAGCATAAGCAATTCTTTTGCTTACTGTGATTTATATGTTTAATTTTTGGGTAATTTAAGTTATAAATTTACCTTTTAGTCTTGCTGCCATGAAAATGGCTAATCAAAATCCATCAATGCAAATTGCTTCGTTTGGCCCCACGCGTTTTCCTGTCAAGATGGGTGAATCACGTTACGCTCGCTTGTCTTCATTTGGCCCCACGCGTTTTTGGATGGGTCCCCCTCGACGACGACTTGTCTGCATGTGAGTCAAGTCCTCTTTCGAAGAGAAAGAAGGAAGAGAGAAATAACAGAGAGAGAGAGAGAGAGAAGTGGGACCCAGGGCAAGCCAGCCCATTGAAGGGACGAAACGTGGCGTGCTAGGACCCAGTTCTACTTTCTGTCATCTCCCTCGTCCTTGTCCGTGTCCTCTGCTACACTTGCTCTTCCTCCTCTCTCCTCTGCTACACTGAGACCATCCCCGCACTCGCCGCTACGGCTTGTTCCATGCCCTCTTGAAATATCTGCATGTGCCTCGCATTTTTCACGGTTACACTACACTTCTCGTATCCTTTCAATTCTCTCTCTAGCTATTGAAATCCCAGCAAGAAATTCACGTTGATTCTACAATTGAACTCGGCATGGACAACAATCGGGGAGGTCCTCAAGCAACCGCTGAGGAACATGGGATCGAGCTCATGAGGCGGGATTCATTGGCTTCAATGTCAGAATATATGGAGGCAGCGCCGAAATGGAATAATGAATCAGCAGGCGAAAGCAGCTGTAGCATCTTCAGAGTTCCTCAGGTACTTGCCGGAGGAAATGCTGAGGCGTCTCGGCCTCTTATCGTCTCTATTGGCCCATACCACCATGGGGAACCGCAGTTGCAGATGCTTCAGGAGCACAAGCGGAGATATATCCACACCATGCTGGAACAAACTCAACTGCGCGGTGTCGGCCTTGAGGACCTCATCAATACAGTGGCACTGAAAGTGGAAATGATCCGGCGGTGCTATTCAGAGAGCACCGAATGTTTCAGTGGACCTGACCTTGTGAAAATGATGGTTGTTGATGGATGCTTCATCATTCAGTTCCTCCGTCAATTGGCAGGGGTCATACGGAGGGATCCCCCATTAAATAATTCATACGTGTTGTATTCTGTTGCACGGGACCTTCTTCGGCTTGAGAACCAGGTCCCATACTTTGTTCTCGAGGATTTGTTTGAAACAACGAATGTTCCAGAAGCAACGTGGTCCTTGGCCGATCTTGCCTCCAATTTCTTCAGCTGTTTCAATTTAGGACCCGACTCTGTCCTCAAAAGACAGATCAATATAAAAGGAGTGCATTTACTCGATTCATTTCGTCTGAGTTTAATACCTCAGGGTCAACAAGACAATCCAGTAGAGAAGGATTTATACCGTCCTTTTATTAGATCTGCCTCCGAGCTTCGTCGAGTGGGAATTGGATTCAAGCAGGGGCAAGCCAGCACCTTCCTAGAGATCAAATTTGACAGTGAACGCAGAACCGTCAGAATTCCACAAATAGAAATAAATGATGATCTCAATTGCATCCTCCCCAATATGGTTGCTTTTGAACAGTGTCGTGGCCGATTGGATGGGCACATAACCGCCTATGCCATATTCATGGGGTTCCTCATTCACACTGCTAATGACGTACAGCTTTTGCGTGACCGTAAAGTCATGTCGAATCACGGTATGAGCAACCAGGATGCCGCATGCTTCTTCAGTGACGTCTGCAAGGACACTTCTGTACACTTTTCTAAGACCTATCTGGCGTCGCACTTTTTATTTTTAAACGAGTCTTTTAAGTATGAGCGGGCTCATCTTTGCTGGGCACAACTCCTAAATGCTTTTCATGACAACCCATGGTCAGCTCTTTCGGGCTTAGCTGTTGTAGTGACCCTTGTAGGCATCATTCAAACAGTGTATGCTGTGTTGCAGTACTATCATCCTAAGTAGCAGGAAGCACATAGAAGCTGCGTCTTCCAATTTCATTACATATATAAAGACTATGTTTTTAGTGAATCTGAGTTGTTGATACTTTTCTTGTGACCAAATCAATCTTGAGTATGTGGATTAAAAGTTATCATCACTAAAGTGGTGATCACTAGGGGAGAGCACAACCTAGTGATTCCATTTTGCCTAGGAATGTAGAACTTACTTCACCCTAGGCCTAGCCACTACCAAGTTTGCAGAACAAAGGACCGGATCGGCCGGTTAAATGGTGTTCTACAACTAATAAAACCAAGGTTACACGACAAAAAAGGTGTACTTGTGCAAAACCATTCTTATTTTACTAGCGATGCTAAATACTTGTGTTACAAATAAATGAACCTTTCCACCCAAAAAGAGCCCAATGCATCATAAAATGCGTCTCTACCATTGTCAGCCTATTCTCGAGTTGTCTCTTCCAAATACCAGAGTCGTCGCCCAGTTCACTACAACGTAGAACTTGTTCCTCCAGCTGACCACTCTTGTGAGATAAGCGGAATGCCAAACCAGCCAGCTCACGAATCCCACGTGCGATATCCCCTTCACGTCCTGCATAAAGAATGTTTGCATAAGTGATGACGATTGATTCCATGAATCGAGAGTACTAGGTATTGGGAAAGAAAACCGTAAGTGTTGCATGGTAGCACGTTATGCACCTTATATTGGTGTAAATCGATGAGCACCTTGTAATGCCCAACGAAGCCATGCTTCCCAAATGCTTGTACACGAATGGGTCTCCTAAAGGTATGTCTTTCAAGCAAAATGCCTTCCCTCCATTTTGCTTGCCTATCCTACGAAACAGACTCCTCCAAGAATTTCCCTTCCCTTTCCGCAACCTGTTTCAGAAATCGGCATTCATATTATTTCCGAGGAAAGAAACCCTTTATGCAATGAGAAAGAGATAGTGAATGACCAATTCAAGTTTCAAATGGAAGGATTCATGCCACATCTTGTACAAAGTAGAACAAAGAGATAAAGTTGAAGATTGTCGATCAAATGAAGAGCTACGGTGAGACATCTTTAAAGTAATTAGACGGGGTGACGAACCGAGCTAAAGCAAGAAGCACTAGCCTCTCTTTCTGTTTAAGAAAACCTGCACAATCCCCCAGCGCGAACACATCTTCCACCGAAGGTATCCTCAACCATTCATCAACCCCAATCCTGAAACAGTTGAGAGGACAAATCATTTGATTTGGAAGGTGGTAAAATGCTAAAATCAGATTGTCGCAAAGTTCTTATCTCGAGATTGCTATTGCAGATTTAGATGACCAAGGAAAGAAGAAATCTTATTTCCTCACCTTCCACCTGGGGATTTGGGAAGATCAAGTGACTTGATAAACTTCGAGGGTCCAACGCCAGTGGACTAGACTAGGAGGCCGTATGGAACATCCGTACCATCATTCAAGTACAATTTTCTTTGCATGCACCTCTTTCACCATGCCTCTTTTAAGATGAACACCAGACTAGTGATTGAAAGCATAAAATCAGCACCAAAATGAACTGCTGGAAAAGATGATGGTAACTTGAGAAAGAAAATTAACTTACCCTTGTTAGATGATTCGTCGCATACTGCCGTAAGCCAACACCAAACGACGACAGGATTTCATTTGCCTGTTAAAGTGTGCACTTGTCAATTCATGTTACATTTTTCCAAATTGACGCTAGCATCTGTATTTGAGTGTGTATGAGTACCTCAATAAGGGTGACTTGAATGTGATCCTTAACGTGAGGAAAATGTTCACGGACATCTTTCATGATAAAATCACTTAATTCACCGCTGAACTCCACCCCAGTTGGTCCACCTCCAATGACAACACGGTGAAAAAGTCGTTTCCTCTCTTCTTCCGATATGCCTATAAGATACAGAGAAGGAATCACTCCCCCAATCTCCAATGAAGCCGTAAAATCTCATTGATCATTAATTATAGAGAATGTGGAGGCAAAAACAATGAGCATCTTCTTCTATTCCTGAGACCTTGGAATGTTGCTCTATAAGCACAATACATATGGTTGGAGATTAGAGGTACCTGGATTTTCAGAGAGCATGAGGTTCAACAAAAGCTTCTTCCTGATTTCTTGGGCATGATTCACCTCCGAAGGAAGTAGGCATGTTCCTTAACACCCTTAACACCGAAAGTCAAGGGCTTGGCTCTGGCTGCAATGACCAGCTTGTCGTATGCAACTTTAAACCGGTAAGGCTCTTGAGGCAATCCGCGATTGCCAAAGGTTTCACAGTACACCTGGTCAATAGGCAACGAGATTTAGCAAAAGAGACACACAAAAAGGGAATAATGTGGCAGATTTGCAACGCCTAGTGTTATTTGACATGTCTTACTGGTGCATCTTTGGTTCCATCACATTGGAGAAATGAAATTTAACCTTATCTCACTATGTAGTATGTACCTAAAATATTTTTTCGACATGTCTGACAGTGTGGACAATGCATGTTGATTATGTTAGTTTATTTGACTTGCCATATAATCACACACACAATTCCCATAGCCGGGACCTCGACACAAATGCAAAAGTATGGAAAATCCATGTCAATGTTTGTCAGACGGTTTATTGTAAATTTCTGATGTTTGTTCATTGCTATTTGAAGAAGACAGGAAAATTCTAGTCAATCAACACGTGCAAAATGAAAAGGAACTGATCACGTCCTTGGAGGAAAATGTATATGAGCATCGAAATCAACATACAATAGCCAGATATTCAACTTACTTCATGCTTGGAGTGTCCATTCTAGTGCAGGAAGCCAAATAGAAGTATGAATTGGGAGTTGCAGAAAGAGCAGGTTGTATTCGGCTTACAGGCTTAGCAACCGAACGGAACTCCAAAGTTCCGACACAAGTTGACGGAAGAAGGGGAGTGAAAACCATGTGATGTCGGGGTGAAATGCACACAATATCATACGTGTTCATATCAAGCCCCTTCATAAATCGGCAAGCAGCCCAACCGGTACCAAGAACAACCACCCTCAGCTTTTCTCTGAGTTTAGTCAGTTCAAGACCTGGATATCTGTCGCTCTCATATTCAGATTCAGACTCTACCAATGCCCTCTCAACGACAGGAAATTGATCATGTGGGGTTGTCCTAATTCCTCTGCTCCAGTTACTAGCATAATTTAACTTACTCAATGGTAAATGGTCGAAAAAATCACTTCTCGTGGGGACACTTTCAAAAGAAGAAAAGGAAAATGAATCCACAAGTACTCCTCTAAAAGTCTCTTCTTTTCCATCTCTAAAGCTCCCAATAGCACCTCCTGCTCTTTTCAGGTTGCTAGGAACAATTCTTGCAAATGCCATAGAGTACAACACTGATACTTCAGCAAGTCAATAGCCTGGATCCTTAGGCCTATTGATGAAATTGCACCTGAGAAAAAAGAGAGGCCTGGGCTTAAACTATAAGAAAAGCAGAAATATATAGAGAAAGACAATCTGATCACTCCATGATATCGGGAGGAGATAAAGACAACATGTAGAACAATTGGACTATGGTCCAAGGGAAATGAAGATAATTAATGGGTGTCTAACAACGATTTCTTCAATGACTGCTGGGATAAAAACCGGAAGCCGACTTAGATTGGGTCATCAATTGATGGCACGTACAATGAGAAAATTTCTTGTGGTTTTCTATAAGCCATTAAAAGACAAAAAGAAGGTCCATATTGTTAGGGAAATCCTTTATGATGTTTTGAAGATGACAAAATAAATCAAAGGCTACTAACATGTTTAATGGTTAAGTAATAGACCATGCAGATAATAAAACATGTAAAGGATATTATCAAAGTCGAAGACGGCCAGAAGATTGAACGTAACACATGTCCAAAGTATATTTTGAAGATTTCCAGACTTCGTGTCAAAGTCTGAAGACGCGGACTTTAGTGTCAAAGTCTATTCTACATCGAAGTCTGCTCACTCGACAAATTTCAGACCGAACGTGAAGGAAGAACCGTAAGACGAGACTATATGCTGAAACTAAATCGAAGACGAGACTATATCTTTGAAACCGAACCAGAAGACAAACTTTATACTGAAGCTGAATTTATTCAGACGGTGTTCAGACCTTAAAGCTAAATCTGTTCAGAAGCAGAATATGTTCAAACTCAGATTGCAAAGTCTATTGCACTCAGACTCAGATTGTAAAGTCTATTGCTCTCAGACTTTACATCCACATTCGACGTAACTCAAGCTCAATCATATAACGGCTAGTGATATGGTTTGGATTCCACATCAAGATTGATTTGATTAATTCAATATAATTTATTGACGATTGGATCTTGAAGACAAGAACTTTCTATACGAAGAAGCTTTACTTATGGAAACCAAGATTCCGTTTGTATGGGCGATCGGAATCAATTTAGGATTCTACCTTTGTCACTCAACGGCTACCAAATCTTCTAGATACAGAGCTGTCCAATGGGTATATTGGAAGACGATTCTCTAGGATACTGTCCAACGGCTAGTTTGAAAGTGGAGGAGTATTTAAGGAGATCATGGACCGATGAGCAAATAAGAGATAGATCGTAGAATTTATAATTCTAAAGTGCGAGTGACCTTCGATCATACACTTGTCTTTGGAGAGCTTAAACGTTTGTGATCGTGAGAGAAATACCAAAAGAGTGACTTAGTGAGATAGTGTGATCTCCTAAGTGTTTGCACTCGAAGTTGTAATCTCTTGTTGATTGCATAGTGGAATCCCCAAGAAGGCTGTTAGCGTGGGAGAGTGGACGTAGGCTTGGATTAAGCCGAACCACTATAAACCTTATGTTCTTATTCTCTTCCCCAACTCCTTTGTTTTATTTGAAGTTTATTTTATTCTGCATATATTTTCCAAGATTTATTTTAAACACCTATTCACCCCCATCTAGGTGTTCATACTAGCTTTCACACATATTTCTTGGAGTAAAGGCATAATTTGTAAATCGACTCATTCAATCAAAGGCTTGTTCTTTTCGTAACAGCCAAATTGATGATTTCAACAATCTCATTTTACTAGCTTCCAAAATCCACCAAATGCAAAATCTTACGAAGTGTCGGCTTATGCCTGGAGGTTTTCATGGGATGGCATGATCGAGAACAAAAAAAAAGAATATCAACGAGACACAAATGGTTTCCTTTAAAAAATTAAAGCTGTAAATTCCTCTCTTCACGAATGAATTATTAGAATGGAGTTCATTTCACCTCGCTCCGTAATAGGATCGACACCCGAGACAAAAGCAGAACAAAAGGAAAGAACAGGAGGTCTTTTCACCTAGAAATTTTATTAGTTCCTTAAGGTTAGATCACATAAAGGGTCATCAGCTGAATATTGTTCAATAGTGCATTTGTAATCACACGTTGATATGAAATGGACAAAATACAAAGAGGTAAAATAAAGCAACGGCAAATCTAACGAGTGAGCCCCGTTTCAAGAAAAATCAACAACCAATTAATAGCAGTGCCCTAATGTAACCGAGATAGCAATAAAGAAAAGTAGGTGCTTTTAGTTTAGTATCCCGTCCTTTGAAAAACCCCGATTGCGAGATAATCAAAGTTGGACATTTTCATCGTGTCCAAGCATTTCTCGGAAGAAAGAAGCTTGCGAGATATGCATCAACGTCAACAAAAAGTCGCAAGTAAGCAACCATTCGTGAGGATCACCTCGAAGGCCACCGCAACAATCACTACCACCGATTAGGAGCAAAAACAGAGAGCTTCCCTCATTATGCTTCTTCAAAATCAGATCTTTCCAAAGTGCAATGGACGTTAAAACCATCTCAAAAAGTCAGTTGGGTCTCCATGGTTTAGCAAGGAAAGAAACAAGAAGAGCTCAAGCCTCACAGTTCTTGCCAGTCACCACCTTATTCATCTAAACCATATTAATAATATGGCCGAGGCAGCGAGCACCTAGAACAAGAATCAGCCGATCGGGTGGCTCGTGTTGAGCGAGATCTTCCCCCGGAGATCCGGTCGGCCGCCCGAGCATCTTGGTCAACACGGTGGCTCGGGTCTTCCTCAACACGCTCCGCCACATGAAGTTTGGGCTGTTCCTGTTCTTCACCTTCTTCGTGCTTGCCATGTCCATATTCAACTACTTCTTCTTGCCCAAGACGAAGGACATCCCGAACGAAGAGATGGCCATGGTGTGGAAGAAGCACGGTACCGGTCTAGATTCGTTAGTGACAACTATGTTACTAAAGGAGGGATTGAGATGGGTTATGGCTGATAGAACTCGAAACTTAGCCAGCTCACGAATCCTGCGTGTGATATCCCCTTCGCATCCCGCATAAAAGAATGTTTGCATAAGTGACGACAATTGATTCCATGAATCAAGAGTACTAGGTATTGGGAAAGAAAACCGTAAGTGTCGCATGGTAGCATGTTATGCACCTTAGATGGCAAGCGTAAATCGACAGCGCCTTGTAACGCCCAACGAAGCCATGCTTCCCAAATGCCTGTACATGAATGGGTCTCCTAGAGGTATGTCTTTCAAGCAAAATGCCTTCCCTCCATTTTGCTTGCCTATCCTACGAAACAGCTCCTCCAAGAATTTCCCTTCTTTTCCGCGACCTATTTTAGAACTCGGCATTCATTTTATTTCCGAGGAAAGAAACCCTTTATGCAATGAGAAAGAGATGGCGAATGACCAATTCCAAGTTTGAAATGGAATGATTCATGCCACATCTTGTACAAAGTAGAGCAAGAAGATAAAGTTGAAGATTGTTGATCAAATGAAGAGCTATAGTGAGACATCTTTAAAGAAATTAGACAGGGTGACTGAACTTGAGCTAAAGTAGGAAGCATCGGCCTCCCTGTCTATTCAAGAAAACCTGCACACGGTCCCCAACGCAAACACATCTTCCAATGAAGGTATCCTCAACCATTCATCAACCCCAATCCCGAAACAGTTGAGAGGACAAATTTTATCACAACGAATTATGATCAAAGTAAAAGAGAGTGGGGAAGAGAAAATGAACACAAGGTTTATAGTGGTTCGACTTATTCCAAGCCTACGTCCACTCTTCCGCGCTGATAGCCCACCGGCTGGATTTCACTATGAACAAAAGAGTTGTTACAACAAATCTCTCCCTTGATTCCACAGTGTAAATACTCTACCACACTTCCTCAAGGTTTCTCAAGAATATAGACTCTCTTTTGCGTACAAGATTTCGCTTAGCAAATGAATTGATTAAGAACAAGAAGCTTCGACTTTGGAATTCTTCTATCGTGCACATTCTCAAACAACTCGGAACGTCTTCCTTTTATACTTCTTTATGCCATCATACCCGTTGGCACTTACCAAAGGAATTCTTCCAATCTTCCCGTTGGACAAAATCAATTAGAAAGATCATTCGAGCTATTTAAGGAACATGACGATAGCTCATCAATCTTGTTCGCCCATACAATCAGGATCTCGGTTTTTAGAAGTAGAACCTTCCAAGTATACTTCGCCAATCATCGGATCCTTAATCAATTTGATTCGAATAAAGGATTCTGTTATGTCATATCCAGCCAAGAGATCTTCGTCGTCGATAAGGTCAAATCCTTAACGAAACATCCAGCCCTAAATATACCTTCTTCGACAAACTAAAAACTGTCAATGAGGATAGACTTTGAGTCTTGAGTTTGGCAGTTCGGAGGTCTTCAGACTT
Source organism: Eucalyptus leucophloia subsp. euroa (assembly GCA_017140325.1). Lineage (NCBI taxonomy): Eukaryota > Viridiplantae > Streptophyta > Magnoliopsida > Myrtales > Myrtaceae > Eucalyptus > Eucalyptus leucophloia. Next base: position 45,285,461 of record CM029472.1, read on the forward strand.
TAAGTAGTAGAGTCTCGCAAATCTTTAGACTAGGCGATAGAAACGTTTTGTCGCTTCAAAACACTCCACGAAGATTTCTCCAACAAGAATCACCCATCACCCATAGAGCTCAAGGGATTGCCTCTTTAGCCACTAGATGGCACATGCTAGTGACTTCGCTTCTACTTCTACTTGAACCACACGAAACCCGAAACTATGGAACCCGACGGCTCGTACAGTGACAATGACTCGAATCTCCTCATCCCAGTCTCCACCTTCTCAAATTCTAGCTCATTCCAAATCCAACAAGCACTAGGTCAATCTATATCCACACATATCGATACACATGAAATCCATCATTGAAGCTCAAACCTCACTTCGATACCATCTCTCATTCGGTGTATTGTATGTGCGGTGGTGTAGTTGGAGCGGACAACGGTGGGATGACGTTGTACGGGATCGTGTTGGACCACGTCGAGGCCACCCTCCCCGGATCCGGCGAGGGCTCGCGGCCCTCGCCCATTGCCGGCGATAGGAGTCCGGCCCTCATGGCCCTTCCCAAGTTCGATCTTCTTGGTCTAGGTAAGGAGAAGATGAAGAGGGGAAGAAGGAGATGATGTATAGTGCAACCATAGACCCCAAAAAAAAAAAAAGAATAGAACAAACTGAAAATAAAAAAAAATAAAGATTTTTTTGGACAAAAATACCCCCGATCAAATTCTTGGAATATGCATTGGAGATGCATCTATTCACCGACCAGCAAGTGGGGTCCTTCTTTGAGACTAAATAACCACTTTGAGTCCTTATCTCGAGACAGACTCTATTTTAGGTCATCTTTTGAGAAAAAAGTATGCACTTTGGGTCCCTATTTGGGATTTTCCCTTAGATATATAATATATATAGAATCGGGGTTGGTTCGAGTTCGACCAACCCTAAACTCTCTAAACCAAAGATCAACCCGCATAGTGCTAGTCCAAGAATCCTAGGTTCAAGGACCAACCCGATCTCCTTGGGAATTGGACTAGAACGGCCGGGTTGGGTCGGTCCAAGGTTGGTTCAGGGTTGACCCTAGACCGATGCTCACTCCTAGATACCACGTAGGACAACTAAAGTCCACATTAGATTTTCTGGCAAGACAAATCACCGATAGCACTAACGTGACCGATTTTTCAAATTTAAGGCACTCAAATGAGCGTCGTATAAAAGTTACGGTACTCCTTGTTAGAGAAAACTTCCTTACGTGTTTTGAAGCCGACAAAACATTTCCATCGAGTCTAGTCTAAAGACTTGCAAACTGTTTCATCAATATTTGAAGATTGCCGAACCACCAGACTTAAGATTCAAAGTCTATCCTCATTGACAGTTTCTAAACCGTCGAAAAAGACTTATCCAAAATTAAGCATTTCTTTGAAGATTTGATTCGATTGTCTAAGGAAAATCTCTCGGCTAGATATAGCATCTCGGAATCCATTATTTATCTTGAGATTGATTCGGGTATTTTGGATTCATTATTTGCGAACATACTTGGAAGGTTCTACTTATGGAAACCTAGATCCCGATTGTATGGGCGAGCGGGATTGATGGACTATTGTCATATTTCTTAAATAACTTGAAATCTCCCTAATTGATTCTGTCTAACGGGCAGATTGAAAAAGCTCCTTTGGAAAGTGCCAACGGTTATGAACGCATGAAGGAGTATATATGGAAGATGTTCTAGTTATTCGAGTGTATGCGGGATAGAAAAATTCCAAAGTCTCGAAGCTCCTTGTTCTTAGTCAATTCAATTGTTTAGCGAGAATTTGTATTCAAAAGAGTTAATGCTTCTATGAGACCTTGAGGAAGTGTAGTAGAGTCTCTACACTGTGAATCAAGGACGTAATACGTAACGACTCTTTTGATTCATAATGAAATCCAACCGGTGGGCTGTCAGTGCGGAAGAGTGGATGTAGGCTTGAATTAAGCCGAACCACTATAAACCTTGTGTTCTTGTTCTCTTACCTAAACTCATTTACTTTGTTTGTAACTTTATTTGATTGTTAAAGTCGCTTCTCTTTTAAAGTCTGCTGTTAAACAGACTTAGGTTAAAAGTTACAACTTTTCACTATACTTCGCAAAAGTTTGTTTTCGCACCTATTCACCCCCTTTAGGTGCTTGTACTCGCATTAACAATTGGTATCAGAGCCTGTGTACTCATTTAAATTGAAGTGTTTTTACATCGAGTTAACGATCCATAGCTAGTATGTTGGCTCCGTGTCTGGTTGAAGGACGAGCAACACTAGACCGCCTTACTTTGATGAGAAGGAACACAGTATATGGAAAAACAAGATGAAGGCTTTCCTAAGATCGAAATACCCTCTTGAATGGGATGTGATAGACAAAAGAATTATTCCTAAGACCACAACAGTCTCGGAAAGGGGAAAAGAAGCTGTTGAGTCCAGCGAGATGACTTAATAAGAGATAACCAAGAGACAAGCTCTTGATGCAAAAGCAATTTATTCATTATATTGTGCATTATCTCTTACTGAATATAACTTAATATCTTCTTGTGAAATAGCTAAAGAAGTCTAGGGAATATTGCATATCACCTACGAAGGAACCGATCAAGTGAAAGAAATCAAAGTCAATATTCTACTCGATCAATATGAAGCATTCGGGATGAAACCAAGAGAATCTATCACCGACATGTTTAGTCATTTTACAGAAATTGTGAATGGTCTTGAATATCAAGGTTAACCAATCTCTGGACCTATGAAGGTTAACAAACTACTACGTGGTCTCTCCAAAGATTGGAATCACGTAAAGACCTCAATAAGGGAGACACAAAGGATCATGCCACTCTCTGTTGAAGAATTAGTTGGCACTCTTCAGTCTTATGAAGTTGAGCAAATCAATGAAGATGAAGATCCCAAAGGTAAAAAATCTATTGCATTAAAATCTAATGACGATTATGATGTTACGAGACTCTAAAGATGATATGGACGATGAAGAGCTTGCTCTCATGATAAGAAGGTTCAGAAAATTGAACAAAAAGGGAAGAAGATTCAATTGAAAAAAACAAAACTCTCAAAAGTTTTAAAATAAATCAGCTGAGGATGATGAATCCAATAAGGATGTGATCTGTTTTGAATGCAAGAAAAAGGGACACATTAGACCCAACCGTCCCGCATGAAGAAAAAGAAAGGAAAAGCTAAGAAGTACAGAAAAGCTTTTAAAGCAGAAACTAGGAGTGATACCGAATGTGAAGAAAGTGATGATGATTATGCCAATAATTGTCTTATAACACAATCAAAATCAGATTCAGACTCGAGACAAACTCAAACTCGAGACGGTGAAATCGAGGTAAGTAATTTAAAAATTCCTACTAAGGTCTCTAAATATATTGATGAATTGTGTCTTAGTCTCAAAACCTCTCTCAAGAAGATTTTCGAACTTAAAAGGGAAAATTCTGCACTTTGAAGCAACAGGAGATTGTTTGGAAAGAAAATGTTGGAAATCTAGATAAAAGTGTTACTACTTTGAAAGAAAATGCAGACTCTCTTTTAAAAGAAAATGCAGTCTTGAAATATGATATCTCAAGTATTTCAAAAAGGTTTTTTATAAGATCTGAAAAATTAGAAAAGATTCTTTCAGACAAAGACCTTACTTTAATAAATCAGATTTGGGAATGACTGCTGAAACCATTCCTCTAATTGATTTTCCTAAAGTAAAAGAAAGAATTAAACAAAGACCTACAAAAGATTTTTATAGAAATCATTTTCAAAAAGTTTTTGTAAAACCCGTAGGCCACGGTGTTCTCAAATGTTCTAAGTGCAACAACTCAGAACATTTTGAGAAAGATTGTCCTATGGTTTGGAAACCCGTGAGGAAGGTTTGAGCAAAGACCGCATATAGTACTAACTCCATTGGACCCAAGAAAGTATTGGTACTAAAGAAAGCTTGAGTTTCTCTTTTAAATGCAGGTCACTATCAAGAAAAAGGTTAAATGGTACTTGGATAGTAGATGCTCAATATATATGACGGGAGACTCAAGTTATTTCATAAAGCTTATGCAAGTTAATAGTGGAAAAGTTTCTTTTGGGAGAATTGTGGGATGCGGAACTGTAAAGATTGGAAGCCTCACAATCGGTAACGTTTCCTTAGTGAAAGGACTCAACTAAAACTTGCTGAGCATTGGCCAACCGTGTGACACAGATTCAAAATCAACTTTCAAGAAGAAACTGTTTAGGAACCAGTAAAAACTCCTCTCGGACTTTCACGGGCGAAGACATGGAAATATCTATCTCTTGGATATCAAACCAGAAATATCTCAATGTCTAATTTCAATTCAAGAAGAAGCGAATATTTGGCAGAAAACTTAGTCACATCAACATGAAGTAAATAGCCAAGATCTCAACAAAGAAGCTTGTTCAAAGACTACCCAACCCGACATACCAAAAATCTAAATTATGCACACCGTGTGTATTGGGAAAACATGTTAGAAATACTTTCAAATCAATAAATCAAGTTTTCACTAATCGTGTGCTGCAACTCTTGCATATGGATCTCTTTGGACCAACCGAACTCGAGTATTTGAGGTAAGAAATATTGCCTAGTAATAATGGATGATTATTCACGATTTACTTGGGTATACTTTCTGACAAATAAGTCTGAAGCCTTTTCATATTTGATAAAATTTACTAAGAAAGTTAAAAAAAAATGAGAAGGGATATGTTATTTCAAATATACGAACAGACCGTGAATGTGAGTTTGAAAATCAAGACTTTACTAAATTCGTGATGAATCTGGTTTTCAGCATGTGTTCTCCTCACCATACACTCTAGAACAAAATGGAGTTGTAAAAAGGAGGAATAGATCGTTGCAAGAAATAGTTAGAACTCTTTTAATTGAAAGTAACATTTCTTCTTGTTTTTGGGTAGAAGCAAAAGTATCTACATCATGCTATATTATAAATAGAGTCTTTCTAAGGCCTATTAGGAGAAAACTCCCTATGAGTTGTTCAAAGGAAAGAAGCCAATTGTTTCTTATTTTCATGTATTTGGATACAAATGTTTTATATTGAAAAATGCAAATGATCAAATTGGTAAGTTTGAAGAAAAATTTGACGGAGGCATCTTCCTTTGATAGTCAACCACCAGCAAAACTTATGGAGTATACAACAAAAAGACTCAATGTGGAGGAATCAATGAATGTCAAATTTCAAGACTTTATACAAAATCAATTGATTCAGACTCAATCTGAAGAATATGAATCTGCTCAGAGACTCTACCAAGTCTAAATCACTAAAAGAAGCTCAGACTTCAGAAGACCAGCAACAATCACCGAAGAATCAAATGAAGAAAAAGATCAACAGTTTGACAAGCCAACCAGTAATTGGAAGCACGAATCTAGTCATCCCAAAGAACTCATTATTAGTGACATTGATGAAGGAATTTGTACAAGATCCAAAAGGCATGAAGAGTCTAGTGCTGTGGCTCTTATTTCTGAAATAGAACCCAAAAGTGTGGCTCTTATTTCTGAAACAGAACCCAAAAGTATAGAAGAAGCTTTAACTGATGAAAGTTGGATTGAAGTTATGCAAGAAGAACTCAAGTAATTCAGTATCAACGATGTCTGGGAATTGACTCCTAAACCAAAAGGTAAATCTATCATTGGAGCTAAATGGGTTTTCAAGGATAAGATGAATGAGAAAGGAAAAATCATAAGGAACAAAGCAAGACTCGTGGCCAAAGGATATACGCAAGAAGAAGGGATAGACTATGATGAGACTTACGCACTAGTAGCGAGATTAGAAGCAATGTGATTATTACTTACTTTTGCTTGTTATAAGAATTTCAGGTTATTCCAAATGGGCATCAAAAGTGCTTTCCTAAATAGATTTATTCAAGAGGAAGTCTATGTGCAACAACATCTCGGTTTTGAAGACCCAAGGAAACCAGACTATGTATTCAGAATTAAAAAGATGCTATATGGTTTAAAGTAAGCACCTCGAGCTTGATACGACAGTTAAGTAAGTTTCTAATCCAAAATGGCTTTGTTAAATGTAAAGTAGACACTACATTGTTCATCAAAAGAGAAAGCAAAAATTTCTTACTTGTTCAAATTTATGTTAATGATATTATTTTTGGATCTCCTAATGAAAATCTGTGTAAGAAATTCTCTAAGTCCACGCAAGATGAATTTGAAATGAGCATGATGGGTGAACTAACCTTCTTTCTCAGGCTTCAAATGAAACAACTAAAGAAGGGAACTTTTATTCACTAAGAAAAATATGCTAAAAAACTTGTCAAAAAGTTTATATTGGAGAATTGCAAATAGACTGATATACAAATGTCAAATTCCTTGAAGCTGGACAAAAATGAAGGAGGAAATAAAGTAGACCAGAAGCTATACGGGAGTATCATTGGTTCACTTATTTATCTTACTACTTCTAGACCCGACATTCTATTTAGTGTTTGTATTTATGTCAAATTTCAATCAGACCCTAAAGAATCTCATTTGAGTACCGCTAAACGTATCATCAAATACATTGCAACATCCTCTGATTTTGGTCTCTAGTATCCTAAAGAAGGAGACTTTGCTCTCCTTGGATATTCGACGCGAGATCTAACAAGATTCAGAGTTGATAGAAAGAGCACCCTTGGAACTTGTCAATTATTTGGTAACAACAAGTATCTTGGTTTTCAAGAAAGCAAAGTATTGTAGTTCTTTCAACAAGTAGAAGCAAAATATGTGACTCTTGGAAATTGTTGTTTACAAATTCTATGGATAAAATAACAGCTAAGAGACTTTGGAATCCAAGACTAATGCACTTAAATCAAATGTGACAACACCAACGCGATTAATCTCACCAAGAATCCAATCCTTCACTCAAGAGCAAAGTATATAGAAATTCGATATCATTTTATTAGAGATCATGTTCAAAATGGAGAAGTCTTGATTCAGTTCATTGACTCAAAGTATCAACTAGCGGATTTTTTACAAAGCCTCTAGAGAAAAGTCAATTCGAGTTTATTCGATCAAGACTCAATATCTTAAAGTCGAAGAAGTTCGACGCAGAGATAAAAAGTCTAAAAAGGCTCGAGACTAAGGAGATCAAGGATCACAACTGTAAGTTATTTCTATTTTAAAATTTATCTCTCGGATAAAAACTCAAAAAGGTACGTTTGTTTATTTATCTATAATTGATCAATGTTATCTTCCTCAGTTTTCGTGATTATTGCAATTATTCATTTTCGAAAAAAAAAATTATCTTTTAAAATGATAGTTATCTAAAAGGAAGTTAATTTTTGAAAAGGAATTTTTTATTTTACCTTTTATAACATTCCGTATACCTCTCTTCGATTGCTTTATATACTGTTGGTTTTCCTCCATTTTACTCACAAAACCCTAAGGAAGCATAGAACTTCAACTTCTCTTTTGCTCTCTTGTTTAATCCTCAAAAGTTTTCACCTTTCTTGCGAAACAAGCTTGGAATCTCTCAAAGATTGTGAAGAATGTCGTTCCAAAGAAAGTCTTCAAGGATCGCGAATAGGGGATCACAACAAATGCGTGGGGTCCTACGCATTTTGACCTCACCAAGGAAGAAGAATCTCTAAGATAGTAGCAAAGCCCACGACATTCTCAACAACGTCCATCTTCTCCTTCTAGACCTCGGGATATTGATCATCGAGCAGAGGAAGAAATCATTAAAGATGCAGAACTTGTAAGAACTCAAAAGCCCACTTTTATTTTTAAGCTTTACTCGCCTTGAAGAAGGCTGGTACTCCCTTGAACTCTATTGATGAATTATTGAAAGAGAAAGGGTATCGAAATGAAACCCACTTTTTACGTTCAATGGAATGATTGGGAATCACTCACGCGGGGTTGGCAGAAAAAGCATTTGCAAATATCCCAAATGATCCACGTGTTGGAGAGCTGAGTCAACCTGATGGGAATGATGATGATAAGATGTACACTCATTTTAAGCCTAGAATGGGTGTTGCGGTGAATATTCGAAGTAATAGGATAGATTTGTTTCACTCAGAGGAACACAAGCAACTTTACTTTAAGTTGCTAAAGCGGGGTGTGATCAACCCTAGAAGTGTGGACTTTGATTTTCTTAATTCTGTGAATGTTAAGCTGCGAGAGAAATTCACTCTTCTTCAACTAGAACGGTTTTGTTCTGAGATGACAGAGGCTCATGCTAAACTCACTATATGCTTCTATTCTAATCTAAATTTCTTGGATGTGAATAGATTCTTATTTAGTGTTCGAGACCAGAACTATGTAGTTGACATGGACACATTGGCTGATGTGATTGGGCTAGAAAGAGGGAAATTCCAATCAATTAGTGTGTTTATTGGACGTGCGACGGTAGAGCTTGTTCGGGATGGAATGGTGGAAGGACGAATTTCATATTCGAGGATGAATGCCTCAAATATTTTACTTCACAAGATAGTGATCAACTACCTTAGACCCAAATCGACTTCAAAGGCGATGTCTCAAACTCGGAGGCAAAGTTGATGTATGCTATTAATGCTGGCAAGAAGTTCTCTCTTCCACATACTATCATGTTCCATATGTACAGAACAATGGTGAAAAACAAGGGCCAACTTCCTTATTCAGCACTTGTCACTAAGTTATTTAGACATTTGAATATTCAGTCTCCCAAGATTCTATGTGTTCAAACCTGCGATCAAATGGTGGTGGGACTGAAAATGGTTTTGAAAATGCGTTTAAAGGAACTTAACAAAGCTTTAGAGCGATTCAAGGAGAAAAACACTGTCTAGACTCACCCAGTCTCTTCAGCTGCAAAACAGAAAGGGAATGAGCCCATGACAGCTCCATCCAAGAGAAGAAGAGCACTCATCTTGGAGGATAAAGATGATAAGGAAGATGTTACCATTTCCGCCCTTGCACTGAAAAACTTACAACGTTCTGTTCCAGAGACAGAGAAGAGATAGGATCAAGATAGAGAAGAGTCAGAGCAAAGAAGTGGAGAAAGAGAATCGTTGAGAAAAAAAGCGGAGAAAGAAAGGACTAGGAAGAAGAAGAGGGCAGAGGTGAACAAGAAGAAACAGAGCATGAAGAGTACTTCTCTCCACCGAAGGCATTGAAACGAGGGGAGCTGCTGAGAAAAGAGGTACCTCTTCAATTGCTTTTACTAGTGAAGATGTTAGCCGTTTACCTGCAGATCCAGAAGATGTGTTTGCCTCTCAATTCCCTGAGGAAGGTCATGAGGTTTCATCGCCGAATCTGGTGCTCATACAGAAATGCCATCATCTGCCAATACACCTCGAGACTAATCATGCGAGGACTCGGACCGATAACTCAACAGACTTTCGAAGACTGCTTGATGTTATTTTGGAGATGTGATGCCAAATTTATGCCCTATGATGCGAAGTTTAGAATATGCAGAATGCCGGTCAAGCTTCTTCAGTTTCCTTACATAACCAAATTTAGATCCTTACTTTTCAAGTCCAAGCAAATGCCAAGGGTGAACACATGGCTCAATTAAAGGAAGACTTGAAAAAGTTGGAAGACACCGTCAAGTTAATGGGAGATTACCAGCTTATTCGCGTTCCAAGACGATCCTAATTTCATTCTCTTTTCATCTCTACCTTTTTTATACTGACAAAAATGGGGAGATGTTGTAGATTTGAGATTTGTCTTTTGTCTATCATGACTTTTTGACTAACTTTACTTTTGTTTGGTGTGGTTGTGACTGGTTTGGGTTTGGATTATTTGATGTTTGCAGTATTTTAAGTGTTGATGATATTCATGGCAAAGATAGTTGTTTTAATGTCTTAACAGGACTAACTTATTTACTGTGGATGCAGATTTATTATTAATCCAATTATCTTTTGTAAGATATCCATGTTTGCTTGAGTATTGTCTTACAGGTCAAAAATATCCAAATCTACAAGAAAGTTTTGTCACTATAAAAAATGGGGAGATTGTTGGAGAAAACTTCCTTACGTGTTTTAAAGCTGACAAAACGTTTCCATCAATCTAGTTTGAAGAATTGCAGACTGTTTCGTCAATGTCTAAAGACTGCTGGACTGCCAGACTCAAGATTCAAAGTCTATTCTCATTGACAGTTTCTAGATCGTCGAAGAAGACTTATCCAAAATTAAGCATTTCTTTGAAGATTTGATTCGATCGTCTACGGAAGATCTCTCGGCTGCATATAGCATCTCGGAATCCATTATTTATCTTGAGATATATTCGGGTATTTTGGATCCGTTGTTTGGCGGAGCATACTTGGAAGGTTCTAATTATGGAAACCCGAGATCCCGATTGTATGGGCGAGCGGGATTGATGGGCGACCAAGATTGATGAACTATCATCATATTCCTTAAATAACTCAAAATCTCCCTAATTGATTCTGTTCAACGGGTAGATTAGAAGAGCTCATTTGGAAAGTGCCAACGGTTATGAAGGCATGGAGGAGTATATAAGAAAGATGTTCTAGTTATTCGAGTGTGTGCGCGATAAAAAAATTCCAAAGTCTGAATCTCCTCGTTCTTTGCTGATTTAATTGTTGAGCGTAAACTTGTACTCAAAAGAGAGTTTATACACCTGTGAGACCTTGAGGAAGTGTAGCAGAATCTCTACACGATGGAATCAAGGTCGTATCTATAGTAACGACTCTTTTGATTCGTAGTAAAATCCAGCCGTCATTTGTCGGTGCGGAAGAGTGGACGTAAGCTTGGATTAAACCGAACCACTCGTAAACCTTGTGCTCTTATTCTTTTACCTAAACTCATTTACTTTGTTCGTAACTTTATTTAATTGTTAAAGTCACTCCTCTTTTAAAGTCTCGTTGTTAAAAGACTCAGTTAAAAGTTATAGCTTTTCACTATACTTTGCAAAAGTTTGTTTTCGCACCTATTCACCCCCTCTAGGTGCTCGTACTAGCATTAACACTCCTAATGTACTTTTCCTAAAAATGCTTATACATGTGTCGTTGAATGAATGATTATTTAAATTTTTGAGAAAATTATCAATTAGTCTTAAACAATTTTTACAAATATCAATTCATTTTTAACTTTCTAATCAAGTTTTAGTCCTACACAATTGCGTGATATTTAAATATAGTATTTCCTGCCATTTGCCATTGCAAATTACGACATGGAAATTAATAAATTGTCCACATTAGCATGCCACTTAGGACACTGGCAATGATTAGATGCCACATTAGCGATTTTCAATGACAATTAGCAGGAAAGACTACATTGAAATATAACCCAAAAGTTTGAGACTACATTAACAAAATTAAAAAGTATGACATATCAAGTGGAATAATTAGTTGTTGACAAGGAAATTATGACAATTGTAATTGCATTATGAGACAATCCAATCAAACCATTGGCAAATGCATATTTTTGTCAATTCTAAATGCAGAATTTCCAAAGAAAGAGAAGAAAAAAAGGTAAATAAAAAAAATTCTAAATCTGGCACCTGCAAGAGATAGTGTGATCAATTTAAGGTAATAGGGGCAAATGAAGTGCAAAAATGAATGGAAAAAGCATGAGCCTTTATGAGTTTATTCTTTTCACATAATTGCTCATTTAAATGTTAAACCTAATCTTTGAGTTGATGCGAGTAAAATAATGAGAGAATATTGTGGGTTTCTAGAGTCAAGGGCCGGATGATAGTTAAGAAAAAGGAGAGGGAAGGAGGTAATTTAAAATAAGTAGAGAATATGGTGGGTTTCAGTTTTTTAAAATTTAATGTCTTTCCCAATTAAATTTTTATTTAGCAAGAAAAAAAGGAAACTTTTCAAACTATACAAATAAAAACATGTAAAATCATGTATTTTTCGTAATTTTATAAAACCTAATCTTTTAAAAGTATCGAATTTTGCGTAGAATAATACAGTTTTAACATTACAAGCTCTGTATGTACGTCAATTAGATTATCTTAAGAATTCAATTTCTTTCTCAGAACCGTATATGACAGGTAAAAGATATCATTTTTCTCATGAAAACCGAAGGAGGCCAGTTTCCAGGGAGTAATGTGTACCAGGAAAGCACCACTACTGGGGAAAAAATTTAAGGAGTTGTAACCATTGCTTTGCTCTTTAGCTAACACGTAGTCATTTCATTTTACAAAACAGACGGCCATGAAAATTCATGGTCGATCTATCGCCTGATGATGATTCTCAATCAGCATCCGACAGCTCATGAGCACTCGATGACTTTATTACATGTAAGTCAAGCTTGTCCCTGACATTTGTCATAGGATTCACTGCACTGCTCTTGACATCCTTTCGATTCTCTATCTTTTCTCTTTTTCTTTTTTCGCTAGGAATTTCGATTCTCTATCTAGCTATTGAAATTCCAGCAAAAAATTCACATAGATTCTATAATTTAAATCGGCATGGACAAAAACCGAGGAGGTCATCAAGCAACCACCCGAAAACATGAGATTGAGCTCATGAAGCAGCAGCCATTGCCTTCCATGTCACAAGATATTGAGGCAGCGCCGAAATTGTTGACTGAATCAGCGGGCAAAAGCAGATGCAGCCTCTTCAGAGTGCCCCGGGCACTTGCTGGCGGAAACGCGGAGGCGTGCCGGCCTCGCATCATCTCTATTGGCCCATACCACCATGGGGAAGCGCAGCTGGGAATGCTTCAAGAACACAAGTGGAGATACCTCCAAAGCATGCTGGACCAAACTCAACCGCACGGTGTCGGACTTGAGGACCTCATCGATGCATTGGCGCCGAAAGTGGAAATGATTCGGAAGTGCTACTCGGAAAGCACCAACCGTTTCAATGGACCTGATCTTGTGAAAATGATGGCTCTTGACGAATGCTTCATCATTCAGTTCCTCCGTCAAACGGCAGGGGTCATACAAATTGATCCCTCATTAAAAAGTTCATACGTGTTAGCTTCCATTATGCGGGACCTTCTTCGGCTTGAGAACCAGGTCTCGTACTTTGTTCTCGAGGATTTGTTTGAAACGGAGAATGTTCCAAAAGGAACCTTGTCCTTGGCCGATCTTGCCTTCCATTTCTTCAGCTGCTTTCCGGAAGTATTTAGCAATGTATGGGAAAGACGGAGCAATCTAAAAGGAGTGCATTTACTTGATTCATTTCATCTGAGTTTAATACCTTGGGATCAACGAGACATTTATCTATTAAATAAGAGGTCGTCTCATCATCTGATCAAATCTGATTCCGAGCTCCGTCGTGTGGGAATTTAATTCAAGCAGAGGGCAGCCAGCACCTTTCTGGAGATCCAGTTTGACCGCGAGCACAGCATCATTGAAATTCCAAAAGTAACAATAGATGATGATCTCAATTGGATCCTCCCCAACATGGTTGCTTTTGAACAGTGTTGTGGCCAGGGGATGGGCACATAACTGCCTATGCGCGTTCATGGGATACCTCATGCACACAGCCGATGATGTACAACTTTATGCGATCGTAAAGTCATCTTGAATCACGGCATGAGCAACGAGGATGTTGCACACCTCTTCAGAGATCTGTGCAAGGATGCTACTTTTTATGTCAAGGGAAGCTATCTAGAGCTGCACTTCACAATTTAAAATGAGTCTTTTAAGTATGAACGGACCTATCTTTGTTGCGTACAACTCCTAAATACTTTTTATGACAACCCCTGGTCGGTTCTTTCTGGCCTAGCTATTGTGGCAACACTTGCAAGCATGATTCAAACAGTCTATGCTTTATTGCAATACTATCATCCCTAGTAGGATCAAGCATGTACAAGCTCTATCTTCCATATTGATTTCATTACATGTATTGACTCTGTTTTGAATGAATATTTCGAGTTACTGGTACTTTCTTTGTGGCCAAATCAATCTTGAATAAGTGACAGAACAGTTATCATCACCAAAGTGATGGTCACTAGGGGACTGCATGAACCAGGCCCCCATGTCGACCGCCTCTGGTCATCAACCATCACCGTCAGCCACTGCTTAATGGGACCGTCGACCATCAATCTCCACCTCAATCATCATCCGTTTATTATTCATAAATATACAGCATGATTAAAGCAAGCAGGGACACAAGAAGCAAACTGGTGCACATCTATGTAATGGTCAAGACTCAGGCCATGGATTCAGCATCATCACCTCGCCAACAACCACCATTGATAACCATGGGAATATATAACACAAGACAGAGAACAGCGATTCAGCAGTATGTCCAGCAAATGTAAAATACGCATGTAATCATGTCAAATGGTTACCAACTCAGATTGCTCCACGTGAACAACGCTAACAAGTTTCCAAGTCGAACGATTACAGGGAGTGTAATAAGCTCGAATTTGATGCTAAATTCATAGAAAAGTGATTCCCGCATGTGCCCAATCAATGAAATTAACTCCTACAGAGCTGATTTGATCCTAACAGAAATCATGCCATTTCAGTTTTTTTTTTCCTTTCATCAGAACAAAGCAAGATCCAGTTGACGTGTTACCATAGTAAGGAGAAATTCTTGATTGCGATAACTAATCAAGCTAGCACAAGGAAGATCTGGGAAGCGTTGACTGTGAAGATGAACAACGGCTATGAAGCTTCAAACACGAATAACCTGCTTCGAGTCCTCGCAGCCAAAGAACAGGGCAAACAGAGCTTCCCGTGGCGGTCGAACTGACAGTGACGAGAAGCGATCCAATGATGGCAACGATTGGCAACGTAGAGGCAGGAGAGGATTCAGTAAAAATCACTAGAGAATGACTTCTAGACGCTCAAAAGTTTCTCAAATCTATGCAACGAATGTTCTCTGCTCTAGCTATAGGTCTCTTTCGGTGTATCTGGGCTGAAATCCAAGCAAAGAAAGTGGGCATTTCGGACTCTCCAACTAAAACTCCTCTTTTTTCATCATTTTTTATTCATCTCATTTTTTTTATTCATTTTTATTTAATCATTTAATTAATTCTCTCCATTTTTTTTTTTCACTCTTTTCTCGCCTTTAATTGCCCGACAGAAGCCATGCTTCCCAAATGTTTGTCTATGAATAGGTCTCCAAGAGGCATTTATTTCGAGCGAAATGCTTTCCCTGCAATTTGCTTCCCTATCCTATGAAACAGCTCTGCTGAGAATTTCTGTTGTCTTTCCGTGATCTATTTCCGAAATTCGCATGTAAATTATATCCTAGGAAAGAAGAAAACTGAGCTTTTATGCGATTAGAAAAAGAGACAGTGAATGACAACTTCCAATTTCTTTTTTTTTTTCTTTCGGTCAAAGGAAGTTTTATTGAGTCAAAAGGTTCTCAAACATGGAGGCTCACACCAGGAGTGTTAAGACAAAGTCCCATAATGGCTGGGGGATGTGCTACCCAATTAGGAAGGAAGATGTTAAGTACAAACTAGTACAAATTTACCTCAAACTGCTACACTTGTGATAAACGGAGCGTAAAATCCCACATTGGTATATCAGTCAACTGTCACGTGTTATTTAACTTAATAATTTGACAGTAAAATTTAACGAAAACTAACAGGGGTAAATTCGCCACAATTGTACCAATTTGAAGTAAATTTGTCAAAGGTATACCAGTTTGAGGTTTTAATGGTCAAAAAAATAGTTTTAGGTAAATTTGTCACAAGTGTATCGTTTAGAGTTTTTCAGGGTATTAACCCATTTTCATTAAGAATCTCATAAATAAATTATACTTTCACGTGACATGTGACATGTGATAGTTTTTCGATAAGTGATTTCAAATTGCAAAGTCGATTTAGATTTTTTGCTAAAATTTAAAACTTATCTATCAAGATCTTGTACTTGTGATGTAAAAAGAAAAGAGGACTCGTAGAAAAATGACTTGTAAAAGTCTTATTATGATATTAATTAGTATGTTCTGTGTAATGTATGTCCCAGTCTTCCAGCCGTTGTTTCACCCGGGAGTTGTTTATTCACATTTCTGCATGTGCATGATAATAAGATAAAAAGAATCGGGATGGCAACGAGCCTGGGACGTCGCGAAAATAACTCTTGTCGCTTGCGACCCTAGAGATGGGTTCGGGGTCGTGACAAGATAGTAATAATCTTTTCTCTTCATCATTATCTCTCATTGAATTCTAACATATGAAATTATTTGCAGATGAGATGTCGACATGCATAGAGTTTGTTCAACCAGAAGAAATGTTACATTTAGGCACTTAGGTGAGAAGAAAAATGTCTAGATTCAGTCGACTAGAATTAACAGTAAACATTTGTTTCCAAGATGAAGCAAGTCTAAGTAGACAGTACATAATACATCATAATGGCGCTCATTTTCATGACTTTTGCAAAAGGAGAAATGGAGGATTGGACTGCTTAAAACGGCAGAAAAATGGGGTTAAAAAAGAAAAGAAAAAAGAAATGGAGTGCTCAAAACAGCACGACTTGCTAGATATGAATCCCACTGAAGATATCACGGAGGAGATTATGGTGGGGAGAATGACATGGTGTGAGTTGATTGAGGCAATCTGATAAATTCTAGTACAGCACCGGTTATCCAATGTGGTGGTGGTGGATGATGTACAGGAAGCACTCGTGCTCTCCACGGCTGTCCCTAAAGTTTCGCGTGTTCGGACAAGAACGGTTTTTTAGTTGTATATCCGCAGAGTATGGAACCAAATTTTCCACCTTACAATTAACGTAGACTTTTTGCATGCCTTATGCAATACGGCTATCACAAGCAAGACTCTATATATATTCATGTCCAGCGCAGGTATCTTATCATCCACTTCTTAGTATTACACTGAGAAACACACCTCAAATGATAGGGCCCACGAGAAGAAAAAGTAAAATAAAAAGAAAAAGAAAAAGAAAAAGAAAAAGAAGGTCATCGTGAGATAAAGGCCAGAAAGGGAGAAAGAGCACTTCGCCCAATGAATAGAGAGGAGGAGGAGCAGAAGAAGGGGCAAGAGGAGGAAGAGGAGCGGAAGAAGAAAGGAGGAGGAGGGACTCCAAATCCTCACCTTAGACGCCTCGCCAAGCCAAATTTACCTTAATTCGCAATGTTTGGGTAAGTGCTTGCGCCCTTCATTCTCCCAATCAAAAGAGTTTTCGGGATTAATCAAAACTTAAACTACAAAGTCTAATTTTCAAGTTGTTAAGCTAAGAAATTGTGGGTTTTGCTAGTTTAAAGTGTTATAGAGTTGTAGGACTTTTTCCAAAACAAATTTTTAAATTTGTACACTCGTGATGGACAATAGCAACCAACAGTTTTTTGTTGGTTTTTGCTTGATTTTGGGTCAGCCAAGTTATGGGTTTTCTAGTATTTCGAAAGATATTTCTTTTAACTATAACTTCACGTGAAATAAAGTCTGGTGAAAAAAGGCATGGTGCGATCAAGTTCAACTCTCAAACTTCGCGTTGCAAACGACTTTAAATAATGGCTTTGGAAGAGCGATTTACGAGTGTGTTTGAGTAGTTTTGGTAACGTTTAAGCTTAGTTTGATTGAGTTATAGTTAAAGTAGTGTTTTACTTGATTTTAACATCATTTTTTGTTTATTTGATAAGATTGCGAGTTCAACGGTTGAATAATCTTTTTTGTTTAATCATAGGCATTTCCAAGTGAGTGGTATCATCTCTTTTTTGAGTTTGTAAATTCATATTTTGAAAGTAATATAAATTATATATATACTATGAGTTAAGAAATCACACCATTGTTGCATAAAAACCTAGATCGAGTATCTACTCCTTGATTATTTACGAATATTTTAGAAAACGTGTTATACTAAATATCGTGGAGACATGTATGTATGTATGTATGTATGTATGTATGTATGTATGTATGTATGTATGTATGTATTGCTTTGCGAACTAGTTTATGAAATGATTTCTAAAAGATATTATAAATGTTTTGAGAAAGGTACTTTCAGCGGATGAGATGAGTTTGCAAAAGTATTATTTATTTTAGGTTGTAAAATGTATTGTGGTTTATGAGATTGATTCTTGATTGAAATTTTGCTATCGGAAGATAATTGCTTGATGTTCAATATGACTATGCATCCAGTTAGGGGTTTTCGGGTATGCATAACAGTTTACAATATCTTTTTGAACCAAGCCATTATCTTATAAAAAGTGGAGATCTTGCCAATGAGGAAATCTTGGTCACTTTATTACCAGACGTTATGTCATAACCACGGTAATATATTAAACAATAGATGGTTGATGGATAGACCATAGATATATGATTTGAGATTGATCAATGAAATGGATCATAGAAGTGATTTTTTTAAAATAAAAATTGATTAATGGTCTGGACCATTGATGTTTGAATTGTGATTGTGATTAAATGAGTATTTTTGATTTGTTTAAAGCTTTGTTGAAATAAGACAACTCTTATTTGATTTGAAATATTATATGTGAGATTGAAGTATGAGTTTCTAGTTTTGCTTTGTATATATATATATATATAGTGATTGTTCGATCTGCTTAGAATATATGCTACTCACTAGCTTTTAGTTGTCATCCCTTCCTTTCAAATCTTTTTAGGTTCCCAAGTTCGCAGCTATCAATAGTAAGATAGTGCTATTGATCAAGACTTTTGGGAGTTGGATTTTGGGTATGGTTTAAGGCTATGTCCTTCAATAGGAAAGATGGCCATGACATTCTCCTACTCTTGTAGGATTTTGAGGTGTGACAGCATGTCCCTCGCATTTTTCATGGATACACTACAGTTCCGATATCCTCTCCATTCTCTATCTAGATATTGAAATTCCAGCAAGAATTCACGTTGATTTTACAATTTAACTTGCCCATGGCCAACGATGGAGGAGGTCATCAAGTAGCCACCCAACATGAGATCGAGCTCATGAGGCAGCAGTTATTACCTTCCATGTCAAAAGATATTGAGGCAGTATTGAAATTGTTGAATGAATTAGCAGGTGAAAGTAGTCGTAGCATCTTCAGAGTCCCTCAAGCACTCGCCGGAGGAATTGTCGAGGCGTGCCTGCCTCGCATCGTCTCTATTGGCCCGTACCACCATGGAGAATCGCTGCAAATGTTTCAGGTGCACAAGTGGAGATACCTTCACACTATGCTGGAAAGAACTCAACCGCACGGTATCCGCCTCGAAAACCTCATTGATGTCGTGGCACTAAAAGAGAAAATTATCCGGCAGTGCTACTCGGAGAGCACTGAGAATTTCAATGGACCTGATCTTGTGAAAATGATGGCTCTCGGTGGATGCTTCATCATTGAATTCCTCCGTCAAATTGCAGGATATGTACGGCCTGACAAAATCCTATTAATCAATTCGAATTCGTTCGTGTTACTTTCTCTTGGACGGGACCTTCTATGACTTGAGACCCAGATCCCGTACTTTGTTCTTGAGGATTTGTTTGAAATGACGAATGTTTCAGGAAGAACCTCGTCTTTGGACAATCTTGCCTTTCGTTTCTTCAGCTGCTTCCTAGAAGGACCTGCTATTGTCGGGGAAAGACCAAAAGGAGTGCATTTACTCGATTTATTTCGTCTGAGTTTGATACCCACAGATCAACAAGATAATCCAGTAGACGAGAGTTCATCTTATCATATGATCAAATCTGCTTCCGAGTTCTGTCGATTGGGAGTCGGATTCAAGCGAAATGAAGCCAGCACCTTTCTGGAGATCATATTTGACAGTAGACGCAGAACCATTGGAATTCCAAAAATAAAAATAGATCATGATCTCTATTGCATCCTCCCCAATATGGTTGCTTTTGAACAGTGTCGTGGTCAAGTGGACGGGCACATAACTGCCTATGCCATGTTCATTGGATGCCTCATTCACACGACCAATGATGTACAACTTTTGCGTGATCATAAAGTCATCTCGAATCACGGCATGAGCAATGAGGATGTTGCACGCTTCTTCGGTGACCTCTGCAAGGATGTTTATTTCGATGTTAAGGGGAGTTATTTAGCGTCGCACTTTGCAATTTTAAATGAATATCTCAAGTATGAACGGGCTTATTTTTGCTGTGCACAACTCCTAAATGCTTTTCATGACAACCCATGGTCAGCTCTTTCAGGCCTAGCTGTTGTAGTGACACTTGTAGGCCTGATTCAAACAGTGTACACTGTGCTACAGTACTATCGCCCAAAGTAGCAGGAAGCGTCTAGAAACTGCATCTCCATATTGATTTCATAACATGTATTGACTATGTTTTCAGTGAATATTTCGAGTTGTTGATATTTTCCTTGTGGCCAGATTAATCTTGGATAAGTGATGAATAATTGTCATCAATGAAGTGATGGTGACTAGGGGAGAGCACGAATTGGTGATCCCCTTCCGCCTGGGAATCCAGAACTTACTCCACCCTAGGCCTAGCAACTTCCAAGTTCCATAGGCGAGGGCCGGATTGGCCAGTTAAATGGCGTTCTACAACTAATAAAACTAAAGCTACATGACCCAAAAAAAAAAAAAAAAAAAGAAGAAGGTAAATTAGTGCAAACCATCCTTATTTTGGTAGCCATGCTTAACATCCCCGTTGATGAATCTAGAACTTACTTTGCCCTAGGCCTAGCCACTATCGAGTTCCATAGAATTGAGGATAGGTCGGCCGGTCAAATGGCGTTTACAACTGATAAACCAAAGTTACACAAGAAATAAGGAAAAGGTAAATTGGTGCAAAACTCCTAAATGCTTTGCACAACTCCTAAATGCTTTTCATGACAACCCATGGTCAGCTCTTTCAGGCCTAGCTGTTGTAGTGACACTTGTAGGCCTGATTCAAACGATTGTACACCGTGCTTCTAAAGATACTATCGCCCAAAGTAGCGGAAGCGTCTAGAAACCGCATCTCCATATTGATTTCATAACATGTATTGACTATGTTTTCAGTGAATATTTCGAGTTGTTGATATTTTCCTTGTGGCCGATTAATCTTGGATAAGTGATGAATAATTGTCATCAATGAAGTGATGGTGACTAGAGGAGAGCACGAATTGGTGATCCCCTTCCGCCTAGGAATCCAGAACTTACTCCGCCCCAGGCCTAGCCACTTCCAAGTTCCATAGAACTGAGGGCCGGATTGGCCAGTTAAATGGCGTTCTACAACTAATAAAACTAAAGCTACATGACCCAAAAAAAAAAAAAAAAAGAAAAAAAGAAGAAGGTAAATTAGTGCAAACCATCCTTATTTTGGTAGCCATGCTTAACATTCCCCGTCGATGAATCTAGAACTTACTCTGCCCTAGGCCTAGCCACTATCAAGTTCCATAGAATTGAGGATAGGTCGGCCAGTCAAATGGTGTTCTACAACTGATAAAACCAAAGTTACACAAGAAATAAGGAAAAGGTAAACTGGTGCAAAACCTCCTTTATTTTGCTAGCCATGCTTAACACTTGCATGACAAATAAATGAACCTTTCCACCCAAAAGAGCACAATGTATCCTAGAAGTGAGAAACTTTCAAGACAAGTGTGAAGCAGCTAAGATATGTATCTCTCGCCATCTTCAACCTATTTTTGAGTTGTCTCTTCCAAATACCAGAGTTATTGTCCAGTTCACCACAACTTAGAACTTGTTCCTTCAACTGACTACCCTCGTAGGATAAGCCGAATGCCAAACCAGCCAACTCACAAATACTAGGTGCAATATCCCCTTCATGTCCTATCTTAAAAAATGTTTGCATAAGTGATGACTATTGATTCCGTGAATCATGGAAGAAGGGGCATCTCAAAATCTAGGTACTAGGAAAGAAAGCCGTTAGTATGTCATGGTAGCATGTTATGTATCCTAGACTGGAAAAAATAAATGAGCTCCTTGTAATGCCCTATAGAAGCCATGCTTCCCAGATGTCTGTACACAAATGGGTCTCCTAGAGGTATGTCTTTCGAGCAAAATGCTTTCCCTCCATTTTGCTTCCCTATCCTACTAAAACAGCTCCTTTAAGAATTTCTTCTCTCTCAACGGCCTGTTTCAAAAATCAGCATTCATTATTTCGAGGAAAGAAGAAGACCGAGCCTTTATGCAATGAGAAAGCGATAGTGAATGGCCACTTCCAAGTTCAAATGGAAGGATTCATGCCACATCTTGTACAAAGTAGAACAAGGAGATAAGGTCAAAGACTGCAGATCAAACAAAAAGCCACAATGAGACATCTTCAAAGGAATTAGATGGGGTGATCGAACCCGAGCTAAAGCGGGAAGCACCGACCTCCTTGTCTGTTCAAGAAAACCCTTACAATCCCCTAGCACAAACACATCTTCCATGAAGGTACCCTCAACCATTCGTCAACCCCGATCCCGAAATGGTTGAGAGGACAAATCACTTGATTGGAAGGTGGTGGAATGCTAAAATAAGATTGTCACATAGTTCTCATCATGAAATTGCTATTATAGATTTAGATGACAAAGGTGAGAAGAAATCTTATTCCCTCACCTTCTGCTAGGGGATTCGGGAAGATAAAGTGACTTGATAAATTCGAGGGTCCAACACCGGTGGACCAAACTAGGAGGCTGTATGGAACATCTGTACCATCATTCAAGTACAATTTTCTTCACATGCACCTCTTTCGCCTCTTTTAAGATGAATACCGGACTAGCAATTGAAAGCATTAAATCAACACCAAAATGACCTGTTGGAAAAGATGACAGTAACTTGAGAAAGAAAATCAGCTCACCCTTGTTAGATGATTCATCACATACGCCGTAAGCCAACATTGAAAACGATAGAATTTCATTTGCCTATTAAAGGGTATACTTGTCAAATAGTGCCGTTTACATTTTTCCAAATAGATGCGAGCATCTTTATGCAAGTGTATATGAGTACCTCAATAAGGGTGACTTGGATGTGATCCTTCACATGAGGAAAATTTTCATGGACGTCTTTCATGATAAAATCGCTTAATTCACCGCTGAACTCCACCCCAGTTGGTCCACCGCCAATAACAACACAGGGTAAAAGGACTTTCTTCTTCCGATATGCCTATAAGATAAAGAGAAGGAACCGCTCCCCATTTTCCATGAAGCCGTAAAATCTTGCTAATCATTGATCATTGAGAAACAAAGTGAGCATCTTCTTCTATTCTTGAAACTTTGGAATTTTGCTCGTAGGTGCAAATCATAAGGTAGGAGAATTGAAGTACCTGGATTTTAAGAGAGCATGGGGTTCAATAAAAGCTTCTTCATGATTTCTCAGGCAATATTCATCTCACGAAGGAAGTAGGCGTGTTCCTTAACGCCCTCTATACCAAAGGTCAAGGGCTCGGCTTCGGCTGCGATGACTAGCTTGTAGTACGTGACTTTAAATCGGTAAGGCTCTTGAGGCAGTCCGTCATCGCCAACCGTTTCAAAGTACACCAAGTGAATAGGGAACGAGATTTAGCAAAAGAGAAAACTAGAGAGGAAAAACATAATGCACTAACAACAATTAGTGTTACTTGACATTTCTCACCAGATGTCATCGGTTCCATTACGACGTAGTGTTAGCATAAAATAATTGGGAAAAGTACCAATACAATCCTAAACTTATTGCATTAGTACTAATTTAGTTCTGAGTATTATAATTGGACTAATTTAGTCTTAATCTTTTCATGTTAATACAAATTCAATCAATCTGGTCAATTTTAACCAAAAGTTGTTAATGTGGACACCAATGGTCATGTCAATGCTAACGTAAACATTTTTATTAATTATTTTGAATTATTTTTTTTGGTTTATTTCCCTTCTCCTTTTGCCGATGAGAGTCAGCCTCGCCTCTGCCCTCCTCGAAAGAAGGGAAAGAAAAAGAATAAAAATTAAAAAATTAAAATGTCAACATTAGCGCTGACCATGCCTTGAGGATCACCAACGTCCACATCAATAACTTTTGATCAAAATTGGTCAGATTGACTGAATTTGCATCAATTTGAAAATGCTTAATATTAAATTGTTCTAATTGCAAGGTTTAGGACTACATTAGCAAATCATTAAAATGTTTATGATTAAATTGGTATAATTGAAAGGCTTATGGCTAAATTGGCAAGTTGTAAAAAGGTTTAAGACTAAATCAGTACAATTAAAATATTTGGAATTTAATTAGCAACCATACCATATTTTTAGGATTTTTTGGATAATTTTCCCCCAATTTGATAGCATGAACTCATCAAACATATTGCTTAACAACTTGTTGCCATTTGATAAAATAAATAAATAAAAACGAGATTTTTTTTTTCTTTTACATGTGAAAAGATGGCTTTTAGAAAAGATCGGGCAACAACCGACCCATATATATATAGGGCAATAATTGCTCAAATCCCCATTAATTGGCGCTTTGCTTAATAACTCTCAAACTCTGAAAGTTCTAGATCTCGTCCCTGAATTTCAACAACGATGCTCAATCACCTCTAAAACTTGAAATGTTATAGATTAACAACTGAACTTCTTATTCTTGCTGCAGCCGCTTGTTTATCCGTTTACGCAGTCATTAGGTGTTACTAAAATATGGACTAACTATTCTTCTTGACGAAATTAGCCTATGCTACATGGTTAATGAAGTTAAGAAAACAAAGAACAATGCATGATAAATGAAGTTAAGAAAATCTAATAGAGGTTATTTTGGTGAAGAAAAATGAGTTAGTCCATGTTCTAGTGACACTAAACAACTGTGCAAATGGAAAACTAACGTTTATGCAATAGAAATGAAAGTTCGGGAAAATCTATAATTCTCAAAGTCGAAGAGCTGTTGCACAATGGATCCAGAACTCTTCATTTCGGTAGATAGATGATTTCTGTGTTTAGTCTCTTGCAGCATCATTTGCTCCACTTCAAGCAATAAAACAATGGAATGAAAGACAATTATGAAAGTAATTTCCCTAAAGCAAAATCCTAATATTAGGACTAGACGAGTGAACAATGGCAGTAGCACAATGGCGGTGATAAGCAAGCGCGCGAGCAATTGCAAAGGACGAGACAAGCTCGACACCGGTGCAAAAATGGCGGCGGTCTCAGGGGTTGCCATTGCTCAGGGATTTCCATGGACTCTTTCGTTTCAAAGTCCCTGTCTCGTGTTCTCACTCTTCATTTTTACTTCCACCATTAGCCCGAAATTAAATGGTGCTAATGTCATCACGTCAAGACAGAAATTTCTTATCTTAAAAGTTTAGTCAAAAGAACTCAATAACTAATTTGACATCTCTTTTTAATGAAGTTGGTATAACTTTCACAACTCACTTATAATTATCAGAATATCGATCGAATCAAATTATATCATATTAAAATAGATGTGTTGTTTTTTTTTTTTTTTTTCAGTTTACATCAATTATGACTCTTAACTTTATTCAATAATCTCATGTTACTATTGCATGGAATCACCTCCAGCTAAAAAGCTGTGTCCTGACAGGAGTTGCTTGGGTGTTAATTGTTGTACGCTTAGCTCAAAAGTGCATCATAATAGGTAAATATAAAAACTAATTGAATTCCTATTGGGCTATTTTATACAAAATTCCAAGTCCCACTAAGTATCAACATATAATTTCATCAGGCCAGCCAATTATTTTGGATCAAGGCCCATGTTTCTTTTATGGGAAGATCCATAAATTAGAAGCCCACGGAAATTCTGAAAGCATGCTTTGTATTTTGTCCATTATCCTTGTGTTCCTATTTACAGGAAATGATATTTCCTTCCAAAATTGACAATCACCAAATCCTAAAATCTCACACCGGCCATACAGACTCAAAACCAATTAGAATATAGAAAAAATTTAAATAAAACAACTTTCACATAATTATATTTTTTTTTTTTGCCCATGTTTATATATTTTTGTTGTGTCTATCACCATCAAATTCTTTATTACCAATTTTATTTTAGATACATATATATAACGTGATGATTGATGCAAAAAAAATAAAAATAAAAATAAAAACAACAGATCTCTTTGAAGATTTTTTATTTTAAAAAAATCTTTGTTACATTCCCTCACGTGAAGCTTTAAAAGATGAACTTTAATTATAGAAATTTTTTGCACAAAATAAGAACTCCTTTAAAACGACAGCAAAATTTCATTCATTTGGGATTGACAAAAAAATTATATCATTCATAGAGTATTTACAAAAAAAAAATATCAAGATGGTTCATGTGGATGACTTTTTCTTATCAATGCGTTTAGTATACTTTAGATACTCCTATGACGTCTTATATGCTCGTGTAAAAGTGTCTCGTCAACAATAAGGGAAAAACAAAAATTCTTTGACATAGTAAATTAACAGGCTTGATATTTTTTTTTTTAAATAATGAAATTGAAAAATAAAATGTTCTCTAAAACAGTGAGCTTTTGAGATAGGATCGACGGAGAATAAATTGGCCATTATGATCACAATGATGGATAAAAGAATATTTTTTATTTATTTTCTATATAGAAATAAGTTTAAATTTTACGAAAAAAACCGTAGAGCTTATGCAAATATGGAAATTATTAAGGTTGATCAAAAGGGTAAAAGCCAACAAAGCCTATAAGTTTGCCAATTGTAACACATTTAGTTCAATTTTTTTTTTTTTTTTATACCGAAAACTCTAAACTTGTATCTATGTGACAAATTTACTATAAACTAGTATAATATGATACATTTACTATAAACTAGTATAATATGACACATTTACTCTAATTTTTTTTTTTTTGTAACACAAAAAATCTCAAATTTTTATTAATATGACACATTGACTCTAAAAATTTGATGTCCTAAAAATAATTTGGAATTTTTGGTGTCACAAAAAATTTTGAGAGTAAATATATATCACATAAATATAAAAAAAATTAAGAAAAATGCGTTCCAAATGACGAAGTTTGGGATTTTTTTTGTAAGTTTTTCTCTTTGTTGAGTGAGCTTTACTTGCATAGGGACGGAGATTGTCCCAATGTATCACGTGTTGATTTGTCGTTGGTTTTCTAAGATTTATATATACAAAAGAATTGCTTCCTGTGATTTCTATTTTAATTTTTTTGGGTAATTTAAGTTAGAGATAATACCTTAAAAACCCCAAACCCAAGACACTTGTGACAAATTTACCCCAAACTATTTTTTTGACCACTAAAAACCCCAAACCGAGACACGTTTGACAAATTTATCCCAAACCGGTACACTTGTGACAAATTTACCCTATGTTAGTTTTCGTTAAATTTTATTCTCAAATTATTAAGTTAAATGACACGTGACAATTAACCTAAGATATCAATTTAGGATTTTACGTTCCGTTTGTCACAGTTTACAATTTTTATGATTTTTTTGTGGTATTAATCTAATTTAAGATAGGGTATATTTAAACAAATTTACTGGGTTTGGATTTTTTTTCAATAAATTAATTTGGAGTAAATTTGTCATAAATGTATCAGTTTATATTTTTTTATAATCAGTCGGGTAAATTTGTCACAAGTTTACCAATTTTGAGCTTTTTCATATAAAAAAATAATTTGGTAAATTTATCATAAATGTATTTAGTTTGAAATTTTTAAAGGTATTATCCCTTTAAGTTACAAAAATTTGCCTTTTTGTCTTCCCACCATGGATTTGGCTATCAAAATCCATCAATGCAAGCTGCTTTATTCGGCCCCACGCTTTTCTTGTCACGATCAACGAGCCGCGTCTGCAATCACTCGTGTTCTTCGAGACGGAAATGACGACACAGAAATGTCCTTTCTTATGGACATGCGCGCCAGAGCCGTACACTGACCGTTGATGGCTATGGAGCCCTCGACAACTTTAATGCATGTAAGTCAAAGCCCTCTCCTATTTTCGATCAAGAATCTCAGGAATAAATTATATCTTCACATAACATCAACACGTGACATGTGACAGCTTTTTGATAGGTGATTCAAATTTCAAAGTCGATTTAGATTTCCAACTGATTTAAAATTTATCCATCAAAATCAATTTTATTTTTTATTATTTTTAATTAACAAAAATAAAAATAAGTGCTACAATAAAAATGAAAATTCCTCATTTATTAATAGCAACGATATAAAAAAAAGAAATACGTAAAATAAAATAAATAATAAAAAATTCAAAATGCATAACATAAGACCTAAATTATAAAACTTCAATCCTTAATCATCTATTAAAAATTGGTCGTTAATGACTCATTTACAATTAAAGCATAAATTCTTCAAAAACACAATCGAAAAAAGTCTAGGTCACATAGAATGAGGAAAAAATGCCTACAGGACATTAAAGTGCACCTATCACATTAAAAAACTAATAGATACGAATGTTAGTAGAGCAAGGGAGCAGGAGGTAACCACTTATCATTATTCTTTTAGCCTTTTTTCCTAGAAGATATGAAAAAGTGTAGATGCTTTTTATTTGTAGCTTTTCATGGAAAAAATCGCACTTCAAAAATGTGTATCTATGTGTGGGTTTGCGTACCTATTCAATTTACATTAGATAATATTTTTTTCTTAACTAAATTGCTCGAACAATTCATTAATTCCCAAAAATGTTAGTGCAATTTAATATTTAGTTGCACTTGAAAGTAAATTGTGCAAATTTAAAAAAAATGTTTGGTTGCTTTGACACCTCCCTAAATAAATGGGCTGTGAAGAGATTGACCTTCATATTCTTTCATATTATGAAA
Organism: Eucalyptus leucophloia subsp. euroa; assembly: GCA_017140325.1. Classification (NCBI taxonomy): domain Eukaryota; kingdom Viridiplantae; phylum Streptophyta; class Magnoliopsida; order Myrtales; family Myrtaceae; genus Eucalyptus; species Eucalyptus leucophloia. The sequence goes on from CM029472.1 coordinate 45,313,915, forward strand.
TTTCGATTTTTTTGGTCTTTCCTCTTGTACTACTTGCATTTTGTCTTTTGTACGGCTTCTTGTCCTCGCCTAAATTTCTCAAAACAGTCATTTTAAATTTCTATGGGCCCATGTTTTCCAATTGTCGTTATAATAGCAATGATGGAGAAAATAGTAATTTTCTTTTATTTTCTGAATAACAATAAGTTTAAAATTCACAAAAAAACTCATAAAAAGAAAATAATTATGTCAAAGGAGACTAAAACCATTTTAGTCGATTTTGTCGATCTAGTAAAGAGATGAGTGGCCTTACTCATATAAGGGATAGGAAGAGCCCTACCCAATCCTAATCACTAGTGGTCGGATATGTTGATTTGTAATTATTTTTATAAGATTTATATATACTCCCTATGCATAAACAAAAGAATTGCTTACTGTGATTTATATTTTTAATTTTTTGGGTAATTTAAGTTATAAATTTACCGTTTAGTCTTCCTGCCATGAAAATGGCTAATCAAAATTCATCAATGCAAATTGCTTTGTTTTTCCCCACGCGTTTTCCCGTCAAGATGCGTGAATCACGTTACGCTCGCTTGTCTTCATTTGGCCCCACGCGTTTTGAAGAGAGAAGGAAGAGAGAAATAACAGAGAGAGAGAGAGAGAGAGAGAGAGAGAGGGAAGTGGGACCCAGGGAAGATCGGCCCATTCAACGGACGACACGTGGCTCCCTAGGACCTAGTTCTACTTCCTGTCATCTCCCTCGCCCTTGTCTCTGTTTTCTCACTGCTACACTTGCTCTTCCTTCTCTCTCTCCTCTGCTACACTGGGACCATCCCTGCACTCGCCGCTACAGCTTGTGCCATGCCCTCTTGAAATATCTACACGTCCCTCACATTTTTCACGGTTATACCACACTTCTCGTATCCTTCCAATTCTCTCTCTAGCTATTGAAATCTCAGCAAGAAATTCACGTTGATTCTACAAATTAACTCGGCATGGACAACAATCTTGGAGGTCGTCAAGCAACCGCTGAGGAACATGGGATCGAGCTCATGAGGCGGGATTCATTGGCTTCGATGTCAGAATATATGGAGGCAGCGCCGAAGTGGAATAATGAATCAGCAGGCGAAAGCAGCTGTAGCATCTTCAGAGTTCCTCAGGCACTTGCCGGAGGAAATGCCGAGGCGTCTCGGCCTCTTATCGTCTCTATTGGCCCATACCACCATGGGGAACCGCAGTTGCAGATGCTTCAGGAACACAAGCGGAGATACCTCCACACCATGCTGGAACAAACTCAACCGCACGGTGTCGGCCTCGAGGACCTCATCAATACAGTGGCACCGAAAGTGGAAATAATCCGGCAGTGCTATTCGGAGAGCACCGAGTGTTTCAGCGGACCTGATCTTGTGAAAATGATGGTTGTTGATGGATGCTTCATCATTCAGTTCCTCCGTCAAATTGCAGGGTTCATACGGATGGCTCCCCCGTTGGATAATTCATACGTGTCGTATTCTGTCGGACGGGACCTTCTTCGGCTTGAGAACCAGGTCCCATACTTTGTTCTCGAGGATTTGTTTGAAACAACGAATGTTCCAGAAGCAACGTGGTCCTTGGCCAATCTTGCCTCCAGTTTCTTCAGCTGTTTCAATTTTGGAACCAGCTATCTCTTGAGAAGACAAATCAATATAAAAGGAGTGCATTTACTCGATTCATTTCGTCTGAGTTTAATACCTCAGGGTCAACAAGACAAGCCAGTAGAGGAGGGTTTATACCGTCCTTTGATTAGATCTGCCTCCGAGCTCCGTCGAGTGGGAATTAGATTCAAGCAAGGGCAAGCTAGTACCTTCCTAGAAATCAAAGGTGATAGTAAACGCAGAATCTTCAGAATTCCACAAATAGTAATAGATGATAATCTCAATTGCATCCTCCCCAATATGGTTGCTTTTGAACAATGTTGTAGGCAAATAAATAGGCACATAACTACCTATGCCACATTCATGGGATGTCTCATTCACACTACTGATGACGTACAGATTTTGCGTGACTGTAAAGTCATATCATATCATGGTATGAGCAATCAGGATGCCTCACGCTTCTTTAGTGACTTCTGCAAGGACACTTCTATGTACTACCTTTGGAAGATCTATCCAGCGTCGCACTTTTCATTTTTAGACAAGTCATTTATGTATGAGCGGGCTTATTTTTGCTGGGCACAAGTCCTAAATGCTTTTTATGACAACCCATGATCGGTTCTTTCGGGCTTAGCTGTTGTAGTGACACTTGTAGGCATCATTCAAACAGTGTATGCTATGTTGCAGTACTATCATCCCAAGTAGCAGGAAGCATATGGAAACTACGTCTTCCAATTTCATTATATATATATAGACTCTGTTTTTTAGTGAATCTTTTAAGTTATTGATTCTTTCCTCGTGATCAAATCAATCTTGAGTATGTAGATTAACAGTTATCATCACTAAAGTGGTGATCACTAGGGAGAGCACAACCCGGTGATCTCATGCTGCTTGGGAATCCGAACTTACTCCCACCCTAGGCCTAGTCACTACCAAGTTCATGGAACAAAGGACCGATCGACTGGTTAAATGGTGTTCTACAACTAATAAAACCAAAGTTATACGACAAAAAAGGTGTATTGGTGCAAAACCATCGTTATTTTACTAGCCATGCTAAATACTTGTGTTACAAATAAATGAACATTTCCACCCAAAAAGAGCCCAATACATCATAAAATGCGTCTCTACCATTGTCAACCCATTCTCAAGTTGTCTCTTCCAAATACCTAGAGTCGTCGCCTAATTCACTACAATGTAGAACCTGTTCCTCCGGTGACTACCCTCGTGAGATAAGCCGAGTGCCAAACTAGCTAGCTCACGAATCCTACATGTGATATCCCTTTCGCGTCTTGTATAAAAGAATGTTTGCATAAGTGACGACGATTGATTCCATGAATCGAGAGTACTAGGTATTGGGAAGGAAAAAGCGTAAGTGTCGCATGGTAGCTCATTATGCACCTTAGATTGGCGTAAATCAACGAGTGCCTTGTAACGCCCAATGAAGCCATGCTTCCCAAATGCCTATACACGAATGGGTCTCCTAGAGGTATGTCCTTTGAGCAAAATGCATTCCCTCCATTTTGCTTCTCTATCCTACGAAATGACTCCTCCAAGAATTTCCCTTCCCTTTCGCGACTGTTTCAAAATTGGCATTCATAGTATTTCTAAGGAAAGAAACCCTTTATGCAATGAGAAAGAGATAGTGAATGGCCAATTCCAGTTTCAAATGGAAGGATTCATGCCACATCTTGTACAAAGTAGAGCAAGGAGATAAAGTTGAAGATTGTCGATCAAATGAAGAGCTACAGTGAGATATCTTTAAAGGAATTAGACGGGTTATTGAACTCGAGCTAAAGCGTAAAGCACCGACCTCCCTATCTGTTCAAGAAAACTTGCATAGTCCCCCAAAGTGCGAACACATCTTCCATTGAAGGTACCTCAACCATTCGTCAACCCCAATCCTGAAATAGTTGAGAGGACAAATCATTTGATTTGGAAGGTGGTAAAATGCTAAAGTTAGATTGTCACAAAGTTCTTATCTCGAGATTGCTATTACGAGTTAGAAGACCAAGGAAAGAAGAAATCTTATTTCCTCACCTTCCACTGGGGATTTGGGAAGATCAAGTGACTTGATAAACTTCGAGGGTCCAATGCCAGTGGACCGACTAGGAGGCCGTATGGAACATTCGTACATGAATTGCTAGAAAAGATGATGGTAACTTGAGAAAGAAAATCAACTTACCCTTGTTAGATGATTTTGTCGCATACCGCCGTAAGCCAACATCAAACGACTACAGGATTTCATTTGCCTATTAAAGTGTGTACTTGTCCATTCATGTTACATTTTTCCAACCGACGCTATCATATGTATGTGAGTGTGTATGAGTACCTCAATAAGGGTGACTTGAATGTGATCCTTAACATGAGGAAAACGTTCACGGATGTCTTTCATGATAAAATCACTTAATTCACCGCTGAATTCCACCCCAATTGGTCCACCTCTAATGACGACACAAAGTGTAAAAGTTGTTTCCTCTCTTCTTCCGATATGCCTATAAGATACAGAAGGAATCACTCCCCCAATCTCCATTGAAGCCGTAAAATCTCGTTGATCATTAATTATAGAGAATGTGGAGGCAAAAACAATGAGCATCTTCTTCTATTCCCGAGACCTTGGAATGTTGCTCTATAAGTACAATACATATGGTTGGAGAATTGAGGTACCTAGATTTTTAGAGAGCATGAGGTTCAACAAAAGCTTCTTCCCGATTTCTTGGGCATGATTCACCTCCCGAAGGAAGTAGGCGTGTTCCTTAACACCCTTAACACCGAAAGTCAAGGGCTCGGCTTTGGCTGCGATGACCAGCTTGTCGTATGTGACTTTAAACCGGTAAGGCTCTTGAGGCAGTCCGCCATTGCCAAACGTTTCATAGTAAACCTGGTTAATAGGCAACGAGATTTAGCAAAAGAGACACAAAAAGGGAATAATGTGGCAGATTTGCAACGCCTAGTGTTATTTGACATGTCTTACAGGTGCACCCTTGGTTCCATCACATTGGAGAAATGAAATTTAACCTTATCTCACTATGTAGTATGTACCTAAAATACTTTTCGACATGTCCAAGAGTGTGGACAATGCATGTTGATTTATGTTAGTTAATTTGACTTGCCAGATAATCACACACGGAATTCTTATAGCCAGGACCTCGACACAAATGCAAAAGTGTGGACAATCCATGTCAATGTTTGTCACACGGTATATTGTAAATTTCTGATGTTTGTTCATTGCTATTTGAAGAAGACGGAGGAAAATTCCAGTTAATCAACATATGCAAAATGAAAAGGAACTGATCACGTCCTTGGAGGAAAATGTATTGAGCATCGAAATCAACATACAATAGCCAGATATTCAACTTACTTCATGCTTGGCACTGTCAATTCCGGTGCAAGAAGCCAAATAGAAGTACAAATTGGGAGTTGCAGAAAGAGCAGGCTGTATCCGGCTCACAGGCTCAGCAACTGAACGGAACTCCAAAGTTCCGACACAAGTTGACGGAAGAAGGAGTGAAAACCATGTGATTTCGGGGTGAAATGCACACAATATCATACATGTTCATAACAAGCCCCCTCATAAATCGGCAAGCCGCCCAACCGGTACCGAGAACAACCACCCTCGGCTTTTCTCCGGTTTAGTCGGTTCAAGACCCGGATATCTGTCGCTCTCATATTCAGAATCAGACTCCGCCAATGCCCTCTCAGTGACAGGAAATTGATCATGTGGGGTTGTGCTAATTCCTCTGCTCCAGTTACTAGCATAATTTAACTTACTCGATGGTAAGCGGTCGAAAAAAATCACTTCTCGTGGGGACAATTTCAAAAGAAGAAAAGGAAAATGAATCCGCGAGTACTCCTCTAAAGTGTCTTCTTTTCCATCTCTAAAGCTCCCAATAGCACTTCCTGCTCTTCTCAGGTTGCCCCGAACAATTCTTGCAAATGCCATAGAGTACAACACTGATTCTTCAGCAAGTCAATAGCGTGGATCCTTAGGCCTATTGATGAAATTGCACCTGAGAAAAAAGAGAGGCCTGGGCTTAAACTATAAGAAAAGCAGAAATTATCATAGCTTGGCCCCTCTTGGAGACCCCATATGGATTACGACTTGTGTCAACCGGTCAAAAACTTTTGAAACGAAGACCCACGTGTTCTTGAAGCACATCACAGCACAGAGAAGCATATCTGATTGCTTTTGATCGAACAAAAGCAAAAATCAATGGATAAATGAATAAAAGTAAGGAAAAAACCACAAAAAAACCCAAAACTTTGCCCAAAGTGATAAATTTACCCCAAACTTTTTATCATGACATGAAAAACCCCGAAATTTGCTAACCGTGACACATTTACCCCAATTTTTTTTTTTTGTAACACAAAAAACCCGAACTTTCATTTGTGTGACACATTTACCCTAAATCATAAGGACATTAACTTTTTTTCTTCTTCTTCTTTCTTCCCTCCGTCGGCCATGGCAAAGTCGGTAGGGAAGCCATCGTCCGATGAGGGCCACCCTCGCCGGGCACCCGACGCCGGCAAGGCGGCCCTCGTTGGCATCAGCGAGGGCCTCCCTCACCAAATCTAGTAAGGGCAGCCCTCACCAGCTCCGACTTCTCTTCACTGGGGCCGGCGGAGAGAAGACGAAAAAAAATAAAAATAAAAAAAAAAAAAATAAAAAAACTAAAAATAGAAAGAATAAAATGAAAATTTCCTTAATGAGGTAAATGTATCATAGTTTGCAAACTTTGGGGTTTTTCATATATATATATATATATATATATATATATATATATATATATATATATATATATATATAAAGTTTGGGGTAAATTTGTCATTTTGAGTAAAGTTTATGGTTTTTGGTGGTTTTTTCCCTAAAAGTAATAAATGTGCAAAAAGAGAGATTTCTGGCCCATCCCCCAATAATTTACCTAATAAATTCGGATAATTTTATGTACAAATATTAGCTGTGTTCGGTAGATTTAAAAGTACTGCCATCGCAAAATAAAGTTTATGCTCCTTAAAGTAAAAAATAAAGAAATATTATTTATAAGTGTTTTTATTCATTCATGTTGTGCCATCCTCTAATTTGTTGGCAATTAATATCACAAAAACTCTAAACTTATAAACGTTTAAAGTATTATTCACAACTCAAACAACACCTGAACAATAAAGTAAGATGAGGAAGATGGTGCACTATTTTGCCTTGCATAATTAATTTCTATAACGTACGATGACATCATGTTACAGATTAAACTAGAAGCAACGTAAATAGATTAAATTTCTTATCTAATCAATCATGCTATAAATCACTAATTAATTCAGGCAGGTTTCTTGTGTAATAGAAATTAAGCTAATTATGCTCAAAAGATAGGTCTCGAATGATAGTAGAGCAACACGAGGGGAAAGTGATATATCTAATGTAGTATTAATTATCAGCAAGAAACATGAGCTTAATGTTATTATTTAGGAAAATAATCGCATAAAGGGTTATGTAAGCACTTTAGATTTACGAATGATAAGGTAAGACAAGATAAGATGGTAACCAGTTAGAAAATGTCAAATCAGAAAAGTCCAAAAGAGATGGGCCTCACTTCAAGTATAACGAAATTGAAGGGCATATCAGAAAATATCCTCTCTTTATAACAACTTTGTCATTACCCAGATTAGCCAAAGTGCAGCAGTCTCATAGCTTTAACATATAGCTCTCTCTTCTCAAACCTTCCAATCGGCTTTTCTATTTGAAAGCATTTAGCTTCGTTCTTCAGAGGATCGACCGAGCACCAAGAAGAAAGAAAGAGGGAGATGGCAGTTTCGAGGAACGGCAAGATCAATGGCAGACGTTTGTCGCCGAGGGTTTCGAGCCGTCCGATCCCAAGGTGAGGCCAAGTGAAGGTGGCGATCGTCGTGGAGTTGGCTCATGTGTTTGCCTTCATCTTCTCTCTCAATCTCAGAAACAGATGTGCCAGTTCTCATTGAGAGAGAGAGAGAGATGTTCCTGTAATCATCAAAGTATTAGCAGGAGCGGTTTGCTGTTGTAATAAAGAGGTTCTTGAATGTGCAGAGTGAACAATTTTGTGGATACTTGATCGGATTCTTCTTATTCTTTTTTTTCTCTGGCTATTTAGTCGTTTCTTTAAATCTGTTTTTTTGTCGGAAATATAATTGAGACAGACTAAATTCAATTTTAGTTTGTAGCAAGTCTTTTGAAGATGTGAGAGGTCAAGAGTTTGAACCCTATTTGTGGAAATTTGGGGTGGGATCTGCCGGTAAAACCAACATAAGGCAAACAAAAAAACGAAACCATCTGATGTAGCTATAGTTGTATTGTATAATCTCTAAATGAGGAAAAAACGGGATGTATTGCGTAGTGTTATAATGCATTTTTCATGCACTTTATCCTAAGAAAAATATTTAATGCATCGGCTATACTATTAATATGAAGTAAACCATCATATAATATTACTAAGATGGTATGTATCTTGTATATACTTCTTATTTGATCTTTGAGACTCTCATTTGTTAGGATCTTGAATGGTAGAAAACATATTCCTTAAAGCAATAATCCCCAAATGGTTGGCTGAAGTAACTTCTTGAAAGCATGTTTAGTTGTGCAGTGCTTATTGAACTTTTCTCAGAAAATTTAATATTACTATGGTGATAATCAAATACTCAAAAATTTATGATCAAATTTCAACTCAAATTTTATCAATTTAGGTGCAATTATAGGGATTTGTTGCACCCAAATTTTGCTCTTCATTATAAGACCTGACACAACGAGACACGATCACAGCAAAGCCTATCAAGCAAACACAATTTGATTAATGCTCTAGCTGTCCCAGGCGAGTGGGCAACATCTATATGCTTCGGGATGCCTGATCCCTTATCTTCTTTGCTATCTCATCATATGTCACACCCCTACCCCATCTAATGAGGCCCTACTCAAAGACAGATTGAGACATGCAAGCCAGCTAAATAGGATCATGATTTGACAGAACTTGATATGTCATCTTTTTCTTTTGTTCGAAATATGCCATCTTTGACTTATGATAATATTATAAAATGAGACAAAATACGAGACAATATTGGAATCTTAAATTAGATCTTACATTTGACATGCATCTCTAAAATGCAGCCTCGTCGTTGGACGACGCCCCATATCATGATGCTTTCAAAACGGTCAAAACAAATAAAAATAGACAACTAATAAAACCACGTGCTCTTGAAGCACTTATCAAGACAAGGACCGGTATCCCATAAATTATATTTTGTTGAAATAATATTTTTTTTGGGTAAGGTTTATTGAAATAATATTTATACAAAGTTCCATATAGATTCTCTAGCCTTGTTTGATTCGATTTCGAAAAAATATCTTTTAAAAAATAAAAATATTTTTGAATTAAAGGAATTTTCTGAAATGAAAATAGTATTTGGAAAATTATAATTTTAAGTGCTTTTGGTAAAAATTACATTTTGTAAATGATTTTTGCTAATTTTTAAAAAAGTTATAAATACTTTTTGTTGGAGGTCGCACGACCCCTCAAGTGGCGGTTGTTGCCGCGCTACCCTAGCTTCTCCATCCAAACCCATGGAGAAGATGAAGAAAATGAATAGTGAATGAAGACCAAGACTTGTGTTTGAAGAATGCAACTTCTCAAAGGATTTCCAAACCTATTTTGGCTAAAAGCCTTTTGAGTCATTTTGAAATGTAATTGTATTTCTCCAAAATTAAGCAAAAGATATTATTTACATCTAGCCAAGAGACTTTACAATCCCAGAGCTCATTTGAAATGGAGAATCAAATAGGGCCATTCTCCTATCACAAAAATACTTTATCTTAGCCATCAACACATGTGTAATATGTCGGCAAATTATAAACGGCTGTCATTGGAACTTGCTAGAGAATACAGTTGGAAATGCTACATGGAAATCATAGAGAGTTGGTTTTATTTTATTTTTGTTAATATCTTAAAAAATCCTAAACTAATACATTTGCGATAAATTTACCAAAAACTATTTTTTTTGCCATGATGTCGCGATCTAAATTTTGGGTGCACCACCTAAAATTAGGCTAATGGATTACTAAGTTAGACTTAGCTCGGGCTCTCTCAAGCCCATACCAATTCGCTACTTAGATTCAAATTTTTTAACATGCAAATGAATTTTATCTAGTAGTTGTCATTAATCGGTTTATAATAGGTCGATTAGACACCTAAATAAAATAATGGGAGAATTATTTTACTCTTACGAATTAGAGATTTTGGGTACAAGGACTTGGTTACACTAGATTTTTCTAATGCTTTTTTCGGTACCATTTCTTTTTATTTTCGAAAAAATGTTTTGTAGGCAGCTTGAATTGATTTTAACTTATTTCTCTAACATGTGAGGTGATCATGCGGGTGTGCAAATCACCAATTTGACACCCAGATAAAGCAGTAAATAAATTGCAAGACTTACCTCATAACAACGAAAACATTTGCAATGTTAGATCATAATTCACATTATTAACTCTAGATATAATTTCTAATTAACACGCAATTACTCAATTTTTGTTTTCACTTTTTTAATGTGAATATAATCCATATGCAATACAATGCTTCTAATCTAACATGCAATGACATAACAATATAACCTATCCTATATGACCTAAGCAATATGACATAAATAAGCATGCAATCTATCCTAGAGCATGAGATGGATTTATCCTAAAAAATGATTTTTTGTATTTTCCATGAGATTCTAAATTAAAGAAATGCAACACTTAAATATGCAATCTAAATTAACCAAATGACCTAATTCTAATGACAAGCAATTTCTAACTAACTAAATGAACCTAGCAACAATCACTAGATGACGTGCATTTCATGAACCTAAATCTATATGACATGTGCATGATTTTTTTTTTGTATTTTTTATGAAAATTCGTAATTAAAATCACTAAAAAATAAAAATCTAACTAAAGTGAAAACAAAAGTGGAATATTATCTATTCTAAATGCCTTCTAAACATGCAGTTTAAAAGAATAACTAACCTATCATGCAATCAATTCTTATCTACATGAAATGCAAATGCAATTTTTTTGTGTTTTCGGGATAAACAAAACAATTAAGAGATAAACATCAAACCATCCATGGTCATAAAAAATGTTATTCACCATTTGAATTAAAATTCAAACTTGATTATTTCGCTAATAAAATCGACAAATTAATCTTAAGCCTTAAGATCAAGATATCAATTTTACTTCCGCATGAATAATTATCCCATCTAAAGCTTTATAGATGGGATAAAAATTCATGCGGTTGCGAATTGGATGCTACATCGGGATTTCAATCATGCATCGAGAAATAAATCAAACAAAGAGACAAAATATCAAAAACTAAAACAAGATAGTATAAATCTACCTAATAAATTAAATCTACCTAAAAATAAACCTATAAAATAAAAAAAAATAAATCTTTACCTAATTTGAATTTTTCTCCCAAAATCCAAACAGTAGAATGGACCAACGATGGAGGCTCGGCGCAGCATGGCTCAAGGATGGTGGCTGTGGTGGTGTAGCCGATGATGAGGTGGGCTGAATTAATGTCGAGGAATCTCCACGCGACAATGTGAGGCAAAGCCAAGAGTTAGATACCGTGTAATCGTCTAAGAAATTTCGCCAAGGTAGCAACTTGGTAAGGCTCCAAGATCTGCGTTCGGGAGTCCACTGGTGGCTCAATTGACGCTTGAAGGTCTGAGTGCTTGCTAGAGAAGCCGAGGGCGCTGCTAGGATCGATAACAAATTGCTGTGACGCCGCTTGGAGTCCGCTGGTTTGACTTCGTTGGATCAGCACGGAACTTGCTGCGTTCTGGGCTCCGTTTGACCTATAGTCGACGAACGTCTCCCCCTCAATTGCATGGATGTATCAATTGTGCGGCCCTCATCTTTGTTGACTATTGACATCTGAATATGAGGGCTTTCTCTCGTGTAATGGCTCCTTTTGTCTTCTTTACACGTGTTGATCTTGTTGAAGAAGGAAAGGCATGATGAAGATGGGATTTCGTTGACTCCCAAGGACAAGTGGTGCGGCACAGGTGATGCGGGCAGTGAGATCAGCAACTTAGCGTTATCGTGGAGTGAACAGTAGCTTCGTCATCAACGCGGCTAAACTTTTTTTTTTTTTTTTTTTTTTTTTTATGCTGGATGAACCACCTTGGCTGATAGCTGCCACATAAACCTCCAGGTGACGCTAGCGGGGAAACCACCATCCCGCGCCATGCATCAATCACCTAATAGCCTACTAGCCTCTCTGCAACTTGCATTGTAGGGGTTTCGAACTCCGACCTTCCTCAAATGATCGAAGCCTACTCGCGAAGCCACCATGGTCGGTGGTGAGAACTGACGTTCTTTCCTCTCTCTTTTCTCACGTATATCTCTACATGTGGCCGTGTGTATCAATATGTGTGGCCTATCTAAAACCCTACACATTTTACCTTTTTATAGGCCATCGATTAGGGTTTTTTTTTTAAAAAAAAAATTCCAAATCAATATCCATGAAAATCCTTTTTTGCAATATGCGCTTTTCCAAACGTAATATTTGCTTTTCACATCTGTCCTATCCAAAAGATTGATCATATCCCGGAAAAATTTCAAATTCCTATTTTTCACGAGATAATTAAAGAAAACGGGCTTATGCCAATTTGCTTGCTTTGTGAGCTTAGTCCGGTTTGCCAAGTTAAAATTCAAAACTACTAATTTGAACTCATCCGCCATTGGTCCAATAAATACATGCAAAAAATGCAAATGCAAAATAAATGCACCTAAACCTACATGTTATGCAATTAATATTTTTTTAGGGATAAAATTGACTCCTAATTTTCTATGCAATAAATAAATGATCGAGTTACCAAAATTTAGATGTCAACACATGAAAACACAAAACTGGTACATTTATGACAAATTTATCCTAATTAACCATAAAAAATCTCAAACTCGATATGCTTGTGACAAATTTACCCCAAACTAATTTATTTGACAACCAAAAACTCTAAATTGGTGCATTTGTAACAAATATATTCTCTATCAAATTGGATTAATACCAAAAAAAATATCAAAAAACTGTATAACTCAATAAACGGAGAGTAAAATCCCAAATTGGTATACTAGTCAACTGTCACATGTTATTTAACTTAATATTTCGACGGTAAAATTTATTGGAAACTAAAATTTATTGGAAACTAACAAATAGTAAATTTGTCACAAATAAACCAGTTTGGGATAAATTTATCAAACGTGTACGGTTTGAGGTTTTTGGTAGTCAAAAAATTAGTTTGAGATAAATTTGTAATAGGTGTACCGGTTTGGGGTTTTTCAGGGTATTAACCCTTTTTTTTTTTTAGGTTAGAAAAATAGAGAGTTTGGTCTAATAAATTATTAAAAATGGCATGTAGATTTTCTTTTATGAATTTACTGTGTCACCCTTTATCTTGTGGAGGTTTAATACAGCAAAAATTATTAGTTTTGAAAGCTTACGGTTGTTCCGCAGCTTCACCAAATTTCGAGGAAAGTTCTAGGTTGAGCATAATTTTATTTGGGTGTCGAAATCATAGAGAGTTAGGTTTATTAAATTATTAACGATTTTTTTTTTCTTTTTTGAATTTATTGTGTGGCCCTTTATTTTATGTGCCAAAATTTGCTTATTTGCGAATCATAAAAAACAAAATGAAGCAATGGATTCTGTTTAGAACTCTAATAAAAATTTGGCATATGTCTTATGCAGCAAGTTATGATAGCATGGGAATTAATACTTTTCGTTTATGAACTTTTTGAGTGTTGGTCATGATATCTTATAGTGTACCACATTATAGGGTTAATGCCATTAAAAATTTCAAACTAATCTTTATGTCACAAAAATTCCCAAGTTGATATCTCTATCCAAAATGTATCTTTTGTTAACATGTATACGTGACAATGAAAAGTAGATTTTTAGGTATATTCAAATTCATCTTAATATATCCGTCTTGCGTGTTGATATGCATGATTTTAAAGAGATATAGGCGGAATGCTTAGGTAAATTTAGATCAAGAGTATTGGATTTTGTTATTTTGGGTTAGTATGGGATTGTAATGGGATAATGCTGTGAAATTTTTTGTGTGATAAAAATTAATTTATGTTAAATATAAGAATACAAACTTGAGATTTTAAATGAAATTACCACCGCTACGGGTCAAAATCACAAAAATGTTTTCAAAACCCGCCACACCCACAAGGTCAAAAAGTCAAAACCCAACAATTCAAATTAGACAAAGCCCATGCAACGTGACAGTTGGCAATGCCAGCTTAGTCAACAGGAATCCACAAACACATCAAGAGAGTTAAACAGTCAAACCAAGATCGCAGTTGTTTATTCCTCACCTCCAACCTATAAAAACAAGATCACCCTCTCTAGCAACCCATCGACTTCCCCACACTCTCAATCTCATCATAACTCAATAACACCCACGAGAAGAACATCTCAGAGAGAGAAAGAGAGAGAGAGAGAGAGAGGACATGGCGGATTCTAGAAGTTTGATAGTGAGCATTGTCGGTGGTGGCGATGTCGCAAGAGCGTCATGAGCCGGACGATCCCGAGGAGAGGCCATGTGAAGGTGGCTATAGTGGCAGGGCTTGCACACCGTTTGGCCTCCATGTTTGCCATCCACGTTCGATGCGCCGGTGTTCATTTTTCGCAGTAAGATAGTACCATCAAGATAAACGTCATCTTCTCGTGATGATTTTGATAGAGGCCGCGGTTTTTGAGCAGACACAAGAAGATGGTCGGGCAAATGAACTGGGTTCATTACATAGAAAGATCCCAGTTTAGAGAGAGAGAGAGAGAGAGAGATCTTTTAATCTTTGTTGGGAATCTTTAGGAGGAGTGGCGTTCAATTGTTCTTGATTTTGTAACCAAAGCGTGGAGTGAAAGAACTTTGTGGACCCTTGATGGGATTCTCCTTGTTCTGACTTTTCTTTTAATGTGTTGCCTTTTGCCACAAATGAAAACGGGATGGACTAAACCTGATCTGGTTTTTTCTTGGGTACTTATTCTTTTTTTGAGATGTTTGAGGTAGAAAGTTCGAACCCTAACTGTGAGAATTTGGGGGTGGGACTGGCTGGTAAAACCAACAAGAGGCAAATAGAAAAACGAACGAACCCAATTCAATTCAATCTAGCAACAAAAAAGGAAGAATAACTCTTGAAAATCCCACTCGAGAGTGAGAAGAATTGGCAACAAACCTCAAAGGCAAAATGCTTGAGGATGGGGAGCGCACTTGGGGCACTTGCCAGCCTTTGAGAAACTGTGGGATCGATCTCGTCGACTAGGAATTTGCCATGATCAGGCGAGCTCACAAGCCGCTCAGCCACTCTTGTGGCCGCTCGAGCTTGCAGCAATCCGTGACCCGTTAATCCTCTCCCGTTCGATAAAACTCCGACGAAAGAGCTCAATCAACACCAGATATCTTCGAAATTCTTCAATCATCTAGCAAATTATCGTGGTTTTCGTTTGCACTATTATCGAGTTCATATCCCCTTAATTGAACAGTTTTATGTTCGGAGAACAGGCATGGAACAAATCCATTTTTAACCCTTAAAAAGATCCGCAGAAAAAGGGAACAAACTGGCCCCCGGCCCCTCACCCTCACCATCCGACTCTCGTCTTCCCTTCGTCACTGTCAAGACGAGGTGGATCTACCGGTTGAACTGAATATATGAAGGATAAATAGTTAAGAAACGGGTAAAAGTCCCAAAAAATTCAATTTTTGCCAGAGACATTTACTCAAAATTCTTTTTTGTGATACAAAAATCCCAAATTTATGCCTAAGCGACATACTTACCCGACCTTATATAGTGTGACATATTTATTCCAAATTTTTTTTGTAACTTCAAAATCTAAAATTTGTACTTGTGTGACACATTTTCGACGACATTCGATCTTGTTCTCTTTTCAGTTAACTCTTACCACTTGTTCCACAAAATGCCTGCACCCTCTTTAGCTCTCAGCTTGTTTTGAATGTGCGTTGGTCATTAGGGTTTTCTTTTTTGGGGGGTTTCGTTGCCGTCGTAGCTTTGTGTGTGTGTTTGTGTTTTTCTTTTTCTTTTTCTTTTCTTTTCTCGGTTGCCCAGACGGTATCCAACGGTGGTCTGGCGATGGCGAGGTCTTGTTTGGTGGAAATTGCAAACGGTGGCCAGCGTTGGCCATTAAGAAGGCAATATTCGATCAAGCGACTGATTTCCAAACGGCAAGGGCCAAGCCGCCATGCGAAACCTCTTGTTTAACTTCTGTGGGCGGCGACGCTGGTCGCTGGCAGAAGGTTCGCTCCACCCGAGTCACTGTCGACTTTGCTGATCGTCGTGTGCGAAGCTGGGGATTGCTAGAGGAATTGGCCTTGGGCTGGTCTAACTGAGAAGTAGGTTGGTGTCCGGTCGGGCTAGGCTGACGGGAGGGGCCTCAAAGTTTGGACTAAGACAGAAGAGTGGGCCTGGGCCTCAGTATTGGGCTCAGACTAGTTAGGCCGGGCTTCATTAGGCCGAGCAACAATTGGGCTAGAGTAGGCTTAGTGGGTTCAAGTTGGTTTAAGTTAATTTGGGCCGGATTCAGTTTAAGAGAGCCGAAGCCCAATAAGTCTGGGCTCTGACCCATTAGGCACGAGTAAAGTCCTTGACCCAGGCCCCTTTTTAAATAAATAAATAATAAAATATTAAAAAATAGAAAATTAGTTAGGAAAATGCCTCTCCTACTTATTACAATTAAATCTGCTACATAATAATAATAATAGTAATAATAATGATGATGATGATGATGATGATGATGATGATGAAAACCTACTTAAGATATAATGAGACATGATGAAGATACATCTACTAGATTTGATTAAAGAAGTTCACTGATGATAAAATGCACAAGTTAGATTCATCTTAGCTATATAGCTTGTATTGTCGATTGATTTGAGAATAATTTGACAAGTCTTAAGAAATTATGCCCAAATTACTAATCCTTCGAATGCTTGTTGTTTCATCTCCTGTTGACCTAGAGTCTCTCAATCTATGGTTGAATTGATTCCTATCAACACTTGTTTATATGTTCTGGTCCTCAATTGCTGAGTGTAGTTATATCTTGGGAAGCTGAGTTGATTGTATGGATCTCTCTAATTGCCTTGTGTGATGGAAAGGAATGAATCCCGACAAGAAATTCACATGGATTCTTACAATCTATACTTGGCATGGACAGTGGTCGAGGAGTCTTGAAGCAACCATTAGCGAACATGGGATTGAGCTCATGAAGTAGAACTTACTGCTTTCCATATCAGTGAATATCGAGGTAGCATCGAAATCAGCGGACAAAAGCAGGTGTACCATCTTTAGAGTCCTTGAGAACTTGCCGAAGGATTTGCATAGGCGTGCGTGCCTCGCACGTCGTCTCTATTGGTCCGTGCCACAGTAGAGAATCACAGTTGTAGGTGTTTCATGGGCACAAGTGGAGATTTCTCTACATTATGTTGGACCGAATTAAACCATACAATATCCGCCTCAAAAACATTATTGATTTGGTGGCACAGCAAGAGAAAATGATATGGTAGTGCTACTTATTGGAAAATATAGTTTCGAATTGGGTAGAAGAATGAAGTCGGATTTTTAGAGTAATTAAGTCGGATTTTGAGGCGTGATCACTTTTTTGAAGGATTTATTTACCCCACAATGGTGTTAATGGTCACCGGTAAATTTTCTTCAGGATACAACAAAGTCTCAAATGAGAATACTAAATAGCAATTCTAGTATTTCTTCAGAGTCTCTCATGGGAAACAATTGGAAACAACGGCTGTAATTTCTTTCAAAAGAAGATGAAAATGGAAGAAGATGTTAGTTTGATCTTAAAACAAACTTACTTATCTTTAGTTTGATCTTAAAACAAACATACTTATCTTTTTCTTTCGAATAGAGACAACTCTTCAAAAGGTTGCAAAAAAGAACAAATGCAACATTTCGGGAAAGGTTACAAAATGAACAAGACGTCTCAAAAGTTACGTTGAAGACATAAAAAATTTGGAATTAAATAAATAATAAAAAAATAACCATATTTTTTTATGAATAGTCACACTGTTTCAACAAGATTTATGGTTAATTTTTATAGAAATAAATCCAAATTTTCAATAAATAAAAATAATGATTATTGGTTAGTGTCAAATTTCATCCATGTGCACACTCACATCTTTTTGATGTGGACAAGGCACATCTTCATTTGTTTTATAAACAAACTACCAACAATCCCCTACTTTTGTTTGTAAAACAAAAACAAAGAATCCATGAGATTAATATATATATGTAAAGGTCTATTTTGAGTTAAACATTTACTTAGTGTAAGTATCTCAAAACTCTATCAAAATGACAAGTAGCTCGACTTTAAACTTGTATTTTTATATAATAAAACTGAACATACCATATATACACTAACCTCTTGTTTCAGCGAGAAGTTTTATATTACTCCGCACTATTATGACTTTATGCTTGATCCTATTTCATGAGCTCTCTAGAAAGCAACCTTAACTTTCATAAGAAGCGGCACCACTTCTAAGCTCATATAGATGAAGTATCTACCATGTATTTATGTTACTATCAACACATTACAAGTTTGTACTATACTTCATTAAGAATTTAATTCAACCTACAAAAACGTAATAGACGATATAAGCTTCTCATATCAAAGCTACGTCAGTATCAAATAATCACATTCAATAACTTGTTTTTGCCAATTAAACCTTGTAACTAGTGATGTTCTAGAAAAAAGGTCGAGTTACCATTACTGGTGATTTTAAATGAAGGGTTTCAGCCATGTTTCTTGTTAGGTCATTATTAGCATGTATATTGGTAAAGCCTTTGTCAAAGGATTGACTAGATTATTACTTGACCTCACTTAGACAATTGTTATGGTACAATCTTTAATCATTTGTCTCACATAATCATGTCTTAGACTAATATGTTTCGATTTACCATTATAGATGCTACTATAAGCTCTTGTTAAAGTGGCTTGACTATCACAAAGGATAGAAATATGAGGCATATGACTAGGCCATACTTTGATATTCAATAACAGATTCCTAATCCATTGAGCCTCTTTCCCAGTTGTCGCTAAAGCAATGAATTCAGATTCTATCATTGAGTAAGTTATGTATATATTTGTTTCTTGCTTGTCCAAGAAACAACACATTCCCCTAATGTGAAACTTCATCCAATAGCGAATTGTTTGTCTCTTATACTTGTAATCCAAGTAGTATCAGCATATCCTTCTAATATAGCAGGGTTATTATAGAACAATAAGATAACCCTCCAATGTTCTATATTGGATTACTAGTATTTACTCAACTTGCATATACAAAAAATAATATCAGGTATAGTATAATGTATCGCATAAATTAAAAACCCATAGCACTCACATCAAAAACTCTCCACTGGGAATCAAATGGGGTACTCATATATTTGAAAACAAGATGTTTAAATCTATACAACATCTTCTCCATGTAATCACTTTGGCTCAAAGAATAACCCCCACTATTTTTTAATTTTAACACCTAATAAAGTATCTACTTCACCCAAATCTTTCATTTTGAAAATGAAAGCTAGACACTTCTTAGTCTCAATGATTCTAGTCACATAAGTTCCAAAATAAGCATATTATTAATGTATAAACACACTAAAACAACATATTCTTTAGTGAATTTTAAATAAATATACTTATCTGCATTGGTGCCTTCTCGTCCTAGGGAAGACATGCAAACTCAGTCTTTTTGAAGAATTACCACTTCCCAAGCAACGAGTTCTTTTCGCTGCAAAAGAATAACCAGAGTATTAAATGTCCACATTACTATTTAGAATTGACAGACTCACTTATCTCCTCCTGTCGAAGCCTGTGAAGTACTCCAATGACTAAATCAGTGGTCAAGCCAATGCCAGTCTGGTCCAAGGCTTTCTCCATGTCATAATATGCACAAGAATGATCTATGACGGTTTTATGCACCATATTGGCATCGCTATCTAAACCATCGTCCTTGATGCCACAACCGTCTTGGAGTCGCTCCTATGAAACAATATCATCTGCTGTGCCTCGCTTACTCATCCCTTTTATACCAAGGTCAAATATGCTGCTATGAGATTACGGTGCCTAAAAAGAATCATTTGTTGCAATTGCCTTTCTGTTTAAATGCCCAAGATGAAAGCATCTGTTTCTAAAGTGTTTGATAGAAGAATATGGATTTCATATTTCGTTCAACCCACATCCAGATACTAACTTGATCATGTAGATCCAACTCATGAGTGGATCTTCTATGATCATCCCAAGTTTATGAACGTATTGTCAAGTAAAGTTGTTGACCCTTGCATTTGAACGATAGTAGCGTTGAATCCCTTCAATATGCTTCTCCACCATATTCTCTTCAGGGATTCCAAGATAGATCATGGACATAGTTTGTCGCTAAATCTCACTACAGATAAGTGGAACGTTCTTGGCACCACGGCCAATTGCTTCTCTGCCTTGTTTTTGACACCTATCATTATACATAAGAAGTGCATGTGATGGACGGCCTCTAGTAACTCCTGCAGATCTCCAGATCTGCCCTCAGCTCTCGACTTCTCCTCTAGTCGGCTGGCTTGGCATCGGGACTACGCTGAAGCAGATGGTGGCGGGCGATGCGGCGGAGATCATTTTCATTACTTTTGCAAAAGGAGAAATGGAGGATTGGAGTGCTTAAAACGACAGAAAAATTGGGGTCAAACAGCGCCCATTTTCATGACTTTTGCAAAAGGAGAAATGGAGGATTGGAGTGCTTAAAACGGCAGAAAAATGAGGTTAAAAAAGAAAAAGAAATGGAGTGCTCAAAACAGCGCGACTTGCTAGATATGGATCCCACTGAAGATATCACGGAGGTGATTATGGAGGGAGAATGCCATGGTGTGAGTTGATTGAGGCAATCTGATAAATTCTAGTACAGCACCGGTTATCCAATGTGGTGGTGGTGGATGATGTACAGGAAGCACTCGTGCTCTCCACGGCTGTCCCTAAAGTTTCGCATGTTCGGACAAAAACAGCTTTGTTAGTTGTATAGCTTCTTACAGCTTTTTGGTTTAAAGTCAATATAATTCTCACCTTTTACCAACAAAAAAACAGCTTTGTTAGTTGTATCTCCGTAGAGTATGGAACCAAATTTTCCACTTTACAATTAACGTAGACTTTTTGCATGCCTTATGCAGTACGGCTATCACAAGCAAGACTATATATATTCATATCCAGCGTAGATATCTTATCATACACTTCTTAGTATTACACTGAGAAACACACTCACACTTACAATTGTGCAATGGCATTTTCTCTCAAGAGTGAATTCATCGTTGCCCTTGCTCTAATTCTTAATGCTTGGGCATGGCATGCCACTTCAGTCCGCACATTGCATGAATCCAACATTGCCGAGCAGCATGAGCAATGGATGGCCCAATATGGTTGGACATACAAGGACCAAGAGGAGAAGGAGAAACGCCGGGCCATTTTCAAGAAACACTTGCAGTTCATTGAGGATTTCAATGCATTCGGGAATCGGACTTTCAAGTTAGGCATCAATCAATTCTCGGATTTGACTGATGACGAATTCATTCAGAGCCACACGGGATACTTGGCATCCAAGCAAGTGAAGTCCCGCAGAAATGCATCATTGAGCCAACAATATCCAAGTGGGGATGTTCCTGAGAGCATCGATTGGGTGGAGAAAGGTGCCACAAATCCAATCAAGGACCAAGGCCAATGTGGTAAGAATCTAAACGTCCTTTATGCATCCAATTGTGATATCAAGTTTGACTTCTATTTAGAAATAAATTTTGGAGCCTAGCTTTGTCGAGAATTCAGATACCAACGGTAACAACCATGTCAACAAATTTTATAAATGCAGGATCCTGTTGGGCATTCTCAGCAGTCGTAGCAGTTGAAGGAATCACGCAGATCAAAAGCGGTAAACTGCCGGTACTATCCGAGCAACAACTAATCGATTGCGATACCGAAAACAATGGCTGCGAGGGCGGTCTTTTTGACAATGCTTTCGGTACATCATCCAAAACCAAGGAATAACCTCTGAGGATACATACACGTACCAAGAGATGGAAGGGACTTGTGACTCAATGAAAGAGGCCCAACAGGCCGCGCAGATCACGGATTTTGCAGACGTGCAGCCAGGTGAGGACGAGCTCCTGAAGGCAATTGCACAACAGCCGGTCTCGGTTGGAATCGCCGCAGGTGGGTAGGAGTTCCGACGCTACAGTGGCGGAGTGTTCAATGGGGAATTGTGGCGAGCAACTGGACCATACAGTCGTTGTGGTCGGGTATGGGACGAGTGAGGAAGGGAAGTTTTGGAAGATCCGAAACTCCTGGGGCGAGAGTTGGGGTGAAGATGGTTACATGAGGATTCAAAGAGGTGGTGAAAGTTCTTACGGATTATGCGGGCTCGCATCGCAAGCTTCTTATCCGATTGCATGAGAATAATTAAAAGATATATACACAAAGTACGACCATCGTGAGCCTACGAGTTGCTCCTTTTTTCCTAATTATATTTTCGTGTGTCTGTCTTCATTGTTTAGCTATATAGTGTGGTACTTGTAAGGAGGCAATTATGTTGCCACTAAGTTATTTGGAGGATCACATATTAATTCCCCGTTTTGGAAAGATCTTGATGCCATCGGTACAATTACCCAATATTAAATTATTAACGTCACCTTATCATGAGTTCTAACCCCTCATATAAATTTCTCATACCTATAATCTCATATTAATTAGATTTTGATATTTCATTTTAATCCTTGGAATTAGTTAGATTAGATTCGAAAAACAAATAATAATACTATTATGTGAAATACTCCTAATTTATGGCCAAAATCTTTAATTTAATAATGATGATGAAGAAGATATTAAGAACGGTAAGTGTTGTGACCTAAATTTTCTGTGACATGTGTTAAGGCAAAAAAAAGAAAAAAAAAAAAAAAGAAAAAAGGTCTATAGGTATTGCTTAAAAGGCGAGCCCATAGGCCATTGGTTTAATTACGGGATTTTGTAAGCTCATACTTCGTGTGACATTTGAATTTATCATTTTAACATTCTTTAACAGCCCAAGTATGTGTAGGAGTCGTTATTAGCCTGTTGGGGTTAGCTAGAACCCAATTAAGATGCGAGAGCGTTGTCTCAATTCTTATGCAACTAGAGATTCTCAATTCCTATGCAACTAGATCTTCTAAGCATAGAGACTTGATTACATCAATGTTACTATTAATATCTTTTCGGTACCTAACTAGCTGGCTGTTTAGTCTAAGTGATCATACACTGTTGGTTATGTTGATTAAAATCCAAAAAGGTCTTTCAAAGCCGCTATATGAGCATGCAAACATCTTTGTTTTCATTAGGATTCTAAACTAACCCTAACCTATTCTAGAAAAGGAAATAACACTCAATTTATTATAAAGTGGTGCGATAAGTAAACATCTAGATATTGAAAGCAGCTAGATTGGTAAACACTCAAGCAAATTGACAATTTTGAGTAAAATATGAGAAAATAAAGCCAATGCAACATCGGACAAAGAATAACACACGACCTTGTTATGAGCCTTGGGACAAGAACCCGTGAGCTTAACATTAAAAACTAATTCCAAGAGTTGGGCTAGACTAAGGCGAGCCTAACTCTACTGATTTTAATCCATGATTAGACTAACCTAAGCTAAATAACCATTATTCTAAAAGAGTGATTCTTAGTCTTGTTTAAAGTCTAATCTAATTAGGGCCTTAAGTTGTGAGTCTAACCATATTGAACTCAGCTAAACTAAGCTACATCTCCCTTGGACTGCCATGGGTTGGCCTACAATCATCGAGCTATCGGCCGTCTCTCGAGATGTTGCTTCTCATTCATTCATTCATCATCAATCAGAATATGTCATAAATCAAAGTAAGCAATCACCAAAGTTCATTCAATCCCCAATTGCCTTAGGATCGGCTTTGAAGGCAAACATGCGTTTCGATTTTCCCCAATACCACAACTATGAATCCAATAAACATTCATCGCCATTTGCGTTAGCAAAACATTAGGATAAGATAATCAACCCTAACTAAACTCTAATTACCTTCCAAATTGCCAACCGAAAGACACGCATCGAGCTTCTAACGTGTATCTAATCATTCACATGCAAAATTGAATTTAAACATGCAATTTAGACGAACCAACCAATCAACATGCAACCAAGCTTGGGGACTAATTACAATAAAAGACAAGAAATTGCATTTTCCTAATCCAATTTCTAATTTCTATTTTTTTCTAATAAAAGGAGTCGAAGAAGCCTTCATTTAATTTTTTATTTTATTTAATAAACCTCTCGCCTATATTTTTGCTTTTTTTATTTTAAAGAATAACTTTTATCTTTTCATATTTTTAATCTAATTTAATTAAAATTTAAATTAAAAATGTGTTTGGATGAAAGTATCTCTGATTGGTTGGAATATTTTGCTAGCCGACGAGCTAGTGAGATTAAACTCTTATTTGAAATAGTTAAAATTCATTCAAATTCTTATTTGAGAAAATGAGAACAATTCATGTCTTTATTTGGAATTTACTCTATGGTAGAGTGTCCTCATCATGTTTGAGTTTTATAAGTTTATTTTGGAGTCAATATGTAGCAATAGCGATGTGTACATCCATTAACTAGTTCGATCCTATTTTTTAGATTATGCGGGCATCTATAAAAGTAATACTGAAACCACTTGAAGATACACGATTGCTTCATGTCCACATTTTAATTGAAATTTCGAACTTTCTCTTTTCTTGAAATTGAATTATTGATTTCACCAACCTACGTTTTGTCTTTTGTGGCGCTACTTGTCCTTGCCAAACATGCCCTTCCTTTAAAATGTCTTTATCTCGGCAACTCTTTTGACGACTGGGCTATGGAAAGACCGATGTTTAGATTCACTTATTTTATGAAATTTCGATTTTTTTTTTTATCTTTCTTTCTGTCCTAAATCATGGACTTCAAATTGCTTACATTTTGTCTTTTGTGGGGTCTTTTGGTTTTCAATCCGGTTGCAGTTCCTTTAAAAATGTGCACCTTAGCACCTCCTAAAACTTTGGAATGTTGCTCTACAAGTGCGATTCGTGACTTTTCCATCTCATCTCTCATTTTCCATGGTCCAGCCGGTGCACTTTGTACGACTCCTTTTGCTCAAATGGGCGTTTGAGAATTTGAGGGAAACAAAGATTTGACATCACCAAATTGATACATGTACTAATTTTAAAAAAAAAATTATTATAAAAAGTTAATTTTGAATAAATTTATCATAAATATATTAATTTAGGATTTTTCAGATATTAACTCTTTAAAATCTCTACATGTGTAATTTTTTATCTAGTCAATGATGGGGCCCACAAGAAGAAAAATAAAAAGAGAAGGAAGATCATCGTGAGATAAAAGGAAAGAAGGGGAGGAAGAGCACTTCGCCTGGTGAATAGGGAGGAGAAAGGAGGAGGAGGAGAGAAGAAGAATATTTTGATCTAGTCAAACGACGGGGCCCACAAGAAGAAAAAGAAAGAGAAGACCACCGCGAGATAAAAGGGAAGAAAGGGAGAAAGAGCATTTTGCCCAGTGAATAGAGGGAAGGAGGAGAAGAAGAACGAGAAGCGGAAGGAGAAGAAGAAAAAGATTCCACATACTCACATTATATGCCTCACCAAGCCAAATTTACTTTAATTTGCAATGCCGGGTAAGTGCTTATGCCCTTGATTCTTCCAATAAAAAAGTTCTTGGAATTAGGAGTTAAATTTGAGATTAAGCAAAATTTGAACTACAAGCACTGGATAGATACAAGCAATGCTTGGGACATGGTTATCGACATTTTATGACACTCGATCTTAATGATACATATCTGTTGGGTTAAATCGATGAAATACCAAATTGTAAGCGAATAATGGGTAGTCATTTTGGAAACCATCCATTCGATACATCTCTATTCATTTTTTCAATTCACGGTTCATTATATTTCACACATTAAATGATTAGTTTTTATCTTAGTTCATTTTTATCATAATTTCACAACAAATAGTTGAGAATCTGTAAACTACAGACCTGCCAAACATAATGCATAGACACTCTTTCTTTTCTCTCTGTTTTTCTTTTAACATTCGAATCATTTACTTATCATTGAGATATATTTACCTTTGATCATTGGCTCTTGAAATCGAGATACATTTACCCCAGAGTTTTTTATTTTGCAGTTCTTCATGAAATTACGAGGCTACGAGTAGATTAATGCTGTTGCACACCATCAAATTCACTTTGAATATCATCCTCATCATTTCATGTATATCTCAATCGGTAACGTCATATACCTTTTTGCTAAATCGTGTTCAGAAAAAAAAAAAATCGTACACGATATTTCAATATAGGATGCAAGTTTAAAGCAGGAGATTATTTCTACTTGATAAATCTTTCAACTAATAGCCTTCGGTAATTGTCATATTCCTCAAAATTTGCAATTTATGCACGCATATAAGCACATGTCATGACTTTTTATTGATTTCAAGCCTTCTCGGAATGCATAAAATGCTGCAACGCACAAACTTAGGTCTTCACTTTATCGATTTAAATTCAAATTGTGTTTTTGTAATTACCGTATATCAACATTGTCAAGTCATATACTATAAAATACCATTGCTGGCCCATTTTCTAACGATTCGAACTTTTAAGATAATTTGTCTAACACGGTATAAGACAACCTTTAATATCAAAGCACGGGTCAAGGATTTAAATCCCTACACTCCTCAATTTTCTCGTACTCGTTCTCATTATTCTGTCTATCTTCCTTTTCCGCAGTTATCCTCATAAATCGCACGCTATAAATACATTGACCGCCCACGTCTAATAGTTTAAACTTTTAGGAAAATATGGTTTGTCTCACAAAGGTTATTTTTACATACAATGACTACTGGAATATGTGAAAAACGGACATTAACTGAAGCAGAAATCAGGAAAAAAATAAATAAATGAAAGAGAAAAAAAAAAGAATTTTACTCTATCATAAAATGAAGAAAAGATGACCGGCATAACTGACGATTCCTTCTCCGATTATCATGGAAATGGATAATTTGGTGGCTTATCCCAGATAAGAAGAAAGCCCTATTGGACGCAAATTGCGCAACCCCAAGATCTCCATAACCAGAACAAGAACATGCATAAGTGAGTAAAAAGATTAACGCACCCGGATCCATCGAACATAGAGCGGAAGCAGAAAAGGATTACCCACATATATCAAGGGGATTCACGCATCAAGTCCTTCTCCTATATTGCCCTCCGTATCACCGGCTCAATGAGGCGGCCCCACGTTTGGCGTTAGGTAAACGCCCCTTAGGTGAGGATACATGTGAGAATTAGGGTTAGAGGAGAGACTTAAGCACTATTTATAGAGTTTCCAGTCCCCTCTCATTACGGGCCAGGCTCAACTCGGCTCACACTAGCCAGCCCCATATTAGACTAATTAAGAAACCTTCTATCTCACCTTAGACCAGCCCTGTTTTACGGTAGCCGTAAAAACTGTAAATTACAATATCAATTAATGTAGTCCACATTAGGAAAACTCTTACAAGCCCATCTTGAGCTGATTTGACTTATTCCTTCTCAGGGTAAATTTTTTTTGCCTCCCCACCTAAAATATCGCTAAGACCGATCGAATTTCACATGGGTCGAGTTCCAATTTCACCGCAGTTGTCATCATTTTGTCTAAGTCTGATTTTGGCTGCCAAACGACATTCCACGGTGAGAAAATGATACGCTGGCAAGAAAATCCAGTCGGGGAGAGCAAGGGTACATCAGAATGGCACGTAATGTGGGTGGTACCCCCACCCACTGGCAAATGTGGTATAGCGATGGAGTCCTCGTACCCCCGTCGAGAGGAACCAAAATCCATTACTCCATTATCCGCATGTAATTTTACATTTCTTTCACTCAAAACAGTGTGGCTTTGGCGAAGGCTTTTCATATTGAGGATGCATCTGTCTTGACCTTGAACATATGAAAGTTAATTCTAACAAGTCCTGTGTCGTTCTTTGTAATTTGTGTTTGTGCAACAGAGCAAAGACAATACACTAGGAGTCATCAAGGCAGAAAAGCAGTGCGCCTGAGCTCTGCCGAACCAGGCGAGCTTGAACTCCTTGCCGACTTGTGGTGAGGTGGGCCAGGCTCCCCTCGCCTGAGGCCAAATCTGGCGACGGCAAGGCTCGAGCTTGCCCAGTTCGGTGGAGCTCGGGCTCGCTAGCCTCGGCGGAGCTGGGACTTGCATGGATCAACCGAGCCTCAAGCTCATCAATTCGAGTCTTGGTTAGTCACTAGGCAATCAGCCGTCGCTGAGGCACGCGGCGGTGGCGGAAGGAGGAAGGAAAAGAAAAAGGAAAAAAAAAACAAAAGAAAAAAGGAAAATTTTAAAATAATAAAAATTAGATTTTTAAATATAAAAATATTTTTTAATTATTTAAAAAATTAAAAATAATATTTATATTATTAATTTTTCTTGAGCCGGGTCGGTCAGACTGCCCCAATCCGGCCTGGTTGGGGGCAGATGACATCCGCAAAGGAAAAGAAACAATAGAAAACGAGATTGTCGAATAGACAATGGGCAGATAAGGGTACGTATATGGATTCTTTTTGTGCCTACTAGAAAATGAAGACAATGTGGAAATTCTAAAGTATCTCCAATTTTTTAATTTGTGATGATCATATCGAAATTACAAAGGATGCTAATTCTACAGTGTCTTCGGAAACAATAAAGGTAAAAAAGCGCATCTCATGGGGTTAGTGATTCAAGCATGAAGGTAGGCAATATCAAAAGCACTTATCTAACTTTGTACCTTACCTAATGGCGATGGTGAAACCCGCTCAGTGTATATGTTGCGAAAAGGCGAGTAATCAAACAATAATATAGATACAAAAAGAAAATAAATCAGACACCAGATTTACGTGATTCAGTCGTAAAGACCTATATCCACGGGGAGAGCAGCAGTGAATTTCACTATAGATCAAGCGATACAAGGAGATTACACACTCGAGTCACTCAAACACTCTCTCGGTATTTCCCAAGCCCCAATTACACCCAATAACGCATGCAATGTTTAGCCCCGAAATTCCTCAAAAAATAATCTCTCAAACTCACAAAAGAATTACACGCAAATTTTATCACAAGATTTAATTGGCTTGAACACTAAATCTTCTTGGATGTAATTCACGGACAAGAACAACAAATAAAATCCCTCCCAAGCACTTGACGACTAGACGGCATTTCAAGACCAACTCTTCATGAACAACGGCGGAACACCAAGCACTACGCAGCGCTTCAAGACAATTTGTGATCCACATCTACCACCCACGACCACAAGTCTATATATAAGTGAAACCCTTATTATTCTGCCAACTTCTTATAGGATTCTGTTTCCTATCCAAAACAATTTTATCCAAAACATGTCTCTATATGTTTTAAATAAAATCCAAGTACAAGTCAAAGTTGGACTTTCCTATTTCAGCGGCCAAATTCTCCAATGCAGATTCAAACTTTGGGAAGTTGATCGTCGGATCTTCTTTGTTCAATTTCGAACATTCGCAACATATCCAATTCGGAATATTCGAAATTTCACATTGGACTCAAACTCGAGACATATTTCAACAATATAAATGCCACTTGATGTGCCTCTACCTATGATCAAACCATTCGCTTCCAGTTCAATTCGATATCACTCGTCCTCCTCCTTCCTCCTCCCTTAAGTGGTGGCGCTACTCTCCACCATCTGCCCTTGGGTTGTGCCTTCATCGATGGTACACTTTTGAAACTTGGACATATTCAATTGAAGTGCACAAACTTGTTGGCATTGATATCTGAATATCCAGTTAACCCTTTCATTCTCTCATAAGTTCATCACTAGTCAACTGCTGATTATATGAGTATGGCTTCTTGTTGCTATTTGGTTAGGAGTCTTTTTGGCTTAAGAAAAATGATCCGAAAAAATTAAAACAGAAGCTTTCTTTAACCCACTTGATTTCAAATATCTGCTAGGTGCCCTTTACATAGGTTCAGCTTCGCTTTGGTTCATGACGCAACTCATCATGGATGTGAGCTCGATCTTTTGCTTCCTCACTTTGGGAAGTTGACAAAGATTTGCTGGGCTCATATGTTTCGATTAAGGAAAAAAATGGTCCAAAAAAAAAAAAACAGAAGCTTTCTTTAAGCCATTTGATTTCAAATATCTACTTATCTACTAAGTGCTGGGTTCATCTTCTCTTTGGTTCATTGCGCAACTCATCATGAATGTGAACTCGATCTTTTTGCGAAGCAAATCCTCACTTTGTGAGGTTGACAAAGATTGTAGGGTTCGTTTGTTTGTTGAGGGGGAAAAACAGCTTTCTTTAATCCACTCTATTTCAAATGTCACCTAAGTGTCCTTTACATCGGTTCATCTTCTCTTTGGTTTACGGCACAACTCGTGAAGTCAATCTTTTGCTAAGCAAATCCTCGCTTTGTGAAGTTGACAAAGATTGTAGGGTTCGTTTGTTTCGCTTAGGGGGGAAAAAGCAGCTTTCTTTAATCCACTCAATGTCAGATGTCTGCCAAGTGTCCTTTATATGGGTTCATCTTCTCTCTGGTTCATGACGCAACTGATGTGAAGTCAGGTTCTTTCGCTGAGCAAATCCTCACTGTGAACTTGACAAAGCTACGAGCGTTTAACTCGTTGTTTTAGCATCTCATTTAACAATTAATATCGTAAAAGCATTTCTATTTTGAGGTTTTCTATATGTCAGTATTATACTGTGTAGTTGACAAATCCTCATACGAGTACAGCCCAAGCCGTCGTAGTATCATGGGGGAACAGAAGCCGATTGGCATCTTTCCATGTCTTGGCGAACACTTGTGAATTAGTTAGTGAATTGCCGGAAATCTTCTGGGACAAAATACAAGAGATGCAAGGTCGGGGTGTGGTGCTCGTGCTACAGAAGAAATTGTGTGCCTCCGACGTGACACCACACAAAGGTAGGCTCTTGACGCAGAGAAAGCTAATGCTTGGAAAGGATTCCAAAAGATAGTGTTTAATTTGAATAAAGAAGTGCATATTACAATATCTTAGGTGCCTTTTTTATAAGGAGGCCGCCATCTAGAAAATAACAATATAACTTAAATCTAATAACAAATAAAGGAAAAGATATTGATAAAGGGAAAGTTATCAAAACACAACTAGAAAATCTAAAAAACGCATCTGAAATTTGTGAGACCTTGGGAATAAAGGGAAACGCGTAAATTAAATATTATAACCCATTTGTAAGTTCAAAAATTACACAATCCTCTTTGATTTATGGGACCGCCTGCTTTTATGATACTCCAATGTTTCCATAAAGGCATTTGCATGTTGTTTAACATTAGTCTCCTCCACTTCAGAAGAACTCGACCCCGATTTATGGTTAGGATAAAGATGAGTATTTGGAGAATGATACTCAAATAGGTTCGCTACATTGAATGTCGGGAAAATGTTGAAGTCACCCGGAAAATCAACAACAGAGGCATTGCCATTGATTTTCTTCACGATCATATACATGCCCTCACATTTATGGATGTTTAGCATAATCCCTACATGTTGCTTCTTTAGGGCCTGGGAAATATTACTCGTTGGCTTCAAAATAATCTTCTTCTTTTTCCATACAAAATAATAGGTGTTCTCTCGAGCCCTATGAGTGATATCAACGTTGTATTGCCATGGTCGTCCCAATAGGACATGGCATGCATCCATCTCCACTACATCGCAAATTATGGTGTCCTTATAGGACTTTCCAATTGAAATAGGTAAATGACATATTTGCGTCACTTTGAGTTTGGCCCCTTTACGAATCCACCCGATTGTATAAGGGGAGGGATGTATCTCTGTCTTTAATTGTAGATGGTCCACTAAAGCCTTGGACACTATGTGTGACATCCAGATTTTTGACATCCAATTTTTCAACCCTATCTTCTACTGAATAAATTGAGCATTTCATTGACGCGCCTATATGATTATTCTCAGAGCCGATCACTCTCGAGATAACTAGACTATATGTGGAAATTATTAAAGAATTTTAAGGCAATAGACTTGAGAACTCGATCAGGAATCGGTTTCTCGATCGTGTCCATCTTTAGAGGTCATTGCGGCATAGTTAAAAATCGATTTGAAATCAGAGATATACTGGATCAACAAAGATGTGTGGTTAATCGTGGGTGACATCACTAAATTAGAAAATTCTTGTCGGCCAAAACTAGACTGATTTTCTTATTGTTTTGATATCCTACATCCGTAATTGAATCATCGAGATTTTCACGACAATCGAGAGTCGCTAATGAGTCGAGTGGGTTCATAGTGGTTTGAAGAAAATCAACCACGGATCATTTGCACTTAAAAATATCTGAAAGTTACCCGATAACCTAGGTCACGCTAAAAACGCACCAAGTAAAAATTAACCATCAATTCGAGTCCGATTTCAGAAATTAAAGTTTCAATCATGTCACAATAAATTCTAGGAGTGTTGACTCAGTCTTAGAAGATTTTTCAAAGATTCCAAGACTTTTACGGAAAATCGTTGGGGACGCCGCGAAAAATCAACAGAAATTTGGATAGGCCAAATTAAAGGAAATTTGGATTTCCAGGTCGAGCCTTTGAGTGTCAGGGACTTGCAGAAGATTGTACGGGATTTTTCTTTAGAGAAATTGGACCTCAATTTGGAGAGATTGGAATTGAAATTGAGTTCGAACTTAGTTAAAATCGGATCTTAAGATGGGGTTGTGCAACATTGGTATCAATTTGGATTTTTGGTGGATTCTTGAGTGAGGAAAAATGCAGAGACGATAAATGAGTGATCAATTGAATTTGTGAGAATCAATTGAGATGAAATCAAGAGGGATTTGGAACCGATTGAGGCCATCTCTCTCAATTTCGTAACCCCCCTTTAGCCTAGCAAAATTGGACCATTTAGAGAGTTGTGTGGTTTGTCTATGTGGACAAATTGCAACCAAGTGATGAAACTTCTTGAGCAAGGCTTAGAAAATATTTGTTGTGGAAAAAGTGAGCTTGGTGTAGCCCAACTCTCACTCATCTCTATCAACTCCTCTTTCCCTCACCTTCACTGGACATTTACCTCTCTTCCTCCCCATCTTCGTGCGACACTCCCTCCATTTCGCACGCCACAGCAACCCAAGAGCCACGAAAGACAAAGACCAGCTGCTGCCCATCCACCGAATGCCTGCCCATCCACTGAATTCACATTTGCTGCCTCGTCCAAGTTCATCCACGTGTCCAAGCAGTCAACCGAAGCAATAGCAACGCCCGCAGCTCCTTCGCACGCCTGCAGCCAGCCCCTACGTCCACGTTTCTCTCCACTTGTTCTTGTCTCCTTGCCGTTTGTTTACTGAAGACCATAGAGCGAAGCTCCACCGGGTGCAGCTATCTTCAGCCACGCGTCTCCACCGAATCAAACTCACGCGGTCAACTCCAGTTCCATCGAGGTCTTGCGGTTGACCTCTGTAATTTCCACTAGCCTTCGTGTCTTTATCCAGCATCAGCCGCGTCCGCATGTTCCACCAATAAACAAAGCAGCTGCCCAACGTGCGTCTCTCCCTTGCTCGTCCAGCTCCACGGCCGAAGCTGCTTCCTCTCCATTGTTACTCCTTGGATTCAGCCCACGCGAGTTTGTAGAAACCCAGCATCTCAGTCACTAATTCCAGCCCACAAAATTCCAGCACTTTCAAACCACCAACAGCTTAGTTGAATTCAACGAATTGCCCAACAATTTCAGTCTTCAAGCCCGCAGGGTTGAGGCCCAATTTCAGCCCACAATTTGAAGCCCAAGTTAGTTCAGTCCAAAAATTCAGTAGGCCCAGCCCAACTTGGGTCCAGCCCATTCCAGTGCAAGAACAAATCTCATTTGGGCTGAGATTTGTTGGGCCAAGGTTGAGGCCCGGTCCAAGCCCGCCGGGGTCATCGAAAGCCCGATTTCAGCCACCGTCGCGTCGCGTCGCGGTGATCCGGTCTTCGCTCTTATCAAGTGAGTTTTGCTCACTAATCCCTTATTAGTCGGTGAATTATGCTTAGGGGTTGATTAGATTTAATTAACTGCAATTAGGTGAATATATTAGATTAGAGTAATTAAATTAGAGACTTATTGATGCATGTTAGGCAATTAGATAGTGTAGATAGCAAGAAAATAAGTCCTGGTATTTATTGAACAAGTCTCGGTAATTTTCCAGGCTCGTATGGGCTTCCAATTAGGCTATAATGGGCCTAAGTTGGATTTATTGCATTTATTTAATATTTTCCATAATTATTTAATTATTTAATTATTTTCCGAAAATTAGGCTAGGATAGTCAACGATCGAAATTTTGTGCTAATTCCAATGGTGCTTTCTGTTTATTTATTCGAGCATCAAATTGTGAAATTTGAGTGAAATTGGTGAATATGGGAATTTATCCCAAAATTAAGAAAATGTCGGTACTTGAAGGGAAAGTAACTGTGTGAGGTTGTGAGTTGGATTAAATATTGCTAGGTGGGGCCGTGATGCCACCAAGTTGAGAAAAATGCTAGGTGGGGACGTGATGCCACCAAGTCTAGAAAATTTCTAAGTGGGGCCGTGATTCCTAAAAAAATAAATTATGCCTATAGGGCCGCGATTCAAAGTCAAGATGAAGAGTTGGGATGACCATGTGATGGTTTTGATGACATGTAATCGACTGAGTCGATTGATTGTTAAATCGATATGATTGATTGGATGCTATGATTGTTAGTATTTATTATTTGAATTGACTTGTAGGAAGGAAGCTGATGCCAAGGTAAGCCATTTGACTCATGATGTGCTTAGGCAGCCCTCAAGGCGTATTTTCTTACTAATCAGATCTTAGGGGGTAGAACTTTCTGAGACGTGGTCTCATTGATTATTGAATAACCATTTCGGGACCCTGAGGAGAAGCCGAGGAGGAGGAACCTAAGGAGGAAAAAGATTTTTGAAGCAGAAGATGATCCAGAGAGGGATCTTGAATACAACCTGGATGGGAATTGAGATCCTATCCCTTTTGTGAACCCTGTCTTAGTGTAGATAGGTGTAAAACAAGTATTCTGTGAATGGTATTGTAAATATACTATGAGTTGTGCTGTTAATAAAAGTATGGTTGTGAATTTAAATATATATATATATATATATATATATATATATATATATATATATATATGGCTTGCTTTTCTATCACATTGTTTTATTGTCTAGGATTTGTAATTGCTTCCGCATGCGCATAATAGCGAAAGGGTCGATGATACTTAGTCTTGGGATATCGTAATAAAAATCGACCTAGGAGAAGGATGGGTGTGTCCCCTAGAGGATCGGGGCATGACACTATGTTCTCACAACTTCCGCTGTCAATGAGGACATCACAAACTTTGCCATTGACAGTACAATGGGCACGAAAAAGACTATTCCGCTGTGTGTCTTCTCTTCGCAGAGCAAGCAATAGTCGCCTAACAACGCAATTGACATGCTCGCCCTCTTCATCCTCCACTTCTTCCTCATCAATCCAATCATCTTCATATAGGTCATCATCGTGCTCGACAACATTGGCCATCTTCCGCCATGGACAATCACTCGAATGATGTCCCAATTCATTACACTTGTAGCATTTGATTGGTGGTGGCTTAGCATATGTGTTATGGGCATTCTGATTGGCATTATGATTGTTTGCAATGACTGGTTCCTTGAGCACCCCATTAATACTTCCTGGAGTTCGGTTCATAGTGTTGGTTTACCGGTTGGAGAATTCTAGAACATCTAGTTGTCTCCCATTTCCAGATGATCCTCAAGTAGAATAATTGTTAGCCTGATTAATGGGGCTAGTTCTCTCTAATTGCATCTCAACCTTTCGGGCCATCTCTTGAGCATCCTCAACGGAGAACAAACGATGTAGTGAAACACGGTCTTGAATATTAAGTCGCAAACCATTAATGTACCTCTCGGTCTGTTGTCCCTCCGACTCAGCCTGGTTGTTATAGGCGGAAAGTCAGAGAAACTCTTCCGTGTAAGCTTGGACTAATTAGCTTAACTGCTTACAATTCCGGAATTGTTGAAATAATAATTGTTCATAATCAGTTGGGAGGAACTGAACCTTCAACATTTTCTTCATCCGATTCCATGTTCGGATGGGAGTTTTTTCTTGTCAATGTTGGGTCAGTTGTGTTTGCTCCCACCATGCCAAGGCGCCACCCTTCAATTTGTATGCCACCAATTTTACCTGGTGATCCCTTTCAATCTCCATGGCATCAAAGAATTTCTCAACTTCCCAAAGTCAATCCAAAAAGTCTTCAATATTCAAATTGCCATTAAAGGTTGGAAGGTCAACCTTAAGTTGATATTGCTCGGGGTCTTGTCGATATCCCCTGTTTCGGTGGCCTCCACGAACAGGTCGATCCAAGAACTCTTCTTCTCCTTCAGAGTCCTCGACGTAGGAGTGTCGCCTTTGTCGGAGATTTGCCCCATGTTCCATAACTGCTTCCGGGTCTCGAGCTACCTAAGCATGTTCAGCTAGAAGAACACCAAGTATAGAGTTGGTAGACAAATGCTGGATGGTGACAAGTAATTCTTGAAACCTCCGTTCGGTTTACTCCGCAAATTGGTTGAACTCATCCCGTGTAATAGGCTCGTTTCTATGGCCTTTAGCTACGGGGAGATTGATATTAACGTTATTACCCATCGTCACAAGAGAAACCTGCTCTAATACCAGATGACGCAGAGAAAGCTAATGCTTGGAAAGGATTCCAAAAGATAGTGTTTAATTTGAATAATGAAGTGCAGATTACAATATCTTAGACGCCTTTTTATAAGGAGGCCGCCATCTAGAAAATAACAATATAACTTAAAACTAATAACAACTAAAGGAAAATATATTGATAAAGGGAAAGTTCAAAACACAACTATAAAATTTGAAAAACGCATCTAAAATCTATGAGATCTCGGGAATAAAGGAAAACGCATAAATCAAATATTATAACCCATTTGTAATTTCGAAGATTACGTGATCCTTTTTTATTTGTGAGAATGCCTGCTCTTATGACGCTCCAATGTTTCCATAAAAGCATTTGCATTTGTTCTACATCAACTCTCCATACCCCTGAGGCAGATACAAGCAGAATTCTTAACCAACGAAGAGATCCGAACCCTAGATGACACTGATGAGGACGGGCAACAGCTGTGTCGGAGGTGACACCGACGAAGTCGGGCAGCAATAGGGACAGCCACCGAGGATGGAGTCGAGATGGAGGCGACACCAACAAGCTAGTGAGTGGCACGAGAAGTAGGGGTGAGCAACCGGACCGAGTAAACCCGGTTCCCGGACCAGCCCACCTGAAAAATAGGGTCGAGAACCGGTTCTCATTGAAACCAGTCAAGGAATCGATTCCCAAAATTCAGAATTAGTTTGAACCGGTCCAAGAACTAGTTCTGAGGGATTACCCATCCGGGAACCGGATTGACTGGACCGATTTGAGAACCGGTTTGTAAGCCAACCCAAAAGTCCAAAACCCTAATTTGTTCACAGCGTTTTCCTTCGACGAGCTCCCCCTCAACTGTTTCTTTCTTTACCTCTCATACCCGCAGACTTCACAGTGTTTTCCTTCGTCACGCCATTGCCAAATCTAGCTCCTCGTCGCGCTACTTCCTCATCTACATTCATCTGCTTCCTCGTCGCGCCATCACCAGCTCCCCGTCACTCTATTTCATCCATCGCCGGCTTCCTCATCTGTAAGCTCACAAATTTCCTAGGTTTTTCTAAAATTTTCTTTCAGATTGAAGCTGGGTTCTTCTCATTTTCTTTGGGGGTGCTTTCCTTGGTCATGGTAAACTAGGGAAATAGTTTGCGTGGGTGGGGGGAGAGGAACTGCTTCATTGGTCATGGTAAAGTGGGGAAGTAGAGCTGAACGATAGCCTCTGATGGTGCGGAAGGATGAATTCTATCATGGAGAGTTGGGTGCCAATGTGTTGGGGGTTTAATCTTTGGAGAGTCAGAGGATAGATGGGCACCTAATGTTTTGAGCAATTAAATACTGACATTTGTCGTGCGAGGAGATTGGTCTCAGCCTAGATTATGTTCGCTGTGAATCCAAATTTGCTTAGGGGAAGAGTTGGTATTGTTTAAAATCTAATAGCAGGGTCGTATTTGTGAAGAGGGTTCTTGGTACACTTGCAAGCTCATAGTTGGAACTATGGAATTGGTGATCACATGTGGCATGTGCGAAGCTTGGCATATGAAACCCAGCTATATTTCGTAAAATAAATTCTTCTTGACCATGGTAGTAGTCCTTTGATGTGAGTAATGCAGCGAATTGGGTTTAGCAGGTTGAATTTTCAGGTTTTAAATTTTCTTGGTTGGTGAATATAAAGGTGTGAATTGCAGCATTATCAGCAGCTTGTCTTTTTCCTTAGGCAGATAATATTACGCTTTTTCCAGGTTCGGCCATGAAATGACGAAAATCTTTTTGGTTACATGCGAGTGTCAATAATATCAAATGCTTGAAAGGGTTGTGGGTATTATTATAATGTCAAATTATGTGTCACGCCTGAATGTTGTGCATTGTATGTTATTTTGTCCCATCAGTTGAATGCAATGTCCCCTCCATAGAATGCAAACAAGGAATTGGTCTATTGGCTTGGCAACTCTAGTGATTCCTTGGGACCAAAATAGTATTGCACTTTCAGGGATTGTAGTGATATTCTTTCATGGAATCGAGAGATGGATCTTGAAGACAATGCTAATGAGACTGATGGTGTAGGATCTGCAGTTTTCAGGCCCCTGAAATCTCTTATTTGGCGTCAGCTGCACTGGATTTTCTTCCTTGTCTTATATAAGTGATGTCTGATCAATGGGTTTCAAGACATTCTGTTTAAATTAAACGTACAGCTTTGGCGAGTGACTTCCTGGGATGAATGAATTACTCTCTGTCTCCAAAGTTATGTTGAGAGATTTAATTTACTATGAAAACTAATATATTTTTGTAGAA
The DNA here is from genome assembly GCA_017140325.1 of Eucalyptus leucophloia subsp. euroa. Lineage (NCBI taxonomy): Eukaryota > Viridiplantae > Streptophyta > Magnoliopsida > Myrtales > Myrtaceae > Eucalyptus > Eucalyptus leucophloia. The sequence goes on from CM029472.1 coordinate 45,352,624, forward strand.
TCCTAATGTTATGTAATTTGTTTTCAATTTGTAGAATCCTAATGTTATGTAACTTGTTGATTTTTCTTTATATATGAATTTTAGGTTTTTGTCAGAGACTTTGTATCACGTGGAACGAGAGGCCAAAGAAGGAGAAGAAGATCAAGTGCATCAAGGACAAGGTTCAGGTCCCTAGGACCTTCTAATTTACCGATTGGCAATGGAATATGGAAGCTGTTTGTGTAAATCGTCGGCGGATTTTCAGTTGGGATTCACTTTGTATTTCGGTTTTGAGATTAGAGAAGTTCTATTTTCTTTGAGATCAACTGTTTTGCTAGTTTGAAAACGTGCATGGTGATACCTAGGAACTTTTGGATAAGAATGAGTCATTAGCATTTCGATCGATAGTGTTTTAATCGCTAGTCCTCACGGTTTTTATGCAAAACAGGTTGTGAGGTTGCTGTATAGCAATTTTTATGCAAAACATGTTCCAAAATAAACAGGGTTAACTCTGGAACCGGACCGGAAAAACAAGATGGGTCCGGTACATGATCCAATGTAAACGGGGGTCGGGTACGTGGTCCAGCTCCGGACCCTACCCACCCTAGACCCGATCATCTCTAACGGCGAGGCTCGTGTCGAAGGCCGGCGGACACGGCAGCGAGTAACTTGGCACAAAGCATTGGGAGGATAAGCGGACGGCGTCGGGCCCAGTGTCACCACGGTCGGGGTCGAGGGCAGCCGCTAGTAACTCCCGCGTATCTCCGAGATACCCCTCGCTCTCAACTTCTCCTCTAGTCGGGCTGGCTCGGCGTCCGACTACGCCGAACCATATGGTGGCGGGCGATGCGGCGGAGATCATTTTCATGACTTTTGCAAAAGGAGAAATGGAGGATTGGAGTGCTTAAAACGGCAGAAAAATGAGGTTAAAAAAGAAAAAAAAAGAAAAAAAAAAAGAAATGGAGTGCACAAAACAGCACGACTTGCTAGATATGGATCCCACTGAAGATATCACGGAGGTGATTATGGGGGGAGAATGACATGGTGTGAGCTAATTGAGGCAATCTGATAAATTCTAGTACAAGCACCGGTTATCCAATGTGGTGGTGGTGGATGATGTACAGGTAGCACTCATGCTCTCCACGGCTGTCCCTAAAGTTTCGCATGTTCGGACAAGAACTCCGCAGAGTATGGAACCAAAGTTTCCACTTTACAATTAACGTAGACCTTTTGCATGCCTTATGCAGTACGGCTATCACAAGCAAGACTATATATATTCATGTCCAGCGCCGGTATCTTATCATCCACTTCTTAGTACTACACTGAGAAACACACTCACACTTACAATTGTGCAATGGCATTTTCTCTCAAGACTGAATTCATCGTTGCCCTTGCTCTAATTCTTAACGCTTGGGCATGGCATGCCACTTCAGTCCGTACATTGCATGAATCCAACATTGCCGAGCAGCACGAGCAATGGATGGCCCAATATGGTCGGACATACAAGGACCAAGAGGAGAAGGAGAAACGCCGGGGGATTTTCAAGAAACACTTGCAGTTCATTGAGGATTTCAATGCATCCGGGAATCGGACTTTCAAGTTAGGCATCAATCAATTCTCGGATTTGATTGATGACGAATTCATTCAGAGCCACAAGGGATACTTGGCGTCCAAGCAAGTGAAGTTCCGCAGAAATGCGTCATTGAGCCAACAATATCCGAGTGGGGATGTTCCTGAGAGCATCGATTGGGTGGAGAAAGGCGCCACAAATCCAATCAAGGACCAAGGCCAATGTGGTAAGAATCTAAACGTCCTGTATGCATCCAATTATGATATCAAGTTTGACCTCTATTTAGAAATAAGTTTTGCAGCCTAGCTTTGTCGAGAATTCAGATACCAACGGTAACAAAATGTGAAAAATACTTTGTATTTACCATGTCGACAAATTTTATGAATTCAGGAGCCTGTTGGGCATTTTCAGCGATCGCAAAGTGAGAAGGAATCACGCAGATCAAAAGTGGTAAACTCGCTGGTACTGTCCGAGCAACAACTAATCGATTGCGATACCAAAAACAATGGCTGCGACGGCGGTCTTCCTGACGATGCTTTCCAGTACATCATCCAAAACCAAGGAATCACCTCTGAGGATACATACACCTACCAAGAGATGGACGGGACTTGTGACCCAACGAAAGAGGCCCAACAGGTGGCGCAGATCACGGATTTTGCAGACGTGCAGCCTGGTGAGGACGAGCTCCTGAAGGCAGTTTCACTATAGCCAGTCTCGATTGGAATCGCCGCAAGTGGGCAGGAATTCCGACACTACAGCGGCGGAGTGTTCAATGGGGATTGTGGCGAGCAGCTGGACCATGCAGTCGTTGTGGTCGGGTATGGGACGAGTGAGGAAGGAAAGTTCTGGAAGATCCGAAACTCCTGGGGCGAGAGTTGGGGTGAAGATGGTTATATGAGGATTCAAAGAGGTGGTGAAAAGTTCTTACGGATTATGCGGGCTCGCATCGCAAGCTTCTTATCCGATTGCATGAGAATAATTAAAAGATATATACACAAAGTACGACCATCGTGAGCCTACGAGTTGCTCCTTTTCTCCTAATTATATATTCGTGTGTCTGTCTTCATTGTTTAGCTATATAGTGTGGTACTTGTGAAGAGGCAATTATGTAGCCACTAAGTTATGTGGAGGATCACATATTAATTCCCCGTTTTGGAAAGATCTTGATGCCATCAGTACAATTACCCAATAGTAAATTATTAACGTCACCTTATCATGAGTTCTAATCCCTCATATAAATTTCTCATACCTATAATCTCATATTAATTAGATTTTGATATTTCATTTTAATCCTTCGAATTAGTTAGATTAGATTCGAAAAACAAATAATAATACTATTATGTGAAATACTCCTCATTTATGGCCAAAATCTTTAATATAATAATGATGATGAAGATATTAAGAAGATAATTTAACGGTAAGTGTTGTGACCTAAATTTTCCGTGACATGCGTTGAGGCCAAAAAAAAAAAGGGTCTATAGGTATTATTAAAAGGCGAGCCCATAGACCATCGGTTTAATTACGGGATTTCCTAAGCTCATACCTCACGCGACATTTGAATTTCTCATTTTTACATTCTTTAACAACCCAAGTATGTGTAAGAGTCATTATTAGCCTGTTGGGGTTAGCTAGAACCCAATTAAGATGCGAGAGCGTTGTCTCAATTCTTATGCAACTAGAGATTCTCAATTCCTATGCCACTAGATCTTCTAAGCATATGGACTTGATTACATTAATGTTACTATTAATGTCTTTTCGGTACCTAACTAGCTGGTTGTTTAGTCTAAGTGATCATAAACTGTTGGTTATGTTGATTAAAATCCAAAAAGGCCTTTCAAAGCCACTATATGAGCATGCAAACATCTTTGTTTTCATTAGGATTCTAAACTAACCCTAACCTATTCTTTAAAAAGGAAATAACGCTCCATTTATTATAAAGTGGTGCGATAAGTAAACATCCAGATATTGAAACAGCCATATTGGTAAACACTCAAGCAAACTAACAACTTCTGAGTAAAGTATGAGAAAATAAAGCCGATGCAACATCGGACAAAGAATACCACATGACCTCGTTATGAGCCTCGGGATAGTAACCCCATGAGCTTAACATTAAAAACTAATTCCAAAAGTTGGGCTAGACTAAGGCGAGCCTAACTCTACTGATTTTAATCCATGATTAGACTAACCTAAGCTAAATAACCATTATTCTAAAAGAGTGATTCTTAGTCTTGTTTAAAGTCTAATCTAATTAGGGCCTAAAGTTGTGAGTCTAACCATACTGAACTAAGCTAAACTAAGCTAAACTAGGCTACATCTGCCTTGGATCGCCATGGCTTGGCCTTCAATCATCAAGCTATCAGCCGTCTCTCGAGATGTCGCTTCTCATCCATTCATTCATCATCAATCAAAATATGTCATAAATCAAAGTAAGCAATCACCAAAGTTCATTCAATCCCCAATTGCCTCAGGAACAGCTTTGAAGGCAAACATGCATTTCGATTTTCCCCAATACCACAACTATGAATCCAATAATCATTAATCACCATTTGCGTTAGCAAAACATTAGGATAAGATAATCAACCCTAATTAAACTCTAATTACCTTCCGGACTATCCACCGAAAGACACGAATCGAGGTTCTAACGTGTATCTAATCATTCACACGCGAAATTGAATTTAAACATGTAATTTAGTCAAACCAACCAATCAACATGCCACCAAGGTTGGGGACTAATTACAATAAAAAGACAAGAAATTGCATTTTCCTAATCCAATTTCTAATTTCTATTTTTTTAATAAAAGGAGTTGAAAAAGCCTTCATTTAATTTTTTATTTTATTTAATAACCTCTCACCTATATTTTTTTAAAATAATAACTATTATCTTTTCATATTTTTAATCTAATTTAATTTTAATTTAAATTAAAAATGTGTTTGGATGAAAATATCTCTGTTTGGTCAGAATATTTTGCTAGCGGACGAGCTAGCGAGATTAAACTCTTATTTGAAATAGTTATAATTCATTCAAGTTTTTATTTGAGAAAATGAGGACAGTTCATGTCTTTATTAGGAATTTACTCTATGGTAGAGTGTCCTCATCATGTTTGAGTTTTATAAGTTTATTTTGGAGCCAATATGTAGCAATAGCTATGCGTACATCCATTAATTAGTTCGATCCTATTTTTGGAGTATGCGGCCATCTGTAAAAATAATATTGAAACCACTTGAAGATACATGATTGCTTCATGTCCACATTTTAATTGAAATTTTGAACTTTCTCTTTCTTTTTTAACTGAATTATTGACTTCACCAACCTACATTTTGTCTTTTGTGGCGCTACTTGTCCTCGCCAAACGTGCACTTCCTTTAAAATGTCTTTATCTTGGCAACTCCTTCAACGACTGGGCTATGGAAAAGTCTAATGTTCAGATTCACTTATGTTATGAAATTTCGATCTTTTTTTATCTTTCTTTCTATCCTAAATCATGGACTTCACTTGCTTACATTTGTCTTTTGTGGGGTCTTCTAGACCTCAGCACCTCCTGAAACTTTGGAATGCTGCTCTGCAAGTGCAATTAGTAACTTTTCCATCTCATCTCTCGTTTTTCCATGGTCCAGTCGGCGCACTTTGTACAACTCCTTTTGCTCAATGAGCATTCAAGAATTTGAGGGAAATAAAGATTTGACATCACCAAATTGATACATGTACCGATTTAAAAGAAAAATATGATAAATAATTAATTTTAAATAAATTTATCATAAATATATTAATTTGGGATTTTTCTAATATTAACTCTTTAAAATCTCTACATATGTAATTTTTGATCTAGTCAATGATGGGGTCCACAAGAAGAAAAATAAGAAGAAAAGGAAGATCATCGCGAGATAAAAGGAATGAAAGGGAGAAAGAGCACTCTGCCCAGTGAATAGAGAGGAGAATAAGAGGAGGAAAAGAAGAAGAAGAAGAAGAATATTTTGATCTAGTCAAAGGATGGGGCCCACAAGAAGAAAAAGAAAGAGAAGACCATCACGAGATAAAAGGGAAGAAAAGGAGAAAGAGCACTTTGCCCAGTGAATAGAGGGAAGGAGGAGGAGAAGAACGAGAAGCGGAAGGAGAAGAAGAAGCGGGAGGAAAAGAAGAAAAGATTCCACATACTTGCATTAGACACCTTGCCAAGCCAAATTTACTTTAATTCGAAATGCCCGGGTAAGTGCTTATGCCCTTGATTCTTACAATTGGAAAAGTTTTTGGAATTAGGAGTTAAATTTGGGATTAAGCAAATTTTGAACTACGAAGTAAAATTTTGAAGTTGTTGAGCTAAGATATTGTTGGTTTTGATAGTTTAGAGTGCTATGGAGTTGTAGGACTTTACGGAACTCGATTTGAGCTTACATTTTGTCCAAAACAAATTTTTGAAGTTGCACATGCATGATGGACAATAGCAACCAGCAGTTTTCCATCTCAGGTTTTGTTGGTTTCGGCTCGATTTTGGGTTGGCCAAGTTTTTTCTAGTATTTTGATAGATATTTCTTTCGACTATAAGTTCGTTTGAAATAAAATCCGGTGAAAAAGTTGCAGTGCGATCAAGTTCAACTCTCAAACTTCGCATTGCAAATGACTTTGAATAATGGCTTTGGATGAGCGATTTGTGAGTGTGTTTGAGTAGTTTTATTAGCGTTTAACCTTAGTTTACTTGATTTTAACATCATTTTTCGCCTATTTGATAGGATAGTGAACTCGACAATTCGAGTAATCTTTAGTGCTTGATCATAGGCATTTCTAGGTAAATGTATTATCTCTTTTTTAAGTTTGTAAATTCATATTTTGAAAGTAATATAAATTATATTTAGTATGAGTTAAGAAATGGCACTATTGTTGCATAAAAACTAAGATCGAGCATCTACTCCTTGGTTATTTATGAATATTTTAGAAAACGTGTTATACTAAGTTATTGTGGAGACATGTATGCATATATGCATGTGTCACGGTTTGATAATTTCCTTGACCGCGGATTAACCCATGCAACACCTAGCGAACGGAATTCACTAGGCCGACTTCCTTCTATAGTTGTTCCAATGAACAATGTGGTAAATAGCTCTTTTCATACAAGATCGTACCACATTCAGCTTGGCTTAAGTGTCTAGCCCATCGAGCGAGACAGCAGCCCTCTTTAGGCTCAACAACTAGTTTCGGCCTGCCATGGCCTCATTAGGAGAGCGGCATCAACTCCCAACCAGTTTGTGCACGGGAGGCCAACCCTGCCTTTAAAGCTCTTAAGTAATATTATCTTTTTATCCTAAAACTTCTAGCACCAACCGACCCGACACCACTCCCATGGACCAATTGTGTTCATCCTCTCTGCACCTTCACTCTTCACTCGATAATCCCAAACTTCACTCTCAAGGATTCATAGGTACGGGAGAATCACGAGCCGTGTCAAACTCCCCCACCCAATTCCGCAACGCCCTCATTGCAGGCTATTTAGTCGCCTCCTTGTGTTTCCCTAACTATCAGTGCCACTTCTTGGGACTTACATAGATGGCAACGCTCACCCAACAAGACAAGTCATGCCACTCCATTGCTTGCTTCCCCTGATCAAAGATGTTCGCGAATTTCAGTCACTTGTATACCCTGACAAGTGTGGCACCCCTAGTCAACTGCACCCCTATGGCAACACCTTCTTTCACCTACTAAGTTCCTCATGATCTCTGCAAGCCAACAAAGGGTCCCCCTTGGTGGAAATGTGATCGCGGACCTCTTCTTAAGATTCACCCATTGATCTAGGAATGTTAACCCCATTCAGCAAGTAATTCAGTTCCTTCCTATGCCCCCATTGCCATCCCAGAAGCTAGACAAGAGTCACACGTTGTCCGAGCCCCTTTGGCCCGGTGATCACTCTCTGCCCTCATAGAATCGAGAAGACCACAAGCTTTTCCCCGAATCACCCCCTTACTAGAGGGATCCCCGCTTTGATACCATTTGTCGTAGGTTGATAATTTCCTTGACCAGGATTAACCTATGCGGCCTGGCGAACGGAATTCACCAAGCCAACCTTCCTTCTATAATTGTTCCAATGAACAATACTATAAATAGCTATTTTCATACGAGATTGTACCACGTCTAGCTTGGCTCAGGCGTCTAGTCTATCAAGTGAGACAACAGCCCTCTTTAGGCTCAATAACTAGTTTTGGCCTACCATGGCCTCATCAAGAGAGTGGCATCAGCTTCTGACCAGTTTATGTACGGAAGGCCAACCCCACATTCAAATCTCTTAAGTAATATTATCTTTCTATCATAAACCTCTTAGCACCAACCATTCTGACAGCACTCTCACGGACCACTTGTATTTATCCTCTCTACGCCCTCTCTCCACTCGATAATCCCAAACTTCACTCCCAATGATTCACAGTACGGGAGAGTCACGGACCATGTCAAACTCCCCCACCCAATTCCACAACGCTCTCATTATGGGCTGCTCTATCGCTTCCCTGCGTTTCCCTAACCATTAGTGCCACTTCTTGGGACTTACATAGATGGCAACCCTCGCCCAACAGAACAAGCCACACCACTCCATTGCTTGCTTCCCCTAATCAAAGCTATTCGCGAATCTCCAATCACTTGTACTCTCTGACAGGTGTGGCACCCCTAGCCCACTGCACCCCTATGGCAGCACTTTCTTTCGCCTACTAAGCTCCTCCTGATCTCTACAAGCCAATAGAGGGTCCCCCTTGGTGGAAACATGATCGCAGACCTCTTTTTAAGATTCACCCATTGATCCAGGAATGTTATCCCCATTCAACAAGTAATTTAATTCCTTCCTATGCCTCAATTGCCATCTCAAAAGCTAGACAAGAGCCGCACGTTGTCCAAGCCCCTTTGGACCCGATGATCACTCTCCGCCCTCATAGGATCGGGAAGACCACAAGCTTTTCCCTGAATCACCCACTTATTGGAGGGATCCCCGCTCTGATACCATTTGTCACGGGTTGATAATTTCCTTGGCCATGGATTGACCCATGCGGCGCCTGACAAACGGAATTCACCAAGCCAATCTTCCTTCTATAGTTGTTCCAATTAACAATACAGTGAATAGTTCTTTTCATACGAGATCGTACCACATCCGGCTTGGCTCGGGCATCTAGTCCATCGAGCGAGATAACAGCCCTCTTTAGGCTTAATAAATGGTTTCGGCCTGCCATTGCCTCATCAAGAGAGCAGCATCAACTCCCGACCAGTTTGTGCACGGGATGCCAACCCCGCCTTTAAAGCTCTTAAGTAATATTATTTTTTATCCTAAAACTCCTAGCACCAACCATCCTAACACCATTCCCACGGACCAATTGTGTTCATCCTCTCTATGCCCTCGCTCTTCACTCGATAATCCCAAACTTCACTCCCAAGGGTTCATAGGTACGCGAGAATCACGAACCGTGTCAAACTCCCCCACTCAATTCTGCAACGCCTTCATTGCGGGTTGTTTTGTCGCTTCCCTACATTTCCCAAATCATCAGTGCCACTTCTTGGGACTTACATAGATGGCAATGCTCGCCCAACAAAACAAGTCACACCACTCCATTACTTGCTTCCCCTTATCAAAGCTGTTCGCAAATCTCCAGTCACTTGTACTCCCTGATAAGTGTGGCACCCCTAGCCAACTGCACCCCTATGGCAGCACCTTCTTTCGCCTACTAACCTTCTCTTGATCTTTGCAAGCCAATAGAGGGTCCCCCTTGGTGGAAACGTGATCGCAGACCTCTTCTTAAGATTCACTCATTGATCCAAGAATATTATCCCCATTCAGCAAGTAATTAAGTTCTTTCATATGCCCCCTTGCCATCTCAGAAGCTAAACGAGAGCCGCACGTTGTTTGAGCCCCTTTGGCCTCGACAATCACTCTCCGCCCTCATAGGATTGGGAAGACCACAGGCTTTTCCCTGAATCACCCACTTACTGGAGGGATCCCCGCTTTGATACCCTTTGTCACAGGTTGATAATTTCCTTGGTTGCGAATTAACCCATGCGGCGCCTAGCGAACGGAATTCACCAGGTCAGCCTTCCTTTTATAGTTGTTCCAATGAACAATATGGTAAATAGCTCTTTTCATATGAGATCGTACCACTTCCAGCTTGGCTCAAGCGTCTAGTCTATCGAGCGAGGCAACAGCTCTCTTTAAACTCAAATAACTGGTTTCGGCTTGCCATGGCCTCATCAGAAGAGCAGCATCAACACCCAACCAATTTGTGCACGGGAGGCCAATCCCACCTTCAAAACTCTTAAGTAATATTATCTTTCTATCCTAGAACTCCTCGCACCAACTGTCCCGACACTGCTCTCACGGACCAGTTGTGTTCATCATCTCTACGCCCTCGCTCTTCACTCGATAATCCCAAACTTCACTCCCAAGGGTTCACAGGTACAAGAGAATCACGGACCATGTCACATGTATGTATGTATGTATGTATGTATGTATTGCTTTGTGAACTAGTTTATGAAAGGATTTTTGAAAGATATTATAAATGCTTTGAGAAAGGTATTTCTAAGGGATGATATGTGTTGCAAAAATATTATTTGTTTGGGGTTATAAAATATTTTATGGTTTATGAGATTGATTCTTGATTGAATTTTTGATATTGGAAGATGATTGTTTGATGTTCAATACAACTGTGAACCCGGCTAGGGATTTTTGGGTATGCATATCAGTTTATGATATATTTTGGATCAAGCCATTAATAGATAATAGATGGAGATCCTGGGAAATCTTGGTTACTTTGTCACTAAGCATTGTGTCCTAACCATAGTTGTAGATTGAACAATAGATTGGTCGATGGATAGACTATTGATGTGTAATCTGAGATTGATCAATGAAATGGATCATTGAAGTGGTTTTTAAAAAAAAAAAAAAAAAAAATTGATTAATGGACTATACAATTGATATTTGAATTGTGATTGTTGTTAAATGATTATTTCTGATTTGTATAAAAGTTTTGTTGAAATAAAACAACTCTTATTTGATTTGAAATATTATATATTGAGATTGAAGTATGAGTTTCTAATATTGCTTTGTATATATACATAGTAATTACTCAATTCGCTTATGCTTCTCACTAGCTTATAGTTGTCATCACTTCCTTCTAAATCTTTTCGGGTTCCCAAGTTATCAATTGTCGAGAGTAAGATAGTGTTATCAACTAGGACTTCTGGAGTTGGATTTTAGTAATGGTTTAGGCTGCGTCCTTCAACAGAAAGGACAGTCACGAGATTCCCCTATTTTTGTAGGATTTCAGGTGTGACAACATGTCCCTCACATTTTTCATAGATACACTACAGTTCTAATATCCTCTCGATTCTGTATCCAGACGTTGAAATTTCAGCGAGAGTTCATGTTGAATTTACAATTTAACTTGCCCATGGCCAACAATGGAGGAGGTCATCAAGCAGCCACCCAACATGAGATCGAGCTCATGAGGCAGCAGCTATTGCCTTCCATGTCAAAAGATATTGAGGTAGTATTGAAATTGTTCAATGATTCAGCGAGTAAAAGTTGTCGTAGCATCTTCAAAGTCCCTTAGGCACTTGCTGGAGGAATTGCCGAGGCATGCCTGCCTCGCATTGTCTCTATTGGCCTGTCCCACCATGGAGAATGGTAGTTGCAAATGTTTTAGGTGCACGAGTGGAGATACCTCCGCACTATGCTGGAAAGAATTCAATCGCACAGTATTTTCCTCAACAACCTCGTTGATGTAATGGCACCAAAAGAGAAATTTATCCGGTAGTGCTACTCAGAGAGCATTGAAAATTTCAATGGACCTGATCTTGTGAAAATGATGGTTCTTGATGGATGCTTCATAATTGTATTCCTCCGTCAAATTGCAGGATATGTACCACCCGACAAAATCCTATTAATCAATAATAATTCATTCGTGTTACTTTCTCTTAGATGGGACCTTCTACGGCTTGAGAACCAGATCCCGTACTTTGTTCTTGAGGATTTGTTTGAAACGATGAATGTTTCATGAAGAACCTCGTCTTTGGACAATCTTACCTTACGTTTCTTCAATTGCTTCCTAGAAGGACCTATTATTGTCGGGGAAAGACCAAAAGGAGTACATTTACTCGATTTATTTCGTCTAAGTTCAATACCTACAAATCAACAAGATAATTCAATAGTCGAGAGTTCATCTTTTCATATGATCAAATCTGCTTCCGAGTTCCGCCGATTGGGAATTAGATTCTAGCGAAGTGAAGCCAACACCTTTTTGGAGATCATATTTGACAGTAGACACAAAACCATTGAAATTCCAAAAATAAAATTAGATCATGATCTCAATTGCATCCTTCTCAATATGGTTGCTTTTGAACAGTATCGTGGCCAAGTGGACGGGCATATAACTGCCTATGCCATGTTCATGAAATGCCTCATTCACATGGCCAATGATGTACAACTTTTGCTTGACCATAAAGTCATCTTGAATCATGGCATGAGCGATGAGGATGTTGCACACTTCTTTGGTGACCTCTACAAGGATGTTTATTTCGGTGTTAAGGGGAGTTATCTAGCGTCGCATTTTGTAATTTTAATGAGTATCTTAAGTATGAACGGGCTTATTTTTGCTATGCACAGCTCCTAAATATTTTTCATGACAACCCACGGTCAGCTCTTTTAGGCCTAGCTATTGTAGTGACACTTATAGGCCTGATTCAAATAGTGTACACTGTGGTGCAGTACTATCACTCAAAGTAGTATGAAGCATCTAGAAACTCAATCTCCATATTGATTTCATAAAATGTATTGACTATGTTTTCAGTAAATATTTCGAGTCGTTGATATTTTCCTTATGGCCGGATTAATCTTGGATAAGTGATCAATAGTTATCATCAATGAAGTGATGATGACTAGGGGAGAGCATGAATTGGTTATCCCCTTCCACCTAGGAATCCAGAACTTACTCTACCTTAGGCCTAGCCACTTCCAAGTTCCATAGAACTGAGGGCCGGATTGGCCAATTAAATGGTGTTCTACAACTGATAAAACTAAAGTTACATGACCCAAAAAAAAAAGGAAGAAGAAGAAGAAGGTAAACTAGTGCAAACCATCCTTATTTTGGTAGCCATGCTTAACATCCCCCGCCAATGAATCTAGAACTTACTCCGCCCTAGGCCTAGCCACTACCAAGGTCCATAGAATTGAGGACGGGTCGGCCAGTCAAATGGCGTTCTACAACTAGTAAAACCAAAGTTACACAACAAATAACGAAAAGGTAAACCAGTGCAAAACCACCTTTATTTGCTAGCCATGCTTAATACTTGCTAGACAAATAAATGAACCTTTCCACCCGAAAGAGCACAATGTATCCTAGAAGTGAGAAACTTTCAAGACAAATGTGAATTAGCTAAGATATGTATCTCTGCCATCTTCAACCCATTCTCGAGTTGTCTCTTCCAAATACCAGAGTTGTTGTCCAGTTCACCGCGACATAGAACCTATTCCTCCAGCCAACTACCCTCGTAGGATAAGCCGAATGCCAAACCAGCCAATCACAAATACTGGGTGCAATATCCCCTTCATCTCCTGCCTTAAAAAATGTTTACATAAGTGACGACTTTTGATTCCGTGAATCATGGAAGAAGGGGCATCTCAAAATCTAGGTACTAGGAAAGAAAGTCGTTAGTCTGTCCTGCTAGCATGTTATGTACCCTAGACCGGCGTAAATCGATGAGCGCCTTGTAACACCCTATAAAAGCCATACTTCCCAAATGTTTGTACACAAATGGGTCTCTTAGAGGTATGTCTTTCGAGCAAAATGCTTTCCCTCCAATTTGTTTCCCTATCTTACAAAACAACTCCTTTAAGAATTTCTTCCCTTTCGGCGGCCTGTTTTAGAAGTCAGCATTCATATTATTTCTGAGGAATGAAAAAAACTTAGCCTTTATGCAATGAGAAAGCAATATCGAATGACCACTTCCAAGTTCAAATGGAAGGATTCATGTCACATCTTGTACAAAGTGGAACAAGGAGATAAGGTTAAAGACTGTAGATCAAACAAAAAGCCACGATGAGAAATCTTCGAAGGAATTAGACGGGGTGACTGAACCTGAGCTAAAGCAAGACGCATTGGCCTCCCTGTCTGTTCAAGAAAACCTGTACAATCCCCCAACACAAACACTTCTTCCATGAAGGTACCCCCAACCATTCGTCAACCTCGATCCTGAAATGGTTAAGAGGACAAATCATTTGATTGGAAGCTGGTGGAATGCTAAAATAAGATTGTCGTAGAGTTCTCATCATGAAATTGCTATTCCAGATTTAGATGACAAAGGAGAGAAGAAATCTTATTTCCTCACCTTCTACCGGGGATTCGGGAAGATAAAGTGACTTGATAAATTCTAAGGGTCCAACACCAAAGTGGACCGACTAGGAGGCCATATGGAACATCTATACCATCATTTAGTACAATTTTCTTCGCATGCACCTCTTTCACCATACCACTTTTAAGATGAATACCGGACTAGCATATGAAAGCATTAAATCAGCACCAAAATGACTTGTTGGAAAAGATTACGGTAACTTGAGAAAGAAAATCAGCTTACCCTTGTTAGATGATTCATCACATACTGCCGTAATCCAACATTGAAAAACGACGGAATTTCATTTGCCTATTAAAGGGTGTACTTGTCAAATAGTGTCGTTTACATTTTTCCAAATAGATGCGAGCATCTTTATGCAAGTGTATATGAGTACCTCAATAAGGGTGACTTAGATGTGATCCTTCACATGAGAAAAACATTCACAAACGTCTTTCATGATAAAATCGCTTAATTCACAATTGAGCTCCACCCCAGTTGGTCCACCGCCAATAACAACACAATGTAAAAGGCCTTTCTTCTTCTGATATGCCTATAAGACACAGAGAAGGAATCGCTCCCCCATTGTCCATGAAGCCGTAAAATCTTGCTGATCATTAATCATTGAGCAAAAGTGAGCATCTTCTTCTATTCCCGAAACTTAGAATGTTGCTCTATAAGTGCAATTCATAAGGTAGGAGAATTGAAGTACCTGGATTTTAAGAGAGCATGAAGTTCAACAAAAGCTTCTTCATGATTTCTCGAGCAAGATTCATCTCACGAAGGAAGTAGGCGTGTTCCTTAATGCCCTTTATACCAAAAGTCAAGGGCTTGGCTCTGGCTGCGATGACTAGCTTGTTGTACGCGACTTTAAACTAGTAAGGCTCTTGAGGCAGTCCATTGTCGCCAACCGTTTCATAATACACCTAGTGAATAGTGAACGAGATTTAGCAAAAGAGAAAACTAGAGAGGAAGAACATAATGCACTAACAACAATTAGTGTTACTTGACATTTCTTGCCAAATATTGTCAATTCCATCATGATGAAGAAATGAAATTTACCCTATCATACGACATAGTGTGAGCATAAAATAATTGGGAAAAGTACCAATACAATACTAAACTTATTGCATTGTACCAATTCAGTTATAAATCTTTTAATTGAACTAATTTAGTATTAACCTTTTGATATTAATACAAATTCAATCAATCTAGTTAATTTTAACCAAAAGTTGCTAATGTGGACACTCGTAATCATGTCAACACTAATGTAAACATTTTTTATAATTATTTTGAATTTTTTCATTGGTTTATTTCCCTTCTCCTTTTGCCGATGAGGGTCGGCCTCGTCAAAGCGAGGGTTAGCCTTGCCTTTGCCTTCCCGACCATGGCTTGTGCTAGGAATCGAAAGAAAGAAGGGAAATAAAAAGAAATAAAAAATATTAAAAAATTAAAATGTCAACATTAGCACCGACCATGCCTTGAGGATCACCAACATCAACATCAACAACTTGGTTGGTCATACTCTATTCCTAATTTAACACTTACTCTCAGACTTTTACTTTATTTTCTTATAGGGCATGGGAGTCGAAACCCACTCTTGAAACTAAATCGTCCCCTCCCTAACCCCCCTGAGAAGGTGAGGATTCAAACTCCCCACCTCCCTCTTTTAAGTTGAAAGGGTGGCCATTAGGGCAAACTCCAGTAGTTTCAACAACTTTTGATCAAAATTGGTCAAATTGACTGAATATATATCAATTTGAAAATGTTTAAGATTAAATTAGTCTAATTACAAGGTTTTTAGGACTATATTAGCAAATCATTAAAATATTTAGGATTAAATTGACATAATTGAAAGGCTTGTGGCTAAATTGGCAAATTGTAAAAAGGTTTAAGACTAAATCAGTACAATTAAAATTTTTAGAATTGAATTAACAACCGTACCATATTTTTAGGAATTTTTGGATAATTTTCCCCCAATTTGGTAGCATGAACTCATCAAACATATTGCTTAACTTTTTTTTTTTTTTTTTGATGACCTAGGAAACCCCGTAAACCGATAGTCAGTGGGAAAAACTTGGGGCTAACGCAAACCGACCACCACATTCATGCCAGCGGTTAAGTCACCAAGTAACGCCACCGAGATTTGAACTTGGCACCTTTCATGGAAGGCACAAAACTCAAGCCAACTATGCCACCGCGGTGAATGGTTATTGCTTAACTTGTTGCCATTTGATAAAAAGAGATTTTTTTTCTTTTACATGTGAAAGATGGCTTTTAGAAATGATCGGGCAAAAACCGACCTATATATATATATAGGGCAATAATTGCTCAAATCCCCATTGATTGGCACTTTGCGTAATAACTCTCAAAACCTGAAAAAATAAGATAAATACGTTGTAAATGAGAAAGTTTGGGATTTTTTTGTGAGTTTTTCTCTTTGTGAGTGAGCTTTACTCACATAGGGACGGAGATAGTCCCATCCAATCACGTGTTGATTTGTAATTGGTTTTCTAAGATTTATACTTACAAAAGAATTGCTTCCTGTGATTTGTATTTTAATTTTTTGGGTAATTTAAGTTATGAAAATTTGCCTTTTTTGTCTTCCCACCATGGAAATGGCTATCAAAATCTTCAGACCAAAAAAAAAAAAAAGAAAAAAGTTGCTTCATTTGGCCCCACGCTTTTCTTGTCACGATGAATGAGTTGCATCTGCGGTCACTCGTGTTCTTCGAGGCGGAAATGACGACACGGAAATGTCCTTTCTCATGGACATGCACGCCAGAGCCGTACACTGACCGTTGATGGCTATGAAGCCCTCTGTTTTTGACGACTTTCTTAGCCAAAATGAGCTTGTGGGGCTTGTTCAAGTTCCCCAACGTTTTTCTATTGCTTTTCTTGTCCGATACAATAATCTAATCGAAATGCAAATGGAAGAATATTGTAAATCATTATTCTATTTTCAATAAAGAATCTCATAAATAAATTTTACTATTTTATGAATCTCATAAATAAATTTTACTTTTAACATGTGACGTGTGACAGTTTTCCAATCAGTGATTTCAAATTCCAAAGTCGATTTAGATTTTCCATTGAAATTTAAAATTTATCCATCAAAATCGATTCTCAATTTTCAGAATTTAAAATTTCCCTTATATATTTTAAAATATATTTTTTATTGTTTTGAATTAACCAAAATAAAAATAAGTGCTACAATAAAAATGAAAATTCCTCATTTATCAATAGCAACGATATAAAAAATGAATTACGTAAAAAAAATAAAAAATTCAAAATTCAAAACACGTGACATAAAACCTAAATTATAAAACTTCAATCCTTAATCATCTATTAAAAATTGGTCGTTAATAACTCATTTACAATTAAAGCATAAATTCTTCAAAAACACAAACGAAAAAAGTCTAGGTCAAATAGAATGAGGAAAAAATGCATACAGAACATTAGAGTACACCTATCATATTAAAAAACTAATAGATACGAATGTTAGTATATCCACATTTGTTAGTTTTATCGGAGAGCAAAGGAGCAGGAGGCAACAACTTATCATTATTCTTTTAGCCTTTTTTCCCAAAAGATATGAAAAAGTGTAGATGCTCTTTATTTGTAGCTTTTCATGGAAAATGGTAAATTTACCAATCGAACTTCAAAAATGTGTATCTATATGTGGGTGTGCGTGCCTATTCAATTTAAATTAGATATTATCTTTTTCTTAACTAAATTGCTCAAACCATTCATTAATTCCTAAAAATGTTAGTGCAATTTAATATTTAGTTTCACTTGAAAGTAAAATCGCATCACCTTAGATGTTGAAGAGTCTTCTCATGATGTTCGAATTTTATAAGTTCATTTGGAGCCAATCCATAGTAGTAGCAATGCATACATTGATTAATTAGTCTGATTTTATTTTTTCTAGAATGAGTGTATGTGTATATATAAATACGCAAGCACCTGAAGATAAGTAATTACTTTGTATTCACATCTTTTTTACAAAAGTGAGTATATTCATAATGATTTTCGATTTTTTTCCTTTTTTTTAGTAAATCATTGACTTAAACTACTTACATATTGTCTTTTGTTTTTCTTCTTCGCCTCGCACCAATGGTAGTTCCTAAAAAAAATGATTGGTTGCTTTGGCACCTCCCTAAATAAATGGGCTGTGAAGAGATTGACCTTCATATTCATTCATATTATGAAATTTCGATTTTTTTTTTTTTTTGTCTTTCTTCTTGTATTGCTTGCATTTTGTCTTTCGTGTGGCTTCTTGTCCTCGCCTAAATTTCTCAAACCAGTCATTTTAAATTTCTATGAGCCCATGTTTTCCAATTGTCATTATAATAGTGATGATGGAGAAAACAGTAATTTTCTTTTATTTTCTAGATAACAATAAGTTCAAAATTCACAAAAAATCATAGAAAGAAAATAATTATGTCAAAGGATGGCAAAATAGAAATCATTAAGTTCAATGTTGCCGATCTAGTAAAAAAATGAGTGGTAGCAAGAGCCCCGCCCACTTCTAGTCACCGGTCGCCTGTTGTGTTATTTTGTAATTATTTTTATAAGATTTATATATACTCCCTAAGCGTAAGCAAAAGAATTGCTTACTGTGATTTATATTTTTAATTTTTTGGGTAATTTAAGTTATGAATTTACCTTCTAGTCTTCCTGCCTTGAAAAAGGCTAATCAAAATCCATCAAGAGAAATTGTCACAAAAGGTCCCCGAACTTTCATCTAATATTCATTTTCATCATTGAGCTTTTGATTTGCTCAATTTGGTCCTTGAACTTTTATCTAATGTTCCATCTAGTCCCTAACTATTTGAAAATTGACCAATTTCCCTTTTTCTTTAATACCAAACTTTTTTGTATAAATAAATAAAATACCAAACTGGGGTTTTTTTTTTTTTGAAAAAATACCACATTTATGCTATGAAGCATGGACACGTTGTCCGTGCTTCCATGTCATATCTGACACGTGTCGGAGCGTGTCGGACACGTCGACACTCTCGGACACGCGTTGACCGCGTGTTCGACTTTTCGACACGCGGTCAACATTTCTCGACACGCGTCGACACGCGTGTCCGGAAGCCCGACGGAGGGTGGAGGCCAAGGAGGGTGAGGGAGAAGACGCCGCGAGCGATGGCGAGAGATGGCTAGAGAAAGAGCTTAACAGAGAGAAAGTAAACTCCCGCCGGCGAGAGAGAGCAGCCGCCACTGTTGTGATGGATTGGCGACGAGGAGGAGGAGGAGGAGGAGGAGAAGGATCAAGAGGAAGGGGGTCGTGCGGGTAGGAGGAGGAGGAGAAAGATCGAGAGGAAGAGGGGAGGAAGGGGGTCGTGCGGCGGGCGGTGTGCGGCGTAGCGGCGAGCGGCGAGAAGGAGGAGGAAAAGTTCGCCGAGAAAGAGGAGGAAAAGTTTGCTAGAGTTTTTATGAGGGAATAAAAAGTAATAAAAAAAGGGGGACAATGGAGGGAAATGGACGAAGGAAGTGGCGTGGCTTTTGAGTTTTGGGGGAGGGGAAGTGACAGGTTGACAACCTGTCTGTCATTGGTGGGGGAGGGAAAAAATGTAAAATAAATTTGGGGTGGAGGGAAATGAACGGAGGAAAAAAGGGGTGGATTTTGGGGATTCGTTTTTTTTAATGGGAAAATCAAATAAATGAGATTAACAACTAATTTTGAAAAATAAAAGGATTGAACTTTGAATAATGATAAATTTTGATTATTATAGAAAATTATGGATTTATTTAAATAAATTGATTCTAATTTTTTTATTAATTATTAGTTTCATCAATAATTTTTGTTAAAGGTAAAAACATGTTTCGCATTAACTATAAATATATTTTTAGAATTTTTAATGAATTGATTTATTAATATTATTAGTGTATTTATTATAGGCTCTTTTTTAATTAATTATTTATTTATGAATTTGAATTAAATTAATTAAAAATAAAAATATTCATTTAATATACAACGTGTCGCAACGTATCGGAATTCTCTATTTTTTAGAAATGACGTGTCGACGTGTCGTGTCGTGTCGGACACTCGTGTCGTGTCCCGTGTCGGTGCTACATAGCATTTATGCAAAGTAATAAATGTCAATATTTCTTTCATTTCTCCATATTAAAAACAAATGAAAAAATGGACAGTAATAATAAACAAAGGTGAATATTGCATTTTGATTTTTTTTTGTATATGCAAATTACTTGAATAATGTACAAAAGCCCATCAATCAATTTTTCCCTTTTTGGTGAAGTCCATAAAAAAAAATCGGTTTGATGGGCTTTTGTACATTATTCAAGTAATTTGCATATACAAAAAAGAAATCAAAATACAAAAAATTGATTTTTTGTGAATTTTAAACTTCTCAAATTGGTCATTTTAAATTTCTATGAGCACGTGTTTTCCAATTGTTGTTATGATAGCAATGATGGAGAAAACCGTCATTTTCTTTTATTTTCTAGATAACAATAAGTTTAAAATTCACAAAAAAAATCATAGAAAGAAGATAATTACGTCAAAGGGGACTGCAAAATAGAAATCATTAAGTTCGACCTTGTTGATCTAGCAAAGAAATGAGTGGCCTTATCGTACGGGGGCACGAAGAACCTTGCCCAATTCTAGTCACTGGTCATCGATGTGTTGTTTTGTAATTATTTTTATAAGATTTATTTATACTCCCTAAGCGTAAGCAAAAGAACTGCTTACTGTGATTTATTTTTTAAAATTTTTGGGTAATTTAAGTTATAAATTTACCTTTTAGGCCCCGCATGGTTGCACTATGTTCCCATTGAACAAAAATTTCTGTTTTTTTGTTCCAGGAACAAAAAAGGAAAGTAAACGCGTTTGTGTGCGTTTTGTTCCTTTTTATTCTTTTGTTCCCGGGAACAAAAAAAAAGTAAAACAAAACAAAAAAAACTTGTTTTTTGTTTTGGAACACAAATCGAAACACTTTCTTTTTTTTCTTTTTTCTTTTATTTTCTTGTTCTTCTTTCATGGCGAGGCCGGTCGTCGGCCGGCGGCCTCGCCCGCCCACGGCGAGGCTCGCCGCCCCGGCGAGGGCGACGCTCGCCGATCCCCGACGAGGTCGAGGCTCGCCGTAGGCGGGCGAGGGTCGGCCTCGCCATGGCCGGGCGAGCTCGAGCTCGCCCGGATCCGGCGAGGCCGACCTCGCCCCGGCCGGCGAGCCTCGGCCTCGCGAGCCACCGCCAAGCGACGCCGACTGGCGGTGGCTCGCGAGGCCGAGGCTCGCCGGCCGGCCGGGCAAGGTCGGCCTCGCCGGATCCGGGGCGAGCTCGAGCTCGCTGGGCCCATGGCGAGGCCGACCTCGCGCCGGCTGGCGAGCGAGCTCGATCTCGCCAGATCCGGCCTCGAGCTCGCCCGGTGCCCGGCGAGCCTCGGCCTCGCCCGGCGGTGGCCGGCGAGGCCGCGCCCGCCCACCGCCGGGCGAGCTCGGCCCTCGCCGGCCGGTCGCCGGCCAAGGCCTTGGCCGGCGACCGGCCAAAAGAAGAAAAAAAAATTGAAAAAGAAAAAAGAAAAAAAGGAAAAATAAGAAAAAAAATAGAAAAAATAAAAGAAATAAAAAAATTATCCAAATTTACCAAACATGTTTCGTTTATTTTTTATTCCTAAACAGTTTTCAAACGCGTATTTTTGTTAAAAATTGTTCCCTAATGTAAATACTTTTTTCTATTTTGTTAACAATTTTTAAACAAAAACACAACCAAACGCGCCTTAGTCTTCCTGCCATGAAAATGGCTAATCAAATTCCATCAATGCAAATTCCTTCGTTTGGCCCCACGCGTTTTTGGATGGGTCCCCCTCGACGACGACTTGTCTGCATGTGAGTCAAGTCCTCTTTTCCGACCCCAAAAGATAAAAAGTCCCCTTTGAAGAGAAAGAAGGAGGAGAAATAACACAGAGAGAGAGAGAAGTGGGACCCAGGGCAGGCCAGCCCATTGAACGGACGACACGTGGCGTCCTAGGACCTAGTTCTACTTTCTGTCATCTTCCTCGTCCATGTCCCTGTCCTCTGCTACACTTGCTCTTCCCTCTCTCTCCTCTGCTACACTGAGACCATCCCCGCACTCGCCGCTACAGCTTGTTCCATGCCCTCTTGAAATATTTACATGTCCCTCACATTTTTCACGGTTGCACTACACTTCTCGTATCCTTCCAATTCTCTCTCTAGCTATTGAAATCCCGGCAAGAAATTCACGTTGATTCTACAATTTAACTCGGCATGGACAACAATCGAGGAGGTCCTCAAGCAACCGCTGAGGAACATGAGATCGAGCTCATGAAGCAGCGGTTAGTGCCTTCGATGTCAGAAGATATTGAGAAAGCGCTGCGACGTTTGAATGAATCAGCAGGCGGAATCGGATATACCATCTTCAGAGTCCCCGAGGCGATTGGCGAAGGTATTGCCGAAGCATGCCAGCCTCGCATCGTCCCTATTGGCCCGTACCATCATGGAGAATCGCAGTTGGAAATGCTTCAGGGGCACAAGTGGACATACCTCCACGCTATGTTGCGCCGAACCCATCCGCATGGTATCTGCCTTGACAACCTCATCGATGTAGTGGCCCTAAAAGAGAAAATGATACGGCAGTGCTACTCGGAGAGCACCGACAATTTCAGCGGACCTGATCTTGTGAGAATGATGGTCCTCGATGGATGCTTCATCATTGAGTTCCTCTGTCAAGGAAGGGGGGTCGCACCTGAACTCGACGGGTCCCTATTTGATAATATATATGTGGGCTATTGTGTTATGCAGGACCTTCTATGACTTGAGAATCAGGTACCCTACTTCGTTCTTGAGGATTTGTTTGGAACAACGATTGTTCCAGAGGTAACCTTGTCCTTGGCCGATCTTATCTTCGATTTCTTCAGCTGCTTCCTGAATGGACGGGGCAATGTCAGGGAAAGACGGTTAAATCTGAAAGGAGTGCACTTACTCGACGCATTTCGTCTGAGCTTTATTCCTTGGCATCAACAAGACGATGCAGTACACGACAGCTCATCTTTTTCTATGATCAGATCTGCTCCCGAGTTGCGTCGAGTGGGAATTGGATTCAAGCAAAGAGAAGCCAGCACCTTCCTGGATATCAAATTTGATAGAAAACGCAGAATTGTTGGAATTCCAAAAATAACAGTAGAAGATGACGACCTCAATTGGATCCTCCCCAATATGATTGCTTTTGAACAGTGTTGTGGCCAATGGAATGCTTGTCATGTAAGTGCCTATGCCATGTTCATGGGATGTCTCATTCACACGGTTGATGATGTTCAACTTTTGTGTGACTGTAAAGTCATCTCAAATCATGGCTTGAGCAACGAGGGATTTGCACACTTCTTCGATAACATCCGTAAGGCTGCTTCTGTTCCTTTCAAAGCCATTGAAGAGAGCTATCTAGCACCGCAGTTTGCAATTTTAAACGAGCCTCTTAAGTATGAATAGGCTTACCATTGTTGGGCACAACTCCTAAATGCTTTTCATGACAACCCATGGTCGGCTCTTTCGGGTTTAGCTATTGTGGTGACACTCGTAGGCATCATTCAAACGGTGTAGCTGTGTTGCAATACCATTATCCCAAGTATCAGGAAGCATATAGAAGCTGGATCTTCCATATTGATTTCATATATATATTCGGTGAATTTTTTGAGTTGTTGATACTTTCCTTGTGACCAGATCAATCTTGAGTATGCGGAGTAATAGTTATCATCACTAAAGTGGTGATCACTAGGGGAGAGCATGAACCGGTGATCCCATTCTACCCGGGGATCCAGAACTTACTCCACCCTAGGCCTAGCCATTATCGAGTTCCATGGAACTAATGATTGGATTGGCCGATAAACGGTGTTCTACAACTAATAAAACCAAAGTTGCACCACAAAAAAAGGTGTACTAGTGTAAAACCATCGTTATTTTACTATCCATGCTAAATACTTGTGTTACAAATAAATGAACCTTTCCACCTAAAAAAAGCCCAATGCATCATAAAATGCATCTCTACCATTGTCAACCTATTCTCGAGTTGTCTCTTCCAAATACTAGAGTCGTCGCCCAATTCACTGCAACATAGAATCGGTTCCTCCAGCCGACTACCCTCGTGAGATAAGCTGAACGCCAAACTAGCCAGCTCACGAATCCTGCGTGTGATATCCCCTTCGCGTCCTGCATAAAAGAATGTTGGAATAAGTGACAACAATTGATTCCATGAATCAAAGAGTACTAGGTATTGGGAAAGAAAACCGTAAGTGTCACATGGTAGCATGTTATGCACCTTAGACTGGCGTAAATCGACGAGCGCCTTGTAACGCCCAACAGAAGCCATGCTTCCCAAATGCTTGTACACAAATGGGTCTCCTAGAGGTATGTCTTTCGAGCAAAATGCCTTCCCTCCATTTTGCTTCCCTATCCTACGAAGCAGCTCCTCCAAGAATTTCCCTTCCCTTTCCGCAACCTGTTTCAGAAATCAGCATTCATATTATTTCCGAGGAAAGAAACCCTTTTATGCAATGAGAAAGAGATAGTGAATGACCAATTCTAGTTTCAAATGGAAGCATTCATGCCACATCTTGTACAAAGTAGAGCAAGGAGATAAAGTTGAAGATCGTCGATCAAATGAAGAGCTATGGTGAAACATCTTTAAAGGAATTAGACAAGTGACTGAACCTGAGCTAAAGCAGGAAGCACCGACCTCCCCGTCTGTTCAAGAAAACCTGCACAATCCCCCATTGCAAACACATCTTCCACTGAAGGTACCCTCAACCATTCGTCAACCCCGATCCTAAAACAGTTGAGACGCAAATCATTCGATTGTAAGGTGGTGGAATGCTTAAATGAGATTATCATAGAGTTCTTATCATGAAATTGCTATTGTAGACTTAGATGACACATGAGAGAAGAAATCTTATTTCCTCACCTTCCACCAGGGGATTTGGGAAGATCAAGTGACTTGATAAACTCTGAGGGTCCAACACCGGTGGACCAAACAAGGAGGCCGTATGGAACATCCGTATCATCATTTAGTACAATTTTCTTTGCATGCACCTCTTTCACCACACCTCTTTTAAGATGAACACCGGACTAGCGATTGAAAGCATTAAATCAGCACCAAAATGAAATGTTGGAAAAGATGATGGTAACTTGAGAAATAAAATCAACTTACCCTTGTTAGATGATTTGTCGCATATTGCCGTAAGCCAACATCAAACGATGATAGGATTTCGTTTGCCTGTTAAAGTGTGTACTTGTCAAATCATGTTACATTTTTCCAAACTAATGCTAGCATCTATATGTGAGTGTGTATGAGTACCTCAATAAGGGTGACTTGAATGTGATCCTTAACATGAGGAAAACGTTCATGGACATCTTTCATGATAAAATCACTTAATTCACCACTGAACTCCACCCCAGTTGGTCCACCTCCAATGACGACACAATGTAAAAGTCGTTTCCTCTCTTCTTTTGATATGCCTATAAGATATAGAGAAGGAATCACTCCCCTAATCTCCATTGAAGCCATAAATCTCGCTAATCATTAATTATAGAGAATGTGGAGGCAAAAACAATAAGCATCTTCTTCTATTCCCGAGACCTTGGGATGTTGCTTTGTAAGCACAATACATAGGGTTGGAGAATAGAGGTACCTGGATTTTCAGAGAGCATGAGGTTCAACAAAAGCTTCTTCCTGATTTCTTGGGCATGATTCACCTCCCGAAGGAAGTAGGCATGTTCCTTAACACCCTTAACACCGAAAGTCAAGGGCTCGGCTCCGGCTGCAATGACTAGCTTATCGTATGCGACTTTAAACCGGTAAGGCTCTTGAGGCAGTCCGCCATTGCCAAAGGTTTCACAGTACACCTGGTCAATAGGCAACGGGATTTAGCAAAAGAGACACACAAAAAGGGCATAATGTGGCAGATTTGCAACGCCTAGTGTTATTTGACATTCTTATTGGTGCATCTTTGGTTCCATCACATTGGAGAAATGAAATTTAACCTTATCTCAATATGTAGTATGTACCTAAAATATTTTTTCGACATGTCCAACAGTGTGGACAATGCATGTTGATTTATGTTAGTTTATTTGACTTGCCAGATAATCACACACACAATTCCTATAGCTGAGACCTCGACCCAAATGCAAAAGTGTGGACAATCCATGTCAATGTTTGTCACACGGTATATTGTAAATTTCTGATGTTTGTTCATTGCTATTTGAAGAAGACACAGGAAACATTCCAGTCAATCAACACGTGCAAAATGAAAAAGGAACTGATCACGTCCATGGAGGAAAATGTATATGAGCATCGAAATCAACATACAATAGCCAGATATTCAACTTACTTCATGCTTGGCAGTGTGCATTCCAGTGCAGGAAGCCAGATAGAAGTACGAATTGGGAGTTGCAGAAAGAGCAGGCTGTATCCGGCTCACAGGCTCAGCAACCGAACGGAACTCCAAAGTTCCGACACAAGTTGACGGAAGAAGGGGAGTGAAAACCATGTGATTTCGGGGTGAAATGCACACAATATCATACATGTTCATATCAAGCCCCTTCATAAATCGGCAAGCAGCCCAACCGGTACCAAGAACAACCACCCTCGGCTTTTCTCCGGGTTTAGTCGGTTCAAGACCCGGATATCTGTCACTCTCATATTCAGAATCAGACTCCGCCAATGCCCTCTCAGCGACAGGAAATTGATCATGTGGGGTTGTCCTAATCCCTCTGATCCAGTTACTAGCATAATTTAACTTACTCGATGGTAAGCGGCCGAAAAAATCACTTCTCGTGGGGACACTTTCAAAAGAAGAAAAGGAAAATGAATCCGCAAGTACTCCTCTAAAAGTCTCTTCTTTTCCATCTCTAAAGCTCCCAATAGCACCTCCTGCTCTTTTCAGGTTGCCCCGAACAATTCTTGCAAATGCCATAGAGTACAACACTGATACTTCAGCAAGTCAATAGCCTGGATCCTTTGGCCTATTGATGAAATTGCACCTGAGAAGAAAGAGGCCTGGGCTTAAACTATAAGAAAAGCAGAAATATATAGAGAAAGACAATCTGATCACTCCATGATATCAGGAGGAGGTAAAGACAACACGTAGAACAATTGGAGTATGGTGCAAGGGAAATGAAGATAATTAACGGGTGTCTGACAACGATTTCTTCGATGACTGCTGGGATAAAAACCAGAAGCCGACTTAGCTTGGGTCATCAATGGATGGCTCATACAATGAGAAAATTTCTTGTGGTTTTCTATAAGCCATTAAAAGACAATGGAGGGTCCATATTTCTTGGAGGAGGCATAATTTGTAACTGACTCATTCAATCAAAGGCTTGTTCTTTTCTGCAACAGCCAAATTGATGATTTCAACAATCTCATTTTACTAGCTTCCAAAATCCACCAAATGCAAAATCTTACGAAGTGTCAACTTATGCCTGGAGGTTTTAATGGGATGCCATGATCAAGAACAGCGAAAAAAGAATATCAACAGACACAAACGGTTTCCTTTAAACAATTAAAGCTGTAAATTCCTCTCTTCACGAGTGAATTATAAGAATGGAGTTCATTTCACCTGCTCTGTAATAGGATCGACACCCAGACAAAAGCAGAACAAAAGGAAAGAACAGGAGGTCTTTTCACCTAGAAATTTTATTAGTTCCTTAAGGTTAGATCACATAAAGGGTCATTAGCTGAATATTGTTCAATAGTGCATTTGTAATCACACGTTGATATGAAATGGACAAAATACAAAGAGGTAAAATAAAGCAAAGGCAGATCTAACGAGTGAGCCCTGTTTCAAGAAAAATCAACAACCAATTAATAGCAGTGCCTTAATGTAACTGAGACAGCGACAAAGAAAAGTAGGTGCTTTTAGTTTAGTATCCTGTCCTTTGAAAAACCCCGATTGGCAGATAATCAAAGTTGGACATTTTCATCGTGTCCAAGCATTTCTACTGGAAGAAAGAAGCTGACGAGATATGCATCAACGTCGACAAAAAGTCGCAAGTAAGCAATTATTTGCGAGGATCACCTCGAACGCCACTACAACGATCACTACCACTGATCAGGAGCAAAAACAGAGAGCTTCCCTCGTTATGCTTCTTCAAAATCAGATCTTTCCAGTGCAATGGATGTTAAAACCATCTCAAAAAGTCAGTTGGGTCTCCATGGTTTAGCAAGGAAAGAAACAAGAAGAGCTCAAGCCTCACAGATCTTGCCAGTCACCACCTTATTCGTCTAAGCCATATTACCCAAGAATTTCGCATGCAAAAGAATGGCCAGAGGCAGCAGAGCACCCAGAACAAGAATCAGAAACAAACATGCTTGACCGCAGGCAATATCATCCAGCAATGGAGGTTCCAAGTTCAATCAAGAAAATAGCATTCTCCGTACCTGGTTCCTTCACGATGACCTTCTGAGCTTTCAGGTTGAGGCGGAGAAGAAAGAGTCCAATATATCAGGAGGTTTAGACAATGCACCATGCTTATATATACATGTATGGCGTCCTTCCTAGGTTAGCGGAAAGAACCAAGAAAGCATGAGAGAGAGAGAGAGAGAGAGAGAGAGTTACAGCAAGCATGAGAGAGAAAGATCTTAAAAACGTTTAAAATATTGAATAAATAGTAAAATATCAAAAGGAGCCGACTTGTGACGCAAGAAAGCTGTTGGAACTAGGAAGGTGGGAGAGAGATCTTGGAAGCCTCCTCGTTGGGGTTAGGAAAGAAAGAAGAAAAGGAAAGAATAAAAAGAGCATCTTAGGTTAAATTCCCTTTCTTAAAATAATGTGATAAGATTTTTACCGATTTAAGTTAAATCTCATTATTAAAGAGCATCTTATGCTAAATTCCCTCTTTCTTCAAATAACGTAACAAGACTTTTACCGATCTAAGTTAAACCATCTTTCTTCAAATAACGTGACAAGACTTTTATCGATCTATGTTACATCCTCTTTTTTCAAATAACGTGACAAGACTTTTATCGATCTAAGTTAAATCTCAATATTAAAGAGCATTTTAGGCTAAATTCCCCCTTTCTTCAAATAACATGACAAAACTTTGACCGATTTAAGTTAAATCTCAATATTACTCTACATCTCAAGAAACTTTATAATGAGCCGGAACATATAATTCACACTACAATGGTTAGGGTGCGTGCTCCAAGAGGTCGGTTTCGGGACCATTAGCATAGAAAAATCATCTTTTTCTCGAGGTTATTTTATTCACTCATATTGTCCCAAAAAAATTTATATATGTATAGCTGATTTTGGTACATATACCTTAAAGAATTTGGTCAAAGATGAACAAATTATATATATTTGGTAACCTTATATTTAAATGTCATGTAATTAACAAAAAAAAAAGATCTCGAAACCGAATGAAAAAAATAATTAAGGAAGTGTCACTTCAAAGAAAGTCATGCGAGGAAGGAAAAATGCGCATTTGCAACGTTTCGCATTCGGTCCGCAGAAAATTCCGGAGGCGGCGCTCAGGAGGGCGAAGAGACCATCGAGTCCTCGACTTTTGACCTCGGCATAGAAGTCAACGGGAGGGTAATTTTGGGTTTTCGGACCTCCCTGCTTTTCCAAATCACCAGGTCAAAGTTGGGGAAAACATGTTTCTTGACGGCTGCGGGTGGGTTGCGGTCCAAGATATTTTCGGTCTGGCGATGGGACGAAGATACTTTATTCCATCAAATTCTATTGGTTGATTAGAATATTGTCGGTGAAAAAATTAACGGTTGAGATTTATTTAAGGACATCGAGGAAAATATCATATCAGTTGAGATCCATGTCTCCACTACGAAAGCATCAAATGGTGCTGCTTCGGTCTTACCAAGAAGAGCGGTCTTCGGTCACGTGATCATCGGAAAATAAAGTCATTTTCTTAGAAAATGACTTTCGAAAAAATATATTAATATTTCGAAAGCATGATATTCTTCGCGAAATGAATGGACCCTTAAATTAAAAATAAGTTAAAATGTCGAGAGGGAAAGAAACGAAAGAAGAAAAGGTATGACAAATTGAAAGTTACGTTGAATCAAGTCATGTTAATTGAACTTTAGCTTCCGAGAAGGAAGAAAAAGTCTAGATACAGCTCATATGAGTAAAACCCCGTTTTTGGAAACAAGGATCCACCTCGTAATGAGCAAATACCCGATCTTCACCCAATTACATCGAGAATCAGAACAATAAGTGAGCATTTATCTAAGCATATGACCAATCTCGAATCTTTTCGAACTTAATATCATAGAAATTAAACACGTGTTTTGTGATTTTAATCTAGATGCATCGATCTGTGCTGTTGAAGCCATCCCTGCTTTAAGAGGCTGAGCTGAAATGTGAATGCGGTGTGGGGTCAATTCTAGGATCACCATGAAATTAACAGGTTTTTCATGACTTCTCAGGTCTAATGAACTCAAATTACGTCGTTGGCACGTGCCCGAAAACCTGGGAGCAAAGGACAGAGTTGTTTCACGTCATGTCAAATGAGACGCCTTCCCACTTCCATTCAGCTTCAACTCGCGTGCCAGAAATCCTGGAAACGCGTCGGCATTTTTGACCCGTTTGCTAGGTTGTCTCCAACACTACAGGGCATAGTCAACCCCGTGATGCAAGGCAAAGTTACCTCGTCTCTCTCGACCGTCGAATCCTGCGTTTTGTCGGCCGTCCGATCTGAAGCCTATCGACATCGACCGTCGGATCGGAGCGTGACGATGACGGACCTGCCTTGGGCATAGGCTCAGCTGTCATTCTGGAGTGCAAAGAGCAGACAAGCAACGACAGACAAATAAAAACACCTTTAACTTTCCCTGCTGCCTCCAGCAAATATTGGCTTATTTAATTCGCTGATCAAATCGATATAATTGTCTAATTCGATACGGCACATTGGTGCATGATGAACCTTTTCGTTGTCCCCTTTAGATACCATAAGTTGTCTAATTTTTTTTTCCCCATAAACAAGTACTATTTAACTTCACAAACAATTTAATTTGCTTTGAAAGTAATAATCTGATTTCCAGATTGGCTCTGACTACATGCTTTGTATATTTAACGTTAAATACTTTCATCTCATGCATGAAAATAATAGCATCTCACTTTCATTTTGCGCACCCATGAGGCGAGTATTTACTTTGTGTCTGCTGTTAAATTTGATCCAAGGAAGGTTTTGGCTTGCCTCTGCTTTAATCCAAGCCCCTCTCAACAAAGTTTGGTAGCAGATCTAATCAAATGATAAGACGACCTCTCGTCTGCTAGATAATTGTCTTGTTAATCCTAAGGTACTAAGCTCACACAAAATGTAGTGTGAAAAAAAGAAAAACTAATACCGCTTGTTTCCCCCCTTCTCTCCACCCATGTGAACCCAGACTCAATTCATATGCACTAACACCGCTTCCATTTTTTTCCCCAAACGAAACGCATTTTTGAAACAATGTTCATGAGATTCCCGTGGGTGCAAAAATTGAGTCAATGAAATGTCGGATGGAAAAGCAATGTCCAATTAAAGCTTGTCCAAATTTGCGTAAAATTATACAAATATTATTTTTCAAAATCTTTGCCAATTATATGATATGAAATGGACCTGATAAAGAGTCAGATTATTCTAATCTTCTAAATTACTTAGCCAAGAGTTTCCATCTACAAGAATATCAAATATACAATATAGCGCAGAGATGGTAGATTGAATCAAATGTAGCATCTTCTTCAGAGTCCCTCAGGCCATAGCCAGCGGTATTGCCGAGGCGTGTCAGCCTCGCATCGTCTCTATTGACCGGTACCACCATGTAGGATTGCAATTGCACATGCTTTAGGGGCACAAGTGGAGATACCTCCATACTATGCTGGGGCGAACTCCACTGCACGGTGTTCACCTTAAAAACCTCATCCATGTAGCGCCACTTAAAGAGAAAATGATCCCACCAGTGCTATTCAAAGAGCACCAACAATTTCAGCGGACCTGACCTTGTGAAAATGATGGTTCTTAGCGGATGCTTCGTCATTGATTTCCTCCGTGAATTTGCAGGATACATACTGCCCAACAATATACTAATAATCAGTTCATTCGTGTCCAATTCTCTTGTGCAGGACCTTCTACGACTTAAGAACCAGGTCCTGTACTTTGTCATTGAGGATTTATTTGAAACGACGAATGTTCTTGGCTGATCTCGCCTTGCATTTGTTCGCCATCTTCGAGAAAGGAGCTGGCAAAGATGGAACAATCTGAAAGGAGTGTATTTACTCGATTTATATTGTCTGAGCTTGATACCTTTGGATCAACAAGACAATCCAATAGACGAGAACTAATCTTGTCATTTGATCAGTTCTGCTTCCGAGTTGCGTCAAGTGGGAATCGGATTCAAACAAAGGGAAGCCAGCAACGTCCCGGAGATCAAATTTGACAGAAAGCGCAGAACCATTAGAATTCCAAAAATAGCCAAAATATGATGATGATGATCTCAATTGCATCCTCACCAATATGATTGCTTTTTAACAGTGTCTTGGCCATGCACACGGGTATGGGATGCCTCATTTATACGGCCGATGATGTCCAATTTTTGCTGACTGCAAAGTCATCTCAAATCGCGGCTTGAGCAACAAGGACTTTTCGGTGAAATTTGCAAAGACGCTTTTTTTTAGGCCAACAGGAGCTAGCGTTGCACTTTGCAATTATAAATAATTCTCTTAAGTATGTATGGGCTTGTCTTTGTTGGGCTCATCTAAACGCTTTTCATGACAACACATGGCCCTTTTTTTGGGCTTATAGTGATACTGTTGGAATGATTCAAACAATAGACACTGTCTTGCAATACTGGCCCCATTTGGTTCAACGTTTGGAAAAAGGCTTTGAATTTCTACAGTCCCTTGGCCAAATGCAAGTAGAGTTTATTTCGTCTTTTGCTCAATTTTGAGAAATACAATTATATTTCCAAATGACTCTAAGGGCCTTTACCCAAAAGCAGGTTTAGAGGTCCTAGGTTTAGAGGTCCTTTGGCAAGTTACATTTTCAAAATGCAAGTTCAGTGTTCATTTTCTCCATGGGTTTGGTCAGAGAAACCGAATGGAGGCCGACCGCCGACGAAGGGGTAGCGCATAGCAGCGACCATCACCTAAGGGGCCACACGATGCTAAACCGTCGCTTGGGGGTCATGACCACTCGGCGACTACCACCTACGGTTGTGCAACCTCAAGCGTCGCCTAGGTGCTGTGACCCAATTGATTTTCAAAATATTTGACCTTGAAATAAATTGACAAATTGTATGTTGGGTATGAGATCGAATTGGACAATTTTTTTTTTTTTTTTTACAAAATTGCGAATCATATTTTGGGTGGATTGACAATTTTTCATGCAATCGAGAATCATATCTCACGCGTGAGATCAAATTGACAATTATAATAGGTTGGGAAATTAGGAAATAATCCATAATTTAAAAGGATACTCAATATTTTAAATAGCATGATACATCCGAAAATTCAATCATATACATCAACAATATTTTAAATAAGAAAATGAAATATTCAAAAATCAAATTAGACAAGATTTTGCCTAATCCAAATATTGGCTTCCAAATTGAGATCTATGAACAAGGACTCACGAATCACGACCGGGACTCGCCGTGGTCAACAAGCAATTGGGCGTAAGATGGTGAATCACGATGGTCTGATTTGTGAACTGATCTCGTTAATGGGACGAAGGCGTGGCTGCTTCCGCCTTGATGAACAGCGAGGAAACTTCGGGACCGCTTAAGAAACCTGCAAAACGTAAGGGGAGTGCGGCAACAAGGATTCGACCAGGCTAGGACCTCGCGATAGCGTGGAGCGCGATTAGGCGGCGTCAAGCTCAGCTTCAGGGACCGCCGGTAGGAACAGCGCAGCAACAGGGTCGGCCAAGGGACTACACAGATCAGCAGATTGTCGTCGCAGGTCACGAGCGGCAGCGGAACAAAGCAGCTTTGTCGTCGCTGGTGCAGGCGGCGAGCGGCGACAGAGGCAGCAAACAGTGGCAGGACTCAGGACGGCTACTCGCGTTGAGCAGCAAGGACGTCGCAGGCGCGACCAGAAGATGGACTAGGCTTATCAGAGACTGCAGTTGCAGCAGCGGTTCGCGCGTGATGATGCGGAGGCAACGCGACAGTGAGAAGCAGCGGAGGTCGTCATCCAGAGGCAGGAGGTGCGATGCAGCAGCTTACGTTGGACTCAGGTAGCCGGAATAGCAAGCAAAGCAGC
Organism: Eucalyptus leucophloia subsp. euroa; assembly: GCA_017140325.1. Lineage (NCBI taxonomy): Eukaryota > Viridiplantae > Streptophyta > Magnoliopsida > Myrtales > Myrtaceae > Eucalyptus > Eucalyptus leucophloia. The sequence goes on from CM029472.1 coordinate 45,386,758, forward strand.
GACTCGTCACGAGTGGCTCGGTCATAGCAGCAACAAGCTTCGCTGTCGCTGAGGAAAGAACGACCGTCGGTCAGTAGGAAGAGGTGCCAGGGAAGGGGATAACAGCAGGACCATCACGGCCATCGTCCTGGAAGAAAACCGGCCAGGGGTGTCTCGGCCTAAGGACTGGCCGAGAACCTCACTTCCACTCTCTCTCCAATCACGTCTGGCACGGCACACCCGCTTTTGGCTCCACTCATTTTGCAGAAAATGGGGCATCTCTAAAAAAAAAAGGGTTAATATCCGAAAAACCCCAAACCGGTACACTTGTGACAAATTTACCCCAAACTATTTTTTTAACCATGAAAAACCCCAAATTGGTATACTTGTGACAAATTTACCCCGATTGACCATAAAAAAACCCTAAACTAGTACATATATGACAAATTTACCCCAAGCTAATATATTATTTCGCAAAAAACCTAAAACGGTAAATTTGTAACAAATATACCTTCGCTAAATTAGATTAATATCACAAAAAAATCACAAAAAATTGTAAACTTGTGACAAACGGAGCGTAAAATCCCAAATTGATATACCCGTCAATTTGTCACATATTATTTAACTTAATAATTTAATAGTAAAATTTAATAAAAACTAAGGGGTAAATTTGTCAAAAGTATACAAGTTTGGGATTTTTTGTGGTCAAAAAAATAATTTATGGTAAATTTGTCACATGTGTACCGGTTTGGGGATTTTCAGGGTATTAACCCTAGAAATTTTTTTCAGAAAGCCATTTTCCAAAAATATAATTATTTTTCGGTGTTTAGGTGAAATCTCGAAAATGAAATGGAAAATCTTTTTCGCTATTTGGTAAGGAAAATCTTTTTCGCTATCCACTCTTTTTCAATAATTATTACATTTTTTTTTTTCAAAATCGATTTTTTGTTATATTTTATTTTTAAAATTTTGATTTTTATTTTTTTAAAAAAAATTTGGTTATTAAATTTTCTTTCTTTCCTTTTTATTTTTTTCTTTTTCGTTTCTTTGTTTTGTTCTTCTTTAATCAATCTTCAGCCCCATCGATGACTAGTGACCAGCCACAAGCGAGCTTGTAGCTCATTGGCTAGCATGAGGCTCACCCACCTCTAGTGAGCTCAAGTTCGCTACTCACCAAATGCATTAAGGTCAAGGCTTGCTCGATCGGCAAGCGAGAGCCTTTGGCTCGTTGATTTGGCAAGGCCGAGGCAAGTGATCTCAAGGCTCACCAAATCGATGAGCACAAGTCTCGCCACAAGCTTGAGCTCACCGATTACAGGCCTTGCCAAATTTAGTAGCTCTAGGATTGCTGGCCACGAGCCTTGCTAGATTGGCAAGCCTTGAGCTTGACCCTTGTGCTCGCCGATCTAGCGAGTGACGAGCCTAAGCTCGCTGGTGGCTATTGATTGGCCAAGAAAGAAGAAAAGGAAAACAAGGGAGAGAAAAAGAAAAATTAAAAATTAAAAAATAATTTGAATTTTCTAAAATATAAAAAACAAAAAAAGAAAGAAGTGAAAATGTTTTTCACTTTTCGAAAATGAAAAACGTTTTCCCTTTTTTAGAAGACTTTTTTTTTTCCTTATTGGAATTTGTTTTTGCCAAACAATTTATTTTCCGTGAAACAAATACAAGAAAATTTGGAAATGTAAATGAACTAAGCCTAAATTTTATTTTATTTACCTTCCTTTCTACTCATGACCATGGACATGTGGGATTTTCCTTGACAGCGCACTCTTTCTTGTTTTAAAATAAGAAATATATTACTCAATATGGCCCTCGTTGACTAATCATCTCCTTGCAATCTATATATAATCAATATACATCTTCCTTGCATGGAGAGACAAACTTGCAGATCTTCCTTTTTTGTCCTTATTACTTTCCCGCAACTAAAGGATTCGGCCTCCCTCATATATCATTGGCATGTCAATTTTATGCGAAAAGATATTTTGATGAAATCCTTGTGCACATAATTTCAGTCATCAAAGAAATAATGGGCTCAGCCAATTTCTCTCTCATCGTGGGCTTAATCCAACTTGTTAAATTAAAACCCAGAACCATCAATTCAAACTTATCCGCTACACAAATGCAATGGTCAAAAAATATAAACTAAACAATAAATGCTCCTAAAACTATGTCCTATGCAATTTAATTCTAATATTTTTGTTTAGGTGTTAAAAATTAATTCCTTAGGTTTATGCAATAATGGATGACTGGATTGCCAAAATTTATATGTCAACAAAAATTAATAACACAATGACTTTTACTATAAAGTTGAGTAACTAGGATAACAAGAAAGATTGAGAATCAGTACATAAAAAGGTTTTATCAACTTAATAGGCAATAAATGACCATTACCAGCTAAGACTTTTGTCAAATCATAAAAGGGTCTAGAATTTAGAATTATAAGATACCACATTGGATCATAGGTTTCACAAATCGAGAAAGTTGAGAAGGAGTTCGATAAATTGGTGGCAATGAATGCATAGTTGAATCATCATTGAAATTGTAGCGCGGTGTGTCCCACCCCATTATAGATCAAACAAGTAAGATGAGACCTAGATCCAAGATTGCCTCCCTGTGTGAATGGGGGATGATAGGGCTTTGAACCACCACGAGATCAACTAGAGAAGATGGAGGATTGATCAGCAAAGGGGGTCAATACTGATTGTGAACTAAACCGATCATAGAAAAATCACCAACTCGGTTGACCACTCAAAAACCATTCACCTTTCCCCATTCATATATTTGGCCTCTAGAATTAAGTCCACCTTGAGATCCTCAAAACAATGGGTTAGGTGAAGTGGCATGACTAATCAAAGCATGATAAATATCAGATAAAGATGATGCATTCAATTTCTAGGAAAATCATTCCTTTAGATGAGAACGAAGAAGAATTGTAGAGCCATTTCTAGCCATGGTGAAAAAAGGATCATGCTCACACGGAAGCCCGTTGAGGCTTGAATCACCATGTCCTTATTAGAGACGGAGCAATTGATTACATCAAGAGAGTTCACAATTGACTTAAGATTGCAAAAATAATCAAACATTGACTAATCGGGTTTCTTGACATTGTTCCGAAAGTCAAGCTTTTGTCCAATTTCCCTAGCTACCTAGCATTCAATAAAGTGTTGTCCTAGAGCAGCCTAAATCTCCAAAATGTCCAAAGGTCATGAACTTCATAGAAAATCTCGACTATGAGAGTTGAATTGATCAAACTACAAACACATTGATTTGTTATGACTAAGGTGGAATAGGAGGTATTAACCACCACGGTCCCATTCTAGTCATTGATAAGCTTCGATCGACATGGAAAGAGCATCCACATAGACCATCAAATCATTGCAAATTAGAATAGCTTCAAATTGAGATTTCCATAAATTGAGATTTCCACAAAAGGTAATTTACGGCATCGAGTTTGATGTAGTCAAGATTTGTGATGGTGAGAAGAATAAGAGATGGTGATGATGATTGCTTGATTGTAATTTGAGCAGCAACAGCAAAGATCGCAGCAACAAAGAAGAGGAAGAAGAGGTGAAAAGAGACGCAATGTTATTAAGAGGTAATGGGAAATTGGGATTAACAAAAAAAAAAAAAAAAAAAGAGGATAGGTAAAGAGATATTGGAGAAAAAGAACAATTTGGAGATGTATTGGATATGTTGAGATAGTAATTAAAGCAAAGGAAGTTTGATTAGGGGTAAAGAAGTTGAAAATTTTGATATGTTTTCCCAGATGGATACTGTGTTGATATTTAGAATCAGAGAAAAAATAACGATAAATGAACAAAAAAAAAGAAGATGATAAAAAAACAAGGAGAAGTGTAAATGGTATTGTTCACCGACTCTCTCTACGAGGGGCAATTCGGGTATTGTTCATTGTCTTTGGGGTTCGCTCAACCCATAAGCTACAGGCGTCCATTTGCTCCAATTTTTGGAGGGATTCCTCCTAACCCACCGAACTTGCTCCTCACTAAACGGATCGGCCTGATTCTTCTACTTGGAAGAGAACTAGCTCGCCCTTCTAAGTGCAGTCTGCTGAATCGCGAGAGGCGGCTGCTGCAGGCCTGCTCGTGTGACTCCTGGTGGCAAGCTTCGACCTAAACAAGGAGATAGGGGTCAACATCCACCCTCTTCCCTGTTGGATGGTCTGGTATGGAGTCCTTCCTCTCGACTAAACCACAGTACACAAAGAAGCTTCTTCAACTTGCGGGTGTTATGGTGTCTTCATCATTTAAGAAGGTCGATGGCTCTAGTAGCGGGAAGGGCCTCAACTCCTCTCCTCTCAATTTTGTAGACCAATTGAAAGGGAAGACTCAAGTTCCCCGATCAAGGGGGAGTGCACCAAAGGGTGTGAGAGCCAAGGGGGGTCACTCCTCTAGACCTCTTTGGGCTGATAGGTCAAGGGGTAGGAGTTGTTCAAGGACCCCTTCCAATCGGCCCCCAAGGAAGCCTGATTAGTCCTCCAAGCCACCCCAACCCCGATCATGGGCCAATGTTGCTCGATTGGCAGCAAAGGGATTTGAGCTCCCTTATGTTCAACCAACTCTTGTGGATGTGAAACCGGTTGTCAATTTGACGAAGGAGGTCCTCCTGGCTACGGATCCTAAATGGAATGAATTCCTAGTTGGATTCTTTGTTGGGAAAAGGCTCCCATTTCAGCTTATAGAGGATACCTTAAAGAGGACTTGGGGTCCAAGGCTGATTGATGTGCTAGCTGACGACCAAGGTTTCTACTATTTTCATATTTTGGACCCGTTGGTTCACAGGAAAATACTGGAGGAGAGTCCTCTCACTGTTGCTAGAGTTCCACTTTTCTTGGAACAATGGAAGCCATTAATGGAGTTGAAGAAGAACATACAATCTGCTGTCCCAGATTGGGTAAGGCTCGAGAACTTGCCCCTTGATTATGGTCCTCACCAGCGATATGTGCTATTGCCAGCTCTGTAGGGAAACCCCTTTTTGTGGATCAATGCACCGAGGATAAGAGGATGATCTCTTTTGCTCGTGTATGTGTTGAGATTCAAGCAAACCATCATAGGGTCTCTTCGGTGGAAGTAAATGTCGATGGTGTTCCTAGGGTCATTGCAATTGAATACGAGTATAAGCCTGTGGAATGCCAAAAGTGTGGAGTTTTTTGGCACAAGTGTGCTACCCTGTCCCTACTCAATCCCCTTCGTCTCCGACGAATCATCACCGTGCCCCTCTTTCTTTGGAGACGGCCCGACCTTCCACCTCTGACCTAGCAGCACCTAGTGCCCTTGACCAGGGATGGAAAAAGGTTAAAAGCAAGAAGAAGAAGACCATACCTCCGCTTCTTGATACATCGTCCGCCTCGGATGATAATGGGAGGTCCTTAAATATGAAGATAATGGCGGTTGAGAAGAGACTGCCTATCTCCTACTCTCGAAAGGGTCATAGAGACCAATTGATCATAGCTGAGCCGAATGAAGATGCACCTTCTTTGGACAGTGATGACCTTCTATCAGAGCATGATATTCCTACTTTGGATGAACAGGGTGAGGGGGCTAAGGCCTCCGACCACATCTCCTCGAATGATGACATCCTTTCTCATTGTACCTCTCCAAAAATGGCTGAGGATAGGAGGCTTGCCCTTGCTTCAGACTCACCCCCTTCCTTGTTGCAAGACCAGCAGCTTGCCTTAGCCTCGGATCCCACTTCGGAGGCACGGCCTCCTCCGCCTGTTATTAGGCGAAGCTCCTCTAAAAAGAGGTAATCCCTCTCATGTCTACTTGTAAATATGTGTATACGATGTTCGAATTCTAGGAGGCTTGTTGCCCCTCTTAAAAAGTGGAAGTGAAGAACTTTATTTTAACAAACCGATTATCCTTGGTCGGGTTAGTAAAGACTAGAGTTCCTCATCATCTCTTTAATGCTATTACTAGTAAGTTAATGGTGAACTGGTGCTAGCACGTCAACTAGGAGTTCTCTGATAGAGGTAGGACTTAGATAGGCTAGGATCCAGTCACAATTTCTTTGAAGCCTCTTTCGATCTCATATCAAGCGTTTCATGGGAAAGTTCGATGGGTGGATTCTGGTGTGACCTATGTTGTCTCTATCATTTATGCTAAGCATTCATTTACGTCTCAGCGTCCGTTGTGGGAGGACCTGGTGATGAGGAGCTCCTCCCTTCAGGATGTGCCTTGGATTGTCATAAGGGACTTTAATGCGATTAAGGATCCCTCATATAGGGTGGATGGCTCTAACATTTGGTTGCTATCCTTTGACGAGTTTCGGCAATGTCTCGATCAGGCGGAGCTAGAGGACCTCAAGTATGTGGGTTTCCGTTTCACATTGTCCACTTCTTCAGGTCCCACATGCAAGATGAGGAAGATTGATAGAGTTTTGGTGAACTCGTGTTGGAGCCAGGTGTTCTCTTACTCGGAGGCTTCCTTTCTCACTCTTAGGATTTCAGATCATTCGCATATGCTGGTCAAGTTGGAGAACCCGGTGCTTCGAAAAAGGCCATTTAAGTTCTTTGATTTTTGGATGCAACACCCAGATTTTGATTCAATCGCGAAATAAGTGTGGGAGACTCCAGTGTTGGGGGTGCCTATGTTCAGGCTTGTGAGTAAACTTAAGGCCCTCAAAGGTCGTCTTAAGCAGTTGAATAAGGAGTCATTTACCAATATCTCTCTTAGAATGACCAATGCGAGAGAAGCCTTGAAGCACACTCAAGTGGACCTACTTCAAGATCCTACTAGTGTAGTTCTCGCGGACCTGGAAAGGGTTCAACGGCAGGCCCTGTTGGAACTTCGGTCCTAGGAGGAGTCATTCTTCAAGCAAAAAGCTCATATTAGATGGCTCAAGGAGGGTGATCGAAATACCAACTTCTTTCACCATTATGTTAGTAAAAGACAACTGAGGAATAGAATTCTCTTGGCGGTCGATGACTCAAGCAGCCAAATCACTGACCTTCATTTGGTCTAGCAGCATTTTGTGGATTTCTTTCATGACCTTCGCTTGCCTAAGGTGGATCAATTTACCCCAGTAGTGTCGGAGATTTGGGATGTCATTAGGACCTAGTTGAATGATGACTAGGTACTCCTCCTCAATCGACCGGTCTCCGATCTTGAGGTGCAAGGCACCCTTTTCTCCCTCAGCCAAGGGAAAGCGCCTGGACCAAATGGCTTCACTATGGAGTTCTTTAAGAAGAATTGGGATACGATGGGTTAGCTAGTCACAGATGCCGTAAATGATTTCTTTATCTTAGGGAGACTCCTGAAGGAAATCAATAACACCATCGTGGTGCTAGTTCCCAAGGTTCCCAATGCAACTACGGTTAATTATTACGGGCCCATTACTTGCTGCAATACAGTATATAAGATCATTGCTAAAGTATTGGCGAACAGGGTGACCATGCTCAAAGATCTGGTGAGCCCTTACCAAAGTGCATTTGTCAAGGGGCGGCGAATCAGGAGCAATATCCTCTTCGCACAGAAACTTTTCGCTGGTTTTCATGTGGAGCCTCGTACCCCAAAGTGTGCTATCAAGGTTGATTTCAAGAAGGTGTATGATACCGTGAATTGGCAATTCCTTGAGAATACTCTTCTTGCCTTTGGGTTTCCCAATCAGTTGGTTCAACTCATAATGATTTGTGTCAGGATGCCTCAGTTTTCTATTGCGCCGAATGGAGAACTTCATGGCTTCTTTCCTAGTGGGCGGGGCTTTCATCAAGGGGATCCCATATCTCCTCACTTATTCACGCTGGTAATGGAGGTGCTTTCTAGGGTTTTGGAGAGGTGCTCGATTCAATCTGAATTCAAATTCTTTTGGAGGTGTAAGCCTACTACCCTTTCACATCTTTTCTTCGCATATGATGTATTTATTTTCTATGAGGGCCACATGCCTTCGATCAAACTCCTTAAGGAAGGTCTGCAGTAATTTTTCGGGTTGGAGTGGCCTCCTCCCAAATTCGAGGAAGAGTGAAGTGTTCCTCTCTAGTGGCCTTCCATCTCTTCGGGACCATATCTTGAATGAGCTTGGTTTCCAAGAGGGTTCACTTCCAGTTTGGTACTTGGGTGTTCCAATCATCACTTCAAGGCTTAGGAAAGTGGATTGTGCCGTTCTGGTTAGGCGTATCACATCCAGAGTGCAATCCTGGACTATACGATTCCTATCCTTCTCCGGTCGTCTTCAACTAATTAGGTTAGTTCTCCATGCCATTCGGGCCTATTGGGCTAGTGTTTTCATTCTTCCCGTAGCAGTGCTGGATGAGATAGAGCAGATTCTTAGACAATTCCTGTGGAAAGGACCTCACTTTGGAAGAGGAGATGCCAAAGTCTCTTGGGAGGACATCTGCCTTCCTAAGATGGAGGGAGGCCTAGGTATCCAGAGACTGCGCGAATGCAATAAGGCAGCTATGCTTAAACACATATGGATCCTTTTCTACGATAAAGAATTTTTATGGTGAGATGGATTCACTCGACCTTCTTAAAAGGGAGGAATTTCTGGGTGGGAAAGAAGCCAACTTTGTGTTCTTGGGCTTGGAAGAAAATTCGACAACTAAGGACAGAATTCCGACTCCACTTCCATTGGAGGATAGGCGATGGTCTCAACACTTCGCTCTAGTTTAACAATTGGCACCCAAGGGGTCCTTTGAACTTCATATTCACAGACTCACTTATCTATAGATTTGGTCTTTCAAGACAAGCTTTGATGGCTGACCTTTTTTCTTAGGACAGCCACGCTATTCAATTAGTGATTGCAACTTGGGGTTCGCCGCTCCCTTCCTTGACTAATGCTAAAGATCGGTTTTGTTGGAGGGAGAATTCCTCGGGAGTGTTCTCAGTGGCCTCGGCTTAGGAGCTCATAAGGCGAAAGAAGGATTGAGTTAGTTGGAATGGTTTCATCTGGAATAATGTCATCCTACCTCGATATCAATTCAACCTTTGGCTCATTACTAAGCAAAGGTTGCCTACTCAATCCCTTCTCATGGCCCATGGTAAGATTGATGATGCATCCTGCCCTTTCTGTGAAGAGGAGCCTGATTCTATTGATCATTTGTTTTTTGGATGTCGCATTACATCGCGTATTGCCTTCTTTTGGGCAACCAAGTGCGGACTCCCTTGGAGTAACAAACCTTGGGAGGATATATTGACTTGGGCCACCACCTCCCTTGCGGGTAAGGAGTTCCACAAAAGTATTGCCCGTTTTTCCTTTGGTGCGCTCTTCCATGTCACATCATTTGGAAGAATAGAAATGATATTCCTTTCAGGGGTGAGACCATTTCTATCTCAACCATGAAGAAGCACTTTCTTAAAGTCGTTCAAGATAAAGCTCTCACCTACAGGAATGTGGACTACTCCACTAGAAATAGAAAATTACAATGGTACTAGGAGTTAGATCCCTCCATCTTCTCCTTTGCTGTTTGATCTCTGGCTAGTTAGGCCCTTGGTATTTTTTGGGTGTGCCAGCGCCTCTGGTACTGGTTTGGTTCTTTTGCTTGCCGTTTGGCTTTCTTCTTTCGGCTTCCTTCCACTCTCTATGAGCATGTTCATTGAGAGTGTAAGTTTTTGAAGCTGAGGGTTGTATAGTTTTCCTTCGCCCTTATATCTATTTCTTACCTTACCAAAAAAAAAAAAAAAAAGATGATAGGTAAAGAGATATCAGAGAAAAAGAACAATTTGGAGATGTTTTGGATATGTTGAGATAGTAATTGAAGCAAAGGAAGTTTGATTTTGGGTAAAGATGTTGAAAATTTTGATATGTTTTTCTAAATAGACACCATGTTGATATATAGAATCAGAGAGAAAATAACGGTAAAGTGTTTGTGGTGGCTCATCTCCAATTAAGATTATATCAAATGTATTTATAAGAGTGACTAATTATAGTTTGGACACAAATAGAGACATCACTATATATATATATATATATTACACATTAATAGTTAATGCACCTAAAGTGCTCTTTGATTAGTTTACGTAACAATGTGGGGATAGGTTGTATTTATTGTTGTGTTTCGTGTCTTGATTTTAGCCAAACTAGAAGGATCTGACCCAAATGTAATCCCCACGATGCAACTGATCATCAAATGAAAAGATCCATAAGAATTACAAAAATGAAAAACAAGTGCAACCCTGAGACAAACAATACCGTGAACTTTTTTTTTTGGTAAGGAATTTTTTTTTTTTTTTTTTTTTGGTAAGGAAATGCCGTGAACTTTTGTGTTATGCATTGCAATAAATTTCATCATCGATTCTTAAACAAAATAGAAGACGAAAACCCACTTGCAACTTCATAATTAGATGGAGCTTTCGGATTCACATGAAGGCAAAGAAGATACACCAGGAAGCTTCCCACAATCATATTCTGTAATACCATTCACTACTCTACCCAAGAGGAGCCCATAGAATATGACATCTCTTAGGAACCTCATGAATCGACTAGACCCATCTTGTTGCACCCATCCCGACAAGTACGATGCTGTGATCAGTGTCGCCACCCTCAATCTCCTCTCCTTTGCGTACCTCTCTATAGCAAATCCGATGTCTTGGGTCACCATCATGCCGTGCTTGGCAATTGAGTTCCCGAGGTGCCTACCCAATGCCACCGCGTCCTCGAGAGCCGAACATCCTCCCTGGCCCAAGTCGGGAGTCATCGGGTGCATAGCGTCTCCAGCCACCGTGACGCTTGATCGGAATAGGTTTCTGAATAGGATGTCCCAAGGATATCGGAACATCAGTGGCGCCCATGTCAAACTCGAAAGATCGGAGTGCTTGACGACATCGAGGTACACAAGTGGGAAGTCCTTCGCCAAATTTTCCATCACCTCCCTTTGTATCATTTCTGGATCTGCTCCTTTTTCCACACCTTTATAAATGGAAGCGTTAAGGATCGAGGAGGATTAGTAAGCTAGTATTGAAGGAGCCATCGTGGTTGGGAATCTCAGCGGAAGATAAAATGTAGTACGCATGGTACCTTTAGGAGGACACGTGGCCGCGAAGAACCAATACAGTTCCTTATCATTGAGAGCAATAAAACCTGCCCTCTTGCCCACATCCACATATTGTTGAATCGCATGGCCATGGTCAAAACCATGACCTTTTGGGAACACGGACAACCCGCGCACTGCCGACCGGCCTGAATAGACCGGCGGGCGAAGTCCAAGCCAACGGGCCACGATAGAGTGCACGCCATCACATCCTATAACAACCTATATGTATAATATTTTCAGTGTGGATAAGTTAAAGTGGATAAGTTACCTCATCATATTTGAATTCAAAAGAAGGTTCTCTAGAAATTGTAGGGAACCTTAGACTTTATGATGGTCCCATCATCGAGCATGACAATACAAATGGACAAGCCGTGTTCTACTTGGGTTTCGATGGAAGTTATCTTGGAAGAGAATCGAATGCTATTTGGAGGAAGCTCCTCAGCCAGAACTTCCAACAAGACTTTTCGATGGACTGCCCTTGGTTGGGCTCCATTCCTGCTCAATCCAAATGGAATGATATTCTACCCTTGGAATACAAAATGACATGCATAAAATAACAACATTTGTTGTGGGAGAAAAAAACAAGCAGTCGAAGTATAAGATAAACAGGACAAGAAAATAAATTGAATATTGAATTTACATGACTCGGTCAAGGAGATAACTCCACACGAAAAATGACACAAGACCCACTAATGAATATTATAATTACAATTGAGTTATTTAAACACTCTCATTGTTCTTTCAATGGGGGTTGCTCTTCACGAAAAAGACCCCTTCTTATATAGAAAAGAATTAGATCCAAAGTAGGAAATTTCTTAAGGAATTATACTTAATCTAGGAAATCTAGTTGGATCAAGTTCTCTTTACAAGTCTCAAATTCTAGACATATTTTCAACAACGTAATAGAATAAATTTCCCAATTCTATCTAACAAAAGAAGTATTATATTTTCAAACTCTATTATTGATGATCTTCTTAAAAGATGAGTTGTCAAAATAGCGGCTAATAGTCCCATTCATGGTATATTTCTGACGGTCATTTGTATCATTTTGTGCAAAATAAAACATATAGTAACCAATTACAAGAAATTAATCAGTCTGAAACATTAAACGGTATATTAAGGAAACAAAGATGATGGAAAGGTAGGTAGCATAAATGAGAGGAAATTTGAGATTCGCCTGTTGCCTGGATAATGCACTTCTTGAATCGATTTAGTCTTGACATCAGTTATGTATCCCCTGACCAAGTACCAAAAAAAAAAAAAAATTAATAAGCAAAATTATTTTTTTTCATCATTGAGAAATTGTAGGACAGATCAAGGTCCTGCATCCTGGATCAATAACCGATTTAAGAAGCTCCCAAAACAGCGAATCCTAAAATCAAATTAACAAAGTACAAAACCAATGTAGAGCTTATCTTTCTACTCAGTATATCTTGCTTGAAAAGCCTATTGCTCTTTCTCACTGATATTGCACTTTTCCCGTCATTTGATGAATATCTAATTAGTTATTTTATTGTAAGCATTAATGGCATTAGCAACCTCAATAGGTAAATTTCACGGTGCACTTTACAACTGGGAATGATCTCAATTTTCACGATTTTCTCCCCGCGCAAGATGTATGACCGCTTTTTGACCAATTTTTTTAATACCTAACGAACATCGTTTGCAAATAACCAAAAAGAAAAAAAGAAAATTCATTGCATCATATGAAGGTCTAGTCACTGCGATTGAAATGGGTTTTGATTTTTTTAACTACTTTTCACTATAAAAGTGATTTACTTTTAGTTGGTTTTATCCCTAACGAGCTAGCACAAGATTAGGAGTATTTAACATCTTCTAAAAGATGCTTACACTAATTCAGCATTCATCAACTCTGAGTGCTGTCATCTTTAATAGCAGAGAAATCACTCATTTAACTCTCGATCTGTACATGATTGTTGAACTTAAGATTAGATCGAGTTTTAATACTTCGAAATGATAAAACATTCTACAATAATCAGACGTCTATTTTCAAGTGCAAAGAGCGAACAAGGACCTCACCTTGACATAGGAGCGTACAGGGCAGCGAGCTTGTCCGAAACGCCGAGTGCATCGAGCGCAACCCACGCATTAGCAAAGAGACCGAGAGCCGCACCGGTCGTTCGGAGCTCCTCTGATCTCTCCAGGACGATAGCTCGGACACCGACCTTCTTAAGGGCCACCGCCGTCGCCAGACCTGCGATGCCGGCACCGACTATCACCACCTCCTCCATGGTCGTGTTCTACTTCGAGCTTGTGAGTGTGCGCGCGCACGTGTGCTTTTGGGATAAGGAGTCTCTTATCTTGTCGTCCCTATTTATGAAGTGGCAAACTTGTCGTCTTTTGATGGCCACGTCCCTGATTACGAATGCTACAGAAGAGTCATTGAATGAAAATTACAGCCACAGAATGGGGGGCAATGATTGAATGCAACGTGAGCCATTTCCAGAAAATTTCGGTTTTTATTTCAAAAGGAGTGAAATTAAAATTTCCAATCTGAATATAGACTTTTCAAATTCATTTGTTTTTCCAGATTCTCTTCGGTTCTTTTCTTTACTTTATTAAGCTTTCGCTATTGTAAGGTGGATTTGAACTTGCTTTGTTGGGTTTAGCTTTGTGACATCCATAAGTTTAAAACGTGTACCTTTTTAAGCTGTAAATTGTCTGATTGACAGTAAGATTTTTCATATTTGCCAATTTCGAGCTTGGTCTTTATTAAGGAGTCTTACGTGAGGGGGCTGGCTTTCATTTAACAAATTTTTAGTGACATTTTGGATACTTCAGTTGCAGCAACTTTTTTTGGGTGAAAATTCCAGCAGCAAAGTCAGTGTTTGCGTCTAATGCCCAGATTGACCAAATGTCCTCTGTTGACCACTCTTTACGATCGACTAGTCGTCCTCTATCATATCCACTAGATTTTCACGATATTACGAAACCTCCTAACGTAACACATATCCGCTAGTCAACTCAATTAATCATAATTCTCAAGTGGGCATCAATATAGCCTTTTAAAACAATAGGATATTTGTCTTCTTACATAACATAGTCTTTACTTTTTTAAGATAATCTAACACTTTCAACATAGCAGTCCAATGCTGGTGACCAGGATTACCTATATATTTACTCAATATTCCTATTGAGTATGCTAAATTTAGTCTAGTGCAATTCATGATATACAGAATGTTGTCGATTACTTGAAAATACTCTAGTTGCCTAATATTGGGGAGAATTATCAAAAAAGTCCTAAACCTATTACAATTGTGCTAATTTAGTTCTAAACTTTTTTTTTTTTTTTGCTAACTTAGTCCTAAACCTTTTACAATTGTGCCAATTTAGTCCATCCGGCCAAAATTGGCCGGCCGGCGCCGACGTGGACGCCGACCGGGCGGCAAACAATTTTTTAATTTTTTTAATTTTTTTCGATTTTTTTAATTTTTTTCCTTTTGTTTTTTTTTTTCTTCCTATCTTCTTCTTCCTACGGCTAGCGCCGGCCGGCCGGAGGCGAGGGCCGGCGAGGTCGGCCTCGCCGGCCACCGGCGAGGCTCGCCCCGGCGCCCGGCGAAGGGGAGCCTCGCCCGGCGACGGCTAGGCCACCGTCGCCCCGCCAAGGCGAGGCTCGGCCTCGCCCAACCATGGCGAGGTCAAGCCTCGCCGTGGCCGGCGAGGCCGCCGTCCCGGGCAAGGCTCGCCCCCGCCGGCCACTAGCGGCGAGCCTCGCCCGGCCGACGGCGAGGCCACCGTAGCCAAATTTGGCGAGGCTTGACCTCGCCATGGCTAGGCGGGGCCGAGCCTCGCCTTGGCTAGGCGACAGCGGCCTCGCCGTCGCTAGGCGAGGCTCGCCTTCGCCGGTGGCCGGCGAGGCTAACCTCGCCAACCCTCGCCTCCGGCCGGTTGGCCAGCGCCGACCGCAGGAAGAAGAAGATAAAGAAAAAAAGAGAAATTTTTTTTAAAAAAAAAGAAAAAATTCGAATTTTTTTTAAAAATTATTAAAAAATCGTTTTCCAACCGGTCGGCATCCACGTCGGCGTCGGCCAGCCAATTTTGGCCTGATGGACTGAATTGGCACAATTGTAAAAGGTTTAGGACTAAATTGGCCAAAAAAAAAAGTTTATGACTGAATTGGCATAATTACAATAGGTCTATGACTTTTTTGGTAATTTTCCCCCGATATTGTTCTTAGTATTCTTTCTAAAAGTTATGTGTGGAAGATAAGGATTATCTGCATATTTGATTAGAACCTTTTAACCTCTCAATTCCTTTTCAATGTAATGAGATTGTGTTAAACCTAGACCATCGTGATTCCAACACTTTTTTCATATCGAACCACAGTATTGGACTTTTCGTTGATGCAAAAAAATTATGCATGGTCAAAATATAGTCAAATCTAGATTAAAAAAATACACAAATATCAATTTTAAATTTTTTTACCAATTAGATGGTTTTCATCACCTGTACAGCAACAACACACAAGATGTACATATAGTAGAGAGCTATAGAGAAAGACAAACTGAAATTGTAAAAAGATCGTAAGCTTTTGTTCAATATTATTGTCTTGCCACACTTATGCAGACCACCATCTTTATTTATCGTCAATGGATTTTAGATTGATAGTGAAGTTTCAAGAAAGATGGATATGAAGCTATCTCAACCCTCTTTAAATACAGATAGATCAATGAGCAAGGTAATATTTTTCAATTTTGGAAGATCGTGAAGTACCAACTTTTTAAGACTTTGAAGTGTTCTTGGGTCCATACAAGATTTGTCGAATACAATGAAGATATCCTCAATTTCGTAGCACTTTTCGACATTCAAACGAGAAAGTTGGATAGTTGCTCAGTCAAACCATTTGAAAATATATTTTTTGGCTTAGGGCAATTGTACAAGGTTATGACCGATAAAAATTTTCCCAAACTTAGGTAAAAAAAGCAATATTATTATTGTTTTGAAATCAAATCGCATTTTTTAAACAATCGGGTTAGGAGCTTTTTGTATGTTGAACGGGAAAGTTAGGCCCACCCAAATATGGTCAACTTTGGGTAAAAAAAATAGATAAATATTATTTTAATTTTACCAAATTAAAAAATTTAACCGACCATCCGACCGCTCATGAAGTTCTCGAGGACTTGGCGATACAGCATGTTCCTATACATTTTTTAAAATCTCTGCATGTCCCTAACTTTTTTCTTGGATAAAGCTAAATTGCTGATGTCCTTTCAATTCTCTCTCTAGCTATTGAAATATCGGCAAGAGATTCACATTGATTCTACAATTTAACTTGGCATGGATGATGGTCGAGGAGGTCGTCAAGCAACTGTAGGCGAACATGGGATCGAGCTAAATTTCTGATGTCCTTTCAATTCTCTCTCTAGCAATTGAAATATCAGCAAGAAATTCACATTGATTCTACAATTTAACTCGGCATGGACGATGGTCGAGGAGGTCGTCAAGCAACCGTGGGCGAACATGGGATCGATCTCATGAGGCGGTACTTATTGGCTACAATGTCGGAAGATACGAAGGCAGCACCAAAATGGATTAAGCTGTAGCATCTTCAGAGTCGCACACTTTGCCAGAGAATATGACGGGGCGTGCCGACCTGCATCATCTCTATTGGCCCGTAACAGCACGGGCAAGGCAGATGCAGATGCTTCAAGAGCACGAGTGGAGATAGCTCCACGCCATGCTGGACCAAACTCAACTACACCGCCTCGAGGACCTCATCAACACAGTGATGCCGAAAGTGGAAATGATCCGGCAATGCTAATCGGAGAGCACCGGCGGTTTCAGGACCTGATGTTTTGAAAATGGGGGTTCTGATGGATGCCTCATCATTCAGTTCCAAAGGGCAGGGATTGTACGGACCGATCCCCATTAAGAAATTCTTGTACGGACCTTCTTTGGTCTGAGAACCAGGTGTACTTTGTTCGGGAGGATTCGTTCGAAACAACTAATGTTCTGAAAGGAGCCTTGTCTTTGGCTGATCTTGCCTTCTAGTTTCCTCCTATTTTTGAGAAACTTCATGTTGAATGACAAGTCGGTTGTTATAGAAAGCAGACCCTAAAACAAAGGTAAGGTTGGGTTCGGGTTTTCACATTTATCCAGCAGACGAGCTCATTGTCTTATCAGATTTGCTTTGCTTCTAAGCTCTGTTGAGTAGGAATTGGATTCAAGCAGGGGGAAGCGACCCTTCTTGGAGATCAAATTCGACCGTCAGAACCATCGGAATTCCAAAAATAATAATTGATGATCATTTCAGTTGCATCCTCGCCAATATGGTCGCTTTTGAAGAGTGTCATAGCCAAATGCACAGGCACAATTTTGCCTATGCTGCATTCATGAGATGCCCCATTCACATGGCCAATGATGTACAACTTTGCTTTTGAAGAGTCGTGGCCAAATGGCCAAGCACAATACTGCCTATGCTACGTTCATGAGATGTCCCATTCCCACAGCCAATGATGCATGACTGTAAAGCCATCTCGCATTATGTCTTGAGCAACAAGGACGTTGCATGCTTCTTCAGTGATGACGGCAGGACACTAATTTTGACCTCAACAGTAGCTATCTAGCGTGGCACTTTGCAATTTTAAACGAATTCCTTAAATATGAACGGGCTTATAGTTATTGCCCACGACTCTGCTTTTCATGATAATGACAGCCTATGGTCGTAAAAGGAATTGAGGAAGACATAGGAAGAGCAAGAAGAACAGATTTTAGGGGAAGATTTTCTATATTTCTTTCATTAATTACTAAAGTGTACAGAGCTCCACAATTAGAGTACATGATGTATACAAACGTAGAAAAAGAAAATATCCCAAGAGTCAAATCTAATCTTTGATTGATATAATAAATCAATATTCATCCGAATGGATATCGCACATCTCAAGCATATCTTCCAACACTCTCCTTCAAGCTGGTGGCTTGTAGATATCCAAAACACCTAGCTTGCTTAATAGATATGCGTGTTGTTTCTGACATTGGGATTTGGTAAAAACATATGCGGGTTGTTCATTGGTTCTAATCCCCTTTGTCTCAATTATTCCTTCTTGAATCTTGTCTCGAGTAAAATGGCAATCCACTTCCATATGCTTCATTCTTTCATGCGTTATAGGGTTTGCTACAAGTTTGATAGCTACATCATTGTCACAGAATAACCTTGTTGGTCCCTTTACTTGCATCCCAAGATCCCGAAGCAAACCTTATATCCACACTATCTCACAAGTAGTCTTTGTCATGGCTCGATATTCTGCTTCGGCTGAAGATGGTGAGACGGTTGGTTGCTTTTTTGTTTTCCATGAACGTAGAGATTCCACCAGTTTAATGTAGAAACCTATGATAGACCTTCGGCTCATGGGACAAGTCACATAATCTGCATCACAATAAGCTGTCATTTCCATGTTGCATTTCCTAGAAAAAAATTTCCCAAGTCTTGGGCATTCCTTCAAATACTTTACAACCTTTAGAGCGGCATTCATATTGGACTAATTCGAACTGTGCATGAACTGACTGAGAGTTTGGACTACGTAATCATGGTCAAATATATAAGTTTTCCAACAAGCTTCTGATCACTCGATGGATCTCAGAGTATAGGATCATCATCTCGAGATATTTTGGCATCGTAATCTACCGTAGTTAACTTTGTGTTTTGCTCAATTGGACTAACAGCTGGTTTGCATCCTGATAGACTTGCTTATGATACAATCTCAAGTACAAGCTTTCCTTAGCAGAGAGAAATCACTTGATTGGATCGGGTAATTTCAATTCCAAGGAAGTATTTAGGTGATCCCAAATCTTTAATATGAAAAGTGGAATGTAAATACTCCTTAAAGCTCTTTATGGCAGTCATGTCATTTCCCATAATAAGTATATCATCAACATATTTCATCAAGAAGATGGATGACATACCTTTTGTCCATGTGAATAAAGTATAATCATGCATGGATTGCCTAAAACCTGCAACAATGAGAGCATTGGCCAATTTGGCATACCATTGCCTAGAGGCCTCTTTAAGGCCATAAAGGGATTTCCGAAGATGACATATCCTATTTTCCCCTTGTCTTCGCTAATCCTCGAGGAAGTTTCATATAAATTTCCTCATCCAAATCACCATGAAGGAAAACATTATTGCCGTCCATTTGGTGTAATTCCCAATCATGAAGAGTTGCAATTGATAAGAAAGAACGGATTGTGACATCCTTGGTCACTGGAGAAAGGGTCTTATGACAGTCGAAATCTTCCGTTGTGTGAAACCTTTAGCCACCAATCAAGTTTTTTAAAATTCAATAGAGCCATTTGCTTGCTATTTGATTTTATACACCCATTTACATCCACTTGGCTTTCTATGAGGAGGTAGTGTCACAAGCTCCCATGTTTGATTTTCTACTAAGGTATGTAAATCTGCTTCCGTAGCTTTTTGCCATCGTGGATCAATGGATGCTTCATCATAATTAAAGGGTTCTTATTCTTTTGATATATGACTGATGCAACACCTATGTTATGGAGAAAGTTGATTGAAAGAAACATAGGATAAGATTAGGTAATGAATACTTGGTGAGTTGAACATAGCACAGATATAGTCTTTAGTCCACGTTGGTGGACGTGTGGGGTGCCTAGAACGCCATGGAGGATCGTGCATTAGTGTAGAGGATGATGGTTCATCATTAGAAGACCTTAATGAAGAATTGGAAGCTTCTTCAATGGGCATATTAACAGTTGCTTGTTCTAATGTTGGAACCGGAGCAATATTCTCATTTGGAATTGGAGCACGTGCTGATGGCATAGTTAGAACGTACTATGGATCTAGAGATAGTGCATCCTTAGATAAAATTGACGAGAATCCCCCCGGTTGCCTGAATCTTCACTTGAGAGTAGATTTTCACGAAATGAAAAGATGTCCTCATGGAAAGAAACATCCTTGCTTACGAAGAATTCACTTATGGAAGGCTTAAAGGCATGGTATCCTTTCTTTAAATTTGGATATCCCATAAATATACAACTTCGGGCGTGGTGACCCATTTCGTCTGTCGAGGATTCAAGTGGGCATGCGATTGATTAGGTAAGTGGCCATGACCACATAGTCTCCCTAAAAGGTTTCTGGAATGGAGGCTTGGAATTTCAGTGCACATGCAACTTCCAAAAGATGGCGATGTCTGAGTTCCACTACCCCATTTTATTGTGGAGTGTAGGTGCAAGAACTCTCATGTAGGATTCCGTGAGATGAGAAAAGAGAAGCACAATGATTGTTGAAAAATTCTTTCCCAATATCAGTGCAAATGCACTAAATAGATTTCCCAAATTGGTTCTTTGATGAGGAAATGAATAATTTTAAATGGGAGAAAGCTTGATGTTCTGACTGCATTAGGATAACCCATGTGGCATGGGAGTAATCGTTCACAATTGTCCGGAAAAAATGAGACCCATCATGATGTGGTGTATGAAAAGGTCCCTAAACATCGACATATCATTGGTAATCACGTTACACAATGATTGTTTATTCAAGGAAATGCAAGACAAATCTAAAATTCTTGAAAAGATGGTCCAAAAAAATAGTCCTTTAGAGAAATTACTCAAGCCCATCAATTTGTCAGTCGAAAAAAAAAAAAAAAAAAAAAAACAAGTATCGGAATCAAAGAGGACCTAGCATGGATTTTCTTTGCAAACTTTAGATATGGAAATAAGGTTGAATTAGAATTCGGGGACATAAAAGACATTTTACAGAGCGATTTGGGAATTGAGATTTACTGTGCTTGTCATTGTGACATGAATAAAATTTCCATCTAGAAGTTGCACAGAATAAGCAAATGTAATTTTTCATGGATAATGGAAATGAAATCTTTATCGCAAATAATATGATCACTGGCTCCTAAATCAATTATCCAAGCATTTCTCGAAATAAAATTTATCAGACAATGAGGAGTACCTGAGAAATTTCCCCATTTGTTGAAAGTGTCCAAATTATGTAATGCCTGCATAAGCCATTGATATTGTCCATACATGATGGGTTGATTAGCATTTAGACTAGTTGGCCCAATGACCTGGTAAGCAGCTAAAATTACTTTTTATTTCTTTCATTTCTCTTCAGGTTTACCATGCAAGTTCCAGCAATTATCGATAGTGTGATGCGGACGTTTGCAATATTTACAAAATAATTTACCTTTTCCCTTTGAGTTATGCCCAAAATTCTTGAATGACGTGGCAAAGATCTAGCTGTTGGACGCCTTAATTCCACTATCATATCCACTGTCCGATTCTGGAGAAGGATCGGCCAGCCACAAGTCGTTTGATCGCTAGGTGCACTTTGAGCCGTCCATCCCTTACCTTTTAAGGGTTCTTGTTTCAGCAAACCCTAATGCCGCACCCTTCCTTCGTTTAGGTTTTTGTCCATGGCCTCTCTCCATTCACGGCAAGCCGCGAGCACGATCCCATTGGCTCCTTTCGCATACTCTGGCGAAGTAAGCTGTTGGCATTCAACCTGAACGGCCAACTTTGAGCGATGGTACCAGATCCATCACCAAGATTTGAGATGAGAACATCAGGTAAGATTCATTTAAAAATAAAAGGAATCTTGTTGCCTCCTCTCTTTCTTTCATCGATTTGTACTGTTGTAGAGTTGTCTTAGGTCCCTCAAGCTTCTCTTCCGCTGCCTCCAGTTCATTCCAAAGAGCTGATAGCTTTTTGAAGCATGTCGTAATAGACATGTTCCTTACTTCAGATCTAGAGTACCTGGGTGAGCGAGAAGATTTTTGCTTAGTCTAACTTCCCACACATCTGCTTTATGTTGTCCCACATGATTTTTTAGTCCTCTGTGGGAGGGAAGCTGGTTGCAACTTTAGGGGAATCACAATTTCCGATTCACGTTCTTATTAGTTGATTGTATTTTCTCCATTACAATATCATCCTCGTCTGTCGGGATCGGAATCGTCCCATTGATAAAACCGTCTTTATTTTTCATAATGAGAGCTCGCCAGGCTCCAAGCGACGAGCCATGGCCTAGATCGAATACGGCAAGAACCTAGGCGATGGGAACGGGTAGGATTTCCTCCCATACTCGGATTACTCAACCCGATTGTCTACCCCGCACGATGAAAACCCGCACCCAAATCTCCCAACTCGATCGACAGCCCCGCATTGAAGGATCTGCTCCCAATGGTTGGGCTTGCCCCCATTCACAGCTGGCGGGCCACCATTGGACTGGGTGCTATTTTCATGGCTTTGATCTCCTGGCCATGAGGTGTTTGGGCTTGGCCCATAATACCAAGGATTGGGCTACATCTGAACGGGCAGCTACTAGAACGGTTGGCCTATAAAGGGTTGCCCCAGATTCAGCTGGGCTTGGGATGGTGGCCATTGAATATGTTGGGCCCGAATGGGTTGCTCTCGGCTTCCAACGACTCCAGCAAGTGGGTTTAAGGCAAGATCTTGGATGTTCGAGGCTTCTCGCATTATCTCTTCCGGATACATTCATCAGAAGCCGATGGCTGATTCTGTGTCATGATGATGGTTAAAAAAAAAAAAAACTCTGCTTTTCTTGCTCGCTTTAGTGGTTTCAAGAAACTAATTCCTACGCCAGAGTGTTAACACTGTTTTGCATGTTAGTATGTCCTTTGCTGCAAGAACAGGGAAGACCGGCAAGCAATCAACTGATAAAGGAACAAAAACTAAATTAGGAGCACGATTGCTCTGATTCCATCAAAGGAATTGAGGAAGACAAAGGAAGAGCAAGAAGAACAGATTTTAAGGGAAGATTTTTTGTATTTCTTTCATTAATTACTAAAGTGCACAGAGCTCTATAATTATGTACATGATGCATACAAACGGAGGGAAAGAAAATATCCCAAAAATCAAATCTAATATTTGATTGATATAATAAATCAATCTGAATCCAAATGGATATCACACATCTCGAGCATCTCTTCGAACAGGTTGGCTCTTTCAAGCCTAGCTTGCAAGCATTATTTAGTGTACATTGTGTTGCAATACTATCATCCCAAGTAGCAAGAACTGTTGGGTATGTAACCCTTTGCTCTAATACCACTTGTTAGGTATGCGTAAGCATTGTGGCAGTAACATGAGAAAATTGTAATAAACAACCAAAAACACTCTCAATATGCGAGACTGCATTACAATTATAGCACTTGGAATAATCAATCAAAAACAAGTATTACGATGTACTCTCTCTAACCATATAAAATACTCCCAAAACAAACCAGCTGATACAAGCATGTACACTCAGCTATTCTATTTTCCCTTCTCGCTCACATAGAGCAATTTTCTCTAGGTTGCGGTGCCTCTCTCTCTTGAAGTTCACCTTTGCACTTGGTGACTTCCCATCCTGAAACTCTCATGCGTGTGGCTTCTCTGAAGCTCATCTTTGCACGCGGTGGCTTCCTCTGTAGCTTGAGGTTCTCCGCTTGCGTGTGCATGAGGCCCTCTCCCTAGCCTAAGGCTCTCTCCATGAGGTTCTTTGCCTATGGTGGCTTGAGGCTGTTAAGCCTGAGGCCCTCTCCTAGCCTAACTTCAAATGCTTCACGTACTGCCATATGTAGAGGAGTTCCACCGCCTCTTGAAGTCCAACCGACTTCAATGTAAACGAATCCAGCCATAACTTTTCTTCTCTTTCTTTGCCAACTTCAATTTGTTAACAGATGGCTAATCAATGCACAAAGACCATCTTGGACTTTCCTTTTCTTTCTTTTTGACCAACGTGTTGCCATTGCTTCTTGAAGACTCCATTCTCTGCTCGTGAAGGATATGATATTATTATAATGTGTGCCCGTACTTTTTTACCAAAATTTCTTTCTCCTTTTGTTTCATTTTATGAAGGTTCTAGAGGCAAATTCCAACTAGGACACTTTTGTCTTCAACAGCTTCATACTTGCGGCTCCTTGTTTCATATTAGGTGTTGACTCCAACAGGAACCAGAAATTACATTAGTATCATCCCAAGTAGCAGAACCAGAAGTTACATCTTCCATATTGATTTCATCACATACATAAACTCTGTTTTCGGTGAATCTTTTGAGTTGTTAATACTTTCCTTGTGGACAGATGAATCTTGAGTGAGCAAACGAATAATCATCATAACTATACTAATGTATGAACCAATGATCCCATTCCACCTAGGAACCAGAACTTACTCTACCCTAGGCCTAGCCACTACTGAGTTCCATGCGATTGACGACCGGATAGGCCGGTTAAAGGGTGCTCAACAACTATCAAAATCAAAGTTACAAGCCAAAAAATGTGAACTGGTGCAAAACCATCTTTATTTTACTAGCCATGCTAAATACCTGACAAATAAATGAACCTTCCACCCAGAAAGAGCCCAATGTATCATAAAATGCATCTCCATCATTGTCAACCTATTCTTGAGTTGTCTCTTCGAAAAACCAAAGTTGTCGCCCAATTCACTGTGACATAGAGTCTGTTCCTCCAACTAACTACTCTCGTGAGATAAGTAGAATGCCAAACCAGCCAACTCACAAATCCCGCATGGAATATTCCCTTTGTGCTTGCATAAAGAATGTTTGCATAAGTGACAGTTATTAATTCAGCGAATTATAAAAGTACGTGCACATCAAAATCTAAGTCCTAGGAAAGAAAACCATTAGTATGTCATGGTAGCATGTTATGTACCTTAGATTGGTGTAAATCGACAAGCACTTTGTAATGCCCCACAGAAGCCATGCTTCCCAAATGCCTACACACAAATGGGTCTCCTAGAAGTATGTCTTTCGAGCAAAATGCTTTCCCTCCATTTTGCTTCCCTATCCTACAAAACAGCTCCTCCAAGAATTTCCCTTCCCTTTCCGCGACCTGTTTAAAAAATTAGGCCTATTTGTTAAAATATGTTTCTGTTCTTGAAACAATTATTTTTGTTCTTTTGTTCCTGAGAATAGATTTGGAATAGAAACAAGAAGTGAAAAAAAATAACTTCTTATTCCCGGGAACAATTTCTAGAATCTATTCTTCCCTCTTCTTTTTCTTCTCTTTTCTTCTTCTCTTTCACTGGCTAAACGAGGGACAGCGACCTCACCACGAGCATCACCAGCCCTCGGAGATGTCAAGCCACAGCGAGGCTCAGCCTCGCTTGGGCTAGGCCAGTCTACCTCGCCCGATCTAGCGAGGCCGAGTTTCACTAGTGGCTAGGCGAGCTCAACCTCGCCAAATCTGGGCGAGGTCGACCTCACCCGGCCAAGGCGAGGCTAAGTGTCACGCAGCCACGGCGAGGCTCGACCGCCTAGCCGGTGTGAGGCTCGGCCTCACCATGGCCAAGCTGGCTTTCGGCAAGCTCGCCAATACTCGCCCAATGACCGGCCAAAGAGAAAAAGAAAAAGGAAAAGAAAAAGGAAAAAGATAAGAAAATATAACAAAAGAATAAAAAAATTAAAAAAATCTAAGAATCCTACCAAATGTATTTCTATCTCAGGAATAGAAATTTAGGGAAGTTATCAAACACGTTCTTTTACTTAGAAATTGTTCCCAAAAATAAAATCAGAAAAAATCATTTCTCATAAAAAATTATTCCCTAGAATAGATTACCAAACACACCCTTAGTATTCATGTTATTTCCAAAGAAAGAATGAACTAAGCCATTATGCAATGAGAAAGCAATAGTGAATGAGCACTTCCAAGTTCAAATGGAAGGATCATGCCACTTCTTATACAAAGTAGCGCAAGGAAATAAAGTTAAAGATTGTAGATCAAACCAAAAGCTATAATGAGACGTCTTTAAAGGAATTAGACGGGGTGACTGAACCGAGCTAAAGTGGGAAGCACCGACCTCCCTGTCTATTCAAGAAAACTGCACAATCTCCCAACACAAACACATCTTCCACTGAAGGTACCCTCAACCATTCGTCAACCCCGATCCTCAAACAGTTGAGAGGAAAAATCATTCGATTGGAAGGTGGTGGAATGCTAAAATGAGATCGTCACAAAGTTCTTATCCTCACCTTCCACTAGGGGATTTGGGAAGATCAAGTGACTTGATAAACTCTTAGGGTCCAATGCCGGTGGACCAGACTAGGAGGCCATATGGAACATCCGTACCATCACTCAGTACAATTTTCTTTGCATGCACCTCTTTCACCACGCCTCTTTTAAGATGAACATCATACTAGCATTGAAAGCATTAAATCAGCACCAAAATGAACTACTAGAAAAGATGACAGTAACTTGAGAAAGAAAATCAACTTACCCATGTTAGATGATTCGTCGTATACTACCTTAAGCCAAGGTCGAACATTGACAAGATTTCCTTCGCCTATTAAAGGATGTACTTGTCATTGCATGTTATTTACAATTTTTCCAGACTAATGCTATCATCTGTATGCAAGTGTGTATGAGTACCTCAATAAGGGTGACTTGAATGTAATCCTTAACATGAGGAAAACGTTCACGGACATCTTTCATGATAAAATCACTAATTCACCACTGAACTCCACCCCAGTTGGTCCACCTCCAATGACAATACAATGCAAAAGGCATTTCCTTGCTTCTACTAGTATGCCTATAAGATATAGAGAACTGAATCCGTAAAATCTCGCTGATCATTAATTATTGAAAATGTGGAGGCGACAACAATGAGCATTTTCTTCTATTCCTGTGGCTTTGAAGGTTGCTCTTTAAGTGGAATTCATAAGGCAGGAGAATTAAACTACCTGGATTTTCAGAGAGCATGAGGTTCAACAAAAGCTTATTCCTGATTTCTTGAGCATCATTTGATATAGCTAGTATAAGTACATAGAGGGGGTGAATAGGTATATAAAAGATTTTTCTCGATAATTGCACAATACTAGACAGTTGATAGATTTGAGACAAACAATAATCAAAGTAAGGCGAGAGAAGGGAAGAGAAAATTAAACACGCGGTTTATAGTGGTTCGGCTTATTTCAAGCATACGTCCACTCTTCGCACCGACAGCCTATTGGCTGGATTCCACTATAAACAAAGAGATGTTACGGCGTTGATCTTCCTTAATTTCTCGGTGTAGATGATCTACCACACTCGCTCAAGGTCTCACTGAGTATAGACACTCTCTGTGTATACAATTTCACTTAAAATGTATCGACTAATAATCGAGGTGCTTCAGACTCTGGAATTTCTCTATCGGTCATGCACTAAAGCAACTAGAACGACTTCCTTTTATACTCCTTTATGCCATCATACCCGTTGGCACTTACCAAAGGAATTTCCTCCAATCTACCCATTAGACGGAATCAATTAAGAAGATCATTCGAGCTATTAAAGGAACCTGACGATAGCCCATCAATCCTGTTCGCCCATACAATTAGGACCTTGGTTTCCAAGAATAGAACCTTCCAAGAATATTTCGTCGACCATCGGATCTTCAAACGATCTAGATTACGTATAAAAGAATCCGTTATATTTATCCAGCCAAGAGATCTTCTCCAGAGAATAGGACTAAATCCTTAATCAAATACTTCGGCTCTGGATTGCCTTCGACACTTGGATTAGAAAAATTGTCAATGAGAATAGTCTTGGGTCTTGAGTCTTGAGTCTTGAGTCTGGTGATTTGAAAGTCTTCGGACTCTAAAAAGAAAGTCGCAAATATCCGACTAGCGATAGAAACGTTTTGTCGGCTTCAAAATATTCGGAAAGATTTCTCCAACATCATTCACCTCACGAAGGAAGTAGGCATGTTCCTTAACACCCTTTGTACCGATAGTCAAGGGCTCAGCCCCGGTTGCAATGACCAGCTTGTCATATGCGACTTTAAATCGGTAAGGCTCTTGAGGCAGTCTGCCGTTGCCAACCATTTCACAGTACACCTGGTCAACATGGAATGAGATTTGCCAAAAGAGACAAACAAATAGGAATACATTGCAGAATTGCAAAACCTAGTGTTATTTGACATTTCTTACTGGTGCATCTTCAGTTCCATCACCTTGAAGAAATGAAATTTAACCTTATCTCACTATGTAGTATGTACCTAAATCGCTTTTTGACATGTCCAATAGTGTGGACAATGCATGTCGATATATGTTAGTTATTTCACTTATCATAGACAGAATTCTTATAGCTAGGACCTCAACACAAATGCAAAAGTGTGGACAATCATCTCAATGTTTGTCACTCGGTATATCGTAAATTTCTTATGTTTGTTCATTACTACTTGAAGAAGATGGAGGAAAATTCCAATCAATCAATACATGCAAAATTAAATGGAATTGACCACATTCTTGGAGGAAAAACTATATGAGCATCAAGATTAACATGCAATAGCTGGTGGAGGTCGAGGCCACGCCGTGTGGACAAGCCGCGCCACTGCCTCGCTTTGCCGCCGCCTCGGACCGCTTAGATTCAACACCGGAGGCTCGAGCCCGAACTACGAAGGATTGACACGGCGGTGAGGCGGTGGTGCAAAGCGATTCACGAGGGTTAAAGTTGACAGCGAGTCTGAGTTGATGTACATCTATTGTCGTCACAATAGAGCAAAAGGAAGAAGGTCAAGAGATAAAAAATAAAAAGAAAAAAAGAAAATGAAGGAAAAAAAAAAGTAAAAAATAGTCAAAGGGAGAAAGGATGTAGGGGCTTCCGGTGGGTGGGTCCAAATGTGAGCTGTGCCACTTTAGCAAAAGTCACAACTCAATTGAATCTTTGAAACTCTCTCATACCTGGAATATAAACTTTACTTCTCACATACATCATATAGATGTAATTTTAACTTTAGTGATGGGGGAAATATATCACTAAAATCATGTATTATGCTAATTACACTGATTTATTCATTAATAAAAGTTAAAATTTATATATATTATCAATGAATCACACTTCTATAATATTTATGTGATAACATATCTGTAAACCAACACCCATATTTCCAAAATCACAGAAAAATACATGAAAATATACTAAAAATACATGTATTTAGGGTTTCGTATGTATTTTCACATTTATAAAATCATCAAACATGCCACAACATAGAGAATGATCATACGAACCTGTAGCCGCAAACCATGTGCCAAACGAAGGCTCCATGTGCTCGCACCCGCCGCCTAAGTGCGCGATGCGTGGAGCACACGCATGACCGTAAAGACCCCTTAGATCCGGTCCAACCGACTCTTAGCTCGACCGTTTGGTCCAACCATCTAGTCCGATCCACGGTTGACCGGTTCGGGCGGGTCAATGGGTCGGGTTGGGTTAGGGCCCAGGGTTGCTGACGTCATCATGACGTCAACCCTTGCGCGTGCAACACACGCACGAGCGCCGCCCTGCGCGTGGGCTGGATATTGAATGGTTTTGGATAGGATTGACATGGCATTACTCGTGCACTCGAATGGTTTGAAGCAATGAAGAAATGGTATGACAATAGAGGAAAATCAAAGGAAGCAGGAGGAGGGAGCAAGAGACAAATTGATCTTGGATTGTCGGGTTAGAAAAGAAAGAAAAAAAAAAAGCCCTCGATGCTAAATTTCCCGTCTTCAAAATGTTAAATTAAATATCGATATCTCTTGTACTTTAGCTAGTACGTCCATGATGGGGTGCGATTGGAACGCACTGTTTGGCCTTGATAAGCTACGATGGAAAGTCATCTCTTTGAAAGGGTATGAAGGAAGTTGTATAAATGTCTTTAGTAGACAACCATTGGAATGGTTGTCAAACGAACATTCAAAATTTCTCTCCATTTTTCTTGTCTTATTTCCATCAAAGAGAGAAAGCATTCAATTTCATCCTTTACAAGAACGGTTTGTATTTACGCCATAGAAATCAAGTGCTTTCCTTGTGATTGCATTCAGACCAAAGTGAAGTAATTTTGTTGGTGATTCAATTGCATCAACGTTCGTTCCGAGGTAATTGTTGCTTGCACATCAAATAAAGGTAAGTCGTCTTCTGCCGACTTGAATTCCAACATTGGTATTAGAGCCCGGTCGTGGTTTTTGTCTTGTTTTTCATCGATTTTTCCAGTTTATCATTTGATATCGAAATCAAGAGTATGATATCTACACTAGGTGGATGTTTATTAATCGAAATTGATATATGAATTGTCGAAAAATCGAACCAAAGCAAAGAACAGGTTCGGGGTCGTGTGCATTCATGCGGTTTTGGCCAATTTTCGAAATATTTTTTGGCCAAAATCAACTTTTGAATATACATGGTGAAAGTACTCGTCAAGACGAGTTCGACGGTGGTTCGAGGGCAATTGGAGGAGGCTCGATGCGCCCACACACGCGACCAAAAGCCACTGCTTGTGGGCTTGACGCGCCCGACGCATTGGGGACGCCAGCGCATGCGTAACATGCGCCGATCGGCGAACCGACGTGTGCACGTCATGCACACGTCACGCGTCACGCGAAGTGATACGATGCGTGTTGACGTCATCCAACGGTCGTAACCGCTGGGATGACGTCGTTGATGACATCGTGCCGGTGGCAATTGGCCGACCGGTCACCAGCTAGCAACTCGACCCAACCGGCGACCCAACCCGACCCTTTAACCTAACCCAACCCAACTCGTTGACCCGACCTGTTGATCGTTGACCGATCAACGATCGGACCGATCGGACTGGCTAAGAGCCCTTGGGCTCGTTGGCGCGTGCGCCACACGCGCCGCACACTCATGCGGCACGTGTGGGTGCGTGCAAGCTCTAATTGGAGTGTGGTCAGATGCGTTGAGTTCATATAGATGTGTTCTACACTATGATATAATTATTTTTATTTTTAAATATTTTAAAGGTATGAAAATGTGTAGGGAACCCTAAGTACGTGTATTTTTTGGAGTTTAATACATAATTTATTCATTTGTAACTTGTATTTTCTTATACTTTAGGAAATACAATAGCTAGCCTATATGGAAGTGATGTCATATATATTGTGTAGAGCTTGGTTCGATGGTAGCATGTATTTAGCTTAATATATTTGCAATTTGCTAGTTCTGTGAAAATTCGAACAATGTTAGGAAATCCTTGTTTTTCCGTTAGATGTTGAATTGCGGATTTGACTGTAGTTGCAGTATAATTGTTTTTTGTACGTTAATTTATATCATGCTATGCTTTTAAGTCAATGGAAAAATGTTGAAATTACATGAGGTCATGTAATTATTTTTCCTAGTGGGAATTCGTAGGTTAATAGAATTCAAAGGAGTTAGCACCTAGAACTTAAAATTTGTGTAAATTAAACTAATTAATGATAATAGAATAATCGTACATATAAGTTGATTGGGAACATAGTGAACTTTTGTTTCCGTGACTTTTGTTGAATTATCATTAATTTAGTTTATTTTTGCTATAAATTAAATATATGTGTTACTCTGAAAAATGTGCTAGTATTGATTTTACATCTATTATGTCAATGTATTATAGCAATTGATTATGACTTCGGCATCCAAGACCATTATGGCTGACCTCAATAAGAGTAAGAAGCTGAACGGTGACAATTATGATATTTGGCATCGAAAGGTTCAATACATCCTTGAGGAGCAAGAGATTTTGGAAACCCTCAACCACACCATGAATGAACTTGAGCATGGAACTTTAGCTCAACATAAGAGAGATCTAGAAGCCTATCATGCTTGGAAAAAGAAGAATAGCATTGCTCGCATCACGTTGCTGAGCTGTATGCAAGATGATATCATGTGTGAGTTTGAAAGTTATGATAAAGCTCAGACAATGCGGGTTGTCTTGAAAAATAAGTTTTGGGGTACATCTGCCACTAAGCTGAGGAGACTCACCATAAAGTTTGACACATATCGAAAGTGCCCAAATGTAAAGATGAGGGTGAGTTTGAAAGATAATATCATGTGTAAGTTTGAAAGTTATGATAAAGCTCAGACAATATGGGTTGTCTTAAAAGATAAGTTTAGGGGTACATCTACCATTAAGCTAAGGAGACTCACCATCAAGTTTGACACATACCGAAAGTACCCAAATGTAACGATGATGCAGCATTTTCGGGAGATGCCAAAAATGATTCGAGAGCTGAAGTTAGTAAGTCACTCACTTACTGATGAACAACAAATTCAAGCTGTTATAAGGTCTCTTCCTAACAATTGTGAGCATATGAAGATCAATATGATGCACAATGAGAATATTGTTACTTTTGATGATATAGCGCGTCATTTGGAATTAGAGGATGAGTGCCCAAAGGCTGCGAGATCCTCTACCTATGCTTATGCTGTTGAATCGAGTTCGCGCAAAATTTCGGGTTTTAAGCGCAAAAGGAATTCTCAATTCAACAACAAAGGGAAGAAGACTGATCAGGCAATTAGAAGGGCTAAGACCTTCCAACACAAGAAGCGTGGTGGGAAGAAGGACAATGCCAAGATGAAGTACTACAATTGTGGCAAGATAGGTCACTTTGCTCGTGAATGCACTGAGCCAAAAAAGGTACCCTATTACTCCATTACTTTAAGTAATGCTTTTATTTCTAGTACTGTAATGCTTGCCGAATCTCATCCAATGTGGATTATAAACTTAAGAGCAATTGACCACATAGCTAGTGATCGAAAAACATTTGTGAAGTATTGTCGGATACAACTTGATAGAAGATAGATATATGTTGGGAATAACTCAAGAGTTGAAGTAAAGAGTATTGGCATATGTAAATTAATTTTACATGGTGGTCGAAGCCTATTCCTACATGATGTCCTCTATGCTTCGGATACTCGACGAAACTCGGTCTCCGTAATTGTTCTTCTTAGCCTAGGTTATGTATTAAATTTTTATGGTGATTGTGTTGACATTTTGTATGAAACAATTTATTATGATTTAGGTCATGTATCGAATGGTTTTATGGTGTTAGACATTAACTATGATCAGTACAATGTTAATGTTAATGTTAATATTTTTTTTTTTACTGTATCTTCTAGTAATGTTGAGATTGATGTAAGTACTTGACATGCTAGATTAGGTCACATTGGGTTACAAAGAATGCAAAGATTAGCTAAGAAGGCCTTTTAGGGTCACTCATTAATGTTGATCTACCCGTATGTGAACATTGTCTAGCGGGAAAAACAACTAGAAAACCATTTGGTAAATGGACTAGAGTTGAATTTCCATTGCAACTTATATTTTTTGACATCTGTGGTCCTTTGAATGTGAGGGCGAGGCATGGAGCCTCATATTTCATCACTTTTATAGATGACTTCACGCGTTTCGGTTATGTCTTTTTTATCTCCCATAAGTCAGAAGTATTAGACTGCTTTAGACGATATATAACGATGGTAGAAAATCAGTTGAACAAAACAATAAAGGCATTGAGAAGTGATCGTGGATGTGAGTATCGATCGAAGCAATTCAAGGCTCTTTGTGATGAAACGGGAATTATATGATAATTGACTATTCCTAGTACTCCACAACAAAATGGGGTAGCTGAAATAAGGAATAGAACATTATTGGAAATAATTAGGTCTATGATGGCGTAAGCAAATTTACCTATCTCATTTTGGGGAAATGCATTATTGACTGTTGCTTATCTACTTAACCGAGTGCCATCAAAATCAGTCACTTACACCCTTTATGAATTATGGACTGGTAGAAAATCAGACTTAAGTAGTCTACGTCCATGGGAGTATGCAGCTTATATTCATGATTCTTCCCATAAATATGATAAATTAGATCCTAAATGGAAGAAATGTATTTTTATAAGATATTCTGAACACTCCAAAGGGTATGTATTCTTAGGTGAACAAGCTAATGGAAGTGTGACCGAAATTGAGTCACGAGATGTCACGTTCTTGGAGAACATTTTTCTTAGTAGATATGAGATTGATAAGGATTTCCAATTATATGAGATGGAAGATCATACTAACACACCCACTAATGTTGTAGAGGGAAATGAAGATTTACCTTAACATGCAAGAGCTAGTGAGAGTGTTGCATCATCTGGCAAATTGAATTCAAGAGAAATTCAGTTGCGTAAAAGTAATCGTAAAAGCATTCCTCGTCGTCGTTTTGAGATTCAAGGGAAAGCATTTATGATTGCTCAGGAATATAATGCTGAGCCTAAGACCGTTCAAAAGACTCTCTCATCCTCTGATAAGGAAGAATGGAGAAAATTTTTGAAAACTGAAATTGAGTCAATGAGAACAAAACATGTCTGTGACTTGGTTGATCTACCACCCAATCGTAAGGCCATTGGAAACAAATGGGTTTTTAAGATTAAGCAAAGGGCAGATGGATCTATTGAAAAGTATAAGGCTCGTCTTGTGGCGAAAGGTTATACTCAACAAGAGGGTATAGACTATGAGGAAATTTTTTTACCTGTTGTAAAGTTTGCCTCAATACACCTTATTCTAGCTTTCGTTGCATATTTGGACCTTGAATTACATCAAATTGATTTAAAGACAGTATTTCTCAATGGAGAACTAGATGAGGAAATCTATATGAAACAACTAATAAGTTTCGTCAATAGCATAAAGTTTGCAAACTTCATCGCTCAATTTATGGCCTTAAGCAATCATCTAGACAGTTGTATCTCCATAACAACTTTTGGTTTCACAATGATCGAAGAAGATCATTGTATATATATCAAGCGGTCCGAAAATAAATTTGTGATTTTATCACTTTATGTGGATGATATTCTGTTGGCTGAAAATAACAAGGTTTTGGTTATCACCATAAAAGAATGATTGTCCTCCAATTTTGAAATAAAGGACATGGGAGAAGCTGCTTATATATTAGGAGTTAAGATCGAAAGATATCGATCAAGGAAATTCCTTACTTTATTACAAGAGTCTTATATTTTGAAGATTCTTAAACGTTTCAATAAGAAGCACTGTAATCACATTGATATCCCTGTTATGCAATGTGAAGGCCCAAGTACTAAAATGTGTTCTAAGACTCCAGAAGAAAATAAAATAATGGAAACTATTCTTTATGCTAGTGTGGTCAGAAGTTTGATGTATGCTATGGTATGTACTCGACCCGACATATGTTATACCGTAAGATTGGTGAGCCAATATCAATCAAATCCCCGTCATGCACATTAGAAAGCAGTGAAGAGGATACTTGAGATACTTGAAGGGCACCATGAACTATCAACTTTGTTACCAAGGGAATGATTTACGCCTATTTGAATATTCAGATGCTGATTAGGGTGGAGACTTGGATGAGTGTAAATTGACTTTGGATATGCATTCTTGTTCAATGGAGGTGCAATTTCTTGGAATAGCAAGAAACAGATATGCACAGCATTGTCTACAATGGAAGCTGAATTTATTGCATGTTCTAGCGCAGTGCAAGAAGCAATATGGCTAGAACGTTTCTTAAAAAATTTAGTTACTATCACTGAGGTTCCAAGACCGGTGATAATTTATTGCAATAGTCAAGCAACCATTACCTATGTGAAAAATCTCAAGTATCATGGAAGGACAAAGCACATTGGCATAAAAAAACAACTTCATCAAAGATATTATAGCGCATAAAGAAGTGATCCTACAATATATTTCAATCAATAGAATGGTTGCTAATCTATTTACGAAAGCTAATCCTAAAGACATATTCTTAACTCACAAGATGTCACGAAAATTGCGTAAAATATGATATGTGTTATTGTAGAGAATCATCAGATGGTTTGCCTCACGACAGTCGAAGGAGTTTTCCTCGTGACTTGGTAATAGGCGCTCCAAAGGGCCAAGTATCAAGACCAAGCATGCATGGAAAGTCATCTTATTTTCTCAAGATTATTTTATTCGCTTATACTGTCAAAGAAAATACGATGTATGACTTGCTGAATTTTAGCGCACCGTTCATGAAAAAAAAAAAAAAAAAAACGAATAAGTGGGAAGTCTCTTCCTGTTTGAAACTTAAAGAAGTAGGTCAAGGGTGAACAAGTTATATATTTGCTTAGCCTTTATTTAAATTTCACGTAATTGACAAAAATAAAATAAAAGATCTTGAAACCAAATGAAATATAATTATCGAATTGCTACTTAAAAAAAAAAAAAAGAATCACGCTAAGAAGGAACAGTCCATGTTTGCAAACGTCTGTGCTCTTGCGTTTCACATTCCGCACACGAAGCTCCGAAGGGCGGCGCCCAGGACGCCAAGAGACCATTAAGCCCCCGGCTCCTCACCTCGGCCAAGAAGTCAACGCGAGGGTAATTATGAGATTTCCACCTCATTGTCCCCCCCCCGGCCCCAAAAAATAAAAAAACAATGATGAGGTCAAAAGTGGAGAAGATGGGCCCGTTTAGTTTAACTTTGGGGAAATACCATTGGGAGAATGCAAATATCTTTGAGATAAAGGGGTTCTCCGAAATTTTACACCGTTTGATAAATTTTAGCATTGAAAAGTAACTTAGCATAAACACCGTTTGGCAAAACTCACATTTGTAATTGGCTTTTGTTATCTTTTATTTATTTTTAAGTACGAAAATCAAATTTGGCAGCCAGACGGCTAGATCGGCCGCCTAGGTCACGGAGGCTAGACTTGGCTGCCAGACTGCCGAGATCGGCCGCGGATGGCCAGATCTGGCGGCCTTAGGTCGCGACCTCAAGCGGCATCACCTGGCTCGTGCGTGCTAGGAGACACCACCTGGGTTGCGGGTGGCGCCACCTCAGGCGGTGGTCACTGGGGACACACAACTCCAGACGACGGTGACGGTTGCCGAAGAAGTCTGACCGGGAAAGACAAAGATGAAGGGGAAGAAGATGAACAATGACAACTTGTATTTCCAGAATGCCCAATGCTCAAAGCTGGTCTTGAAGTGCATTGGGCTTTCAGCATTGGAAATGTTAATATTTTGCCAAAAAGCTTTTCAAATTGCCTGCTAAACACAAAATATTTTCCCCAAGGGGCTTTGGGGGCCCAAAGCCCCTTGGCGAAGCTGAACCAAACGGGGCCGGCAGCACTTGGTTGGAATCTAAGAAAAAGATATTCAATTTGCCAATGACAAAAGGCACTTCATTCGAATGAATCTTGTTACTTAATTATATTTTTTATTAAATACGTCGAGAAAAGTATGGTATCAATTGAGAATCCGCATATCTACCACACTATCAAACGAATGTCAACCCAAACTTAGAAAGATCCGACCCAAACCTAATCCTATGATGCTCCTAAATCATCAAGTGAAAAGATTCATACGAAATAAAAAAGAAAAAAAGAAAAACAAGTGCAACCCTGAGACAAACAATACGATGAACTTTTGTGTTATGCATTGCAATAAATTTCATGATCGATTATTAAACAAAATAGAAGACCAAAATCCGATTGCAACTCCATAACTATATGGAGCTTTCAGATTCACATGAAGGCAAAGGGGAGACACCAGGAAGCTTCCCACAATCATATTCTGTAATACCTTTCACCACTCTACCCAAGAGGAGCCCATAGAATACGACATCTCTTAGGAACCTCATGAATCGACTAGACCCATCTTGTTGCACCCATCCCGACAAGTACGATGCTGTTATCAGTGTCGCCACCCTCAATCTCCTCTCCTTTGCATACCTCTCTATAGCAATTCCCATGTCTTGGGTCACCAGTTTGCTGTGCTTGGCAATTGAGTCCCCGAGGTGCCTACCCAATGCCACCGCGTCCTCGAGAGCCGAACATCCCCCCTGGCCCAAGTCGGGAGTCATCGGGTGCATAGCGTCTCCAGCCACCGTGACGCTCGATCGGAATAGGTTTCCAAACAGGATGTCCCAAGGATATCGGAACATCACTGGCGCCCATGTCAAACTCGAAAGATCGGAGTGCTTGACGACGTCGAGGTACACGGGTGGGAAGTCCTTTGCCAAATTTTCCATCACCTCCCTTTGAATCATTTCTGGATCTGCTCCTTTTTCCATACCTTTATGAATGGAAGCGTTAGGGATCAAGGCGGATTAATAAGCTAGTATTGAAGGAGCCATCATCGTTGGGAATCTCAGCGGAAGATAAAATGTAGCATACACGGTACCTTTAGGAGGACACGTGGCCCCGAAGAACCAATACACTTCCTTATTATTGAGAGCAATAAAACCTGCCCTCTTGCCCAAATCCACAAATTGTTGAATCGCATGGCCATGGTCAAAACCATGACCTTTTGGGAACACAGACAACCCACGCACTGCCGACCGGCCTGAATAGACCGGCGGGCGAAGTCCAAGCCAACGGGCCACGATAGAGTGCACGCCATCACATCCTATAACAACCTACATGTATAATATTTTCCGTGTGGATAAGTTAAAGTCGATTACCTCATCATATTTGAATTCGAAAGAAGGTTCTCTAGAAATTGTAGGGAACCTTAGACTTTATGATGGTCCCATCATCGAGCATGACAATACAAGTGGACAAGCCGTGTTCTACTTGGGTTTCGATGGAAGTTATCTTGGAAGAGAATCGAATGCTATTTGGAGGAAGCTCCTCAGCCAGAACTTCCAACAAGACTTTTCGATGGACTGCTCTTGGTTGGGCTCCATTCCTGCTCAATCCAGATGGAATGATTTTCTATCCTTGGAATACGAAATGACATGCATAAAATAATAACATTTGTTGTAGGAGAAAAAAAACAGTCGAAGTATAAGATAAACAGGACAAGAAAATAAATTGAATATTGAATTTATGTGACTCAGTCAGTGAGATCTACTCCACACGAAAAATGGCACAAGACCCACTAACGAAAATTATAATTACAATTAAATTATTTAAACACTCACATTATTCCCTCAATGGGGGTTGCTCTTCACGAAAAAGACTCCTTATATAGAAAAGAATTAGATCCAAAATAGGAAATTTCTTGTGGAATCTTACTTAATCTAGGAACCTAGTTGGATTGAGTTCTCTTTACGGGTCTCAAATTCTAGACATATTTTCAACAACATAATAGAATAAATTACTCAATTCTATCTAACAAAAGGAGTATTATATTTCCAAACTCTATTATTGAAGATCTTCTTAAAAGATGAGTTGTCAAAATAGGGGCTATTAGTCCCATTCATGGTATATTTCCGACGGTCATTTGTATCATTTTGTGCAAAATAAAACATATAGTAACCAATTACAAGAAATTAATCAGTCTGAAACATTAAACGGTAAATTAAGGAAACAAAGATGACGGAAAGGTAGGTGGCATATATGAGAGGAAATTTGAGATTCACCTGTTGCCTGGATAATGCACTTCTTGAATCGATTTAGTCTTGACATCAGTTATGCATCCCCTGAACAAGTACCCAAAAAGAAAATAATAATAAGTAAAATTATTTTCTTTCATCATTGAGAAATTGTAGGACAGATCAAGGTCCAGCATCCTGGATCAATAACCGATTTAAGAAGCTCCCAAAACGGCGAATCCTAAAATCAATTTAACAAAGTACAAAACCTATATAGAGCTTATCTTTCTATTCAGTATATCTTGCTTGAAAAGCCTATTGCTCTTTCTCACTGCTATTGCAGTTTTTCCCTTCATTTGATGAATATCTAATTAGTTATTTTATTCTAAGCACTAATCTCATTAGCAACCTCAATAGGTAAATTTCACGGTGCACTTTACAACTGGGAATGATCTCAATTTTCATGATTTTCTCCCCGTGCAAGATGCGTGACCACTTTTTGACCAATTTTTTTAATACCTAACTAACACAGTTTGTTGCTCAAAAAAAAAAAAAAAAAAACTAACACAGTTTGTTAATAACCAAAAAAAAAAAAAATCATTGCATCATATGAAGGTCTAGTCACTCCGATTGAAATGGGTTTTGATTTTTTTTAACTACTTAGAAAAGTGATTTACTTTGAGTTGGTTTTACCCCCAACGAGCTAGCACAAGATTAGGAGTATTTAATATCTTCTAAAAGATGCTTACACTAATTCAGCGTCAATCAAATTTGAGTGCTGTCATCTTTAATAGCAGAGAAATCACGCATTTAACTCTCGATCTGTACATGATTGTTGAACTAAAGATTGGACCGAGTTTTAATACTTCGAAACGATAGAACATTCCGCAATAATCAGACATCTGTTTTCAAGAGCAAAGAGCGAACAAGGACCTCACTTTTCCATAGGAGTGTACAGGGCTGCGAGCTTGTCCGAAACCCCGAGTGCATCGAGCGCAACCCACGCATTAGCAAAGAGACCGAGAGCCGCACCGGTCGTTCGGAGCTCCTCCGATCTCTCAAGGACGAGGGCTCGGACACCGACCTTCTTAAGGGCCACTGCCGTCGCCAGACCTGCGATGCCGGCACCGACTATCACCACCTCCTCCATGGTCGTGTTCTACTTCGAGCTTGTGAGTGTGCGCACGTGTGCTTTTGGGATAAGGAGTCTCTTATCCTGTGGTCCCTATTTATGGAGTGGCAAACTTGTCGTCTTTTGATAGCCACGTCCCTGCTTACGAATGCTACAGAAGCATCATTGAATGAAAATTACAGCCACAGAATGGGGGGCAATGATTGAATGCAACGTGAGCCATTTCCAGGAAATTTCGGTTTTTATTTCAAAAGGAGTGAAATTAAAATTTCCAACCTGAATATAGACTTTTCAAATTCATTTGTTTTTCCAGATTCTCTTCGGTTCTTTTCTTTACTTTATTAAGCTTTCGCTATTGTAAGGTGGATTTGAACTTGCTTTGTTGGGTTTAGCTTTGTGACATCCATAAGTTTAAAACGTGTACCCTTTTAAGCTGTAAATTGTCTGATTGACAGTAAGATTTTTCATATTTGCCAATTTCGATCTTGGTCTTTATTAAGAAGTCTTACGTGAGGGGGCTGGCTTTCATTTAACAAATTTTTAGTGACATTTTGGATACTTCAGTTGCAGCAACTTTTTTTGGGTGAAAATTCCAGCAGCAACGTCAGTGTTTGCGTCAAATGCCCAGATTGACCAAATGTCCTCTGTTGACCACTCTTTACGATAGACTAGTCGTCCTCTATCATATCCACTAGATTTTCACGATATTACGAAACCTCCTAACGTAACACATATCCGCTAGTCAACTCAATTAATCATAATTCTCAAGTGGGCATCAATATAGCCTTTTAAAACAATAGGATATAGTCTTTACTTCTTTTTAGATAATCTAACACTTTCAATAGAGCAGTCCAATGCTGGTGACCAGGATTACCTATATATTTACTCAATATTCCTATTGAGTGTGCTAAATCTAGTCTAGTGCAATTCGTGATATATAGAATGTTGTCAATTACTTGAAAATACTCTAGTTGCCTAATATTGTTTTTAGTATTCTTTCTAAAAGTTATGTGTGGAAGATAAAGATTATCTGGATATTTGATTAGAATCTTTTAACCTCTCAATTCCTTTTCAATGTAATAAGATTGTGTTAAACCTAGACGCGATTCCAACACTTTTTTCATATCGAACCACAGTATTGGACTTTCCGTTGATGCAAAAAAATTACGCATGGTCAAAATATAGTCAAATCTAGATTAAAAAAAATACACAAATATCAATTTTAATTTTTTTTACCAATTAGATGGTTTTCATCACCTGTACAGAAACAACACACAAGATGTACAAATAGTAGAGAGCTATAGAGAAAGACAAACTGAAATTGTAAAAAGATTGTAAGCTTTTGTTCAATATTATTGTCTTGCCACACTTATGCAGACCACCATCTTTATTTATCGTCAATGGATTTTAGATTGATAGTGAAGTTTCAAGAAAGATGGATGTGAAGCTATCTCAACCCTCTTTAAATACAGATAGATCAATGAGCAAGGTAATATTTTTCAATTT
This sequence comes from Eucalyptus leucophloia subsp. euroa, assembly GCA_017140325.1. Lineage (NCBI taxonomy): Eukaryota > Viridiplantae > Streptophyta > Magnoliopsida > Myrtales > Myrtaceae > Eucalyptus > Eucalyptus leucophloia. The sequence goes on from CM029472.1 coordinate 45,428,382, forward strand.
TGGAAGACCGTGAAGTACCAACTTTTTAAGACTTTGAAGTGTTCTTGGGTCCATACAAGATTTGTCGTATACAATGAAGATATCCTCAATTTCGTAGCACTTTTCGACATTCAAACGAGAAAGCTGGATAGTTGCTCAGTCAAACCATTTGAAAATATATTTTTTGGCTTAGGGCAATTGTACAAGGATATGACCGATAAAAATTTTCCCAAATTTAGGTAAAAAAAAAAAGCAATATTATTATTGTTTTGAAATCAAATCGCATTTTCTAAACAATCGGGTTAGGAGCTTTTTGTATGTTGAACGGGAAAGTTAGGCCCAGCCAAATATGGTCAACTTTGGGTAAAAAAATAGATAAATATTATTTTAATTTTACCAAATTAAAAAATTTAACCGACCATCCGACCGCTCATGAAGTTCTCGAGGACTTGGCGATACAGCATGTTCCTGTACATTTTTTAAAATCTCTGCATGTCCCTAACTTTTTTCTTGGATAAAGCTAAATTGCTGATGTCCTTTCAATTCTCTCTCTAGCTATTGAAATATCGGCAAGAGATTCACATTGATTCTACAATTTAACTTGGCATGGATGATGGTCGAGGAGGTCGTCAAGCAACTGTAGGCGAACATGGGATCGAGCTAAATTTCTGATGTCCTTTCAATTCTCTCTCTAGCAATTGAAATATCAGCAAGAAATTCACATTGATTCTACAATTTAACTCGGCATGGACGATGGTCGAGGAGGTCGTCAAGCAACCGTGGGCGAACATGGGATCGATCTCATGAGGCGGTACTTATTGGCTACAATGTCGGAAGATACGAAGGCAGCACCAAAATGGATTGAACTGTAGCATCTTCAGAGTCGCACACTTTGCCAGAGAATATGACGGGGCGTGCCGACCCTGCATCATCTCTATTGGCCCGTAACAGCACGGGCAAGGCAGATGCAGATGCAGATGCTTCAAGAGCACGAGTGGAGATAGCTCCACGCCATGCTGGACCAAACTCAACTACACCGCCTCGAGGACCTCATCAACACAGTGATGCCGAAAGTGGAAATGATCTGGCAATGCTAATCGGAGAGCACCGGCGGTTTTCAGGACCTGATGTTTTGAAAATGGGGGTTCTGATGGATGCCTCATCATTCAGTTCCAAAGGGCAGGGATTGTACGGACCGATCCCCATTAAGAAATTCTTGTACGGACCTTCTTTGGTCTGAGAACCAGGTCCCGTACTTTGTTCTGGGAGGATTCGTTCCAAACAACTAATGTTCTGAAAGAAGCCTTGTCTTTGGCCCATCTTGCCTTCTAGTTTCCTCCTATTTTTGAGAAACTTCATGTTGAATGACAAGTCGGTTGTTATAGAAAGCAGGTCCTAAAAAAAAGGTAAGGTTGGGTTCGGGTTTTCACATTTATCCAGCAGACAAGAGCTCATTATCTTATTAGATTTGCTTTGCTTCAAAGCTCTGTTGAGTGGGAATTGGATTCAAGCAGAGGGAAGCCGACCCTTCTTGGAGATCAATTTGACCGTCGGAACCATCGGAATTCCAAAAATAATAATTGATGATCACTGCAGTTGCATCCTCGCCAATATGGTTGCTTTTGAAGAGTGTCGTGGCCAAATGCACAGGCACAATATTGCCTATGCTGCGCTCATGAGATGCCCCATTCACACGGCCAATGATGAACAACTTTGCTTTTGAAGAGTCGTGGTCAAATGGCCAAGCACAATACTGCCTATGATACGTTCATGAGATGTCCCATTCCCACAGCCAATGATGCATGACTGTAAAGCCGTCTCGCATTACGGCTTGAGCAACGAGGATGTTGCATGCTTCTTCTTCAATAATGACAGCAGGACGCTGATTTTGACCTCAACAGTAGCTATCTAGCGTGGCACTTTGCAATTTTAAACAAATTCCATAAATATGAACGGGCTTATTGTTACTGCACACGACTCTGCTTTTCATGATAATGACAGCCCATGGTCGCGAAAGGAATTGAGGAAGACAAAGGAAGAGCAAGAAGAATAGATTTTAGGGGAAGATTTTCTGTATCTCTTTCATTAATCACTAAAGTGTATAGAGCTCTATAATTATAGTACAGGATGTATACAAACGTAGGGAAAGAAAATATCCCAAGAATCAAATGTAATCTTTGATTGATATAATAAATTAGTCATATCTCAAGCATATCTTCTAACACTCTCCCTTAAGTTGTTGGCTTGTAGATGTCCAAGACACCTAACTTGCTTAATAGATATGCGTGTTGTCTACAACATAGGGGTTTGGTGAAAACATCTGCCAGTTGTTTTGTGGTTCCAATCTGCTTTGTCTCAATTATTCCTTCTTGAATCTTGTCTCAAGTAAAATGACAATCCATTTCTATATGTTTCGTTCTTTCATGCACTATAGGATTTGCTGCAAGTTTGATAGCTACATCATTGTCACAAAATAACTTGGTTGGTCCCTTTACTTGCACCCCAGAATCCCGAGGCAAACCTTGTATCCACACTATCTCGCAAGTGGTCTTTGCCATGGCTTGATATTCTGCTTCATCTGAAGATAGTGAGATGGTTGGTTGCCTTTTTGTTTTTCATGAAAGTAGAGATTCCCCCAGTTTAATGCAGAAACCTGTGATAGACTTTTGGCGCATGAGATAAGTCGCATAATTTGCATTATAATAAGCTGTCATTTCCATGTTGCGTTTCCTAGAAATAAGTGTCTCGAATCCTAGGCATTTCTTCAAGTACTTTACGACCTTTGGAGTAGCATTCATATGTGACTGTTTCGGACTATGCATGAACTGACTGAAATTTTGGACTACGTAACATATATCAAGTCTAGTCATGGTCAAATATATAAGTTTTCCAACAAGCTTCTAATAACTCGACAGATCTTGAAGTATAGGATCATCATCTTGAGATATTCCCACATCGTAATCTGTCGTAGTTAACTTTGTGTTTTGCTTAATTGGAATAATAGCCGGTTTGCATCTTGATAGACTTTCTTTAGATACAATCTCTAGTACAAACTTTTGTTGGCTTAGAGGAATCCCTTGATTTGATCGGATAATTTCAATTCCAATAAAGTATTTAGGTGATCTTAGATCTTTTATATGAAAAGTGGAATGTAAATACTCCTTAAAGCTCTTTATGGAAGTTATGTCATTTCCTATAATAAGTATATCATCAAAATATATCATCAAGAAGATGGATGACATACATTTTGTCCATGTGAATAAGGCATAATCATAACTAGATTGCCTGAAACCTGCAACTATGAGAGCATTGGCGAATTTGGCATACCATTGCCTAGAGGCCTCTTTGAGGCCATAAAGGGATTTCCGGAGACGACATACCCTATTCTCCCCCTATCTCTGTAATTCTTGAGGAAGTTCCATATAAATTTCATCATCCAATCACCATGAAGGAAAGCATTATTGACATCCATTTGGTATAATTCACAATCATGAAGAGTTACAACTGATAAGAAAGAACAAATTGTGACATCCTTGGCCACTAGAGAAAAGGTCTTATGATAGTCAAAAGCTCCCCGCTGTGTGAAACCTTTAGCCACCAATCAAGCCTTGTAACATCCAATAGAGCCATCTACTTGATACTTGATTTTGTACACCCACTTGCATCCAATTGGCTTTCAGTGAGGGCTCCCATGTTTGATTTTCTGCTAAGGCCTGTAATTTTGCTTCTATAGCTTTTTGCCATCGTGGATCAATGGATACCTCATCATAATTAGAGGGTTCTTGTTCTTTTGATATACAATTGATGCAACACCTATGTTTTGGAGAAATTTGATCAAAAGAAACATAGGATAAGATTGGGTAATTAATACTTGGTGAGTTGAATGTAGCACAGACATGGTCTTTAGTCCACGTTGGTGGATGTGTGGGGTGCGTAGAATGCCATGGAGGATCCTGCATTGGTGGAGAGGATGATGGTTCATCATTAGAAGACCTTGGTAAAGAACTAGAAGCTTCATCAATGGGCATATTAGTAGTTGCTTGTTCTAATGTTGAAACTGGAGCAATATTCTCATCTGGAATAAGAGCGGGTGTTGAAGGCATAGTCAAAACATACTTTGAATCTGTAGATAGTGCATCCTCAAATAAAAATTGATGAGAATCCCCTCAGTTGCTTGAATCTTGATAGCAGATTTTCACGAAACAGGAAGATGTCCATGTGGAAGGAAACGTCCCTCCTTATGAAGAATTCACCTGTGCAAGGGTCAAAGACATGGTATCCTTTCTTTAAATTTGGATATCTCATAAATATACTACTCTGGACGTGGGGACCCATTTTGTCTATCGAGTATTTAAGTGGGCATGCGATTGATCAAGTAAGCAGCCATAACCACACAGTCTCCCTAAAAGGTTTCTAGAATGGAGGCTTGGAATTTCAGTGCACATGCAACTTCCAAAAGATGGCGATGTTTGCGTTCCACTACCCCATTTTGCTGCGAGGTGTAGTTCCAGGAACTCTCATGTAGGATGCCATGAGATGAGAAAAGAGAGGGACAATGATTGTTGAAAAATTATTTTTCATTATCAATGTGAATGCGCTAAATAGATTTCCCAAATTGGTTCTTTGATAAGGAAATGAATAATATTAAATGGGAGAAAGCTTGATGTTTTGACTGCATCAAGATAACCCATGTGGCACGGGAGTAATCGTCCACAATTGTCAAGAAAAAACGAGACCCATCACGATGTGGTGTGTGATAAGGTCTCCAAACTTTAACATGAATTAATGAAAAAACATCACTGGCACGAGTCTTGCTAAATGGAAAGGGAACACGTGATTGCTTTGCAAGCGGACAAATATGGCATTAAGGATAAGAAAATAAAGCCTTATGGCCCATTCTAGCATATAGAAGAAAATTTTTATCATTGGTAGTCAGGTTACACAATGATTATTTATTCAAGGAATGCAAGACAAATCTAAAGTGCTTGGAAAGCTAGTCCAAAAAAAATAGTCCTTTAGAGAGACTACCCAAGCCCATTGATTTACGAATCGAAAGGGCCTAAAAGAAATTAGTATCAGAATCAAAGAGGACCTAGCATGAATTTTTTTTTTTTTTTTTTTTTTTTTGCAAACTTTAGATATGGAAATAAGGTTGAATTGGAATTTGGGGACATAAAGGACATTTTGCAAAGTGATTTGGGAACTGAGATTTAATGTGCCCATCATAGTGACATGAGTAACATTTCCATTTGGTAGTCGCACAAAAATAGACAAATGTAATTATTCATGGATAACGGAAAAGAAACTTTTATTGCAAATAATGTGATCACTGATCACTGGCTTCTAAATCAATTATCCAAGCATTGCTCGAAATAGAATTTATCAAGTAATGAGAAATACCTAAGAAATTTCCCCCTTTGTTGGAAGTGCCCAAATTCTATAATGCTTGCATAAGCCACTGATATTGTCCATACATGACGGGCTGATTAACATTTGGATCGGTTGGCGTGGTGACCTAGTAAACAGCTAAAATTTCTTTTTCCTTCTTTCCCTTCTCTCTAGGTTTACCATGCAGTTTTCAGCAATTATCGATAGTGTGATGCGGGCGTTTCCAATATTCACAAAATAATTTACCTTTTCCCTTTGAGTTCTACCCAAAATTCTTGGATGATGTGGCAAAGATCTAGCTGTTGGACGCCTTAATTCTGCTGCCGTATCTACTTTCCGATTTTGGAGAAGGATCAGCCAAACATAAGCAGTCTAATCACTAGGTGCGATCTAAGCTATCCATGGCTTGCCTTTTAAGGGTTCTTGTTTTAGCAAACCCTAATGCTGCACCCTTTCCTTCATTTAGGCTTTTGTACACAACCTCTCTCCGTTCACGGCGAGCTGCGAGTGTGATCCTATCGGCTGCTTTCGCATACTCCGACGAAGTAAGCCGTTGGCTTTCTACCTGAATTGCCAACTAGTATATTCGTCCGAGAGGCAATACCAGATCCATCACCAAGGTTTGGGATTGGAATGTCAAGAAAAATTCATTCAAAATCAAAAGGAATCTTGTTGCCTTCTCTCTTTCTTTCATCGCTTTGTACTACTGTAGAGTTGTCTTGGTTCCCTCGAGCTTCTCCACTATTGCCCCCAGTTCATTCCAAAGAGCTAATAGCTTTTTGAAGCACGTTTTTGAAGCGTGTCATAATAGACATGTTTCCTTGCTTTAGATCTGAGTGTGTCTAGGTGAGCGAGAAGATTTTTGCTTGGTCTAACTTCCCACACATCTCATTTATGTTGTCCCGCATGATTTTTGAGTCCTCTGTGGGAGGTAAGCCGACTGTAACTTCAAGGGAAACACAATGTCTAATCCATGTTCTCACTAGATGATTACATTTTCTCCATTACCGTATCATCCCTTCATCTGTCGAGGTCGAAATGGTCCCATTGATAAAACCATATTTATCCTTCATAATGAGAGCTCGTTGAAGCTCTCATGCCCAAGTCGAGTAATTTTCTGATCCGGTTAACTGATGGGTGGTTAGTTGAATTTTTGGTACATCAGCGATGGAGACAAATAACGGGTCGCTGGGCTCTAGGTGACCAGTCATGGCTTAGATCGAATACGGCAAGAATCCAGGTGGCGGAAATGGGTAGGGATTTCCTCCCATACCCGAATTACTCGACTCAGTTTTTTGCCCCACACTGTGAAAACCCGCATTCAAATCTCTTGACCCAGTCGGTCGCCCCGCATTGAAGGATCTTGTCCCAATGGTTAGGCTTGCCTCGTTCATAGCTGGTAAGCCACCATGGGACTAGGCACTATTTTCGTGGCTTTGATTTCCTGGCCATGAGGTTTTTGGGCTTGGCCCATAATACCAAGAATTGGGCTGCATTTGAATAGGCAACCACTAGAATATTTGGCCCATAAAGGGTTGCCCCAGATTCGGCTGGGCTTGAGATGGTGGCCATTACATATGTTAGGCCCCAATCAGCTGCTCTTAGCTTCCAACGACTCTAGTAGATGGGTTTAAGGCAAGATCTTGAATGTTTGGAGCTTTTGGCATTATCTTTTCTAGGATATGCTCTTTAGAAGCCGATGGCTAATTTTGGGTCATTGTGATGGTTAAAAAAAAAAACTCTCCTTTTCTTGCTTGCTTTTGTGGTTTCAAGAAACTGATTCCTACACCAAAGTGCTAACACTATTTTTCAAGTTAGTAGGCCATTTCAAGAACAAGGAAGACCTGCAGGCAACCAATTGATAAAGGGGTGGAAGCTAAATTAGGAGTACAATTGCTCTAATACCATGAAAGGAATTGAGGAAGACAAAGGAAAAGCAAGAAGAACAGATTTTAGGGGAAGATTTTATGTATTTCTTTCATTAATTACTAAAGTGTACAGAGCTCTATAATTATAGTACATGATGTATACAGACGGAGGGAAAGAAAATATTGCAAGAATCAAATCCAATCTTTGATTGATATAATAAATCAATCTAAATCTGAATGGATATCACACATCTCGAGCATATCTTCCAACAGGTCATCTCTTTCAAGCCTAGCTTTTGTTGTAACGCTTGCAAGCATTATTTAGTGTACGTTGTGCTGCAATACTATCATCCCAAGTAGCAAGAATTATTGGGTATGTGACCCTTTACTCTAATATCCCTTGTTAGGTATGCGGAAGCGTTGAGGTGGTAACATGAGAAAATTGTAATAAACAACTAAAAACACACTCGATATGCTATCGTGCATTAAAAAATATAGCACTCAGAATAATCAATCAAAAACAAGTACTACAATAGACTCTCTCTCACCATATAAAATGCTCACTCAAAACAAACTAGCTATACAAGCACATGCACTCAACTATTCTATTTTCCCTTCTTGCTCACAGAGGGATAACTCGCTTTTATAGAGCAACTTTCTCTAGGATGCAGTGCCTCTCTCTCTCTCTCTCTTGAAGCTCACCTTTGCACCTGGTGACTTCCCTTTATGAAGCTCTCATGCGTGTGGCTTCTCTAAAGCTCATCTTTGCACCCGATGGCTTCCTCTCTAGCTTGAGGTTTTCCGCCTACGTGTGGCATGAGGTCCTCTTCCTAGCTTGAGGCTCTCTCTCTGAGGTTCTTTGCCTGCCTTGGCTTGAGGCTGTTAAGCCTGAGGCTCTTTCCTAGCCTAACTTCAAATGCTTCACGTACTGCCATATTTAGAGGAGTTCCACCGCCTCTTGAAGTCCAGCCGACTTCAATGTGAAAGAATCCAGCCACAACTTTTCTTCTCTTTCTTTGCCAACTTCAATTTGTTAACATATGGCTAATCAATGCATGAAGACTATCTTGGACTTTCCTTTTCTGTCTTTTTAACCAACTTGTTGCCCCTGCTTCATGAAGACTTCACTCTTTGTTTGTGAGAGGATACAATATTATAATAACGTGTGCCCGTACTTTTTGACCAAAACTTCTCTCCTTTCATTTCATTTTATGGAGGTTCCAGAGGCAAATTCCAACTGGGACACTTTTGTCTTCAACAGCTTCCCGTTGCTTCTTCATACTTGCGGCTTCTTGTTTTCATACTAGGTGTTGACCAAAAGTTACATTACAATCATCCCAAGTAGCAAAACCAAAATTTACATCTTCCATATTGATTTCATTATGTACGTAAACTCTGTTTTTAGTGAATCTTTTAAGTTGTTATTACTTTCCTTGTGGACAAATGAATGTTGAGCGAGCGAACGAATAGTCATCATAACTATAGTGATGTATGAACCAATGATCCCACTCCACCTAGGAATCAGAACTTATTCTACCCTAGGCCTAGCCACTACCGAGTTCCGTGCAACTGAGGACCGGATCGGTCGATTAAACAACGCTCGACAACCAACAAAACCAAAGTTACAAGCCAAAAACTAGTGCAAAACCATCATTATTTTACTAACCATGCTAATTACCTGACAAATAAATGAACGTTCCACCCAGAAAGAGCACAATGTATCATAAAATGGATCTCCATCATTGTCAACCTATTCTTGAGTTGTCTCTTCCAAAAACTAGAGTTGTTGCCCAGTTCACTACAACATAGAATCTGTTCCTCCAATTGACTACCCTCGTGAGATAAGTAGAACGCCAAACCAACCAACTCACAAATCCCGCATGCGATATTCCCTTTGTGTCCTGCAAAAAGAATGTTTGCATAAGTGATAGTCTTTAATTTAGCAAATTATAAAAGTACAGGCACATCAAAATCTTGGTACTAAACCATTAGTATGTCATGATAGCATGTTATGTACCTTAGACTAGCATAAATTGACAAGCGCCTTATAATGCCCTACAGAAGCCATGCTTCCCAAATGTATGTACACAAATGGGTCTCCTAGAAGTATGTCTTTCAAGCAAAATGCTTTCCCTCCATTTTGCTTCCCTATCCTACGAAACAGCTCCTCCAAGAATTTCCCTTCCCTTTCTATGACTTGTTTCATAAATTAGCATTCATGTTATTTCCAAAGAAAGAAGGAAACTTAGCCTTTATGCAATGAGAAAGCAATAATGAATGACCACTTCCAAGTTCAAATGGAAGGATGATGCCACTTCTTAATACAAAGTAGAGCAAGGAAATAAAGATGAAGAATGTAGATCAAACCAAAAGCTACAATGAAATGTCGTTAAAGGAATTAAACAGGGTGATTGAACCTGAGCTAAAGCAGGAAGCACCGGCTTCCTTGTTTGTTCAAGAAAACCTGCACAATCTCCCGGTGCAAACACATCTTCCATTGAAGGTATCCTCAACCATTCGTCAACCCCAATCCTAAAACAATTGAGAGGACAAATCATTCAATTGGAAGGTGGCGGAATGCTAAAATGAGATCGTCACAAAGTTCTTATCCTCACCTTCCACTAGGGGATTTGGGAAGATCAAGTGACTTGATAAACTCTGAGGGTCCAACGCTAGTGGACTAGACTAGGAGGCCATATGGAACATCCGTACCATCACTCAGTACAATTTTCTTTGCATGCACCTCTTTCACCACGCCTCTTTTAAGACAAACACAAGACTAGCATTGAAAGCATTAAATCAACACCAAAATGAACTATTAGAAAAGATGACAGTAACTTGAGAAAGAAAATTAACTTACCCTTGTTAGATGATTTGTCGCATACTGCCTTAAGCTAACATCGAATGCTGACAGGATTTCATTGCCTATTAATGGTGTACTTGTCATTGCATATTATTTACAATTTTTCCGAACTAATGCTAGTGATAATGTTCCTGGTCAACAATCTTATCTCTTGTATCTAATTTAAGACATTGTTGATATTGTTCCCATAATTTCTTTGCTTACCTTAAGCATCCTCAATCATCCCTAATTTAGGGCTCTTGTAATATCTTTATATACAGTTTGTACAAGAAAGATCAAAATACAACAAAAACATAAACTACCATTTCTTCATGGTATTAGAGCTGCATTTGGTGTAATCTACCTTACAATCCTCAAATATCTTTCTCCTCTCATTCTTCATTGACTTTCTCTTCCCAAAGAAAATATCGACAAGCTCTAATCCATCATCTCAGTCATCTTCATCTATTGCATCTCCTTCACTCGTTATCTCAAACATATCCAACTGGATACCCATCAAACTAAATAGCTTGAACTATCTTCTTTGGCGTTCTCTTTTCGAACCAATTCTCAAATGTCATAATCTCATGTCTTACATTGATGGAACCTCCCAAGCGCCTACTTCAACTGACGAAAATTACAAGACATGGATTGAAAAAGATCATATGCTACTCTCCTGGATCAACACTACTTTGTTTGAATCTACACTTCCATATGTAGTTGGTGCTACATCTGCAAAAGTCACGTGGGATGTCCTCGCTTGTCGGTATGCCTCTCTCACTCCTGCTCATGTAATGTCTCTGAAAAGACAATAACATCACCTCAAGAAGGGCAACCTGACCATGCAAAAATATCTCCAACAATTCAAAACTTTAGCTGATAAACTCGCAAATTGTGGACCTCCAATAAGTGATGATGATCTCCTAATTTGCATTCTCGATGGATTACCCGCTGCTTACCGCTCCTTTGCATCCTCTATTCGTGTTCGTGCTCATCAAACTTCCATCACTATTGAAGATTTACACAATCTCCTACTCTCTGAAGAGCTGAGCATCACTGATGATTCATTATCCAAAACTACTACTACCTTCGTTGCAAACCGGCAACCTCGAACTCTTTCTCTTGGGCAACACTCATTCACACCTCGTCTCTATAGGGGTGACACTGGTTATAGAGGATGCAACAGGGGTCATTCCAATCAAGCCAAACTTCTCCCTACTCCATCATTTCGACCTCAAGGTCGACAACTGAATATTGGTCGGCTAATTTGTCAAATCTGCAACAAACATGGCCCTAGTGCCATTAACTGCTATCATCGCATGAACTATGCATACCACGGTTGCAATCCTCCTAAAAAAAACTTGCTACCATTGCTATTGCACCACCTACTGATGATGGCACTTGGTATATAGATACTGGCGCCAGCCATCATATTACAGCCAATCTGGGTAATCTCTCCATCTCCGCTCCCTATAGTGGTTCTGATGAAGTTCAGGTTGGAAAAGGCCAAGATTTGTCTATTACTCATGTTGGTTCCACTTCTCTCTCACATCCCGTTTCTTCCATGCATTTAGATAATATACTTCGTTGTCCTCTAGCATCTACCATTTTAATTTTAGTTAGTCGTTTTGCTAAAGACAATAATTGTTATTTTCTATTTGATGATTCTCAATTTTTTGTGAAGAACAAGCTAACGAAGCAAATTCTACACCGCGGTTGGACTAAGAATGAGCTTTATCCTATGCGGTTCCTCAAACCTTGCTTCAAACCTCATGTTTCATTTTCTTCCCGCATCAACTCTTCCACCTGGCATCATCATCTTGGCCACCCTTCTGCAGCTATTCAAAGTCTTATTTTTAAACATCAAATAAGCGTGACAACTCTCTCTGTTCTGCATGTTAGTTAGGCAAATGTTGTAAGTTACCCTTTTCGTTGTCTCACATGCACATTCAATTTCCACTTGAACTGATTCATTGTGATGTATGGGGACCAGCCCCAATGTCTTCTATTTCAAAATTCTCTTATTATTTATTGTTTGTTGATGACTTCTCTCGTTATAGCTGGATATTTCTTATACGCCATAAATATGATTTTTATGAAATTTTTATGGCTTTCAAACTGCAAGTTGAAAATCAATTTAACCATCAAATTAAAATTTTCCACTCCGATACTGGTGGCAAATTCACTAGTGATGCACTCAAATCTTATTTTCATACTCATGGCATTCGTCATCAATTTTCCCGCCCACATACACTTGAACAAAATGGTGTCGTTGAGCGAAAACATCGTCAAGTGGTAGAAACTGGTCTCCCCTTTCTAGCTCAAGCCAATATGCCCTCTCGCTTTTGGTTTGAAGCCTTCAATACAGCTGTATATCTCATCAACCGCATGCCTATTATTTCTCAAATTTCCCCATATCAACGATTGTTATAACAAATTCCTGATTGTTCTCATTTACGAGCCTTTGGATGCCTTTGTTATCCCTGGCTCCATTCCTATTGTTCTAACAAATTGGAGTTCCGCTCTTCTTCATGTTGTTTTCTAGGCTATAATACCTCTCATAAGGGGTATCGCTCCTATGACATGCAAAGTCACCGAGTTTACATATCTCATCATGTCAAAGTTGATGAATTTGTTTACTTGTTTATCACAAACTCTAACTCTCCAAAATCTCCTACCACTTTATCCTCACTTGGTCCTATCTCCATCTGGCTACCACCAACCTCCACTCCCATGGATACCGCATGGGTTGAGCCCACCATTAGCCTCGCCGACAGTGTTGCCTCTGCTTCGCTAACTATAGATGAACCCCAATCTCCTCTTTTACCTTCCTCTATACCACCTACCACCATACCACCCCCTCCCCCACCACCTCCCACCCGCACTCATCCCATGATCACACGTTCTCAACATGGTATCTTCAAACCAAAATCATTTACTTCTCGTTATCCTATTGTTTATTTTCTTCTCTTTCCTTGGAGCCGACATGCTACAATCAAGCTTCCAAATTACCTGAATAGCGAAAAGCTATGGATGAGGAATTTAATTTCTTATAGAACAACACACTTGGTCCCTTGTGCCATTTAATCCAACCATGAACGTTATCGGCTACAAATGGGTTTATCAAATAAAACAAAACCTAGACGGCACCATCAGTCACTACAAAGCTCGCCTCGTAGCGAAAGGAGTTCACCAACAGCTTGGCATTAACTTTGTTGACACTTTTAGTCATGTTGTAAAGCATACTACTATGTAGTCACTTAGGGATGCGTGATTCAACAACTTGATGTCGAATGTGCATTTTTACACGACAATCTCCATGAAACTGTATATATGGCTCAACTACCAAGCTATGTTGATCCTACTGCTCCTCATTCTGTTTACTTAATACACAAATCCATCTATGGTCTACGGCAAGCATCTCGCGCTCGGTTTGAAAAATTCACAGCTTGACTCGAAGACATTGGTTTTTCAACCACTATCTCGGATCCATCCCTCTTCATTTACAATCATAGCTCTACCATTATCTATCTCTTATCATATGTTGACAACGTTATTTTAATAGGAAATGATTTCAAAGCTATGTCTGCTATCGTTGAGGAACTTCGCCACTCATTCAAGATGAAGGACTTAGGCCATTTGACTTATTTCTTGGGCATTCAATTTGTTCGACGAAGCCCCCATCATATCTTCCTTAATCAAGCAAAGTGTATTCATCACCTCTTATATCACACCAATATGCTAGATTGCAAGCCTATTTCCTACCCAGCTACCTCAAATAAACTCGGTCATTCAAGCAATGACTCCATCTTAGATCCTCCACTATATAGGAATGTTGTTGGAGCACTTCAATATGTTACTCTCAGTCGTCTTAATGTTAGCTATGCTGTTAATTAGGTTGGTAAACTTCTCAAAGCACCCGAAGAACGCCATTGGCATGCTATAAGGCGTATTCTTCGCTATTTGAAAGGCACGATCTATTATGGCATGTACATTCAACCTAGTCCTATTTCTTTACATGCCTATTGTGACGCTGACTGGGCCGATAGTCCCGATGATCGTCGCTCTACTAGTGGCTATTGTTTATTTCTCAGGGCCAATCCTGTTTCTTGGAGTGCAAAGAAGCAACCTAATTCTTCTACAAAGGCCGAGTATCGTTGTCTTGCTCAAACAGCCGCTGAAATTCAATGGCTCCTCTCTCTTCTCTGAGAATTACGAATCTTGCTCCCACGCACTTCCGTATTGTGGTGCAACAATATCTCTGCCATTGCTCTAACTCAAAATCCAATTTTTCATAGTCACACTAAACACATTGAAATAGATTATCACTATGTCCGTGAATTGGTGGGTCACTAGTTACTTGACATTCGTTACATCAACACCTATGATCAAATCGTGGACATCTTCACCAAAGGACTTATCATTAGCACGGGTTTGTCTTTTACGGTCCAAGCTTCATATTGTTAACAATGCTTCGCTTGCGGGAGAGTGATAATGTTCTTAGTTAGCAATCTTATCTCTTGTATCTAATTTAAGACACTGTTGATATTGTTCCTATAATTTCTCTACTTACCTTAAGCATCCTTAATCATCCCTAATTTAGGGCTCTTGTAATATCTTTATATACAGCCTGTACAATAGAGATCAAAATACAACGATAATAGAAACTACAATTTCTTCAGCTAGCATCTGTATGCAAGTGTGTATGAGTACCTCAATAAGGGTGACTTGAATGTAATCCTTAACATGAGGAAAACGTTCACGGATGTCTTTCATGATAAAATCGCTTAATTCATCACTGAACTCCACCCCAATTGGTCCACCTCCAATGACAATATAGTGTAAAAGGCATTTCCTCTCTTCTTCTTATATGCCTATAAGATACAGAGAAATGAAGCCGTAAAATCTTGCCGATCATTAATTATTGAAAATGTGGAGGCGACAACAATGAGCATTTTCTTCTAATCCTGTGGCTTTGAAGGTTGCTCTTTAAGTGCAATTCATAAGGTAGGAGAATTAAAGTACCTGGATTTTCAGAGAGCATGAGGTTCAACAAAAGCTTCTTCCGGATTTCTTGGGCATGATTCACCTCACAAAGGAAGTAGGCATGTTCCTTAACACCCTCTGTACCAAAAGTCAAGGGCTCAGCTCCGGCTGCGATGACCAGCTCGTCGTATGCAACTTTAAATCGGTAAGGCTCTTGAGACAGTCTGCCGTTGCCAACCGTTTCACAGTACACCTGGTCAATATGGAATGAGATCTACCAAAAGAGACAAACAGACGGGAATTACGTAGCAGAATTGCAAAACCTAGTGTCATTTGACATTTCGTATAGGTGCATCTTCAGTTCCATCACCTTGAAGAAATGAAATTGAACCTTATCCCACTATGCAGTATGTACCTAAATCACTTTTTGACATGTCCAACAGTGTGTACAATGCATGTTGATATATGTTAGTTAGTTCACTTATCACAGACAGAATTCTCATAGCCAGGACCTCGACACAAATGCAAAAGTGTGGACAATCCATCCCAATGTTTGTCACTTAGCATATCGTAAATTTCTGATGTTTGTTTTTAGCTACTTGAAGAAGATGGAGGAAAATTCCAGTCAATCAATACATGCAAAATGAAATGGAACTGACCATATTCTTGGAGGAAAAACTATAATGAGCATCAAGATCAACATACAATAGCCAGATATTCAACTTAGTTCATGCTTGGCAGTGTCAATTCCAGTGCAGGAAGCCAAATAGAAGTACGAATTGGGAGTTGCCGCAAGAGCAGGCTGTATCCAGTTCACGGGCTCTGTGACCGAACGGAACTCCAAAGTTCCAACACATGTCGATGGAAGAAGGGGAGTGAAAACCATGTGATTTCGGGGGGAAACGCACACGATATAATATATGCTCATATCAAGCCCCTTCATAAACCGGTAAGCCGCCCACCCGGTACCAAGAACGACCACCGTTAGCTTTTCTCCGGGCTTAGTCGGTTCAAGACCTGGATATCTGTCCCACTCATATTCAGAATCGGACTCTGCCAATGCCCTCTCAGTGACAAGAAATTGATCATGTGGGGTTGTCCTAATTCCTCTGCTCCACTTACTAGCACAATCTAACTTATTCAATGGTCAAAAAAATCGCTTCTCGTGGGGACACCTTTGAAAGAAGAAAAGGGAAATGAATTCGCGAGTACTCCTCTAAAAATTTCTTCTTTTCCATCTGTAAGGCTCCCAACAGCACCTCCTGTTCTTCTCAGGTTGCTCTGAACAATTCTTGCAAATGCCAATGGGTAAAACACTAATAATTCAAATGCAAGTCAATAGCCTGGACCTTTAGGCCTATTGATGAAATTGCACCTGAGAAAAAAGAGACGCTTGGGCTTAATGCTATAAGAAAAGCAGAAAGATATAGAGAAAGACTGTGCAATCACTCCATGATATCAGGGGGAGGTAAAGACAACATGTAGAACAATTGGAGTTTGGTCCAAGCGAAATGAAGACAAGTAATTGGTGTGTGACAACCATTTCTTCAATGACTGCTGGGACAAGGACCAGAAGCCAACTTAGCTTGGGTCATCAACCGATGGCACATGCAATGAGAAAATTTCTTGTGGTTTTCTATAAGCCAATAAAAGACAACAAAAAGGCCTATATTTCTGGGAGGAAAGACATGATTTGTAACTGACTCATTCAATCAAAGGCTTGATCTTTTGTGCAACAGCCAAATTGATGATTTCAACAATCTCGTTTGACTAGATTCCAAAAATCCACAAAGTGCAAATCTCACCAAGTGTCAGCATATGCCTGGAGGTTTTCATGGGATGCCATGATCGAGAACAGTGAAAAAAGAATATCAACAGACACAAACGGTTTGCTTTCACCTGCTCGGTAATAGGATGAACACCCAGACAAAAGTAGAACAAAAGGAAAGAACAGTTCTTTTCACCGACGAACTTTATCAGTTCCTAAAGGTGCATCACATAAAGGGTCATTAGCTGAATACTGTTTGAGAGTGCATTTGTAATCCCATGTGGAATATTTATTACTCTAAGTACAGAGAGGTTAAATAAACCAAGTGCAGATCTAACCAGGGAGCTCTGCATCTAGAAACACCAACAATCAATCAATAGTGGCCCCCCTAACGATGTAAATGCGAATGGCCAGTAACCCCAAAAGACAGCGACAAAGAAAAGTCAGCCCTTCTTGTTTAGGATCCGGTCCTTTGAAAATCCTCAATCGGCATAGAAAAACTCAGGACGTTTCATCAGGTTCAAGGACTTGTATCGGAAGCAACAAGCTTGTAAATATGCATGGACATCGACAAAGTCACAAGTAAACGAGCATTCGCAACAACCACCTGGTAACACCACTACAAGGTTCACTACCCGCGATCAATATTAAAAAAAACAGAGAGCTTCCCCGCTAATGCTTCATCAAAATCCGATCTTTACCGTCTCAAAAGGTCAGATGGGTCTCTACATGGTTTAGCAAGGAAAGGAACAAGGATAGCTCAGACCTTGTCAGTTCTTGAGAGCCACCACCTTATTCATCTAAAGCCATGTTACTAAGGAATTTCGCATGCCAAGGAAGGGCCAGAGGCAGCAGAGCGAATGCTTGAGCTTTTGAGCTTTCGAGCTTGAGTTGAGGCAGAGGAGAGAGAGGGTCCAATATCTCAGGAGCTTTAGACAAGGTGCAACAACCCCGGAAAAATATTGGCCGGAGCTCCAACGTGGCAAATGAGAAGGGAGAAAATATTAGCCAAAGCTCTGAGGCCAACTCAGCCAAAAACGAACCATTTATTTTGCAACACGTGTCGTAAAAGGCCCCACAAGTCAGCCTCTATCTCCCCTTCTTCCTCCCTTACCCTCTCCTCTCTCTGCACGTCTCTCTCTCTCTCTCTCTCCTCCGCCTAACCCATTTTCCCTTCTTCGATCTGAACCTTAAGCCCGACCTCAAACGCACCGCCATTGCTTCCGGCATGTTGCCTCCATCTTCGCCTGCTTCTTCTCCGACCTCCAGCGCCACCGCCTCCTGTTCAACTCCTCCCGCGTCCTCTGCGTTTGCATCCATGTCGACCCGGAGGTCGAGGTCCTATGCACGTTGACGAACCACACCTTTGAGTTCACCTCGATGTTGCCTAAGCCGACCTTGTCGACCTTGAACCAACCCAGATTTGATGTCAAGCTGAGCTCTAGATCACAAATCTAGGGCTCACTCAGCTTAAATCCAAAATCTGAGGCTCAAGTTCGCCAGGCGAACTCGAGCTCGACAATGGAGGACTGAGACGGCGATGAGGTGGTGGACTGAGACGGCGGTGAGGAGGTGGTGGTCGCGTTTGTGCTCGTCCCCGTTGGAGTGAAAGGAAGAAGAAAATAATAATAAAAAGAAAAGGAAACAGACGAGAAAAGGGTTCATGTGGAGGAGAGAGAGAAAGAGGAAGCATATAGAGAGAGAAGAGAGGGTGAGGGAGGGAGAAGGGAAGAAGAGACTAACTTGTGGGATCTTTTATGACACGTGTTGTAAAATAAATAAACTCTTTTTTTGTTAAGTTGGCCTCAGAGCTTTAGCTAATATTTTCTCACGAGAAGGAACCTCAAATTGCACCACATGTCCAACATGAGCCCAAGTTGTCAGGCCAATTTCTCCCTACTTTTCTGTCTCCTATATCCCCACTTTTCTCTCTCCCTCCTCTGCACGCTCTCTCTCACCCAACTCTCTCTCTCTTCGATTGCCAATTTTTTTTCTTTTTTGTGTGGGTTTCTATGCATTTTCAATCTGACCCATCTTAGGCCACTTTTGTCTTCATTGGCATTAGGAATCAAGGCTTCTTGGAGGGGTGTGGGTTCTCCACCTCGTCGTCCACGTTGCCAAAAACCGCTAACTGGAGGGAGAACTCCAGGAGTGCCAATGTCACGATCAAATTTTTCGGGTGATCCACCTAAGATTTGGTTAATAGATTGTTAATCATAGACTTAAATTAGATTCTCCCAAGTCCATACTAATTCGTGACTTAAGTTTAAAGTTTTTAACATGCAAATAAATTTTATTTATGAGTCACCACTAATCAGTTTATAGTAGACCAATTAAACATCTAATTAAAATAATTGGAGAATTATTTTACTCTTACAAACCAAAGACTTTGTGTACAAGGATTTAGTTATACTAGATTTCTCTAATACCCTTTCGGTATCATTTTTTTTCTAATTTTCAAAAAAAATTTCAAGCGACTTTTGATTGATTTTAAATCAATTTCCCTAATATGTGTAAGGTGATCATGCGAGTCGCAATCCACCAATTTAACACTCAAAAAAGCAAATAAAAAAAATGCAAGACTTATCTCGTAGAAGAACGAAAAGATCTGCAATATTAAATCAAAATTCATATCAATGGTCTAGATATGATTTTTAATTAACACACAATCTTTTTTGGTTTCATTTAATAAATGAGAATCTAATCTATATGCAATGCAATATGACCTAATTCTAATGACATGCAATTTCTAATTAAATTGACCTAATAGCAATCACTAAATGACATGCATTTCATGAATTTAATTATATATGACATGTAATGACATTTTTTGTGTTTTCTTAATAAATGTGCAATCTATCATAGAAAATGGAATTAATTTATCATAAGACATTTTTTTGTATTTTTTATGAAATTCGAAATTAGAAAAATGTGAAAATTATCTAACTAAATTAAGATCCTATCCAACTTATATTAAGGATTATGTCAAGCTAAACCCTAATTTAAACTAAGATATTATCTTAACTTAGCAATCTCTGACCTAAATGCAGTCTATCTAAACTTATAAAATATTATCTAGAATTAAACCATCCTAATATGCAATGACGTGCAAAGAATGCTCTAATTATAATTTTTCTTCTTCTTTTCTTTTAGAAGAATTTGAAATCAAAATTAGCAAATAATTAAACGTGCAATTTAATTCAATGAAACGAAAATCTAACATCCTAAATTTATGCTTTTGGTATTTTCTATTTTTAAAAGTTCGAAATAATAAAATTCACACCCTAAACATGCAAGATAACCCTAAAGCATGCAATATTCTAACTCAAACATATTTCAAGATAAATAAAGCAATCAAGACAAGCCAAGCCATTCAAAATCACCAAAGATATCATACATTGTTTAAATTAAGGGATAATATTTCGCTAGTAAAATTGATAAATTGATCTTAAGCCTTGAAGATGAAAATATCAATTTTAGTCCCGCTTAATAAATTATTTCATCTAAAGCCTTATAGATGAAATCAAAAATCCAGCGTGGTTGCGGATCGGGTGATATGTTGGAATTTCAATCTTGCATTAAGAAATATTTCAAATAAAAAAAAAAAGAAACATCAAAAAGTAAAATAAGATAAAATAAATCTACTAAATAAATCTACCTAATAAAATAATGAAATCTACCTAAATTTGAATTTTCTAAAAAAAAATCAAATCGAGACGGGCCACGAAGGAGGCTCAACGCGGCTAAGGATGGTGCAAGGGCAGCGGCTTGGGGTGTCACTGGTCTCCGTCGGTCGAAGGTCTCGGTGGTTGGAGCTCCGGCGAGATCCGGTGAAGGTAGACCTGCAACAAAACAGGGGATTCGCTCGGGCAGTAGCTGATGGTGCGGCGAGGCAGCAGCAGGCTCGGATCGGGAGCAACGTCTCGTCGCTCGGGCGGAGAGCTCGGTTGGCAGGGCAGTAGGGCATCGTGGGTGGAGCTGCCGAGCGGAAGAGCTGACCGTAGGCGGACCAGTGACGAACAAACCAGGAGCAAAGTAGGGGTTGTCGCTGATCGGCACGGTGGGGCATCGGACGGTCGCACGATGGCTCGGCGTCCAAATCTAGAGCGGTGGAAGCAGCTCGGGTGAGACTCGGATCAACACAGCAGCAACTTCGCCGGAAGGAACAGAGGGCCAAACGGCAATGGATAGGATGGATCAGCTTGGTTTGCAGCGTCAGGTCACCAGTCGAAGGTCGCGGTGGTCAGATCTAGTTGCAGGAGTGGAACTCGAGCGCTGGGCTCACGGGTTGTTGAGGCGTCGCTGCTGGAATCGCAATGGCTTGAGCTGATGCAAGGGGTCAGGCGTCGTGGGGAGAAGACTTCGGGTGCGGGCATTGATTGAAGGCGGAACTTCGAGTTGCGAGCGTCTCGGTGGTGCGGACAAGGGTGTTCGCGGACAAAGGCCCGGCTGTAGGTCGCGGGCTTTGGCGGACGCGGCGACGAGCGAGTTGACTAGTAGACGCTCAGGCGTCGAGAGCAGCGAAGGCGGGCCGCAGAGCGGCGGTGGCCGGCGCAGGGAATGGGCAGTGGCGTCGATGCTGTGCAGGGGCGTGACTCCAACGACCGGCAGAAAATCAACATGCTAAAGAAGAAGACCAGTTTTCTTCTTTCTTTTCCTCTTTTTTTCACTGAGAAGTCGCCTCACGCGTCCCCTCTCTCTGCTGCACTATTGCTGTCCCCTTCTGCTGGCTTTTACGCTTTTCTTTTTGTATTGATCAGTCCGAGGAACAAAGGAAGACACCTAAAAACCCTAAAAACCAAAGAGAGAATTTTCTTCCTCTTTTGTCTTCAGTTTTTTTTTTATCTCCTCCCAACGAAAGATGATCTTTCCTCTCAATGGCCATGTATTCAATATGCGTGGCCTCCTGAAACCTACGCAAACAACTTATTTATAAGTCTAGAATTAGGGTATTAATTTTTTTTCCAAATTCATATCCACGAAGATTCTTTTTCCAAACGCAATATTTGATTTTCACATTTGCCCTAAAAATTCATCATATACTGTAAAAATTTCAAATTCCTATTTTTCACGGGATTAATTTTTGGGCCAATTTTGCTCACTTCGTGGGCTTAATCTAGCTTGCCAAATTAAAGCTCAAAACCACTAATTCGAACCCATCCACCATCGGTCCAATAAATAAATGCAAAAAATGTAAATTAAAGATAAATGCATCTAAATTTATATGCTATGTAATTAATATTTTTTTCAAGAATAAAATTAACCCCTAATTTTTTTAATGTGATAAATGACCAAACGGATCGCAAAATTTAGATGTCAACAGCAAAGCATGTTCGATTGAACTCGTAGTGCCCGGCTTTGTGTGTGAGTTGACCCCATGCCTTTCGAGACACTCACCCCATTACTAGTTGAGGCGGTGGCGACGACGACCGTCGAGGAGGCAGGAGTTAGGGCCTCATAATGGCACCACTTGTGCCCGTTGAGAGCTTGGCTAGTGAGGAAGCTCTTGTGGCAGATTGAGCACTCACGCACCTTCCCGAACATGTCGGAGGAGGTAGTCACTGCAGAGGTCAAGGTGGCCGGTTGTTTGTCCACGCACGACAAAGAGTAGGTGTACTAGGGAGAGATAAGATAGAGGGGGGAGAGAGAGAGCATGCAAAGGAGGCAAAAAAGAGAGAGAGAGAGAGAGAGAGAGAAGTGGGGAGAGAGAAGAGAGAGGAGACAGAACGTGCAGGGAGGCAGAAGAGAGAGTGCAGCAAGGAGAGAGAGGAGAGAGAGAGGACATAAGAGAGAGAAGAGATAGCTTGATAGCTTGGGCCCACACGTGACATGTATTGCGTTCTCAAGGTCTTTTTATTTGCCAACGTGGCAAATAAGATATACCCAATATTTTTCTCACAATCCTGAGCTATATATACGAGAAAATATTAGGTTGTTGCCATGTCAATTCCGCATAAGCCCATTTAACGGGCAACAAGTGTCGCGTTCAGGGCCTACCCCTACATCTCCCTCTCCCCCTCTCTTTCTTTTCGAAATACTCTCTCAGTCCTCTTGAGACCCCACTGACTGCCGCCATCCTAAGCTCGAACCCGCTTGCCTCTGAGGCATCGCCTCCGTCTTCACCCACTTCTTCTCCGACCTCCATTGTCGCCGCGCCTCCTCCCAATCTGACTCCTCCTGCGCCCCTTGCGTCAGTGGAGGTCAAGGCCACCCGCCACGTCAACGAAGCGGTGCCATCGCATATCGTGATAACCTGAATTTTCAAATCTCATTTCGATTAAATAAATCGGGCATTTCATCGACGTGCTTATAGTGTTATTTACTGAGCTGATCACTCATGAGATAACTGGATTATCTGGAGAAGCAATTAAGGAATTTAAGGGCAATTAGACTTGAAAATTTGACTAGGAATTGACTACTAAACCATGTTGATCTGCAAGGATCATTATGACACTATTAAAATCGATCAAAGACCGGAGATAGGTCGATTCGATTGAGATATGTGATCAAAGCGTGGGTGAATCCACCTAATTACAAAATACATGTTGATCGGCACTAGAACGATTTTTCTGTCATTTTGGTACCCGGTGCTTGTAATTAAAATCTCTAGATTTTCACGACAACCAAGAGTCGTCAATGTGTTGAAGATGAACATTGTGACTCAAGATAAATCGATCATGGGTCAATTGTACTAAAAATTCCTAAAAACTATCCGATAGACTAGGACACGCTAAAAGCACATCGGAGTGAAATTAACCGTGAATTTGAACCCGATTTCAGAAATTGAAAGTTATGTGGTATTACAAGCTATTTTAGGAACGTCGCCATCTTCCAAAGATTTTTCAGAGATTCCGGTATTTTTACGAAAAATCATTGGACGTCACGGAAAAGTTAGTGAAA
Source organism: Eucalyptus leucophloia subsp. euroa (assembly GCA_017140325.1). NCBI lineage: Eukaryota > Viridiplantae > Streptophyta > Magnoliopsida > Myrtales > Myrtaceae > Eucalyptus > Eucalyptus leucophloia. The sequence continues at coordinate 45,452,113 of CM029472.1, forward strand.
ATTTGTACGGGCCAAATTAAGGAAATTTGACTTCCAAGCCGAGCCTTTGAGTGTCGAGAGACTTATAGAAAATTATATGGGATTTTTCTTTTACGAAATTGGACTTGAAGTTGAGAAATTGAAGATGAAATTGAAATATAAACTAAAGGAAATTCGGAGTTTAGAGGGGGGTGCATTATTTTCTTCAAAATTGAGTTTATTGTGGATTATTCTTGATGGAAAGTAATGGAGGACAAAAGGGATAAGCTTGGGAGACTTTTAGGCATCTAATGATGATTTAGATTTTTTTCATCTTGGACTTTTTCTCCTAATTTTCCTTTCTCTTCGTGCGACGCCCTCTGCTCCTACCTCTCTTTCGGACTTTTTCTCCTAATTTTCCTTTCCCTTCGTGCGACGCCCTCTGCTCCTACCTCTCTTTCATTCTCATGTCTTCCCTGCGTCTTCATCTTCATTCCTTCTCCGAAAACGAAGCCCCACCATTGAAATTCTCTGCCACACGCCCACACCTCCACCCCTCTGCACGCCACTTCTCCAACCTTGGTCAACAAAATCCATAAACCCCCCCCCCCCTGTTGACCCTTGTGCGGCAGCTCCAAGCCGCGTGGCCTTCTCCAGTTTGTGGCTATCAAAATTTCAGCCGCCACGCCCGAAGACCTCTCTCTCCCTGCTCCATCTTCGACCGTCTGCCAGCGTCTCAGCTCCTGCTAGCACACCTTCACCGCCTTGCGTTTTCTTCGGTCGAACATCCAGCAGCTTCTTCGGCCAAAGTCCCCCAATTGATGGCCACCATCGTGGACTCTTCCCTTGCGGTAACGAGTGGACGCTAGCAGCAGCTTCTTTGCTGCGTCTCCTTAGTGCGCGCCGGTCCACGCTCGAGCAAGCAGCCCACGCCAACGCTGTCTTCAGTTTGTCTCGGCCCAGTTCGCAGCTGCCCAGCACCTTCAGCCTGTCTCCATTTCTTCAGCCTGTGAGTTCAGTGAGGCCTACCTTCAACAGCAATTCGGGCCAAGCAGTTCTATTGTTGTTCGGCCTAGCAGCTCAGTTTTGAGGCCCAATTCCAGCAAGTCCATTGAAGCCCAAGTTTCAAGCCCATTTGAAGCCCAGCCCAAGTTGAAAACAAATCTCAGATTGGGCTGAGATTTGTCGGCCCGTTTTAGCCTGTCCAAGTCTATCGATCTTTGCCGAAAATTTGGATTTCAGCCGCCATCACGCATTTTGTCGTCGCGGTGAACCGGTTTCCGCAATTAACCGGTGAGTTTATACTCTAAACTCTTCTTTGTAGGCTAATGACGTTTAAGGGGTGTTTAGATTTATTTAATTAGGAATTAGGTGGCTAGTTAGATTAAATTAAAAATTTAAATACTTAATTGAGCATGTTAGGTGGTTAGCATGGTTTAGATAAGGCCTAGATAAACAGCATTATTCATCTAGAAGGGTTTGGGAATTTTCCGAGTCCGTATTGGTATTTAATTTAATAATTTTGGCTTATGTTAGTATTTTTAGAAATTAAATTTAATTAATTAATTTTCGATATTAATTAATTTTCTGGAAATTAGGCGGGATAGCCAATGACCGGAATTTTGTGCTAATTTCAACGGTGTGGTTAAATTTTGCAATTGAGTGTTAAATTATGCAAATTGAGTGCTAATTTAATTTTTGGCATTTAATTTAAAAATTTGTGAATTTCCATTATTTGTTCAAAAAATCCTAGGTGTCACATTTTGACGCCAAAAATGATTTTAAGTATTGTATAAAATAGTAGGATTTTAAAAAAGAAAGAATGTCAATTTTTCTGGGTCAAGTTGATCGTGTACCCACACACGAATATTTTCAAGTGTATTTCTAATACGAAGAAAAAGGCTAGGTTCATCATTTTAATTGAAGCATTTGAGTGCAATACACAATGCCCTGAGCCATATTTGAGTAATCATGTGATGGTTAAGAGAAATCATCACGGGTTGTTAAGCTAGACGTTATCCTTATTTGGGATATCCCCTGGACAACGAGAAGCCAATCGCAGTAAATTTTGGACCCTATGCTCCTTCGAGAAAGCCATCTGATAAAAAGACGTGCCGTGCTCAATGGGGTGAGACGATGTCTAGCAATGCCAGAAGACAACCGAACAGAGAATAGGCTGTGCTATATGCCAAGATCAAAACTAGGAACGCATGTTTAATTGAGTTCAATATTTGGCCCTATAATCAGGATTCCTGTGCTTACTTGAGAATTTCAATATGGCGTTCCAGTTAATTGAGCTTGGTTGTTGCTCATGCTTTCATGCTATCTAAGTTATAAATTGTATTGACCTACAGGGTGGATCTGAGGTCAAGGTAAGGCTCTATGATTGCATGGTTGCATGATTAAAGTGCTTCTAGGCGTATTTCCCTCCTAATCGTGGTTTAGAGCATGGACTTGCTGAGACATTGTCTCACTGGTTATTGTATAACCATTTTCAGGGCCGTCGAGTGGAGGACCTAGAGCTGAAAGGAGATGAACAGAAGCATAGGTCAGTTAGGACCGCTTCTTTTTGGAAGACTAGTCTTTTGTAGTCTTTTGACCTTAGCCTTTTGTACATGACTCAATGTATATATAAAAGCATGTTTGTTTGTGAATATGTTGTCCCGCTTTTCTATCCCGAGATCATTATTGTCAGGAGATTTATTTTCACTTCCGCATGCACAATAAAATGAAAGAGTTAGCAACTCGTCCTGGGAAGTCGCAAAATTTTATCAACCATAGAGGGATGGGCACATGCTTGAGGTTCGGGGCGTAACAGCCTCACCCACTGTCTCCACCGACTGCTTAGATCCAAAATCCAGGGCTCGAGCTCAATGACGAAGGACCGGGACGGCGGTGAGACGGTGGTGGAAGGCGATTGACGGGGGTTGAAGTTGATGGCAAGTCTGAGTTAATGTACATTTGTTGTCGTCACAGTGGAATGAAGGGAAGAGGATTAAGAGAAAAAAAAAGAAAATGAAGAAAAAAAGTAAAAGGATATAATTGAAGAGAGAAAGGATGGAGAAAATATTGGGTACGTCTCGTGCTCCATTGTGGCAAATAAGAAGCCACCTAAAATCGCGCCACATGTCCAACGTGGACCCACGTTGTCAGTCAATTTTTTTCTCACTTTTCTCTCTCCTCTCTCTTCTCTCTCCCTCCTCTGCATGCTCTCTCGCCCGACTTTCTCTCTTCGCCACAGTTTCTCTTCACCGGCATGAACGAATAGCCGGCCACCTCAACCTTCGGTCTTCGATTTCTCTCTTCCCATTTCAATTCCGATCACTGGTTTTTTTCAAGTGGGTTTCTATGTGTTTCTCTCCTCTCTCCCCACTTTTCTCTCTCTTCTCTCTTCTCTCTCCCTCCTCTGCACGCTCTCTTGCTCGACTCTCTCTCTTCGCCACGTTTCTCTTCACCAGCGCAAACGAACAGCCGACCACGTCGACCTCCGACCTCGGGTTTCAATTATGATCACTAGTTTTTTCGTGTGGGTTTCTATGCGTTTCCGGCCACTTTTATCTTCACCGGCGCTAGGAATTGGGGCTTCTTGGAGGGTGTGGGTTCTCTACCTCCTCATCCACGTTACTAGAGACCACCAACTAGGGGCAGAACTCCAGGAGTGCTAGGATGTTTAGATCGAACTCTCGGTGCCCTTGGCTCTGCGTGTGAGTTGACCCCGCGCCCTCCGAGATGCTCACCCCATTGGCAGTTTTCCAGACATGCTGGAGGAGGTGCTCACCGTAGAGGTCGAGGTGGCCGATTGTTCGTCCACGCCGGCGAAGAGAAACTACGGTGAAGAGAGAGAGTCGGGCAACAAAGCGTCTAGAGGAGGGAGAGAGAAGAGAGAGAAGAGAGAAAAGTAAGAAGAAAATGGCTAACAACGTGGACCCACGTTGAACATGTGGCACAATTTGAGGAGGCTTCTTATTTGCCACGTTGGAGCACAAGGCGTACCTAATATTTTCTCGAAAGGATGGGGGGTTTCTAATGGGTGGGTCTGAATGTGACATGTGTCGACTATTGAATGGTTTTGTATAGGATTGACGTGGCATTACTCATGCACTGGAATGATATGAAACAATGAAGAAATGGTAAGACGATGGAAGAAAATCAAAGGAACTAGGCGGAGGGAGCAAGAGTGAGATTGATCTTGGATCGTCAGGTTAGAAAAGAAATAGTCCTTTGATGCTAAATTTCCCTTTTCTTCAAAATATCAAATTTAATCTCAATATCATATGAAATCTTATGAAGAGAGTTCATGAATTTTAACTCAATGATTTGCCTCACTACAGTCAAAGGAGTTTTCCTCTTGACCCAGTAACAGGCGCTCCAAGGGGCCAAGTATCAAGACCAAGCATGCATAGAAAGTCATCTTTTATTCTGAGGGTTATTTATTCACTTATACCGTCAAGGAAAGTATGATGTACAACTCGCTAAAACTTCGCGTACCATTCATGAAAAAAGAAGAAGTAAATGGGAGGGTAATTATGGGACTTTCACCTCCTTATTCCCTCCCCCCTAACCAAAATCACGAGGTCAAAAGTGAGGGAGACAATGTTATGGCACTCCAGGGGTCCATACGTCGAAAAAGGCATAAGAATGCTTCAAGTGCCATAACTTTACACAAAAATGACACTTAAGCCGCCATAACTTATAAAAAGCGTACACTTAAGTACTACATTTGAAGAAAAACGGATCACTTGAGTGCCACTCAAGCTAAAGTTTAGTCAAAACGCCAACGTGGCATTTTTCGGGCGAACTAAGCCCAAAACGACGCCATTTTGCACACGGACATAGCCAAATAATGCAAAAACAGCGTCGTTTTCGTTTTGGGCGACATAACTAAAAAAATTTTAAAAAAATAATTTTAAAATTAAATTTAGTTAAAATATTTTTTTAAAAAGAAAAGGGGGAGGCGGCTGCCCCGCCGCCGCCGCCACCTCCCCCTTCCTTTTTTTCTAATATTTTAACTAAATTTAATTTTAAAATTATTATTTTTTAATATTTTAACTAAATTTAAATTTAAAATTATTATTTTTTTACCACGTTAGCCCAAAACGATACCGTTTTTGCATTATTTCGTGGCGTCGCGCATGCAAAACAACATCGTTTTGGGCTCAATTCGCCGGAAAAATGTCACGTCGGCGTTTTGGCCGGACTTTAGCCTGGAGCAGACTCAAGTGATCTCTTTTACTCCGATTTTAAGACTTAAGTGTATTTTCATAAGTTATGAGACATGTGTCCCTTTACGCAAAGTTGAGAAGTTATGACTCCGGGTCCGCACGTCCCAAGAAAAAGATATTTGGTTTGCCAATGAGAGAAGACACTTCATTCCAATGAATCTTGTTACTTAATAATAATTTTTATTAAATACGTCCAGAAAAGTACGGTATCAATTGAGAATCCGCGTATCTACAATACTATCAAATGAATATCAACCCAAACTTAGAAAGATTTGACAAAATATAATCATATATTGCAACTAATCATCAAGTGAAAAGATTCATAAGAATTTAAAAAAGAAAGAAAAAAGAAAAACAAGTGCAACCTTGGGACAAACAATATGATGAACTTTTGTGTTATGCATTGCAATAAATTTCATCATTGATTACTAAACAAAATAGAAGATGAAAATCCGATTGCAACTCCATAGTTAGATGGAGCTTTCGGACTCAAATGAAGGCAAAGAGGAGACACTAGGAAGCTTCCCACAATCATATTCTGTAATACCATTCACTACTCTACCCAAGAGGAGCCCATAGAATATGACATCTCTTAGGAACCTCATGAATCGACTAGACCCATCTTGTTGCACCCATCCCGACAAGTACGATGCTGTGATCAGTGTCGCCGCCCTCAATCTCCTCTCCTTTGCGTACCTCTCTATAGCAAATCCGATGTCTTCGGTCACCAGTTTGCTGTGCTTGGCAATTGAGTTCCCGAGGTGCCTACCCAATGCCACCGCGTCCTCGAGAGCCGAACATCCTCCCTGTCCCAAGTCGGGAGTCATCGGGTGCATAGCGTCTCCAGCCACCGTGACGCTTGATCGGACGAGGTTTCCGAACAGGATGTCCCAAGGATATCGGAACATTAGTGGCGCCCATGTCAAACTCGAAAGATCGGAGTGCTTGACGACATCGAGGTACACGGGCGGGAAGTCCTTCGCCAAATTTTCCATCACCTCCCTTTGTATCATTTCTGGATCTGCTCCTTTTTCCATACCTTTATGAATGGAAGCGTTAGGGACCAAGGAGGATTAATAAGCTAGTATTGAAGGAGCCATCGTGGTTGGGAATCTCAGCGGAAGATAAAATGTAGTATACATGGTACCTTTAGGAGGACACGTGGCCACGAAGAACCAATACAGTTCCTTATCATTGAGAGCAATAAAACCTGCCCTCTTGCCCACATCCACAAATTGTTGAAGCACCTGAACATGGTCAAAACCATGACCTCTTGGGAACACAGACAACCCGCGCACTGCCGACCGGCCTGAATAGACCGGCGGGCGAAGTCCAAGCCAACGGGCCACAATAGAGTGCACGCCATCGCATCCTATAACAACCTACATGTATAATACTTTCAGTGTGGATAAGTTAAAGTCAATAAGTTATCTCATCATATTTGAAATCAAAAGAAGGTTCTCTAGAAATTGTAGGGAACCTTAGACTTTATGATGGTTCCATCATCGAGCATGACAATACAAGTGGACAAGCCGTGTTCTACTTGGGTTTCGATGGAGGTTATCTTGGAAGAGAATCGAATGCTATTTGGAGGAAGCTCCTCAGCCAGAACTTCCAACAAGACTTTTCGATGGACTGCTCTTGGTTGGGCTCCATTCCTGCTCAATCCAGATGGAATGATTTTCTATCTTTGGAGTACGAAATGACATGCATAAAATAATAACATTTGTTGTGGGAGAAAAAAAACACAGTCGAAGTATAAGATAAATAGGACAAGAAAATAAATTGAATATTGAATTTACATGACTCAGTCAGTAAGATCTACTGCACACGAAAAATGGCACAAGACCCACAAACGAAAATTATAATTACAATTAAATTATTTAAACACTCGCATAATTCTCTCAATGGGGGTTGCTCTTCACGAAAAAGACTCCTTATATAGAAAAGAATTAGATCCAAAATAATAAATTTCTTGTGGAATCTTACTTAATCTAGGAACCTAGTTGGATCGAGTTCTCTTTACAGGTCTCAAATTCTAGACATATTTTCAACAACATAATAGAATAAATTACCCAATTCTATCTAACAAAAGGAGTATTATATTTTTAAACTCTATTATTGAAGATCTTCTTAAAAGATGAGTTGTCAAAATAGGGGCTATTAGTCCCATTCATGGTATATTTCCGACGGTCATTTGTATCATTTTGTGCAAAATAAAACATATAGTAACCAATTACAAGAAATTAATCAGTCTGAAACATTAAACGGTAAATTAAGGAAACAAAGATGATGGAAAGGTAGGTAGCATATATGAGAGGAAATTTGAGATTCACCTGTTGCCTGGATAATGCACTTCTTTAATCGATTTAGTATTGACATCAGTTATGTATCCCCTGAACAAGTACCCAAAAAAAAAAATTAGTAAGTAAAATTATTTTCTTTCATCATTGAGAAATTGTAGGACAGATCAAGGTCCAGCACCCTGGATCAGTAACTGATTTAAGAAGCTCCCAAAACGGCGAATCCTAAAATCAATTTAACAAAGTACAAAACCAATGTAGAGCTTATCTTTCTATACAGTATATCTTGCTTGAAAAGCCTATTGCTCTTTCTCACTGATATTGCAGTTTTTCCCTTCATTTGATGAATATCTAATTAGCTATTTTATTCTAAGCACTAATCGCATTAGCAACCTCAATAGGCAAATTTCACGGTGCACTTTACAACTGGCGATGACCTCAATTTTCATGATTTTTTCCCCATGGAAGATGTAAAACCACTTTTTGACCAATTTTTTTAATACCTAACGAACATCGTTTGCAAATAACCCAAAAAAAAAAATCATTAATGATCGAAATGAAAGTTCATGAACTTAATTGCATCATATGAAGATCTAGTCACTGCGATTGAAATGCGTTCGGATTTTTTCAACTACTTTTCACTATAAAGTTGATTTACTTTTAGTTGGTTTTATCCCCAACGAGCTAGCACAAGATTAGGAGTATTTAACATCTTCTAAAAGATGCTTACACTAATTCAGCATTCATCAACTCTGAGTGCTGTCATCTTTAATAGCAGAGAAATCACTCATTTAACTCTCGATCTGTACATGATTGTTGAACTAAAGATTAGATCGAGTTTTAATACTTCGAAATGATAAAACATTCTACAATAATCAGACGTCTAGTTTCAAGTGCAAAGAGCGGACAAGGACCTCACCTTGCCATAGGAGCGTACAGGGCAGCGAGCTTGTCCGAAACGCCGAGTGCATCGAGCGCAACCCACGCATTAGCAAAGAGACCGAGAGCCGCACCGGCCGTTCGGAGCTCCTCCGATCTCTCAAGGACGAGGGCTCGGACACCGACCTTCTTAAGGGCCACCGCCGTCGCCAGACCTGCGATGCCGGCACCGACTATCACCACCTCCTCCATGTATGGTCGTGTTCTACTTCGAGCTTGTGAGAGTGCGCACGTGTGCTTTTTGTGTTTTATTCGGATAAGGAATCCTTATCTTGTGGTCGCTATTTATGGAGTGGTAAACTTGTCGTCTTTTGATAATTACGTCCCTGCTTACGCATGCTACAGAAGCATCACTAAATGAAAATTACAGCCACAGGATGGAGGGCAATGATTGAACGCAACGTGAGCCATTTCCAGAAAATTTCGGTTTTTATTTCAAAAAGAGTGAAATTAAAATTTCCAACCTGGATATAGACTTCTCAAATTCATTGGTTTTTCCAGTTCTCTTCGGTTCTTTTCTTTATTTTACTAAGCTTTCGCTCTTGTAAGGTGGATTTGAACTTGCTATGTTGGGTTTAGCTATATGACATCCGTAAGTTTAGAACGTGTTCCTTTTTAAGCTTTAAATTTTCTGATTGACAGTACGAGGGACTTCAGATTTTTCATATTTGCCAATTTCGAGCTTGGTCTTTATTAAGGAGTCTTACGTGAGGGGCTGGCTTTCATTTAATAAATTTTTCGTGACAAAGAGCATTTTGGATACTTCAGTTGCAGAAAATCTTTTTTGGTGAAAATTCCAGCAGCAACGTCAGTGTTTGCGTCAAATGCCCAAACGTCCTCTGTTGACCATACGATCGACTAGCCGTCCTCTATCACGGCTGCTATAAACCAGGATGAATTCAAAGAGGCCTATTTTGAATTGAGGCGAGCTACTTTTATCCTCTATACAAATAAATTCACTCTTTTTTTTTCTCGATAAACCAAATCGGCTTTAGTGGTTTCCATATATGCACAGTTTCATTTAACTTCACTATTTCCCTTTTATGATTTTCCGTTGAAGTCAAACTGATGATGTAAAGGTGGTTAGAAATTATCGAGCTTAGTTAACTAGCTAATGGATTAAGCCTTGAATTGCCGGTTATTTGTGTAAACCTAGACAATAAACCTTACACAAAATATCTTTGAATCAAGATTGATTTTTAGTTGTGTTCACTCTTTCAGCCTTGAACTTCTCAGAATTTATGCGTATCTTAAAAAAACTAGCCTTTAAATAGTTTCATAGAGTTAACCTACTCTATGTTAGAAAAATTCCTTATAATGTTTTGAAGATGATAAAATAAATCAAAAGCTATTAACGTGTTTAATTATTGAGTAATAAACTATGCTGATGATAGAACATGTAAATGATATTATCAAAGTCTATACTTAGAAGAATCAGAAGACTGAACGTAACACATGTCCAAAGCCTATTCTGAAGATTTTCATACTTCTGTGTCAAAATCTGAAGACTACCAGACTTTAGTGTCAAAATCTATTCTACATCGAAGTTTTTCACTCGACAAATTCCAAACCGAACATGAACGAAAAACCAAAAACAGACTCTATGTTGAAGTTGAACTTATCCAAACCGTGTTCGAGACCTTAAAGCTAAATCTGTTCAAAAGCAAAATATGTTTAGACCTAGATTGTAAAGTTTATTGCTCTTCAGACTCAGTTTCAAAAGTTTGTTATTATTCAAACTCAGGTTAAAAGTAAAGGTTTTCACTGTGTTTAGTAAAATTTATTTTTACACATATTCACCCCCCTCTAGGTACTTATACTAGTACTTTCAATTGGTATCAGAGCCAAGTGCTCGGTTTATAAAAGTGTTTTTACTTTTGAGCTAAAAATCTTCTATAACTAGTATCTTGGCACCAGGACTTATGGAATGGCAAATCAACACCAAGCCGTCATATTTTGATAGAAAGAAATACAACGAGTGAAAGAACAAAATGAAAGCATTACTAGGATCCAAAGATCCCTTGCAATGAGATGGTGTGGAAAGAGGAATCAATCCCACTGTTGCGTTTACATCACATAAGAATGGTGAAGACAAAGAAACCAAACTCTTTGCTCCTATGTCTCGGATGGAATTGTCCAAAAGAGAAGCTCTTGATGCAAAAGCCATTTATTCTTTATATTGTGCATTGTCTCATATTGGATATAACAGAATATCTTCATGTGAAACAGTAAAAGAAGTTTGGGATAGACTTCATGTTACATATGAAGGGACTAATTGTGTAAAAGAGACAAAAGTAAACTTCCTACTTGGCAAATATGAATCCTTCAAGATGAAGTAAAGAGAGTCGATTGGAGATATACTCAGCTACTTTACAGAAATTGTAAATGGTTTGGCATATCAAGGTCATCTAATTTCTTCCCAAATGAAGGTCGTCTCTCTAAAAATTGGAACCATGTCAAGACCTCAATCCGTGAGACTCAAAGGATTATGCCACTCTCTGTTGATGAATTGATTAGCACTCTTCAATCCTACGAAGTGGAACAAATTGTTGATGAAGATCTCGAAGGTAAGAAGTCCATCGCTTTAATATCTAACGCTGATTTTGATGATACAAAGTCAAAAAATGAAAAGGACGACGAAGAACTTGCTTTTATGATCAAGAAATTCAAAAAGCTGAGTAGAAAAGGAAGGGAATTCAGTGAAAGAAGACGATACAAGCAAAATGGCCAAAAAAGAATAATAAAAGAAGATGATGAGCAAGGAAATATATACTTGATGGCACATTCAGAATTTGAGTCTGACTTAGATACAGACTCAGATGAGGAAATCGAGGCAAGTCATTCAGCAATTCTTATCAAAGTTCTTAAATATATAAATCAAGCTTTGCTCAAATCTCAAATCTTCTCTTAAAGAATCTTCGAACTTAAAAATGAAAATTCTTGGCTTAGGCAACATGATCTTTCTAGAAAAGAAAAGTTTGAAATTTTGCAACAATATTTTATACAAACAAAAGAAAGTCAAGATTTACTTGTCAAAGAAAATGATTCTTTAAAAAATAAATTTTCAAATGGATAAAAAACATTAAAGCATATTATTTCCATACAAGTACCTTACTATAATAAGTCGGGACTTGATTTCAATAAAGAAAGTGATTCTCTAATTGATTTTCTTAAAGTCAATGAGAGACTTAAACAAAGACCTCCAAAGGCATTTTAGAAAAATCATTTTCAAAAAAAGTTTGTAAAACCTGTTGGTGGAAATGCCCTCAAGTGTTCAAATTGTGGAGATTCAGAACACTTTGAGAAAGAATATCCTAAAGTCTTGAGATTTATTAAGAAAGATTGGATAAAACAAGCATACTCTACTAACTTTCATGGACCCAAGAAAAAATGGGTAACAAAGAAAATGTAAGTTGTTTTTGCAGGATATAAAGAATAAAGGAAAAGAAGAACTTGGTAATGAATGCATTTTTTTTATTTGGGCACATAATTCTCATTATGCTTGGTATTCGATATATCCTTGCTTGATTGGGATTTTATTCTTTGATTTGTTTTATTGAAGAAAGAATCGTGTGATTTATTTTTCTGATTCGTGAGTTGAGATTTAATATAATATGTGTGATCATTTTTGATATCCTACTTAGAGACAATTGAGTTTATTTGGTTTAATTTTATGCTTTCAGATTTTGTCATATTTTGCAAATTGAAAATATGTTTTATGTTATATTAATTTATTATGCAAGATATTCTTTAGATACTCAAGGATTTTATTCACTCTGTTTTTATCGTACTATGACTAAGTGAGAATTCATTTTTCAAAATATCATTGTGCATAATATTCTTTCTTTGAATACTTTATTATGATGAATTAAGAAAGAATATTTGTTTATCTATGGAAATTTTCTATTTTACTCTAACGAAATGAAAGGATCCAAATTGATGGATACCAAAAAGGAAAATGAGTTGATTGCAAGAAATTCAATAAGGCAAGAATGATTGTGAATCTACATAATTTTTGGTACAATAAGAAAAGAATCTCAAGCAAAGATTGGTAATGATTTTTTCCTTTTTTTTTTTAGTATATTTCAAACATATACCATGGGTAAGAGAACATTTTCTATCATCCCGCATTATAAATTTCTACGTGCATTTATCATAATTTTAGATGATTGTTTATTATATTGCAAATATCTTTTGTCATAAATATAAGGCATTGCAATTTTGGCACGTGAGAAATATTGAATTTCTTTTTGCAAAATGCACCAATAATATATTTTTGAGTTTTACGCTCAAGCAAATTCCTTTGATCTTGAAAGATATTATTGCATATTCATGGATATTCTTGTTATATTCTTAAAAGATATCTTATATCTAGCAAATTTGATCCGCAAATCAAATGAAGATATTACGTGACGTTTTTTTGCTAAGATTATTATCTATTATCCAAGATTTTGCAGGTGGCAATAAAATCTTTCATATGTGAAGCTTGATCAAAATATTTTAGAGATTCTATACTATCATTTGGAGGTTCAAAAATTATATTTTTTGTGTAAAATTTTTGCTTATTAAGGCAATCCCTTATGCGGCATACAAAAGGTTGAATAGTTGTGAATTTTAATAATTGATAATTTTATATATGCTATTCAATTTATTTATTTAAAGAAATGGCATTATATATTATGTAGATATTATTACAGCTTATTTGTGCAAAAAGTTCGTTAAGTTTATGCATATTGAATTCATGAAGAACTTGATTGAAGAAAATAAATTTTTGCCTCGAATTTCAACATACAAATGATCATTGTGGATATTGTTGCTACAAAGGGAATAATGGAAAAATATTCCGTTCAACGTGCACAAGTAACAATTGTTTCTATTCGCTAATAGTCATGATGACAAGGGGAGAAAGCAAATCCAAGAAAAAGGAAAGAATCGTGATCATCTTAAAAAGGCAACAAATAGAGGGGAAGCTTTGATCAATTATGAAAAAATCTTTTTGGATTGATCATGATCTTGTTATGGAATGAAGGAAAAGATGAATGCCTCAGAATTTAAGTTCTACAAAATTCGGTTAATGCATCTCTTATTACTTTTTGTCATTAACAAATCTCTTATTGATATTATCATTTTATAATGCATCCATGATTTTTATTGGATATTTGCTGATATATATGATCGAAGTGAGCTATATCGCATATCTTTAATATTTGATTTACTTTATAAAAACTGATTTTTTGGAAACGGTGTTTCATGCAAGATATTAGTTATCATTTTATATTCTCTACGTGATACTATTTCTATTATTATTACTTTCTGATTATGACAAAAGGGGGAGAAGATATGAATATGCATATGTGTTGATTGGTTGATATTATTTATTGCATAATATTAAGCTACAATTATTTTTCTATGCATTATTATGCTCAATCTATTTGCTATCTTCTGATATCCTTTTATTTAAATTAATATTTTTAAAAGTATGTTTACAAATCTACATATTCATATATTGTTTTGTCATCATAAAAAATGGGGAGATTGTTAAGGAAATCCCTAATGATGTTTTGAAGATGACAAAATAAATCAAAGGCTACTAACGTGTTTAATAGTTGAGTAATAGACTATGCAGATGATAGAACATGTAAATGATAATATCAAAGTCTATACTTGGAAGAACTAGAGGACTGAACGTAACACATGTCTAAAGTCTATTCTGAAGATTTCCAAACTTCTATGTCAAAATCTAAAAACTGCCAGACTTTAGTGTTAAAGTATGTTCTACATCAAAAGTCTGCTCACTCTGACAAATTCCAAACTAAACGTGAATGAAGAACCAAAAGACAGATTCTATGCTTAAGCTGAACTTATTCATATTGTGTTCAAACTTTAAAACTAAATATGTTCAGAAGCAGAATATATTCAAACCTAAATTGTAAAGTTTATTGCTCTTTGGATTCAGTTTCAAAAGTATGTTGTTATTCATACACAGGTTAAAAGTAAAGGTTTTCACTGTATTTTGCAGAATATATTTTTACACATATTCACTCCCCTTAAGTGTTCATACTAGCACTTTCACTCTATGTATATAGGCAAATTCCTATCAAAGGTATCCTCCCATACATTATCAGGATATTGAACTCCAGGCTATGTGAATCATTAAATGCATAGTGTATCCTTAAAACACTACAAAAAACATTGTTGTATCATAGGTATAGGAGACAATGCTCATGTTCGTAAAATTCTAAACGCAAGTGCACGTGTCGAATAAGTAATATAATGATAAGAAAAAGTATCGTATCGCGGAGATTGATGATTAATAAACAAATTAAATACTAAAATAGACTAATTCTAAAATTTATCTAACATATTAAAATATAACTAAGAATAAATTAAAAATGAAATTTGTAGACTAAATGCAGTAAATCGATAAGATAAATATGTTAAAGCATCCAATTTTACCATAACCACTAGATATGAATTTTAGATTTTGTAAATATAAAACGATATCAAACATTTGATAGCGAAATTTCATAATCTATTTATTATCCTATCTCTAGATATAGCAAACCTACTCAACATATTAATCCACTATATCTCTATGTGAATTAAAATAAACATGAGTGCATTAAAAATTATTAATATTCCCGGCTTATAATGAGTCTTTTGGATCATCTTATCATCAAAAGCTACACAAATAATATAGTATATCTTTATCCACGTTTAATTCATGGTTATACATTATAATGAGCAATTGCATATTATTACTTACCGTCTCAAACATGTACATCAGATCATTCAAGTGGCGGTCAGTCACTCAAAAGCATTAAACACAATAATATATAACTCGCATGAATGAAATCGATTTTAAAACGTAAAAATCATGAAATTTACATCATCACGGTTAGGCTACATCATAGCCCTAACAAAAAAAAAATTAGAACATAATAGAAGAAAAAAATATAAATATAAATAAAACCTAGCATCTTGAATCAAATGACAAGAATTTTGTCATCATTTTTTTCTTCTCTTCAAAATACTTTAAAAAAAAAAAACTCTGAAAAGAATGAAAAACAATCTAACCAAAACCTAGTTGCTCTCTCTCTTTCCTATTTATAAGAGATCTAAAATATCTATCTTCTAACGCTTGCAGATAACATTAAGGAACAAAATCAAGAATTTTCTGATTTGATATACATCTTCCACTGTCGCTTTTATTAGAATTTCTAATAATTGCCATTATTTTCCTTATCCTCTCAATATCTCATTATTCTGCATAAATAAGGAAAATTTAAATAATCAGAAGGAAATCCAAATATTTTCTTTAAGATATTGCATTGATTGTTGCCTAAAATAGGTAAAATAACTCTATTTTTATAGAGTTATCAAACCTCTAAACTTAACATTTTGCTAGTCCTCGAGCAACCTTCTCCATGACATCTTTTCATAATTGCTCAAATTCACAATTCAAAGAAAAACACAAATTTCATCTAAACATTGAAATCGATTTATAAGTTAAGACTAATTCTAAATATATGATCCAAGGGTGTGTGTGAGAGTCCCCATCTTTTTTTGAATTATATGTAATCTAGATAAATTCACATTTACATGTAACCTCTAAAAAATTCTGAATAATTATAACAAAATCTCATAAGTTTGCTTTTCATTCATCTCTCCACTAATGTGAGCTAATCACCCAACCAAAAATCAATAGGACTTTTCCCGGGTTGTAATGTAAGGCTGGGCTAAAGGTGAGATTTCGATAATTTTAAGCTTAAATAACCCATCAACACGTTGATTTCTAGGATCTGATTAGAGCCAATGTCACTGTCCAATTTCACTCCTTCAAGATAATTTTTCTGCTACCAGATATCATCATTCTTTTTTTCTTTCCTTTTTTTTTTCTTTCTCTCTTTTTTTTTTTTTTTGAATTGTTTTATGGTAGAGTTTCTCCCAAAGTCCCTCCTAATATAACATGAAAGTTTCCAACCCATTGAGTATCCAAAAAGCTTATTCAATTGAAAGTTGGATAATGAATCATAAAAGCAATTTTTTTTTTTTTTACAATACACCCCAAACAACCATAGCAATCACTTTCTTCTTCTTCTTTTTTTCCATACTCCATCATTCCTTCCAAATTTCTATTAAGCTCAAATAATTTTTTTATCCCAAAAGAAAATCAACGTGTTCATATAGCATGAGATAATTATATTATTTGATAATTGTTAGATTAAATATATATGGGTGCCAATGAAAAATTGGGTAATAATTAAGGCTCAACAGGGTGACTAGGGATAAATAAACAGGGTTAGCTTGAAAGGCTCAATCGATCCAAAAATTGCCTAATCATTTTCCCAATTAGATTTAGCTTAGGATTTCGCCTCAAGAGAAAATCAAACAAATTCTAAAATTTTGATGAAATCTAAGAAAATCACATACTTTACATGAATGTTCTCTAGATTTACACACAATTCAAAAATTAAGGACTTGTAATGCTCAGTAAGTGGATCAACATAATCAGAATTAATATTAACTCACACATCAATTGCAAGTTTAAATAAAATTTAAATTTTCCTAAGAATCGCAAAAATTCACAATCAATAATGCAATCATGAAAAAAAAATTATCCAAAAAATTTGTCTCCCCCCCCCCAAAAAAAAACCTTGAATGAAGTAATGTCTTCAATGCAAAAAATAGAATAGGAAGAAGAAAACTCCCGTAGTTGTAGGATAAGTCCATAGATGATCTTGATGATTAAACTCTTGAAAGGTACTCCCTAAAAATTAACCTAGATAAAACAAAGAAAAGTTAATCTTTTTTTTTTTTTGCAAAATATAAAATTAAAAATAAATAAAACATAATTAAAATGCTTGGGTTGCCTCCCAAGAAACGCTTGCTTTATAGTTTTCAGCCAAACTATCTCAGATGTTGCTATTTCAGATGATGAAGTTCAATAGCGGTCTTCTGCTTGTTCTAACCACCTTCGAAGTAGGGCTTCAAACGTTGACTGTTCACTTTAAATGTACCCTCGGTATCATGCACAACTTCAACTGTTTCATATGGGAATATCTGTGTAACTGTAAAAGGACAAGACCATCGAGACCTCAACTTTCCTAGAAAAAGTTTAAGACGAGAGTTACAAAGTAAGACTTTTGACCAATTTTAAACTCTCTTCTAAATATGTGCTTGTCATGCCATCTTTTTATACACTCCTTGTACAACTTAGAATTTTCATAAACCTCATTGCGAAATTCTTTCAATTCATTCAATTGCAATAATCTTTCTTCACTGTTGCACGCATGTCAAAATTCAGAAATTTCAATGCCCAATATGCTTTATGCTCTAATTCCACTGGTAAGTGACAAGCTTTTCCAAACGCTAGCCTAAAAGGAGACATCCCAATTGGAGTTTTAAACACTGTCTTATAAGCCCAAAGTGCATCATCAAGTTTTATTGACCAATCTTTCCTAGAGGCATTCACTGTTTTTTCTAAAATTTTCTTGATTTCCCTATTAGAAATCTCTACTTAACCACTAGTTTGAGAATGATAAGGAGTTGCAACCTTATATATGATTCCATACTTACTCAAAAGCGCCTCAAATTGTTTGTTGTAAAAATATGTCCCCCTATTACTTATGATTGCCTTAGGAGTGCCAAATCGGGTAAAAAAAAAAATTTCTTCAAAAATTTAACCACAACCTTAGCATTATTAGTTGGCAATGCTATAGCTTCTACCCACTTAGACACATACTCCACAACCACTAAAATGTATAAATTTACATATGAATGTGTAAAGGGTCCCATGAAATCAATACCTCAAACATCAAATAATCCACACACAATAATGTTGTTTAAAGGCATCTCATTTTTTCTTGAAATATTTACAGTTCTCGACACTTATCACATGAAACTACATAAGAGTATGCATATTTAAAAAGTGTAGGCCAATAATATCTAGATTGTAAAATATTAGCTGCAGTTTTGGTGGCACCAAAATGGCCACTTGCCTCTCCATCATGACAATGATGTAGAATGTTTGCCTTTTCTTTATCTGGAACACATCTCCTTATGGCATGATCTGCATATACTTTAAACAAGAAAGGTTATTCCCAAAAATAATTTTTAACATTAGAAAAAAAAAATTCTTCTATTGATATGATAATTCAGGATGAAGAATATTACTAACTAAATAATTTACAAAATCGGCGTACTAAAGAATTTTTGTGGACTTGATAGAAAAAAATTTATCATTAGGAAACTCTTCCAAAATTGGTCTTACCTCTTCCTTTGAATTTGGAATTTTTGATAAGTGATCTGCAATTAGATTTTTAGTCCTATTTTTATCTTTGATTTCCAAATCAAATTCTTACAGCAATAAAATCCACCTGATCGACTTGGGTTTTGATTCTTTATTTTCAAGCAAATACTTAAGAGTAGAGTGGTCATAATAAATTATAACTTTTGAACCAATTAAATAAGAACGAAATTTATCAAAAGTAAATACTACCGCCAAAAGTTCATTTTCTATTGTTGAATAATCCAATTGTGCACCTGACAAGATTCGACTGGCATAGTATATAATTTGAAAAATTTTATTCTTTATTTGTCCCAAAACAGCTCCTACATCAGTTCAAAAGGTAAATCCCAATTTGGTGCCGCTATAATTGGTGTTGATATTAACTTCTCTTTTAAAGGAGCATCTTTTTCCAAAAGATTAGAAAGAGGTTTAGCAATTTTTGAAAAATCTTTTATAAATCGCTTGTAAAATCCCGCATGCCCCAAAAATCCTTTGACAAGTTTCACGGATGTTGGCTAAGGCAATTTTGCAATGACCTCCACTTTGGCTCGATCGACTTCTATTCCGTTTCGAGAAATTTTATGCCCGATCACTATTCCTTCCTACACCATAAAGTGACACTTCTCCCAATTCAAAATAAGATTAGTTTCCTCACATCTTTATAAGATTAAAGCCAAATTATTTAAACAAGAATCAAATGATAGGCCAAAAACGGAAAAATTATCCATGAAAATCTCAATATATTTTTCAACCATATCAGAAAAAATAGCCATCATGCATCTTTGAAAAGTAGCTGGTGCATTACAAAGACCAAAGAGCATTCTTTAAAAGCAAAAATACCATAGGAACAAGTGAAAGTAGTTTTCTCTTGATCTTCCGGTGCAATAGGAATCGATTATACCGTGAATATCCATCAAGAAAGCAATAAAACCCATGTCCTGCAAGTCTTTCTAATATCTTATCAATAAATGGTAAAGGAAAGTGATCTTTTCTAGTGGCATCATTCAATTTTCTGTAATCCATACACACACGCCACCTAGTAACTGTTCTAGTTGGAATCAATTCATTGTTGTCGTTTTTTTGAATAGTCATACAACTTTTTTTGGCACAACTTGTACAGGACTTACCCAAAAACTATTAGAGATAGGATAGATGATACATGCATCAAGTAGCTTAATTACCTCAGCTTTCACTACTTATTGTATCTTCGAGTTCAAACGCCTCTGAGGTTGGATAGTGAGTTTATATTACTCCTCCATCAAAATTTTGTGCATGCAAATTGAAGGACTAATTCCCTTGATATCAGTTATTTTTCATCTAATTGCACCATTATGCTCTCTTAATACTCTGAGCAATTTCTCCTCCATCAAATCTATCAAAGAAGAAGATATAATTACCGGTAAAGAAGAAATTCCATCTAAATAAGCATATTTCAAATGAGAAGATAAGGGTTTAAGTTCAATAATTGGAGGCTCTTCAATTGATGGTTTAGGCTTTGTAATATGTTGTCCTAACTCCTCAAATTTAATTGCCTTTTGCCTTGAATATGGTGAAATTGTCTCCATGAAATTTGCATACTTTTTTATCTCCTCATTCTGAATATCTTTGTCCATTGGTTGAATCAGACATGCTTCAAGTAAATATTTAAAAGTATTTTCCTGAAAAACCTTATTCACCAACTTGTCAACTATCTCAACTTTAAAACAAGAATTATCATTAGATGGATATTTCATTGCTTTAAAAACATCAAATGAAACAAGATCATCTTGAACTCTAAGAACAACTTCCCTTGTTGTACATCAATAAGAGCTCTTCCTGTTGCCAGAAAAGGTCAACCTAAGATAAGTGGTACCTCAAAATCTTCCTCCATGTCAAGAACTATGAAATTTGCAAGAAAGATAAATTTGCCAACTTTTACCAAAACATCTTCTACAATACCTCTCGGATATTTAATTGATCGATCAGCCAGTTGAAATGACATTGTGGTTGCTTTTACCTCGCCTAATCCTAATTTCTTGAAAACTGAATAAGGCATCAGATTAATACTTGCACCTAAATTATATAATGTTTTTTCAAAATAAGAAACCCTAATAGTGCAAGGAATAATAAAACTTCCTAAATCTTTTAATTTCAGAGGCAACTTGTTTTATAGGATGGCTTAACACTCTTCGTTTAACTTCATTGTTTCATAATCCTCCAGTTTCCTTTTGTTTGTCAAAATCTCCTTCAAAAATTTTGCATAACTAGGCATTTGCGCTAAAGCATCTGTAAAATGAGTGTTAATGTGCAATTTTTTAAATATATCAAGAAATTTAGAAAATTACTTATCTATTTTGTGCTATTGGAGTCGCTGAGGGAATGGAATTAGCGGCACATATGGCTTGGGATTATCTAGAAAAAGTTTACTTTGCTTGTCTCCTTTGATTGTTTATTGACCAACTCTTCATTGTCTTTGATAATCTCTTCTTCTCCCACTTGTTTACCACTTCTCAGGGTAATAGCCTTTATGTTTTCAATTGAAATTTTCTCTATGTTGCTCGGCAAAGAACCATGTTGTCTCCCTGACATCAAGCTTGCTAATTGACCCACTTGCATCTCCAGATTTCTGATTGAAGCCTCTTGATTTTGAAATCTCACATCGTGCTTTTGATGAAGTCATGAGTTATGTTAGCAAGTTTGGTGACTATGTCTTCCAAATTTTGCTTTGTCTCTTCTGATTGTTTGAATCTCGGTTGTCTCGTCACATTTTGATTGTTCCATGAAAAATTTGGATGATTGCGCCATCCCGGATTGTATGTGTTAGAGTATGGATTATTTTGTGACCTGTTAAAATTCCCAACAAAGTTAGAATTTTCACTAGATTATTTGAAAGTATTACCTACCTGACACTCTATGCAGCAATTGTAAATTCTAAATCACATGTCAAATTCTAAATTTTCATGACTGAAACACTCATATTATCAAGCTTTTTGTTGAGTGTTTCAAATTGTGCAGCAATTGCAGCAAAAGCATCCACCTCCGCTAACTTTTCGCATTAGTAATCTTTCAGTAGGCCACTGATAACTATTGGACGTCATCTCCTCTAATAAATTATAGGCTTCTTTTGGTGTTTTATTATTTAGAGTTCCTCCTACAGCTGCATCAATCATAGAACGAAGATTTGTACTAGAGCTATTATAAAAAAGTTTGTACCTGCATCCATACAGGTAGTCCACGATGTGGGCATCTCCTAAGAAATTATTTGAATCTTTCCCATGCTTCATATAATGATTCATTATCCATCTACATAAAATTAGTAATATTGTTACACATCTTTGCAGACTTTGTAAGTGGAAAGAACTTACCAAGAAATTTTTGAGCCAAATCATTCCATGTAGTAATTAATCCTACAAGAAGAGAAGAAAGCCAACTCTTAGTTTTGTCTCTAAGAAAGAATGGAAATAATCTCAATCTAATAGCATCATCTGTAATTCAATTATATTTAATAGTGTCACAGATTTCAAGAAAAGCATCGATGTGAGCGTTTGGATCATCGCTTAGTAGCCCACTGAATTGCACTAATTGTTGAAGCATCTGAATGAGTGACGGCTTGATCTCAAAGTTGTTTGCTTGAATTGCAGGTCTTCTAATACTTGATGTGGTGCTTTGAACTGTTGGCGCAGCATAATCTCTTAAAAGTCTACATGGATTTTCATTTTTACTGTCTGCCATCTTAGTGTGATTTCTCCGTTCTCTTAGTCGCCTTTTGAATGTACACTCAATTTCTGGATCAAGTTCAACAAGTTCCGCTTGTTGGTTACGTGTCATAAACCGATATACACCCTGAAAAATAAAACAAAACAAAAGCTAGATTAAACTTAGAATTATCCGGTATCAATATTAATTAGTATTAAACAAATGATCCCCGGCAACAGTGCCAAAAACTTATTCGTAAAATTCTAAACGCGAGTGCACATGTTGAACAAATAATATAATGATGAGAAAAAATATTGTCCCACGTAGATTGATGATTAATAAACCAATTAAATACTAAAATACACTAATTCTAAAATTTATCTAACATATCAAAATATAATTAAAAATAAATTAAAAACGAAATTTGTAGACCAAATGCAGTAAATCAATAAGATGAATATGTTAGAGCATCCGATTTAACCACTAAATATGAATTTTAGATTATTATGAATACAAAAACGATATCAAACATATGATGGCGAAATTTCCTAATCTATTTACTATCCTATCTCTAGGTATAGCAAACCTACTCAACTTATTAATCCACTATATCTCTATGTGAATTAAAATAAATATTAGTGCATTAAAAACTATTAATATTCCCGGCTTACAATGAGTCTTTTGGATCATCTTATCATCGAAAGCTACACAAATAACACGGTATATCTCTATCCATGTTTAATTCATGGTTATACATTATAATGAGCAATTGTATATTATTACTTCTCAGTCTCAAACATGTACATCAGATCATTCAAGTGGTGGCCAGTCACTCAAAAGCATTAAACACAATAATATATAACTCACATGAATGAAATCAATTGTAACATAAAAATCATGAAATTCACATCATCATGGTTAGGCTACATCGTAACCCTAACAAAAGAAAATTAGAACATAGTAGAAGAAAAAATAAAAATATAAATCAAACCTAGCATCTTGAATCAAAGGACAAGAATTATGTCACAACTTTTGTCTTCTCTTCAAAATAATTGAAAAAACTCTCAAAAGAATGAAAAAAAATCTAACCAAAACCTAGCTGCTCTCTCTCTTTCCTATTTATAGGAGATCTAAAATATCTATCTCCTAACGCTTACAGATAACATTATGGAACAAAATCAAGAATTTCTTGATTTGATATACATATTCCACTGCTGCTTTTATTTGAATTCCTGATAATTGCATTATTTTCCTTATTCTCTCCATATCTCATTATTTTGCATAAACAAGGAAAATTCAAATAATCATAAGGAAATTCAAATATTTTCTTTAAAATGTTGCATTAATTGTTGCATAAAATAGGTAAAATAACTCTATTTTATAAAGTTATCAGCTCACATTAGAATTTCAAAATCTGCATTGTCCTTTTGAACCTAGTCTATGAGATCTTCAATAGGTCAAGTTTCGACCTTAGAACCTCTTTGTTGAGTTAAGGCTTTTAACTAAATTCCTCTCAATACATAATTTGTCTGCTTTCTCAATAAACCTTTTGTCAATGTTTTCTTTGACTTTACAAAGTCTAAAGAAATTACTTCATTCAAGTACTGCCGTATTTAGAGGAGTTCCACCACATCTTGAAGTCCAAGCGACTTCAGTGTGAAAGAATCCAGCCACAACTTTTCTTCTCTTTTTTTGCCAACTTCAATTTGTTAACATATGGCTAATCAATGCATGAAGTCTGACCAAAAAAAAAAAAAAAAATGCATGAAGACCATCTTGGACTTTCCTTTCTTTTTGACCAACGTGTTGCCCCTCCTTCTCAAAGACTCCACTCTCTGCTTGTGAGAGGATACCATATTATTATAATGTGTGCCCGTACTTTTTGACCAAAACTTCTTTCCCCTTTTGTTATATTTTTTTAAGGTTCTAGAGGCAAATTCCAACGGGCACACTTTTGTCTTCAACAGCTTCTCGTTGCTTCTTCGTACTTGCGGCTTCTTATTTGGATGTTGACTCCAATAGAAACCAGAAGTTACATTACTATCATCCCAAGTAGCAGAACCAGAAGTTACATCTTCCATATTGATTTCATTACATACATAAACTTTGTTTTCAATAAATTTTTTGAGTTGTTAATACTTTCCTTGTGGACAGATGAATCTTGAGTAAACGAACGAATAGTCATCATAACTATAGTGATGTATGAACCAATGATCACATTCCACTCAGGAATTAGAAATTACTCCACCCTAGGCCTAGCCACTACCTAGTTCCATGAAACTGAAGATTGGATCAACCACTTAAACAGTGCTCAACAACTAACAAAACCAAAGATGGCCAAAAAATGTGAACTGGTGCAAAGCCATCGTTATTTTACTAGCCATGCTAGATACCTGACAAATAAATGAACCTTCCACCTAGAAAGAGCACAATGTATCATAAAATGCATCTGCATCATTGTCAATCTATTCTTGAGTTGTCTCTTCCTAAAACCAGAGTTGTCGCCCAGTTCACCATGACATAGAATATGTTCCTCCAACTAACTACCCTCGTGAGATAAGCAGAACACCAAACCAGCCAACTCATGAACCCCACATGCGATATTCCCTTTGTGTCTTTCATAAAGAATGTTTGTATAAGTGATAGATATTAATTCAGCGAATTATAAAAGTACGTGCACATCAAAATCTAGGTACTAGGAAAGAAAAGCATTAGTATGTCATGGTAGCATGTTATGTACCTTAGACTAGCATAAATCGATGAGCACCTTGTAACGCCCCACGGAAGCCATGCTTCCCAAATGTCTGTACACAAATGGGTCTCCTAGAAGTATGTCTTTCGAGCAAAATATTTTCCCTCCATTTTGCTTCCCTATCCTATGAAACAGCTCCTCCAAGAATGTCCCTTCCCTTTCCGCGATCTTTTTCAGAAATTAGTATTCATGTTATTTCCAAAGAAAGAAGGAAACCAAGCCTTTATGCAACGAGAAAGCAATAGTGAATGACCACTTCCAAGTTCAAATGGAAGGATCATGCCACTTCTTATACAAAGTAGAGCAAGGAAATAAAGTTGAAGACTATAGATCAAACCAAAAGCCACCATGAGATGTCTTTAAAGGAATTAGACAAGGTGACTAAACCTGAGCTGAAGTGGGAAGCACCGGCCTCCCTCTCTGTTCAAGAAAACCCGCACAATCTCCCAGCGCAAATACCCTCAACCATTCGTCAACCCTAATCCTAAAATAGTTGAGAGGACAAATCATTCAATTGGAAGGTGATGGAATGCTAAAATGAGATCGTCACAAAGTTCTTATCCTCACCTTCCACTGGGGGATTTGGGAAGATCAAGTGACTTGATAAACTCTAAGAGTCCAACGTTGATGGACCAGACTAGGTGGCCATATGGAACATCCGTACCATCACTCAATACAATTTTCTTTGCATTCACCTCTTTCACCACGCCTCTTTTAAGACAAACACCAGACTAACATTGAAAGCATTAAATCAGCACCAAAATGAGCAAGTTCCAAACCCCTAGAATGCCAAAACTTGGCACTTAAGTGCCAAAAGTTAGGATAGTGATACTTAAGTGCCAAAATTGGAGTAAAATAGAACACTTAAGTGCCAACAACGAGAAAATCCAGACAAAATGTTGATGTGGCAATTTTCCAGCGAAGTAAGTGCAAATCGGCGTCATTTTGCACGTTGATGTGACTAGACAAATGTAAAAACGACGTCGTTTTGCTACTAATGTGGTAAAAAATTAATATAAAAATTAATTAAATTAATTTTAACACTAAATTTATTTAAAACATTTTTAAAAATAAAAATATCAATTTATTTATTTATTTTTTAAAAGGAAGCCAAGGGAAGAAGAAGGCGGCTGAGGGCTAAGCCCTCACCGCCGCCGCCGCCAAGAAAGGCCGACAACGGTGGGGGAGGGTCCGCCAAGGCCAACCGGCGGCAAGGGCCCGTGGCCCTCCCCAGAAAAATGTAAAAACGACTAGCCGGGCCAAAGCGGGAAGGGTTGGCGGCCCTCGCCTAGCCGGGCCAAAGCGGGAAGCACTGGCCTCCCTAAATCTGTGACACTTTTGAAAGAAGAAAAGGAAAATGAATTCGCGAGTACTCTAAAAATTTCTTATTTTCCATTTGCAAGGCTCCCAAAATCACCTCCTGTTCTTCTCAAAGTTGCCCCGGATAATTCTTGCAAATGCCATAGAGGAAAACACTAATAATTCAAATGCAAGTCAATTGCCTGGATCTTTAGGCCTATTGATGAAATTGCACCTGAGAAAAAAGAGAGGCTTGGGCTTAATGCTATAAGAAAAGCAGAAAGATATAAAGAAAGATTATGCAATCACTCCATGATATCAGGAGGAGGTAAAGACAACATGTAGAACAATTGTAGTTTGGTCCAAGCGAAATGAAGACGAGTAATTGGTGTGTGACAACTATTTCTTCGATGACTGCTGGGACAAAAACCAGAAGCCAACTTAGCTTGGGTCATCAACTGATGGCACATACAATGAGAAAATTTCCTGTGGTTTTCTATAAGCCAATAGAAAACAACAAAAAAGGCCTATATTTCTGGGAGGAAAGGCATGATTTGTAAGTTTATAACTGTCTCATTCAATCAAAGGCTTGTTCTTTTTTGCATTGACATCACCAAAGTCGCAAGTAAACTGTTGGGAATAACGGATCCCCAAAAAGCGGATTCGACACTGAATTAAACCCCTAAATCGAATGCGGAAGACGAACCCGGGAAAACAACACGTATCACGATCCTAAAACACACCACGGGTTTGAGCGTATCTTTTAAGCCACAGATTAAACACCGACGCCGATAGAGGAAGAGAAACTTGTCCATGTTCGATCCGGTGAAGCAAATTCGCCTTCGCGCTTCACTGTTTTCCTTTTTAGGAGAGAAAGCGAGAGAGAGAAGCGTAGGAATGAAACGTACGTACATTTTCTATTTTCAACAAAACGGTACATTTCTCTCTCTCTCTCCTCCCTTTTATATGTTCTTCCATCCACGGGCCGTATTCCCGTGGGCCGGGCTTTTGGGCCCAACTTGGGCGGACGGGCCTTAAACCCATCTCATATAAAACCATCATCTCTCACTCGCACATGGTGGGCCGAACAAGATTCTCTTTAACTCTCTATAACATTCATACCAGTGAATAATCCGTGCAACCAGCATACTTTGAGAGCTCGTCGCTATACATCTGTTAGGAATATATAGCAGCTCATAATGGGCGTCACGCTTTGAGTAGATTTAGTATGCAGTACCCTAGATCGATCGATCACATTTATATCTCTCTTGATCTCTTTTAAACAATGATATATATATATATATATATATATATATATATATATATATTGTATTCACAATTATAATTATCACAAAGACAATCATAATTGGTCGACTAGTGAATACAAAACAACAATGTGATTCTCCAAAATCGATCTTCCTTTTTCCTTCAAACTCTCAATTTCAGTTTAGCTTGCTTTTCTAAAAATGCTCCATTAGATCGAATCATCTCATGACCATTTGCAACACCCTAAGATAGCAAACATTAAATAGAAATCTTAAAAATAAGTAAGAGTCATGAGGGCACTAAAATTGAGGAACTCTTTTCCTCAAGAGTCTCACACGTCATAAAAGTTGAGATCAAACTTTTTGCCACTCTTATTGGTCGTCTCATGCATACGTAGTATGAAATACATATTACAGTATTAACTCATTTCCCATGAAGCGTATATCTACACCTTTCAATACCGTACAGATGATAGTTCAAACATACCCAATGTCTAACTTGAGTTCACATATCTACTCATTCACAAAATTCATCAAAACTCACATCTGGCATCTTAGACAGATAAAGTAAAATATGTTGGTTATTTTACTTTCGGACATAATAAGTATCATGTCCTCATCTTAACACTTAGTTAAGGCAACATAAGTATTTTAAGCTTGAGTTCTCGATTATCACCTAGATAATAAGCTTAAAACTGTCTCATCTCTATTTATCACACAGTAAATAGAGGCGATTACCCATGTGAGTGGGCTAATCTTTTATCTGTCCGACATACTTCCTTAACTTAAAATAATGCATTGAGCATTAAGATGCATAAAGATCATACAAAGATTCATAGGCATTAATCAATGAAAAAAAAAAATTTCATAAATGTGAACAACTCAGGGAAATTACAATTCAGTATATCAAACTTTACGCAATCCTAGAGATTTTACATGACCACAAAACACATCTCTAGGTATTGGCTTTGTCATAAGATCTGCTACCATTCTATGCATAGATATGTACTGTAAGTTCACATCCTTTCGTGCAACCATATCTTTTACAAAGTTATACTTAGTATCTATATGTTTGGTCTTGCCATGATATTTTGGATCTTTGATGTACGCTATAGCTACTTGGCTATCACAGTTAACCAATAATTGATTTACAGCTTTCTCATTAACACCTAGATGATCCAAAAATCTCTTAAGCCAAAGTCCTTATTGTACCGCTGCTAATAATGCCACGAACTCAACTTTCATCGTGGACAAGGCTATACACGTTTACTTCTTACTACTCCATGATATGGCGCCATTGTTTAGTAAAAAAGCAAATCCAAAGGTAGATTTCCTTTCATCTAAATCTCCTCCCCAATCAGCATCTGAATAACCTTCAAGTCGTAGATCCTTTCCTTGGTAATTCAACTTGTAATCAGCGGTTCCCTTTAGATACCTTAGTATTCTCTTAACGGCCTTCCAATGTGCTAGACCTGGACTGGATTGATATCTACTCACCATTTCAACTGCAAAACATATGTCGAGTCTTGTACACATCATAGCATACATCAAACTCCCAATAGCACTAGCATAAGGAACATGTTTCATTTGTTCCTTCTCTTGTGGAGTCCCTAGACATAGTCTATGGCTCAATCATTCACCTTTTGCAATAGGAGTGTCTATGGATTTATAGTCTTGCATACGAAATCGTTCAAGAACCTTATTTACATATGTTTCTTGTGAAAGAGACAACGATCTCTTCGAACGATCTCTTGAAATCTTAAAATGTATGCAGCCTCACCCATATCTTTCATCTCAAAGTTGGAAGACAACCAACTCTTGACTGTATTAACAAACTCTCTATTACTTCCGGCAATTAGTATATCATCAACATATAATGATATGATCACAAATTGATCATTGGATCTTTTGATATATACACAATGATCCTCATCAATCATTGTAAAATCATATGCCATTATGATATTATGAAAACGAATATAACATTGTCTTGATGACTGCTTGAGGCCATATATCGATCTCAAAAGTCAACATACATTTTCTTCTTGGTCTTGCACTATGAAACCAGTAGGTTGTTCCATATATATTTCTTCCTATAATTCTCCATTGAGGAAAGCAGTCTTTACATCCATTTGATGTAACTCAAGATCCATACTGGCTACTATTACCAGAATAATGTGAATTAAGGTAAATCTTACTACAGGAGAAAACGTATCTTCATAATTAATTCATTCCTGTTGATTATACCCCTTCACCACAAGGCGAGCCTTATGCCTTTCTATCGAGCCATCAACCTTTTGCTTTATTTTGAGAACCCACTTTTCCCAATAGCTCTGCATTCTTTTGGAAGATCAACTAGTTCCCAGACTTGGTTTGATTTCATTGAATCCATTTCCTCTTCCATTGCATGAATCAATTTTTCCTTACTAGGGCAATTCAGAGCCTCATTAATATTTCTTGGCTCATCCTCATCTTGTCGAGCAACCATAAAATTTTCCCCTTCAATGTCAAAACGTCGACAGGGAATACTTTGGCAACTTGTTCGCCGTATGGGAGATTGTACACTTTGCACATCAGTCCCCATCATGCTCCCACTTGGATTAGGTAATAATGATGTCGTCTCATCATGTGATTGTAATTGAGAATGACTTGAATTCATTTCATCACTTCTCATATTACTCCCACTTGGACGAACTCCACTAAGATCATTATCTTGATCCAAGGTTTCAAATAGGGAACAATCTTCACCTATTTCGCCTTTCTTACGAAATTCATCATCTAAGAATGTGACATCTCGTGATTCAAATTTAGTTATACTCCCACTTTGCTGCTCACCTATGAACACATATCCTTTCGTGTGTTCGGAGTATCTTATGAAAATACTCTTCTTTCCTTTGGGACCCAATTTTCCAAACTTGTAAGAGGACTCATGTGTATAGGCAGCACAACCCCATAGCTTAAGAAAACTTAAGTCCAGTTTTTACCTATCTATAACTCATATGGAGTGAAAGTAACTGATTTGGAAGGCATCCGGTTAAGTATATATGCAGCGGTTAACAATGCATCACTCTAAAAGGTGATAGGTAAGTTAGCATGCGCCATCATGGACCTAACCATTTCTAGTAGGGTTCTGTTTCTTCTCTCCACAACACCATTTTGTTAAGGAGTATACGGAATAGACAACTGTCTTTCTATTCCTTTTTCATCACATAATTTTCTAAACTCATTAGATAAATATTATCGACCTCGATCGGATCTCAATGCTTTTATTTTCTTGTCTAATTGATTTTCTACCAGGTTCATAAACCTTTTGAAACAACTTATTGCTTCATATTTATGAGAAATAAAATGGACATATCCAAATCGAGTATAATCATCAATAAAAGTGATGAAATAAACAGCCACATGCCTTCCTCTCACATTCATTGGACCACAGACATCAGAATGGATTAAATGCAGAGAAAATTCAGCTCTTTTACCTTTTCCAAATGGTTTTTGTGTCGTTTTCCCTTCTAGGCAATGCTTACATATGGACAAATCGACTTTTTCAATATTGCCCAACAAGCCCTCTTTGGCTAGTCTATTCATACGTTATTGGCCAATGTGACCAAGTCTAGCATGCCACACATTTGCATCTTTATCATATGTATTAGGAGACGTGAGAAGGGAATAACAAACATTTTCATTAACATAGTCAATATCTAACACAATGAAACCATCCAAAAAATAACTACAACCATAGTAGTTCGTATCCAAATACAAATCTACACCTCTATTATGGAAGTTCATATTAAAACCTAATTTAACCAACACTAAAACAGACACTAAATTTCAACGAATCTCTGGAGCATACAATACATTATGAAGGAATAAAGTGCGTCCACCACGCATGTTCAGTTGGCAGGTGCCAATTCCTTTCACTTCAGCTCTGGAGTTGTTTCCCACATAGACCCACTTAATTCCAGTTGGTACTCATTGAAAGTCCACGAAGGATCCTCATCTATCACTACATGGTCTATTGCTCCTGAATCTACAATCCACAAGGGATTAGACTCAGTCAAGAATACAGAACTTGACACATAAGCAAAGTTCTCAAATGTAGAAGAGGTGTTTACCTTTTTCAGCTCACAACAATTGCGAGCATAGTGACCCTTCTTGTCACAATTGTAACACCTCACTCTTGACATTTTCTTCATTTGAGGACGTTTTCCTCTCTTGTGTTGGTTAACTCTTGATTTCTTGCAATAAGGACTTGATCTTTGCAATCCCACATATTGAACGAATCAATACGCTTGCGCTTAGAGCTCAAAGCCCTTTCTAAGCTAGAACCAGTATTGCAAATGTCTATTTTCCACTCAAATGCCGTTAGGCGGTCCTCTACTAGCTCAAGGTGGCGCATGACATCCTCAAGATCTTCTATAATATGGTCAAAAGCTTCTAGTGTTTCTTACTTTTCCAGCACATATTGGATTTTCTTGTGTCATATATCATAGTTATCACCATTGAGCTTTTCACCTTTATTCAGGTCGGCAACTATGCTCTTTCTGGCTGAAGCCATTGATCTGAACACATCGACATATATGCACGAATTATTAATGCCTATCATTTATGCATCCCTTTTGCACGAGACTCATCATATTAATGAATAATTTCAAGTAAGACTTCAGAATCAAAAGGTCACTATGTTTCCAATCATCCTCCAAAAATCCTAACTTAAAACTATCATTAATATGATTGTCATATGCAAAATCAATTTTATGAAGCTACAAAAAACTTCTAAAACTACCCACAGCTAATTACCCACAACAACCAGCAATAATAGAAAGCAACAGATAATTGACATACAATAAAACAATAATGCTTTCAACTATTACCAATAATATATAAGTTGTTACATCAACAACAATCAGGTAGTAAACATTACATTAAGATGTCCACAAAGCACACTTAATTAAGATTAGCCAATACAACTAACACCAAGTCAGCACACGAACTGGGAAAGATCCTCTTTTGTTCAATTCCTTGATCTTTTCCCTTGTAACAATACAGTAATATTCATTTACAAAAACCATCACAATTTTCTTATATGAAGCAGCTCCGTTGACATTCCATATGCAATTCAACACATCTTGCCATTCAGGTGGAAGAGTGTTTATGAAAAATCGCACAATCTCTGACTGTGGCATAGGACGACCATTCCATATGACCTTTTGAATTTTCCCGTTAACTTCAAGGACGTGATCAATTAAGTCACCACTCTCCCATCGATGATTAGTCAGCTTAGCTATCAACTTAAACAGCATTTCCTTTTGTTCATCGATAATTGCGCGAATAGGTGTGCACAACCTCAGGGGAGGCATTGTTCCTGCAACAAATGCAGAACAAATAAGGGATCACATATAATCCACATAAACTTAATTGAAAAAGAAACACATTATTTTCCTCCTTTTTTTTTTTGGTTTGGTCAACAACGGTCAACGGTCGTTGGTAATCGGTCAACGGTGGTCCACGGTCGTCGGTTGTCGGAACGGTCGGACTGGACGAGCCGGTCGGACCGGTCGGACGAACCGACCGCACATGCCACGTGCATGCACAGGATGACGTCACCCAGACGTCGGCCGGCACGTGCCGCGCACGTGCCAGGCATCCGCGGGTCGGGTCGGGTCGGGTCGCCGGCCGGTGACCGCCCGGCCAACCGTCGTCAGCGATGACGTCATCCTAGCGGTTACTAACCGTTGGGTGACGTCACGGTAACCGATGGATGACGTCACCGATGACGTCATCGCGCGTGACGCCAGACGTGTCGGTTCACTAACCGGCGCGTGCCGGTTCGCCACCGACGGCGCGCACGTGCCGGTTCGCCGACCGACGCGTGTGCCGCACGTGCTAGGCAAGCCAGCGCTTCTAGGCGTGTCACGCCCACGTGCAACGCCTTCTAGCCGTGCGTGTGGGCGCATGCGACGTCGCCCGGCGGTGCACGACATCTCTTCGGACTTGTCTCGACGAGCTCTTTCATCCAGTGCTTTCAAAATTTGATTTCGACTTACGAAAAACTCAGAAAAGGACAAACAACGCTCGGGTGTCGGGATTTCTCGCCCCAATCCACGGCCGAATTACTTTCGCGAAAAATCAATCAAAAAACATCAAACAGGTCGGGAAAAACGTGAACCAGGGCTCTGATACCAATGTTGGGATTAACGGATCCCCGAAAACCGGATTCGACACTAAATCGAACCCCTAAATCAAATGCGGAAGCGAAGCCCAGGAAATACTACACGTATCACCAATCCTAAAGCACACCACGGGTTCGAGCGTATCTTTTAAGCCACAGATTAAACACCGACGCCGATAGAGGAAGAGAAACTTGTCCCTATTCGATCCGATGAAGCAAATTCGCCTTCACGCTTCATTGTTTTCCTTTTTAGGAGAGAAAGCGAGAGAGAGAGCGTAGGAATGAAACATACGTACGTTTTCTGTTTTCAACAAAATGGTACGTTCTCTCTCTCTCTCTCCTCCCTTTTATATGTTCCCCCATCCACGGGCCGTATTCCCGTGGGCCGGGCTTTTTGGGCCGAACTTGGGCGGACGGGCCTTAAGCCCATCTCATATAAAACCATCATAAACAAACATTCGCAACAACCACCTGGTAACACCACTACAAGGTTCATTACCCGCTATCAGTATTTAAAAAAACAAAGAGTTTCCCTCCTAATGCTTCATCAAAATCCAATCTTTGCCATCTCAAATGGTCAGATGGGTCTCTACATGGTTTGGTGAGGAAAGAAACAAGGATAGCTCAAACCTTGTCAGTTCTTGAGAGCCACCACCTTATTCATCTAAAGCCATGTCACTACGGAATGTCGCATGCCAAGGAAGGGCCAGAGACAGCAAAGCAAATACTTAAACCGCAAGGCGATGGCAATGGAGGTTTCAGGTTCCAAGTTCAACCAAGACAAAGAGATTTCGAGCTTTCGAGCTTTCGAGCTTGAGTTGAGGCGGAGGAGAGAGAGGGTCCAATATCTCAGGAGCTTCAGACAAGGTGCAACATTCCCTAGCTATGTATACGAGAAAATATTAGGTTGCTGCCACGTCGGTTCCACACAAGCGATTCACGAGGGTTAAAGTTGACGGCGAGTCCGAGTTGACGTACGTCTGTTGTCGTCACGGCGGAGCGACGGGAAGAAGGTGAAGAGAAAAAAAAATGAAGAAAAAAAAGTGAAAGATAATCACAGAGAGAGAGGATTCAGGGGCTTCTGGTAGGTGGGTCCAACGTGACACTTGTCGGCTAGTTAATGGTTTTGTGTAGGATTGACGTGTCACTACTCGTGCACTTGAATGGTCTGAAACAACGAAGAAATGGTAAAACAATAGGGGAAAATCAAAGGAACCGAACCAGGGGAGGGAGCAAGAGACGGATCGATCTTGGATTGTGGGTTAGAAAAGCAAGAAAAAAGGGGAAAAAAAAGTTATCTTATGCTAAATTTCCCATTTCTTCAAAATGTCAAATTAATTCTCAATATCATATGAAATATTATGAAAAGAGATCATGAATTTAAATTCGATATTTTTATCTCACGATAATCGAAGGAGTTTTCTCATAACCTGATAACAGATGCTCCAAGAGGCCAAGTATCAAGACCAAGCATGCATAGAAAGTCATCTTTTTCTCTCAAGGTTATTTTATTCGCTTATACTAACAAGGAAAATATGATATACGGCTTGCTGCATTTTCATGTACCATTCAAGAAAAAAAAAAGTGGGAAATCTCTCTTTGTTTGAAGCTTAAAGAATCAGGTCAAGGCTAAACAAGTTATATTTGGTTAGCCTATATTTAAATTTCACTTAATTAATAAAAATAAAATAAAAGATCTTGAAACCAAATGAAATATAATTACCGAATTGCTACTTTAAAAAAAAAAAAAAAAAAAAAGGAATCACGCGAGGAAGGAAAAGTCCATGTTTGCAAATGCACGCGAAGGTCCGGAGGGCTCGTTCAAAAAAAAAAAAAAAAAAGGTCCGGAGGGCAGCACGGGGGACGCGAAGAGACCATTGAGCCCTCAGCTCTTGAACTCGGCCAGCAAGCCAACGGGAGCGTAATTATGGGATTTCAACCTCCCTAGGTTTTTTAAAAATAAAAAATAAATCAAGGGGTCAAAAGTGGGGGAGACAATGCTTGACGGCGGCGCTCAGTTGGAATCCAAGAAAAAGATGTCCGGTCAGCCAATGGGATGAAGATACTTAACATTCCAACGAATCTTATTACTTAATTATAATTTTTATTAAATACATCGAGGAAAGTACCGTATTGATTAAGAATCCGTGCCTCTCCGAAAGCATCGAAGGTAGGTCATCAATCATTTGCCTACTCGGGTCTATCGTCACATTTTGAGCAAGAACAAGGTAAGCCGCCGACAGGAAAGAGAGGGAAGAAGAAAAGCGATGACGAGTCGAAAGTGAAGTCAAATCTTAAAACCTGTTAATCGGATTTGAGCTTGAGAAAAAGGACGAGAAAAGAGACAAATAGAGCTCAAATGAGCTCAACCCCCATTTTCAAGAGCTCAAGGTCCATCTTGAAATGAATGAATCCCCAATCTTCACCCAATGTGATTAATTGGATAAAGATATGGGCATGCATCTAAACAAATCAAAGAATCTCAAGCCTTTTCAAACTTAATACCATGAAAATCGAACATGTGTGGTGTGCAATTTAAAATACGCCTTTCGAACATTGCTATAAAAGCTACCACACCTCTTCACTATGTAGTATGAAATCAATGCTAGGATTATCATCTAATTATAGGGTCTAAAATCGTCCTAGGTCTAATCTGACCCAATCGCGAGCCAGCACATGCCGGAAAATCTAGGAGAGAGGGAGCGTTGGTTTCACGTCATGTCAAATGAGAGGCACCTACCTCGTACTCATGTCTCGACCGTTAAATCCGTGTTTCGTCAGCCATCCGATCTAAAGTCTCGACATCGACCTTCGGATAGGAGCGCGACGAACCCAGCTTGACTTCGCCAGCGTGAGGCATAGGCTCGGCTGTCTTTCATGAGTGCAAAGAGCAAGCAAGCAACACACGAATAAAATTTCCTTCTAAACTTGACTTTGGTTGCCCCCCCGCAAATATCGACTTGCAGAATCCGGTTGAGTGATAAAAGGAAAGGAGATGCGATCTCGAAGTGTGAGAAAACTCACCTATTTATTTAACTCGTTTGATCATCAAATGTATATGATCAACTTATGTATATGATCAACTTCTTTCGATACAATATATCGATACATGATAAAATATTTTTCATTGTCACCTTAGATACTATTAGATTATATAGGATTTTTTTTCTGTGAGTACTTTCCATTTGGCTTTTAAGTAACAATCTGTTCTCGAGATCGGCTCTAACTACTTACTTCGTATATATTAACATAAAGTAATTTCACTTCGTGAATGAAAATAAATGCATTTCACATTCATCTTACGCACTTGCGAGAGAGCATTGGCATATCCAATTTCATTCGAACTTGCTTCCTTTCGATAGGCATCACTTTCTCTTCTAACAACTCCGCTAGTTGAATTTTGTAAAATACAATGTTACGATGGCATTGCAATGCACTTGCAGCCACAGGCCTACAACACCAGAAGTCGCGAAGACAACGGCATGGTCATGATAGAGGAGGAGGAGGAGAATGTTTGGCTGGCAGTGGCGGGTGGCATGGAAAGCCTGCGGTTTTCAAGTATATTCCCCTGTTCAAAGGAGCGGAAGCACACCGGCTTATACAGGATAGTAAACATATCGGCAAGATATTGTGCCTTCCATGATGTTGCCATTGGCGTTGTGACTAGAGAACAGCATGGATACAAAGTTCTTTTATATCATCGCCGGAAAGGAAGTCTGGTGCAAAATTTTGTACATGGTGGCTGCCATCTGAAGCCGTTTTGTTTGGCGGCAGTGTCTGCTTGGTACCTTCTTGATGAACTATTACATATCATTAGAAAACGAAAAGCAAGTTTTACAGCAACGCAATGCTTTGCCCAATTGGATATATAGACAACTTATATGATATGAACACAAAACATACTCGATCATCAAAACCTATCTGCATCCTCAGGAGTGCTATTAGTCTATGCAACGCTTTGAGACCTATCTGTGCATTGCATTCATGAAGATCAATAGCAAAGTCACGGTAATGCAAAACAAAGTATGTATTTCTCTCTTTTTCTCCTAAAGGTTCTCTCATCTTCTCCCTACCCCAAAAAAAAAAAGGAAAGAAGACAATTTACAAGTCTGGTGTACTCTGCAATTAGCAAAAAGGCAGAGTGGGCATTTACTTGATTTCAGTCAGACTTACAATGCTGAAATGTAAGATGAGGAAGCCTTGGGTCTTATTGCATGGGCACAGTCACATGTCCGACACAGACCACAGGTAAGCTTCTCTCTCTGATGCTCTTTTCTCGTTCGTCCTTTTGAATAGTTCCTTCTCATAACCTGCGTTAATGTGGGAGACAGGATTAAACAAAGTGAGCACCATATGCTAAGCATGCTTCCATACTTTAAATCTACCAAAAAATATTCCTTCCCAGGGCCCGGACTGCAATAAATGTTTTCAGCCTTCAGGATTATACGAGAAGCATGAAGTGCAAAAATAAGAACCCACCAGTGCTACGATCGACTCCATCCCAGTGTCTTCCTGGTCTTATACCATATCGATTAGGGGCAGCATCCAATCCCCTTTTCAACCAGCTGTGACTGGGAATTTCCTGAGGAATTACAAACCCCGATTCCTTCATCTTCTCATCAGCCCCAAAATCAGCAAGCACCGGCTCTGAATGTTTTTTCTGTACCAGAGGAAAGGAAAAAACTTGTTAAATCAATAACCATTTGAATTGTAAATTGTCAATGCTAGCATTAGTAACTCAATGAACTACCTTTACTAAGTGTGCCATTGGATCTCCCCATCTAAGTCTATCCTTCAGCATGTTATCAAGTTCTGGATCGTCTCTGTGAATTAAAAATGAAGTTAGAACCGAAATTAGCAATATGAAAGCTTGAAGAACTTCTGCTTTCAAGCATTATAACCTAGCAGCTTGCCCATCCTTTAGTCTAATGGATTATGTCTAAACAATATCTCCCCAGCTTTAATAAAGGCATGTCAGTGCCTCCTAAGAGAAACATGCCACATACAGCTTCCTATTTAAACAGTTAATGCAGTGGTACTCCTTGTAGACAGCAACAAGAAGCATTATATGTGAGCATGTTACAGATGCTGTATGCTAAGGAGAAAAGGAAAAGTGTAATAGAGCAAGTCATGGTGGTAGTGTTGGTGGCTGTGCCAGTGGTTGCGGCAGTGGTAGTGGTGGCAGCGGCGGCAGCAGTGGTGGTGGTAATTGCAGTGGTGAAGGTGACAGTGAAGGCAACAGATCTGACAGTAACTTGACAATGTCAGGTGATAACTTAATGCCACATGCAGTTTCCACCCAGTAAGATTGGACAAAAAGCACCACAGAAAGCAATGCACATATTACATAAATATGATATGCGGCTAAAGTCATTTGATGATCCATGCAAAAGATAAGAAATATCATCTTGGAAATTGTGAATTAGGAAAGAAGGTATGGTCCAAAGGGGAAGACTCCAGGACTAATTATGTTCCACTATCTCCTCTACAAGTGTTGTCTGGCCAAATAGTCTCATATTTCCCTTCTCTACATCCTCACCCTTTTAAAAGCAATTTCATCATTGTCCTTTTCCTAGAGAAAAGCAAGTTTGCCAAATTACAGATTGGTAGATTTTTAGGGACTATTTTCAACCGTTCATAACGAAAAATAGAAGTAGTTAAAATGCTCTGTGTCATTATGCAGAGGAAGTGGAAGATAAAATCAGAAGTAATTCTGCATTTTTTGTTCTTCATGAATATCTCGCCAGCTTTCCAGTGATAAAATAGGAAAGAGATATCAGAAACTCCTCATCTTTTTCTCTTTTGCTGTCTCTTACCTAGTCCGAGCAAATGGTTTGTCCTTTTCACTTTCTAGTTCATGCAGCCTCTCTTCTACTTCCCGTTTTTGTGCCAAACCCTTGCCCCACTCCAGTTTCTTTTCCTGAAAAAGGGAACACATTAGAAGAACTAAAAGATTCACATGCAACTAGACCTTAACAGGGAGATATCTCACAAAATGAAAACAAACATGATTATTTAAATTTCGATAACAGTAATAATTAATAAAGTAAAGCGATAGATTAATTTATCATGCCAGGTATGAATATGTTTATTTACTGACTCTTCCAAGGTTTGGCCATGGTGTCAAACTATGACCCACATACCTTTTTCAAAGTCAGTTCACTTAACAATTTTGAAGAGAAAGGGAAATAACAAATTTTGTGGAGTTTACCATGATAAGAAGAATATCAATATAAGTAATTTGTAAGTTTATACACCCACATTTTCTGAT
The DNA here is from genome assembly GCA_017140325.1 of Eucalyptus leucophloia subsp. euroa. NCBI lineage: Eukaryota > Viridiplantae > Streptophyta > Magnoliopsida > Myrtales > Myrtaceae > Eucalyptus > Eucalyptus leucophloia. Next base: position 45,492,260 of record CM029472.1, read on the forward strand.
GTCTGCTATGACAGGCACAATAACAACCAAACAGGCATACAGCTATATTTTCAACATTTATGATAAAAGTTTTATGTTTCCACTCAATTAAAAAGTCAACTCAGAACTTTGACATCAATCCACTACAGAAGATGATGAGATAGAAATCATGAACGCATAAGATTGCTGTGAGTGCCTCCTAAAAAATACCTTGGGCTTTTCTTCTACTTTCTGTTGTGACTTTAGGACCTCCTCCTTTGATAAGCGTCTTCCTGTAGAACTGTAAGTCAGGCCATGACTTAAGGCATGTGCACTGCTAAAAATTCCATTAATCAATATTTACCTGTCAATTTATCCCGATATACAGCCTCAGCTCCTTTCCCAGTTTCAGAAGCATCCAATGCGTTAAACCTGAGAGGGCATGCAAATATTGTTCTCAGAGAAGCTCCAAGCAGAAGCTACTTTGCTAACAGAAAAGATGCTAAAAAAGTAAAGAAGAACAATATATGCTAGCAGAATAACTCTTGAATATTGAACTCGATGGCTACAAAATGCATCATGCGAAAAATGCACAATAGCTACCAAAGTACCAACTATGAAGTTATTCAAAATAGAGTAACTGTGCATAAAGAGTCAAATGGCACGCATGCCATAAAAACAGATGCACAAGTACTTTCTAGCTATTGACAATAGGTTATTACAACAAAACTGAGAAGAGTAAAATGCCAATTCGAAAAAACCAGGTCCACGGGAAAATTTTCAAACCAAAGAAGCTCCGTGGATAAGAAATGCTAAAGTTCCAGTGAAAAATCTTCCAGTTGCTGCAGGAAGGCCAGCAATGGGTCATTATGGGATGAATTTGGCTATTAAGGCCTCCAGCATCAAAATAATGGCAGCAATGCCAGAGATATTTTGACGCAGCTACCAGAGATGATCAAGTGAGCCTATGCATACAGGTAAATATTGTGCATCAGGCATCTCAGCTGCAACAAGAAGCTAATAAACACCGATGCATTTACATAGAAGCATCAGCTAAAACTCTCCCTATCAAAATCATTCTCGAAAGCAGGAATTTTCCCTACCTACATTACAGAGTTCATGCTCACTGTGTGCCAATTAAAACAGAGAGAGAGAGAGAGAGAGAGACCTCAGCCACTCATCCTTCTTGATTTTAGCCATGGCCTTGCTGATGTCTTTACCAGAAATTAGTCCAGTTTGTGCTCCCTCTTTTGTGTCCGCTGAACCAGACAAATTCTTCCTACTTTTCCTTGGTGGAGAAAGATCAGAAGCAGAAGGAAGTGAAACATCAATTTCCCCTGATAGACGACCTGCAGGATGATCAGGTGACGATTGCTTCCCACCACCCTTCTGGCTTTTCCTCCGCAGCACCAGATCTGAACCATCAAAATAAGGGCCAACGGAGGGTGAACTTCGTAAATCAGGATTGGGAGGAGTGCTATGACGTCGCCGACGTTGCCTTGGAGGTGACAAATCAGTGTCTTTTCTGCCAAAATCTGCATCATCTACATGTGGCTTGGGTGATGGTGCATCTGATGTAGCCCTCCTTCTACGAGGTGGAGACATATCAACATCTGATATGATGGAACTCGTAGACTTAGAAATTCTTTCAGGTGATGATATACGTCTCAGCTGCTGCCTAGGGGGAGATAAATCAGTACATTGCTTGCCAGAAAATGGCTGCCTAGGACCAGGTTCTGGTAAGGGAGAATCATGGCGCACCCTCTTCCGACGAGGAGGGGACATATCAGACTTTATTGCATTCAAATCTGTAAGTTCTGCACCAGGTTCAGGGGAGGGAGTATCTTGCCGTCTCCGACGTGGTGGTGACAGAGCAGCATCAGCAGGATCTGAAGGCTCTAGTCCACGTTCTGGTGAAGGTGTGTCATTTCGAGACCTTAAACGAGGTGGGGACATGTCGGCATTTTGATTAACTAAGTCGGAGGCATTTGAAGAAAGTGAAACCCAACCGCTCCCATCATCAGAAATTGAGTGATAAGGACGTCTGGACCTGAGAAGTTCCAGCCTTTTCAGTCGCTTCACTTCAATGTCTTCATCAATCTGGGGCTTTGCTTCATCTATGAAACAGAACATACAAGCATGAACATCAGTGACCATTAACTTTATTTCTTATCTCTTTCAAAGACCCAAAAAAAGTACATCTATTGAGACTTTAGACATCAAGAAGAGCACAATCACTTTTTTACCAGCTGAATCATCACTATTTTCTTCTTCTGTGAGATTTACAGGCTTCTGCCAAACTGGATCTTCATCCACAACTAAAACCCCAGCAGCATCTGTTCTCGGTTTCTTCTTTTTCTTCTTCTTCTTCTTTTCTTGATCTGCAGCACTTTCATACCGCTTCAAATATTCTTTGAGGGAGTTTGGACCTGAGGTTGAGGCTGCCATTCCTTTTTGTACAAATGCTACTTCCTAGAGTACAAGGTCAAAGTCATGAAAAGATATCATGTTTATCTCCAAGCATTTATTTACATGAAATTATCATGAGAATGAAGAGCAATCTCTTATTAGACTCCATAATAGTTAAAAGAGGAATTAGAATTCAAACACAAGTCATAAACAATAGAAAAGCATTTATACGAGCAATCTCTTACTGATTAATTTTCTCTATTTGGAACTAGAAACAGTCCAAGCGCCCACATGACCAATTTCAAAAAATTAGAATCAAGACCCACTCATTAATTTCATGGATCCAATTCGGTTCCGAATGAGTCCATGGAACCAATCTCCAATTCCATGGAACCATCCAAGTCACGCTCAACCTACTGTTTATAATAAAGCTGCAAGCAGCGGTTCGACCGACCAGAATGGGTCGGTTCCCAGGGAAGATCGGTTTATATCACATCATTCTGCTATTCACCTTTAGGGTTTCTCTCCCTCTCCCTTTCTCTCCCTCTCTCTCCCCGAGCTTCCACCTGATCGAGAAGATCGTGCGGTCGAAGATATACCAGAACACCTACTGGAAGGAGCAGTGCTTCGGCCTCACGGCGGAGACCCTCGTCGACAAGGCCATGGAGCTCGACCCAAATCGGCGGCACCTTCGGGGGCAAACCGCAAGCCCACCCCCTTCCTCTGCCTCGTTAACCAAGCGCGACAAAGCTCAAAGAGGCATTAACCCAAACACCTTAAATGCACCTCCAGTGGGCATAACCCTATAAACCCAACCGGGGAAAACGAAGACACCCAGTTGGACAAGGACGATTCTGTAGCGGAATAAGCAGGAAAAAACGAGCAATTACAACGCGCCCCACTTCGATGCAAAGCGCATCGACAACAAGCTTCAATTGCCCTTGAACCCACGCAGACCGGCGTGCAGGAATCGATGGAACGTCGGTGCAGAACAAGCTACGACTACATGATTCAATCTAAAGGGCGGAGAAGAGAGGGAAGACTTACGCAAGGGAAGTCGGCAAGGGAAAGAGCGTTGACGAGCTTGGATTTGCAGAACCGGCTGCAGAAGAAGCTCTTCGAGGAAGAGGAAGAGGGGGAGAGAGAAAGCATATATTAATTACTTTAATGGTGATTTCGAAGGAGAAATGAACAAAATGAAAAAAATCAAGGAAATATGTTTTCTACCTCCTATATATGATTTTTCCACGAGCGTACCCATCACTTGATGTTTATAAAATCAATTTCCAAAAAAAGAAATTTATTTCTTTTTGGGGTCGAGAATTTGGATAGAATGAAATAAAAAGAGATAATAAATCTCTCGATTTCATGACTTAACGTTTTTATTAGGGTTAATGCCATATATATGGGTGAATGCACATAATTATCCTAATGATGATTGATACGTCGAAAGAATGGAGTAGATAAAAATTGAGCAATCAAATAAAAAAATTGGCAAAAAAATAAAAATTTGTATAAATAAAAAAAATCTTGCATTTAGAGGCCATCGAAAAAAAAAAAAAAAAAAAAGGAGGGGGCCTGTATTGGGTCTGATTTGCTGCCTAGGCTAGCCCACAAGTAAAGTATTAAAACTTATCATAAAAATACAATTAAATCCTAAATTTTTTTAAAAGTGTAGTTAAATCCTAAAACTTATCATTTCTTTGCTTGTGCTGATTGCACAACCTTAACGGAACACAAAGCCTCTTTTTATAGAAGTTTCGTACTATTTGCTAGAAAATTTGTTACCTTAGGCTTATTTGGTAACCGATCAATTCTTAGCAATTTCTAGTCTTTTGTTCATCGAAACAGAAAAAAGAACAAAAATATATTTGATAACGTTAGCTAATTTTTCTAAGTCCGAGAATAGATTTAGAATAGAATTAAGAAGTAAAAAAAAAAAAATACTTCTTTGTTCTAAAAAACAATCCAAGAATCAAGCAATTTTATTTTTTTATTTTTTATTTTCTTCTTCTTCCTTTGAGAGTCGCCGCCAACCTCCCATGGCCAACAACCTCGTCAGAGCCTTGCCCAGCCACGGCAAGATTACCAGCTCTTGTTTGGTCAGATGTCACCATGGCCAAGGCTGGCAACCCACAAGAGGAGGAAGAAGAACAAAAAGGAAAAAAGAAAATAAAAAAGAAAGAAAGAAAAATCTCTTAAAATTATTAAATCTAAATCACAAAAAATTGAGAGTCACACCAAACACATTTTTATTCTGAAATTAAAAAGTTTGTACATTTACGAATTGCCAATGTAATAAAAAAAATTATTTCTACGCAAAAGTTGCTCTGGGTAACATAATTATTACCATACAAGCCCTTAACCATCAAAATGCGAGCCAGTTATGGCCAGTCTACATAATTTATCCAACGGTGGCCCTCAAGTCAGGCAAGCGTAATGAAGAACTATGATCCGTGCGTCCTTGCTCAAGGAAATTAAAGAGTCTAGGGCAAGATTTTGAGCCAAAGAAGAGAGTACATGGCAAGGACATTTCAAGCAAGCTGCATGCAACAAATCGCAGCAGGGAAGAAAATGGAAATGCATGAAAAGGAACTGTGCTGGTCTAGTACATCCTTGCATCTCAAACAACCTGAGATTCAAGCAACCAGTAATAGATTTTTGTCTATATTTTGTACACCGAGAATCAAAAGTACGAAATTACAGTACTTCAAAACAGAACAGGCATATAGACAAAAACATTAACCAATGACAATCTGTGACTGTCTCTCGATTCATTTAAAAAATACTCCGATAATACTTCCTAATTGAACACAGTGTACATGTATGTGGTCTGATGAAATTCAGGGTCCACTCACATCAATCACTCTTCTTTAGCTTCAGCTTGGATTCGGTCTCCCCACTATAAGGTGCAACATGGTACGCATACTGCTGGAGTACAGAGAACACAACCATCTCCAAGCAAACCAAGACATTCTGAATTGCTTCTTCAATGTGCTCTACATCCAGCCAGAAATGATGCGATTTAAGGATTCCAACTGCAGCTAGTATTTCAAGCACCACTCCCTGCAAGAAATCAAACAATGCCAATGACAAACAAGTGCCGCTTTCTGGTAAACAGGATTGAAGGTTACTCACACGGAAGAGACAGAATGACCTTTTAATTTTAAAAGAGAGGGAGGGAAGGAAAAATCCAGGCTGAATTCTCAGGGAAGAGACTCCTATGTGGTAAAATATAAATTAAGGCTTCAATTCTCAGAACCATACAGCCCAGGGACCAGGACCATGGGGCACTAATATTTATGCTCCTGGAACGATTCGGGAAAAACAAGACGTTTCATGTACATCTATCTAGGGTTTCCAATGAACTTCGGAGTTAATTAACTGTATACGTCACATCCATAACTACATACTATGATCACTGTTGCTTCTTTAGTTCCCATTTCCAAGTCTCAAGAGATCATCAAAGAGCCTTTTTGTGAAGCCAAATAAAATAAATCAGTTAAAAGATCAAGCCAAGTGGATAAAGTGGGAGAAGAAAGACGATAAGGATTTACCTGCCAAAAGCAGAAGAAGACAATGCCCTTGATGCACATGAATTTTGTAAGAGGCTTGTGTGGTGCCAGCTCCTTATCAAACACGTGATAGAAGGCCACCAGGGAATACAAGGCCAGTGAAACAGAAACGTTAAGAATGATGGTGAATATCCAACTTAACCAACTGGGGTACATCCCAAGAACCTGGAGCGTAATCGTTAAAATGGAACATGTAGGACGGATGACAACAAACTGCCATGTCCAGTATTTGAGGAGCTTAAGTACATGATGGTCTAACCGAACTGTGCGAGGCTGCAAGTTGAAAGATAATCATGTCAACAAAACGTACTGTAAAAACTTAAAAACTGGTTTATGAATATTCCATTCACAGAGTTTGAACAAATATCTAAGAATTTGTGCTGTGTGTGCCACCTTCTAAATATCCCAAGAAAAAAAGGGTCAAAGATCCTCACTTTAGCTCATAATTGGGATTAATGTATAACCACGAGAAGATGGTTGTTCAAAAACAAGAGGGGATTATAAAATCTCCATTAGGGGTCTTTTCCAACCAATTCTCAGTTAAAGCATTATGCGCAGGTTATGAACATTAAGTTGAATGCCACACTCTCAGCTTTGGAAAACCCAGAGCTAGAAAAAAGTCCTACTGTCAGCAGCTTACAAGCTGAACTACAGTGAAGAAGAAAAAAAGGTCTGCACCTGGAAAAGTGTCATTGGGAAGGAATGGTGAATTTCCCTTCCCTTGATCCCATCAGGTACTATGTTTTTGCTAATGGAAATGTTCAAGTAACTGTACATCAGAGCCATGAACTTGGCAATCACCTGCACATAGAAAGTCAAGCACTTGTCATGAAGGAAAAGGCATAAGGTAAAGCACCCATACCTGCTAGCACATCTCACTCACCAGAGCTTCATAACATTCCTTAACTGCATCCAAGAACATGAAAAACGCTGTGCTCCCTTCTATATCCAACAAGCCAATAAAAGAGTCAGCTGCATATATGGGCGCCATAAGGATGATAATAATTATGGCCTTTTGTTCCTTGGGGTTCTTCCAATAAAAGAGATGCTGCGAGAGAAGCTGAACCGTGAAATGCAGGGTAAGCATTACGGAAAACGCAGATCCAAGGACAGTGATCTGCCCACGATCTAGTGTGCTTAAATCCATTATTCAGCAGCAGTATCGGGTGCTAAACTCAGGACCTGCAAAATCAATCTCATAAGTCCTCCGATCCCATATTTGCAGATTATGGGTAAACTACAAATGGTCAAGCCTATAGACGGGCACACCCTGAAACACAAAACACATGCAGGAGACTTGGGGATCAACAGAAGCATTATAAATCGAATCAACATGTGCGGAAGTTCTAAGTGGACAATAATCACAGGAATGGGATGCACGTGAACAGAGCACCCCGCCTAAATCGAGCGTAACCAGAACTACTTTCTGCTTCTCATCTCATCTCAATAAAAGCATGGCAGCCCAACATGACCCTTTGTAAGCACCCTCCCTTCATGTCATGTTACCACAAGATAAACACCGAGTCCCATCCACAATTACAGAGAAACCGAAAAGAACAGAAATTTCACTCGGCCGACAACAGCCCCTCCTCTTTAACATCACTTCAGGCCTCTTAAACTTCACATTGGGTAATGCTAGAACACCCAATACCAAGCATTAACACGTCTTCTACTTCCTCCCCAAGAAACGATTACACATGCGAATTCAAGAACGGGATCAGTCGACCGAGCATTTCGGGGGCATGATCAACCCGCCACAGGCCCGAATCAAATCCAACCCAATTTGGAGTTTCCACAATCGCATCGAATGACAACAAAAAAAGCAAAAATTTGAACTGCACCGCACGGTACGTTCGATCTCCATGAATTCGAGCTCGATGGTTTCTAGGATTAATCTACGGAAGAAGGGAAAAGAAGCTGGCGCAAAGTCACTCGAGGGAGCGATGGAAACTCACTGAGATTACGGAAATTAGAATCGAAATCGAGCGCGAGATCGGTCGGAAGGTCGGCGAGGTTCCCCGGAAGCCTCTTCCCGTTGCCAGAAAAACAATGGAAAAGGAGCGCCGCCTCCGAGTTCTTCACGCGCCGCCGAGCACGGCTGAGTTCCGACACGGATCTGACGTGGCAACGGCAACCTCCGCTGGAAAGATAAGGGGGAATAACGGAGGAATCTGCCCGGCGCGTATATAGAAACACGTTCGAGTCATGTTCATCTTTTAATGCGACCTAATTAATTATGATTAATGATGGTTAAACGTAGCCAAAAAAGTTTAGTTTCATTTACCCAAAAAAAAAAGTTCTTATTTTATTATTAGTATTATTATTGTTAGAGGAATCACTTTTGGCCGATACCATCACATAAACAGGTATCGCTAAATGGCGAAATCACTACCTGGCCACCCTGAGCCTACGCGTCAATTACCTAATAGCTTGCTAACCTCCTTACAACACATTGTAAGTGTTTCGAAACTTGACCTTTCCTTCTAAAGTCTAAAGCTAAAAATGGTGAGCCACCACTAGCCGGTGGTAAAATTAAGTTTTATTGCATCGCATACATAGGATCTAGGGCCTTGAGCTTTCTGTGCACTTTTTTATGGGAAAATCGACGTGAAGATATTAATTACAGTATGTACATAATGTGCATAAACACCATATGTCATGGCTTTAACAAATGCAAAGAGGGTCCATTTAAATGTTAATATCTAGTTAGTTTAGGTGCGAATGGGCACAAGGAGCAAAAGTTACGTTTGATTGTCTCGATTTCTAATTATGATAAGATTAGATATGATCATATCATTGTTTAGTAAATCGCAATAATAAAATTAAATATATCTATATCATGATAATTTTTTTTGGTATAAACGACATATTAATACAAATAAATCTAAAAGTTCACAAGTGAAAACGGTAAAAAAATTTCACAACACCCTTGCATACTTTTTTTTTTTGCTTTTTTTATTTCTATTTTAATTAGTTTTTTTTTTCTTTTCTTTCTTCATTTTCTAATAAAATTTTATTACATAGTATAGTGAACAAATATACTTAAAATACTAAAACACCTGATATAGGTAATAAATATATATTTATACATATTGAATTTATATTATAAGATATAATTAAAGTCAAATATATAAATAAAAATAGGATTAAATTCAAAAAGCTAAATTGTTATTTTCAATTTCTTATTTCATAATTGAAATATTATTTATATTGAAAATATTTTCAATTTAAAAAGGTTGTTATTCGAGATTATAAATATTAGAATTCCTATCTACATTTGTCCCGCCTTCTAAGATAATATTATTGTCTTATATACATTATATATCTAATTTTATCATGTGCCAATGAGACACCAAACATGAGATTGGTTAAATAAATTTTATCCTTATTGCTATCAGAAAGTCACCCCAGCGAAGCAAAATTGTCTTAGCCTGGCCCCATAGGATGGGGTGAGGTCGGGTGGGGCTGTTATGAGTCTCGTCTTGTCTCACTATCAAAGTAAAAGTCTTTGAAAAATTCCTTTCGTAGAAAATATGTGTGAAAGTGACATTACCCATTCTCTGGATAAGGGATAATCACGCTAATCCAAATTTCAAGATTCAAAAATTCGATGTCACCTTACCAGCAAAACATTGAGATTGCATTGGCACATACGTTATAGTCACGGTCCATGCTCATCGACGACGATTCGTCGTTGTTACGTTGTGTTTTGCCATCATCGACGACCGGCCGGGCTTGCCGCCGTCACCTACTGGCGGGCTTAGGGTCCTCCATGGACCTGTTGCTTTCTTCGGGCTTTGGCATGGCGTCGGTTGCTCTTAGCCCGGTCGATCTGGTCCACGAAACTTTATAGCGAATATGGTCGACGGAAGAAAGGTAAACGAACGTGATGGATGACAAAAGGAAAAGGACAAGGAGAAGAAGATGGCGGCCGTCCAGAGAGAGAAGGCAAGAGGCGTGCTGTTTTCCCACTAGAAGAATAAAAGCACGGGCAGAGTCAGCCCAGCCAGCCAATTTTTCCTCACCTCTCCCTTTGCCTTTTCCGCCTCCACGCGAGAGAGAGAGAGAGAGAGAGAGGGAGAGAAAATTCAAAGTGGACGAACCGAGACGAATGGCCCATGCTGTCACATCGACGCGTGTGTTCTTGTGAAGACCCAAGTTGTGGTTTTTTCTCAGGAGGAGGAAGAATCTTGACACCTCCGCCATTCACATCAAAGGACTTGATCCCACCACGCAAAGACAGAGAGAGGGAGAGAAAGAGAATAAGTAGAAGTCAAACAAAGACAGAGGAAAAGAAAAGAACCCACTTTGCCATCTCTCCCTCTCTTTTTCTCTCTTTCTCTGTGGGATTCTCATCAAGAACAGGGGACGAGTTCCTGCGCAGAAAGTGGAAGTTTGGTCGCAGGCATGAACGGGAAGGCCCGCGTTACCAAGGAGCTTAATGAGAAGCACAGAAAGGTTGGTCCTTTTGAACTTTCATCGGCTTTCCACGACGAGCTTTTTGACTCTTCGAGTTTCTTGCTTTTGGGCTGGGTCGATTTCCTTCGTTCGTGGGTCTGTTGGTTTTGGGTTGGTTCTTCATTCTTTCTCGTCTTCCTCCAAGGTTTCTTGTGATACAGCATGTAATGGAGGTTGAGTTGAGTTTTCAAGATTGGATGCTTGCGACGTTTTGAGTTCTGATTTGTGTTTTCTGCTGATGAATCTTTGATTCTATGTATTAGCTTGTTTTTTGCTCATTTGGGATGCAATTTCATGCTTCATATGATGTAGCTTTTTGCTCCAATCCGAAACCGTTGCGTTATGGCGTGGTTTTATCCGGTTCTTGGTTTGCTTGTTGACTCTAACGGGGCATTGGGTGCTTAAAGCAGGATTTGCTTCAATATTTTCTCAGTTAATTCGGTTCTTCCAGAACTTTTGAACTTGGCAATTTATGATTCCATAGTTTGTCTGTTCGGAGAATTGTTCTTCGACCAAAAGGCGAACCACTGAAATGGAACACCCTTTTTGTCTTTTTGGGTTTTATGTTGAGTTTCTTTGCTTGAACGAGTTGTCTTTTTAGTGGAGTAGTTCTTCGTCTTGTCTCGTTGTTCAATGGAGCTTCTAGTGCTGAGTTGTGAAATTCGTATCCAATAAGACTATATAAAAGTAGCTGTATTCAAGCGGTTGGTGACATTTGGTGATTCGATGGTCACTATTTTTCTTCAGCATAGGCCCACGGTTTGAGCTGTGTGTCATTAATAAGTCAATTATGGGTATGCGGATGAGTTATTCTTATACGATACGCAGCTGTCTATTATAATTGACTTTCTGCTTTTTTCATTGTTTATTGACCAACTTGTGAAGAACTGCGACATCCTTCAGTCCTAATTGGTTGAACTGCCTATAATCTGAATTTATTAAGGTTGTTCATGTTGAGCTAGTTAGCTGGGTATAAGGTTTGAATCTGTTCTGCCGTCTGCATTTTCTTTTTTTTTATCTTTTGGTGAAAACCGTCTGCATTTTTTATACTCTTAAAAGTCAACAACATTTAATGTACATCTGTCCTTTTTGTGTAGACATCCTTCCAATTATACATACAAGTGAGAGTGTGTACATACAAATGCAACAGATACATCGTGTGCGTAAATCCTCATGTACATAGATGTGTCAGAGGATCAATCTCTGGTAAAATGATTTTACAACCACTTTCGTGTGCACAACTGGAGAAGAAATAATTTAACGACATTCCTAGTACTGGTAGAAACCGGGCCTCATATGTGAATGTGATAAGTATCCTTTGAGCCAAACTGCCTTCTAGCCTGTTTCAATTTGATTTGCTTACAGTAGGTAACTTTGAATAATCGGTCCATAGCTATATTCTATATATGGGGTTAATGACCAAACTGGTTAACATTAGACACTGAGGATAATATAATTGATTTTTTCTGTTCCACTTTGTTGTGAATGTGAGCAATGATGCTAAAGTGTGCCCTTAAATGGGAACCAATCGGAATTTTTAGATGAGCGAAAACCCCTTTATGAAATTCTAATGGTGAAATTGTATACCAGTAGCCTGAGATTACCTGATTGTTTGTGTGATGATACATTTTGATCTCTCTCTCTCTCTCACGTGCGAGAGCGCATGCCTGCCACATGTTGGTCTTATGTTGCTATCAGTGTTGGTCTTTCCACCTTCAGAACTTATTTTATTTTTCTCTGCGGCCGGACCGCTTCAAAATTTTTACTTGACTCATACTATATATAGCTTTCCATATACTTATGCAGGACTTTTGCTTCATGTAATTACAGATATTGGAGGCTCTGCTTAAATTACCAGAGAACAGGGAATGTGCTGACTGCAGAAGCAGGTAGGTGTCCTGTTTGATGGCTACTGTGAAGTTGTGTCATAATGGTGCTCAATGAATGTTTGAAGGGAGAATAATATTTAGTCTCTAATCTATGGGCACTAACTTGTCATTCATGTGACATCTGCCACTGTTTTGCTTGTTTCTGGCTAACCAATGAATCTGACTTTTTGATATGCAGAGCCCCACGATGGGCTAGTGTGAATCTGGGCATATTTATATGCCTGCAATGTTCTGGGATACATAGGAGTCTTGGAGTACACATATCAAAAGTACATACTCTTCTCATTGCTATTTTGATGGTCATAGCAGTACACTACAAAGTCTTACTATGTTCATCAAAAGCATGTGCTCTTGCCAAAATGTAGGCCTCGTAATTTAGCTTACTTTGATTTAGGTGAGATCTGCTACTTTAGACACGTGGCTTCCTGAGCAGGTTGCTTTCATTCAGTGTAAGCTTTCCTGATGATTTCACTCATTTTGTTCTATTACTGATTTTGTTAAAATAATGTAATGCTAATGGTGTGATCCTAAGACTTTATTTATTTATTAGCTATGGGGAATGAGAAAGCGAACAGCTATTGGGAAGCAGAGTTGCCTCCAAACTACAGCAGAGTTGGAAATGAGAACTTCATTCGTGCAAAGTATGCCTTCATAAAGTTCATGGGTACCAGATAATTGAGATTTTGCCTCATTTTGTCGGGCCTTTTTTCCATACATGTAAATGGCTGAAATCTCATTTGGTGATCCCTTGGTTCAGGTATGTTGAGAAAAGATGGGTATCTCGAAATGAAAAAATGAGATCACCACAAAATACAAGCGGAGCTAAAACACCTGTCTATGAGTCATCACCTGATAATGGTCACCGAAGTGGCTATTCAAATAAGATAGAGCCCCCTCCAGCTGAGAAGAAAATTTCTCATTCATCTCATGGAGAAGCAAGAGCAACTGCCTCAGAGAATAGTACTTCATCACCTGCTAAAGTAACACAACAGGTAAACTCCGTTTTGACACTTGGTCTTGTTGCATCTTCCTTTTGAGATGTGCTTCTCTTGTTTAAAATGGTATGCCTAAGACATAATCCAGGGCTGATTCTGTGGAAAGGAAATTATGATGGGAATAATGATCCTCTTATTTTAAGGTTTGATCCATTCCTTTATTTAGCTGAAAACAAAGAGACCCTTATTTTGTATAATGAAATGGTTTTAAGTTCATTGGCATTACGATTTTGGGCCTTGAAATTTTCCATTAGTAGTGTGAGCAAATCCTATTTGCTCTTCGCCCTCCTTATGTCATATCAAAATTCGACTATCCTGTGGACAAGTAAAACATAATTTTACAGAGAAAGAAAACTAAAGAATGTGGGTACCTTTTTACTTTTTATTGTCTGAGAATCATTACTTTCAAAATTTCTAAAAACGTTTTCTTATCTTGACACTTGAGCTGCTTTTAGTACTCAATATTTGAGTAATATCAATACAAAATAAGCAATTCTAGGAAATGGACATGTCATTCTAACTTAGCAATAGTCAAATTAAAGGAGTTTGGAATTATAGTGCTAAGACAACTGGTGCTGTGCATAGGTAGTTGCCAAAACCAAGCCACAAGAAGAGGCAGAGAAAACTAAACCAGAAGGTTCCAAGGCTGAGTCTATGAGAAAGGGGGCGGAGAAACCTAAATCAGAAGTTCCTGAGGCTGAGTCTACAGAAAAGCAAGCAAATCTTCCCCCAGTTGTGCCACCTGCCAAAGTTGATTATGCTACTGAGCTCTTCAATTTGCTCTGCATGGACAATAGTAAATCAAATGGCTCTCATTTGGACTCTGCCAATGGCAATTCTTTAGCAGAAGTTCAATGTACGTTTCCTTCCCTACTTATTTGAGTAATGATGTCCGATGTTGTATGTCTTCCCTCAGTATATACCTTTGTACCCTGTTCAAGTTGCAGCAGCACCAGCAAAATCAGTACCCGGGAATGTTAATTCAACAGTAGCAGCAGAAAGAAATATGCCGGCAAAATCTGGTATTCAGCATCCACAAGTAAATTCCCAGATAGCGACTTCATACCTTCCAGAGAAGGTAATTGCCCGTATTCCCTCATGTGAAAAGGAAAGTTTACAGATGGATCTACATCATTTATTTGAACTCTTTTTCTCAAGCTGCTTAGGTCTGTTCATTTATTTGAGTTTTTTCTCGATACTATTATGCTTTCTATAGGAAGCAAGTTGGTTTTGGTTCTTAATGTCCTTGATTTTGTGCAGTCCAACCTAGTGTCTCCTTTCTCTATCCAACAACAGCAACTACTTCCTATCCTACCTCAACAGCAGTCCTTCCTCGGTAATGGAGTCCAATACCATAATGTGAACATACCTCAGCCAAGCTTGAATGCTGCGCCAATGGCATCTCCACAGTATAGGGGAATGATTAATCAAGCTCCTGGAATGATGTCATTAGCCGAAACACAGAAATATATGCAGGTTTAGATTGTTTGATTGCAAGTTTTGCGGGATTCACTTTGGTTTTTAACCTTTTTGTTGGGAGGAAGTGTACTTACCTCATTATTATTCCCTGTACCAGATGGCAAACGGCCAACAGGCAAGGCTTGTGGGTTCAGTTGCTTATCCACCTCAGAGGTAAACAGACTCAAACTAAACCCCATGTGATCATTTACTCTTTCTTATACTTCAACTGGGTTCTTCCAGATATCTGTCTAGACAATATGTTAATTTTTGGATAATCGTGCTCAAAGTTGTGATTAGATAGTACTGAGTGCAAAACGATTATCTTATGCCATTTTCACCCTAAAATCAACTTTTGAAGTTGAATGTCAGTCTTTTTCTTGTTCAAATAGGTCCTACGTTGGTGGTCCAGGAGCTCCAATAAATGGTGCTATGAGAACAAATTTTCCTCAGCCCATGATGCGGCCGAGACCATCTATCACCCCAACTCCATCTGGGCACGACTACGACTTCTCATCTTTAACGCAAGGACTATTTACGAAACGGTGATAAATACTTGCGCGTGTGAATATCGATTTCCTTCTCTTTCTCCCTTCTCTCATGTAGGATATATTGATTGATTTACATGGAAATAGCACAATAGATACTTTCTTCTAGGATGGGGTGTTCATAATTTTGGGGGGGGTAGATATCATTCTCGATTTGGGAGATAGGACAATTCATATTGGTATCTGCTGCAATAAAAGCGGGTTGGTGTGTTCTTCATTTTGTCGAGTAACATTGAGAGGGGCATGATCTATTTCAGTGCCTGTACCTTTTGTAAATTAATCAATTCATTTCAAAATTTCATTCTTCTTTATCTTGTGTGGTGATAGAACCTTAACGATAGTTGTGGTTTCCTTTCGACGGTGATGAATGCGCGTATCGAAAACTGGAGTAGTTCATTTGATTTGGTAATGGTACAAAAGTGACTGGCGGGGTCTCATTTCGGCACTGCTACGAGAGAATGTTCAGCCTAAGAAAAGGGAAATCTCGTGTTCATATGATGTGATGGGACTGCATCTGTGTGAACTGGAAATGCCATGGATTGACTGTAGAAGGATTTCACATTTGAAGAGGATGTTAAAAAGGTATCTGTGACGGCCCAAGTGCAAGGCACGTCTCTTGTCCCACATCACTTAGGGGAGTCCTTAGGTTAATTTATAAGTTTAGATCCTTCTAATTTGTGTGACGTATTTTAAAGTCGTGAGGATTTAGTGTCAAAAGCGGACAATATTACGGTCTGGATAATGGAACAAGATGATACCCTTGAAGAAGGAAGATACACAACTATCGCTCCATCATTGGAACCCAAAACAGAACAAGTTGAATGCGACCTCGAGCGAAATTAAAATCAGCTTATTGAGATCGACAAGTAGAGAAGAATACCTTCGACAGGGTTATTATTGTAGTTGTGCGACATGCGGGTTATTATTGTAGTTGTGCGTTTTATTGGGAATTCATGGCTGGAACAGCAGTATTTGGTTCAAAATCTTTTTAGGTGGCAATTAATATTTGAAGTTTGGGGATAAATGAATTCCAATTTGTTTAATTAACAATAATTTCACTTTATCTTTTAGCAAAAAACAACTATTTGACGTATCAACGCAAAGGTCAAAAAAAAAAAAAAAAACAAAGCCAGACTCATGATTATTATCACTGATAAAAAAAAATCCAAAACCTGCTTAAACTTGACTTCAATAGAGGATATGTGTTTAATAGATGGCTGGTGGTAAGAAAAAAAATGGTTCCTTAGAAAACATTGAAGAAAATTACTAAAACAGTTTTAAACCTATTAATTTTTTCAATTTAGTTATAAAAGTTTTTTTTTGGTCAATTCAATTCTAAAATAAATTATGTCAATTTAGTCTATTTGACCAAATTTGACTGGGTTGGCATTAACGTGGATGAACATCCGACTAATGCAGATGTTGCAATTTTTTAAATAATATTTTATTTATTTGAATTATTTTTTTTTTTATTTTCTTATTCTAGCTAAATTGGCTAGAGACTAGGGTCAACAAGGCCTCACTATTGCAGTGTTAGGCAAGCTCATCCTCATCACCGTTGCAACACTTGGCGAGCTTGACATCTCACCTGGCCATGGCAAAGGCGAGCTTAACTTTGCCCAACGATAGTGAGGTCTCACCAGCTACAGCTTCTAGTGTTGTTGGTTTCACTGGCTATAGCTTGTGGCTGGTTTGGCAACCGAATTTGGCCAATCAAATTTGGCTAAATGGACTGAATTGACACGGTTGCAAAAGATTTAATAGTAAATTGGCGAAAGAAAAAAGATTTAGAATTTAAGACTATTTTAGTAATTTTACTTCAACACATTGCAATGACGAATGGAAGACAATACCTCCCTCTCTGGCCACACGGGTTGCTGGGAGATATGAGGAGAAACAAAGTCACGGAGTTTGGTGATGCCACGTGATTATTCTATGGGTATCAAGATAAATGACTAAATTATCTCGCATGAGCTCTCTCTTTTATCTTATCTTATCTCAAATGAATCTTCAGACGATATTGTTGACCTGCTTCCACCGCTTCACGTTGACCAGCGTCGGTCACTAGTTGCGTAAGCAATGCTCAGATGATCGTGTCGTTTTTGGGGACGATATAATTATGACTAAGGGTAAGCATGAGATGAGGATGTCCTTAAAAAAGGTCTAGGGTTGAATTTGTAAAAACTTATTTCTGTAGATGATTAATGACTCTTTTTTTATTTTATAAAAAAATCAATTGTATTAAGTTTTCATATTATGCAGGGTCGATAACTTTTCATGTAATTGTAGTCCTTTTTTTAAAAAAAAAATCGGAAATAATTTCCAATATATTAGAACGTAAGTTTTATCTTAATTTCAAAATAGTCTTCATAATATATAAGGTTATTTTTATGTAGTAGTGCAAACCGGTGCAAAATCGACTTTTGGTCAACAGGATAAAGTTGGGCTAATTTGAATTTTCCATGTAATTTCATGATTATGTTGCTTCGAGTGACTAAAGAACTTTAAACTCCATTTATTTCATGAAAAACGAATGACGTAAGAAATTAATTTGTTAAATATGATCATTGGTATCACTTCCAAAAATTAATGAATTGGAAGTATTTTCATTGCTTAAGAAAATGTTATGATACAAATTGTTATTGGCAATAAAAGTATTTTTAATTGATTTATTATTTAAGTTAATATTATGAAAAATTTCAAATTGGTACAACTGTGATAAATTTACCTAAAATTAATTTTTTTGACCATAAAAAATTCAAATCTGATACACATTTGATAAATTTATCTCAAATTAGTACATTTGTGATGATTTTACCATTTGTTAGTTTTGTTTAAATTTTATTATCAAATTGTTAAATTTGATAACACGTGACAATTTGATTAGTATATAGGTTTGAGATTTTACTATCTATTTATCATAGTTGTACTAGTTTTATGATTTTTTATGGTATTAATCCAATTTATATGTATTAGTTTGAAGGTTTTAATTGTCAAAAAAAATGATTTTGGATAAATTTATTATAAATGCATCGATTTGAAATTTTTTATGGTCATTTGAGCCAAATTTATCTTAAATATACTAGTTTGAAATTTATAATGATAGAAAAATTAGCTTGAAATAAATTTATTCTAAATATACTAGTTTGAGATTTTTCGTGATACTATCCCTTATTTTTCAAGCGATATAAGTTATTATAAATAAATTTTTTTGTAAAGATAAGAATATATATTATTCCAATTTTATTATTTCGTTTAAAATTTTATTATCAAATTGCTAAATTTGATAAGCAGGTTTGGGATTTTACTTATTATAAATAACTTTTTTTGAAAAAAGAAATAAGAATATATTATTTATTGAGCTAAAGCAATATAAGTTATTATTTATAGAAAAAAACATATATTTTAAATTATCCAGTTTGTCCTAAGACAAGCGGAGCCGGTGTCCAGATTCAATGCTCCTATTTACTTAAAAGATTTTCAAAGTCACGGCCGAAAAGAATCGGAGATCTGCGACGCGATACGTCTCCGACCCGACCCGAACCGACCCGACCCGAGACCGAGACCAAGACCGACAGGACAAAAGCGCAACAAGACAAGGTGGCCACGTCAGTAACGTCTTCATCTTCTCTTTCCTCCTCCTCCTGCGCCTCCGCGGCTCCTCCTTTCGCTTTGCTCGCTCACCTCGTCATCTTCCTTTTTTATGCATTAAACAACGACCCAATCGACCCTCTTCAGCCGCGGACAATATAGTAATGAAAAGCGACCCACTTGATGAATGCCCTTTCCCAATTGCCTCACCTTGCGTGCCTCTTCCTCTCTCCTCCCATCGCGTTTCGGCCGAAAGTTCTTCCTTCTCCTCCAAGAGGTGAGACCGACGCGGGCCCTTCTTTTTTTTCTTGGGTTCTCGAGGGGTGGAGGGTTCGTGGGTAGGGTTTCTTGAAGCCGGGCGTTGGTGGGTGTGTGCGGGGTTTCTTGATTTTCTTGGTTTGTGGGTTTTGAGTGCCTGTGCGGTTGTTGGGTGTGTTGAGGTTTCTTGAGGAGTGGGCTTGATGGATAACGCTGGCTGGAGGCCGCTGATGCCGCCGGAGGGTGGCGACGGAGGAGCCGGCGGCGCTGGTGGTGCGATTGATGGGGAGGACTGGAGGGCTCAGCTTCCGCCCGAATCACGGGAGAGGATCGTCAACAAGATGTGAGTACCCGCTTTCCTTTGCTTGGGTTTTCATCCTTTTCGTAGGGAAAAATGTGGGGTTTTACGATAGATCTTTGCTTGGGGACGATTCCCAAGGGTTTAGCAAATATGCTCATGTTATTAGGTCGAGGCACGATGTGGATTCTGAGGTTGCTTTAGTCTTGGTTAAGTTTCAATATGGGATTTAGTGGGTATGTAGGCCAGTAGTTATATTTCTTTCTTGTTTGAAATGGATCGTCTTCTTTCACCAGCAGGGTTTATCGTAGCATGTGGATGAACATAATTGCGGCAGTAATGCCATGTGGCTTTCGGGTAGGAGAACAGTTACTGAATGATGGCTGTTATGCTCATGACAAAAATTTACTTATCCGGAGCCTAAGGATTTGTAGGTGTCTTATTGCTTGTAGGTTGCGTTATTTTTTATTAATCTCAAATATATTTAGTTTATATAAGCTCTTACTGGAAGAGATACATGGACATATCATCTGATTTTCCCTTCTCCAATTCAATATTGTCACTGAAGTAGTAATAGGTGCTGGAGGCCCAAAGGTTTTCCACAGGAAACCTTTTCTTCACTTACCTTGAGTTGCAATGGGTGAAATCCCACCTGTGCCACCTGTAATAGAAGTAGATGCTATTAATGTGTGTGGGTTTAGGTGTCAACAAAGTTTTATAGGTTTGTGAATTCTTATGTGTGTTATTTTGGATCATTTCTCAGTTTGCTTTCTTATTAGGGAGAAAGCTATTCAGTGAAGAAAAGGTTTATGTAATAGCATCATTTCTCAGTTGGAACTGGAAGAATTATCAGTGTTTCAAACATGTGCTGGCATTGTAGTGATGTGCAATGAGAACTCATTCAACTTAGTAGATTGCTTAGTGGGCCAATTTAGTGTTTTTGTGCCTGTTTGGTGGTGCAGAGAATGGGGAAGAACGGGTGTTTACAGTGGTGTATGGTCCTGGAGAGGGTAGTGCTGGGAGTTCTTTTGGGGATCGGCTCTCTGATGTTAGATGTAAATGGGGAGTGCCTTTGGTGATTGGGGGAGACTTCAACATGGTATTATGTACACATGAACAGAATGTGATTGGTACTGACATAGCTCGCATGAGGGAATTTTGGCAAATCTTAGACACCATTTGCTTAATTGGCTTGTCATTGGTAGGTCTAGGGACGGGGAGGGACTATCAATTTCATGCATTGATTGGTTCCTAGTTTCAACAATATGGGAGGATATCAATCCGAGCTAGATTCAAAAGTTGTTACCTTGAGTGACCTCCGTCCACCATCCAATTGTGTTAAGGGGAGATAGGTATTAAATGGGGCCCCTCTCCCTTCTGGTTTGAGAATATGTGGCTCACAGTAGAAGATTTCATGGAGGTAGTTCTTAATTATTGGAAGAATATTTCTTTTTGAAGGTATGCCAGCTTCCCTTTTGCTTTGAAGGTATATTCTGAAACAATAAAGTCATGAGAAGTTTGGGGATGTGGGAAACAAAACTAAAGAGACAATTTAAGAAGTTGAAAGGCTTAACAATAAGGAGACCGGATGATCTTAATGGAGGAGAGCGCTTTAGGAGAATGGGATTGAAAAAAAAGAAGTCTTGCTTTGTTGATTCTAATGGAAGAAACCTCCTGGATACATGTTTCTTAGGAGATTTGGTTTGATGAGGGTGACAGAAACACGAAGTCCTTTCGTAAGATGGCCATTGCTCATAGAAGATATAACTTCTTTAGTAAGTTGGAAGTTTTTGGGATGGTTGTTGAAGATGTGGATGCCATGAATGCGTGGTTATGTAGAATTCTATGCTGATTTATACAGAGAGAGATGTTTTGGGAGACTGTAATTTTGGAGGCTTCCCTTGATCCCAATATGGTTGAGATGCTGCAGACACCTTTTGAAGGTACTAGGTCCTGATGGATTTGTGTTGAAATTGTGAAATTGTTCAGGAGAATTGGAGAATGTTAGTGAAGACCTTCTAAAGGAGTTCTAGAGTAGGGGGGAAGTTTGTAGATAATCTAAATTGTACATTCTTAGTTATCATTCCTAAGGAGCCTGGTGCAATGGATGTTTAGGACTTTAAGCTAAAAACTTGGTGGGTAGCATCTATAAGATTTTAGCCATAGTTCTTGCTGGTCATTTGAAAAGGTTCTACCTCACCTTGTGGGACCTTTTCAAATTGCTTTTGTGGAAGCTTGCAGGGGTGAGCATTGGACCAGCCCAAAAATTGGGGACCAAAACTATACAGGTTGGTTCCTGGATTAGGTGCTGGACCAGTCCAACCCGGATTATGCACACTCCTAAAAGCTTGTCACACATTGGATGCTATTCTTATTGCTAATGAGGCGGATGATTGTCTTGAGGAAAGAAAAGCAGGAGTGATTTGCAAATTCGATGTGGAGGAGGCCTATGATCACAGATCATGGGAGTTTTTGATGTATGTGTAAAGAAGAATGGCTATTGGTGACCAATGGTGTAGATGGATTTTAAAATGCATTTCTTCATTGACTTTCTTGGTTATGGTGAATGGCAGTCAAAGCTGTTTCTTCAAGTGTTCTATAGATTTAAGGCAGTCCTCTGTCACTTTTATTATTTGTGTTGGACATGGAAGTGTTGAGCAAGATGCTGATTAAAGCTACCAGTTAGATTAGTGGTTTCATGGTTGACAATACTTGTAATGAAGATTCCATAATTCCTTTTTCATTTGTGGATGATGCCATAATTTTCTTGGAGGATGACATCAAACAAATTTTGCACTTGAGAAGCATACTGTTATGTTTTGAGCTGTCTTCTGACTGAAAGTGAATTTGGGAAAAAAGTGAAATAACTCCTTTGAGCAAGAATGTAAATTTGCAAGAACTGTCTTGGATTCTTGGTCGCAAGGTTGCCAGCATACCTATAAAGTACTTGGGGCTGCAGTTGGAAACCACTTACAAAGCAAAAGCTGCATGGAATCTAATGATACAAAGATTTGAAAAGAGTTTAAGTGGGTGGAAGACGGCTTATTTGTTCAAGGGAGGTAGACTTATGTGGACGAAGCGTGGGCTTTCTAATCTTCTGGTTTGCTTTCTTTATTTGTTTCCAATCCCTATTTCAGTGGCAAAAAGACTTGAGAGCGTACAAAAAAAGTTTTTTTAGGGAGGGATGACAATCCGAGATTTCATTTAGTTAATTGGAGTATTGTAACACAATCAGTTCCTTTTTTTTTTTTTTTTGGGGGGGGGGTTGGTTGGGGGTAAAGTCATTGGTTCTTGTATATAAAGCTTTGCTTGTACAAAGGTTGTGGAGATTTAATGGGAAGAAAACTAGCTCTTGGAAAGAGAAAAAAAGGGGGGGGGGGTTTACTCGTTGCAAAGTTTGGCTTGGAAGATATTGAGTGGATAACAAAATCTAATGGAGGAATACATGGAGTCAAGCTTTGGAAGCACATTAGGTAAGGATGGGATGCTTTCGAAAAGACTTTCTATTAAAGTGGGAAATGGTAGGCATACTATATTGCGGGGTGACATGTGGTTTGGAGACACTGCTTTCAAAGACTTATTTCCGGATGTGTGTGCACTAGAAACAAGAGAGCTAGGATGGCTGATTGTTGGAGGACTGACAACAGAGAAATGGTGTGGTAAATTAATATCTTAGATAGGGCTCAAGATTAGAAGCCCAAAGCTTTCTTGAATATTTTTGAGTTTTTGTATCAAGTGATATTAGATGTGAGGATGATAGGCTGTAGAGGAATTGTTGTCCCTCTGGAACTTTTTCTGTCAAAGCCTACTATTCTGATCTCTTTTCTTCTCAGATGCAATTACAACAGAGCACACTCTACCCATGGATATCTATTTGGAAAGTCAAGTTTCCATTGAAGGATTCATTTTGTGCTTGGCAAGCTACTTGGGGATGTATTCTTACTTCGGATAATCTTTAGAAGCGAGGAAAAATACTAGCTAATAAGTGTTTTTTGTGCAAGACTAAACAAGAGAGCATGAATTATTAATTTTTACAATATAGCTGGACTAGGAAGATTTGGGCTACAGTTTTTGCAATTTTAGAGTAAATTGGTTGACCTTAGGCACAGTATGACACGGACTTTGGGCTTGGAGAGGGACTTTAAGTTTGTGTGTCATAAAGAAAATACTACTAAATTTATTCCACTAATTGTTTTTTTAGCTCATTTGGAGAAAAAAGAAAAAAAAGGGCATTTCAAGGAGTTGAATCCTCGTGGAAATTTTTTAGGGATGATTTTGGTATAGTGGGAAAGTTCAATGTCACACATAGTTTGGTGGAAATGCTAGAAATAGTCTTTGTGCATTATATCGTTTATGTGTGTCTTCTGTTTTTAGCCATTTTGTTAGGGGTGGTACTCCCTTGGTGCTTCTTAATGAAATCTTATAATCATTGACAAGAAAATGATTGGCCAGAAATAATCGCAGCTGAAGTGCAAATCTCTTTTGATATGCAGAATGGAGACTTTGAAGAGACATCTTCCCGTTTCTGGTCCAGAGGGTTTGCGCGAACTCAATAAAATTGCCGTGAGGTTTGAGGAAAAAATTTATGCTGCTGCAATAAGCCAGGTATTATATGATGTCCATGTCCACCATTTGTGTTTCATTCTCTTCGATCTTATCTTTGATAGCATTTTATGAAGTTGCCTGGGAGGTACTGCTTACTTATTCTGTATCAAGTTTCTATGTGGATAGAGGATGCGTAAACAAACTGGATAGGCTTGTGCTTAAAATTTTTTGGAAAGCATTCTTTTATTGAGAATTTCTATGATGCGTGCATTTATATAGCAAGTGGAACTGTTCAAATTTTAAATTTAGCTTTGCACCAGAGATATCAGGTTTGCTCAGTGCTGTGATATTGTACTGAGTTTTGAGTTATAGTTTCAAATCGAAATCTACTTTATTTTCTTTCTAATTTGATTATTTAATTAGTCTATTATGAAGTGATTTAGTGACTTCTGCTTCCTTTACCTTTTAGTCTGATTATTTAAGGAAGATATCTCTGAAGATGTTGACAATGGAGACAAAGTCTCAGAGTACCGTACCTAGTGCTTCACCATCTAACTCTGCAGGGAATAGCAGTGAGGACTACGGTACAACTTAAGTTCCTGTTACTTGATACCATTGATATGGGAATTGGAATTTCTGTTTTGTTATCCCTTTGTATATTTACATATATGTATATTTCCTCTTACACAATTTAACATTCATGTGCTTGCACTATTATTATTATTATTATTATTATTATTATTATTATTATTATTATTATTATTATTATTTTGATTCATTGTTTTTGAGCAACTTAAGTCCTAAAATTTGTGATAGTCATCTTAGCACTTTTATGTTTTAGTGGACAGAAAATCTACACGACTTTTTTATTTATTAAGTGTCACATAGGATTAAAAGATAATAAAAAAGGTCGTGGCATCTTCCTTCCACTTAAAATTGACAGAGTTAATGGAATGAATCAAGTTTGTTTTCAATTGCAAGTATTGTGACTTGAATGTACAAAATGAAGGACTTAAGCACATTAGCAAAACAAATTTTAGGACTGGCCCTGGAATTGTCCTCTTTTTGGGCTCTACATGGTACACATTTATATACCCACAACAAGCCGTGCTGCTTATTTACAGGGCAAATGCCCCACTGGCACATGGAATTTTTGGTGGATTTTTGTTTTAGTACCCCGAAGTTAATTTCTTTTTGCCATTCTTGCTCATTTGTAACCTCAAATACACATTAATACCATGTGCAGTGGCACATTTGAATTTGTTTGTTTCATTTCTAACTTATTGATTTAAGAACTGTAAGATCTTGTTGTTTGCTTCATAGAATCAGATATGCATCTGTGAAGAACAAGTTCAACTAGAAAGGGCCAAACACTTGCATATTTTGTAACTTCCTCCTACTTCTTTGCCTCAAAATTTCTTTTTAAAAGCGAGTCTCTCTTATGGCGTCAAAAGATGCATGTTTGCAAAAGATAATTCATTTTACTCTTTTTTTTCTTTTTAATAAGATTTCAAGATCAATTCAAGTACATGAACTTCACAGAGATTTTTATTTAGTACTCGCTGAAAGGAAAATGAGTGAGTGATTGTTTGTCTGTTTTTGCATATCCATTATCCATCTAGTATCACTTGCTCAGAAAGTTTCAAGTTAAAGTAATTAAAGGTCATCGTCGGGGTGCATCTATCCCTCATTCCTTTAGTCTTTTTGTGCTATTTGCATTTACTGCTGCTATTCATGTATTGATCGAGTTTCTTGATGCACTAACATAACTTGTATATATTGTATGTCATCTCACGTTATGCATCCACAAATTCAAAGCCAAAGCCAACCAATTCCTAATTCCTTAGCTGTGGATCAGCCTCAAGCAAATCAACAGTAGTTAGTTTGGAATACTCAGAATAATTGTTCCTCCTGGAGTTCAGGCTTCAGCCTGGTTTGGCCTGCCCATTAATCAAATAAGTTAGCCTCCACTCCTCTAAGCAAATCTCTCCCTCTCTCTCTTCCTCATTTTCTCTCCCGCTCGTTTCTCTTCTGCAATTTTTTTCTGCAAATTCCTCATTGCTCTCTCACTCTTCCATTCTTTGTAAGGCCTCTGTTCTCTAAGTAGCTCAAGCTTTCCTCTAGGGTTTTCAATCTCAATCCTTCACATGCTATCTCTCAATTTGCTTTTCAATTTTATTTTATTTTTCAAAGGAAAGCCAGGAGACTTTTTAGGGTTTAGTTACTTTCCTTATGTGTTGATAATAGTTTATATAGTCCTCTTGTAACATTTCTTGCCAACCTTACTCTTCATAATCATCAGCAGGCAAACGTGCTCGATTACATGCTTCCAATCAAGATGAAAGCCGAAACTCAGTGGATCACATCAGCCAATTGCCCGACGCCATAATCCTTCATATCTTCTCCTTCATGACCACAAAAGACGCCATCAAAACCAGCGTCTTGTCCAAGCGATGGCGTTCCACTTGGACTTCTAATCAGTATATGAGTTTCTCTTTGCCCCCTGGCAGTAGCCGGAAATCGAAGGGCTTCATCAATTTCGTTGACTCGGTGCTGTTACGCTGCACTGCAATTAAGGCAAAAAGATTCCTCTTTGATGCTCCTTGTCTCGCCTTGATGCAATCAAGTCTGGATAGGTGGCTCCAGTTTGCCATCGAGCACGGCATCGAAGAGGTATCAGTAAGTCTGCATGAATGGCGCCGCAGAGTTTATGTGTTGCCGCGAATCTTGTTCTGCTGCACCACACTGGTGAGTTTGCATCTGTCCCAATGCTGTTTTTCAGTGTTCGGCACTGTGAATTGGTGTTCGTTGAAGACATTGCGCATTGAACATGCGGAGTTGAATGATGATGGGATGGTGAGAGTTTTGAGTGGCAGCCCTGTTCTAGAGTTCCTTGAGTTGAAAAGTTGCGAGGGTGTCAAGCACATTGTGATTGAATCAAAAAGTTGTAAAGAGTTGGTGATTGATTCTCATGAGTTTGGTGATGATGAAGGTTTGACGTTGAAAATTTCAGCACCTCATCTTCTCAAATTGCGCCTGTTGGGCAATTCTCAAGGGGAGAGTTCAGACTAGATGAAGTATCCTCCTTGATTGAGGCTGAGTTAAATTTCGACATGGAAGGCTTTGCAGCTGATGATGGTGATCTTGTTAGGGGGCTTCTCAAGAGGCTGCATCATGTCCCGAAATTGGTGATGGGGAGCTGGTGCCTTCAGGTGAGCTGATTTTTTTACCCCTGTTATTTCTGGTTCAAGTTGTGGACATACATTACACATTCTGCCATTTGCTTAGGATAAATCGTGATATTGTTCATTGGTGCTTGATGATACCGTGCTCATAAATTGTTATTTTAGAGAAACGTTGTCATTGTATGGAGCTTTAAAGGAATTTTTTCTGGACAAAGACTTTTTTCCTTCTCATAATAGAACTTTACACATTGTAAGCTAATATTACCTTTATGAGTTCAGCATTACATTGACTTAGATAAGACTAAAATCCGATGTCCTCGTTTGCTCATTCATTTGGTCCATTGGCTATTGTGAGAGGCTGTTGGAATTGCAAGCATTTCTTATGTCTGATCTACTTTAGTGATTCAAGAAAGTAAAAGTAATCAGTTTCTGCTTCTTCCACCATGGTGATGTGCTTAGGCGCTGTCATTAACGGAGGCGAGAGAAGAGGTTCTTCCAACCTTAGAATGTCGGCATCTGATACTACTTGGCGCAGCAGGCCATGAGGGAGTTCCTGTTATAGCAGAAATACTCGAAAGTACGCCGCGCTTGGAGAAGTTGTTCTTACAAATGACTCGCACACTCAATTCCATGGTACATAACCTAGAACTCTCTTGGTTAATTTACCAGCAGATTTGCTTGAACATATGTAGATCCTGAGTCCCCATATAAACCTGTCTTTTCTTTTCTTCTCGTGATTGAAAATCATTTTTCTACCTTTATCCTTATAATTGACATTTTGGATTCTCAATTAATTTATATTTCTCTTGGTGTAGTAAATGCTATTTTATATTATTAAAATCTTGATATTTGTCTCATCTAGTTCTAGATGTGTATCTCCACCTCAGTCATGATGTTCTATATCTGCAGACTGTGTCCAATGCGGAGAGTGAAGGCCATTGTGACTTTGATGGAGAAGAATTTTGGAATTCTGCAAAGTGGAGGATCTACCAGTGTTTGATGCATCTCAAGCATGTTGAGATTGTTGATCGTGGTAGCAATTCGCTGGCATGGGAACCTGTTCTTTCCCTGCTCAAGTTTCTCCTCCAGAATGCGCTCTGGCTGGACAAAATAGTGATCGATAGTACCAATTCCAAATCGTCTCAGGCAGTTGATCCATGGGGCCTTCTTGATGTGGCCAGGATTCTTCTATCGCTCCCGAAGTGTTCCCCAACTGCAAATGTCATTCTAAGGTATCCTTCCCAAGGAAGTTCGTCTAAACATGTGCGTAAATCCTGATTATTTCATCGACACAAATGATGTCTTTTCCTCTGTTTTGTACCCCTACATTTATAGGAGATGTGATTGAATGCAACTCCCGGGGCAGAAATTTGAAATAAAACTTCCCTTTCTGTATGTTTCAACTGGAAACTTTTAGCTCAGCTTAATATTGTTTCATGAAGTTACAATGCATGTCTTTCTCAGAATGCAGCTAATGAGGTTGATTACCCAAGTGAATAGCACAGTTTTTTTTTTTTTTTTTTTTTTTTTTTTTTTTTTTGAGAATAGCACAGGTTCACAAGCACTTAACTCTTGTCTTGCACCAACATCCCAAAAGTTTTACAAAGCGCAGCATCATCCTTTGAAATACGCTCTCTTTGTGGACTGAACTAGAGGAATCCACATTCTCACTCAATGATTTATGGATGTGTGAGAGTTGGCTTTGAAATATGGCTTTCTTTGTTGGATTGAACTAGAGGAATCCACATTCTCACTCAATGATTTATGGATGTGTGAGAGTTGGATTATAGTTGTGAGATTTATATGTAACAAAAGAACAAGTTTGTTGGTAAAAGGTTGCGATTGAGTTACTAACATTAGTTTGACCATACAAATTACTAATTATTTTTTGATTATCCAAGAAAATTACTAATTACTCTTTGATTATTTCTGAATTTTCAACTTCTGTATTAAGTTACCAAAATCTATATACATAATTTGCAGTTTTAGAGTTATATCTCCACATTTGTATCAAATTACCAATTCTAATTTGGAAGATTTACCAACCATGAGATACCAAATAATTTGAAGATACCAAATCTTATTGGATTGACTGATAAATATTTTTGTGATTGTTTTCAAATTATTAACTTTTAATTTCGTAACTTTTATACGGTTGTTTACCTTTGCTTTATGTTATCAACTTTTTTCTTCGTAACCTTTATTTGATTGTTTCCAAATCATCCTTTTTTTTTTAATAATTTCCAATACATAACAATCTTTTAAGGCTAAAGTTTTACCAAATTATCAATCTTCATTTAAGCGAGTCACCAATTTTACTCCAGTAAGTTACCAATTAGTTGAAGGTTATTAATTTTTACTTGTTTGACTTATCTAAGTTTATTCGATTGTCTTGAAAATAAATAAGTACTTATTTGATTGTTTTTGAATTATTTCAACAATAACTAACTAATCTATTTGCGTAACTTACTAATGTTTTAAATTGAACAACTCTTACATCAAATTGCCAACCTTAATTTCGGTGGTTTAAGAGAATGTTTCGATTAACTATTACTAGATTTAGGTTGTCAATTCATTAGGTTTTGCAGAGCAAATTTTGCTGAATAACCTATCGACATTTATCATAAAGTTCCGACAAATAGAAAAGGGGAAAAAAAGGGCTTAAAAGGGTGCTCATTATCCAGCAACATATGTGAGAGGCCACCCCACGACATTCACATACCAACTCCTGCTTTCCCTAAGAATGGAAAATTGAACCCCTCCTTGTTGGACAAGTAGACCCATTGATCTCGCCATCCGGTTACGTTAAGGCGTCCCCGCATAACTGGACCATACGGAGGTCGTAATGGTGAAAAACTATGGATTTCAGACGGAAAATTGCCAGTGAAAGTTGGGGAAGTTCGATCCGAACATAAGCCAAGACTTGGAAAACTTAAAATGAAGCGATATCAAAGCATTTTGTCAAACCCAACTTAATCGCACACTGTCACAAGTGGCACAAAAAGAGACGAGCGATGTAATTTCCATACCTATGTCATGCAAATCTAGGGGTGTACAGTGTGGCCTTTTTTCCATAAAACTAGGGACTTCTCAAGGCTCCTCCAATGCTCCATTAAGCCAAAGGCTTTGACAGGCCTTTGGAGATGCAATTGCATCTTCTTAAAGCTCTCCAAAAAATTTGTGGAATGTCATTTGCAATTGGCCAATGAATTTTGGAGCCCCAAAGTTTCTTGAGAAAGCCGAAGCAAATGTATCATGTGTACTTGTGCATCCATTGAAACAATAATTTACTATAACTTTAGCATTTGGGGAAGATCTACGACAGTCTTTTTGCAGCTGAATCACATCATGAAAACCCCAAAGATCATGAGGGTCGGTGGGAACTCGTCGAGGCGACGTCCTTGATTCAATGTTGATTATCATCTTCGCCAATCCAATTGCCTCCTGAAGAAGAAACTTAGCCAGATCAAGCAAAAGTTTTGATTTTCCTCGTCAAATTCCAACTCGACAAATTCCATCCTTTTAAGATGATTTGCCACACAATAGAACTCCTCCTGTGAGCGCCAGAATTGCTTCTCATCAAAGGGGCAAAGCTTAGAAAAATCCCTGTTCTTGAACTGAAAACACACATGGACAGTAACTTTTTCGGAGCTAATTAAGAAAATTATAACATAGCAGTGATATACTGATATTAAGTGCAAAAGAAAATGTAAAACAAACAACCTTGTTTGATCTGGTACGATACATCTTAAGTTCTCACAGACCCAAATGAATCAATGATCACATCCTTTGCTACTGAACAATCGACGTTTTTCCATGTAGCTCCAAAGCATCCCGGCCTTTTTAGACACCAATTTGTTTGTGTAAGTAAATGCAGACGCGTGTAAAACATTAATGGCAACGAGAGACTTGATTGTACTTTAGCAGCTTCATGGTAAAAAGACCGAAAGTAGATGTTACGAGGCTAACTATGGAAAACATAAATATAACTGTGTACAGAGCCAAAGATAGATTAATACTGTCGATTTTATGTGATTTTGGATTGCATATGACTAACCTTTCCAGGAGTGGAGAACTTTGCAGCCAGTACGAAATCCGTGGAAGGTCACATTTACAAACTACAGTATCCACTATGTGATTGTGCCATCTCGATTATAGGTAGGGCTGTCTTATTCTCTTCGCAGAAGATAGAACCTGAAAACCACTTGAACTGTTAACCGAGAAGCAAAACAATATGTGACCATTTCTTTACTTCATATTTCTATCAAGAATAAAAGCTTCAATACAGTAGAACAGCTCATGTTGCTATGAACTTAGCTGTTGAGGTCTCTATATGACCGAATATCTCTTCAATGAGGAATCACCTCGGTCACCGCTTGGTCAACTAATCCTTTAGAATCACCCGATGCTCGTGGAACAAAACATAACATCGAAAGGCCGAATTAGATCCGGCCATTCAAGTTATTGAGTTAAAAAAATCAGATATGAGATTTACCATCAAGCATAAGCTTTTACGTACATGCATGGGCATGAAATGGATCGGCACCAGCTTACGGGGACACCCGCCTTTGCCATCAAGAGAGAGGGAGATAGACTATACTCCACGTGATTTTCTCGTGTCGCTATTATGGGTAATTACGGCCGAGCATTATCTTAATCAAATAAGGAAGCTAGCTATCCCAGAAAATTACGAAATACAATAAAATATGTCTGACAATATTCTTCAATAGGGAATTCTCTGGTTTCCATAAATATACTTCACTAAAATACCCATGGAAAAAAGACCAAACAAAATCAACTCGCACCTCAAGGAACCAGACACTCACCGAGGAGGAACTTCAACCTGTCAGGAAAGTAGACATGTTGTCGATTCTCACCAAGGGAGGTCGGCTGGTCAGCAAAGATGACACTTGACCTTTTCACAAGCTGAACAGGTGCTTCTCTTGGCTTGGTAAAGTTCAACTCTGCCTCCGCTAACGAGGATAATCCATTTAGTCTAAAGCCTCTGCAGACAAATTCGCCCGACAAACGCAATGAAAGAAGATCCGGAGCAGAAATATCTAGCGACGAAAGATAATAATCGGTTTCAATCGTCAACTCTCCTAAAGATCCTGAACCAATCCGGAGGTTGCGATGGTGGGGTGAGAAACGCAGCTTAAGAGATTCGAGAACGGGGCACCCGTTCAGGATTTTCATAATCTGGTCATTATCCAACATTACGTCGTGAATACACAATTTCTTAAGAGAAGACCAGTTGATGATAGCATCCCCCGAAAGATGACATCCATATACTCACAAGCTCACCAGCGATGCGCAATCGCACCAGGTTCGATGTAACTCGTGAGACATGTGTTCAGAGCCCAACGAGCCCAACGAAGCATCTTCAGCGATGATGACATTAGCATCGAGATGGAACTGTGCAGAGACTCAGTGCCCTGTCGATCTCGCTGATGACAATAGCATCAAGTTGGAACTTCTCTATCTTAGAAGCAGTGCAGAGTCTCACCGCTCTGTCGATCGAAGGAACAACACCCTTTGAGGGGAGATAGAGATCGATGTATGGAATGGAGGTCCAAGTGAAACGCCATTGCTCGAACGGCACGCTGGTCTTGACCACGTCTTTGAAGGGCAAGAAGGAGAAGATGCGGTGGATTATGACGTCCCGCAAGCGGCTGATGTGGTCGACCTCCTTTGCCGCAGACGCCATCTCCACGTTGATGTTTAGAGTCCTAGAGAAAGTAAGACAGAGCGTCTATGGTGGCCCAACCCTAATCAGGGTCGTATGATATATCTTTATAGGAGTAACTAATGTACATATAGAAACATAATTATAGAAATATCTCACAATATATATAAATTACACATTAATACTTCCGGCCACGAATGGATTTTGAGTACCTGGAGGGGTTTAAGAAGGTGTTGGTGGATTGACATAGAAGCCAAATCAGATCATCGAAATGCACACAAATCAGATTTTGGATATTATTGTCATGAGATTTTGAACATTGGTCATAGTAAAATTATGGGGAGATTTTAATTATCTGTTAATATCTTTGTTAACCTTACTTGACACACCAACCGATAAAGCATACACAAACATGCGCATGAACATTAGATACATGAAAAAAAGAAAGTGACTTGGGTTATTTTAGTAAATCAATCCAATTTATGGTACTATGATAAAATTAGAAATAATTTTAAATCTTTGAGGAACTTTGTGACAAGTGCATGATATTTTAAGTAAGGGGGAGACTTGTGTTATGTGCGTATTAAAGGGCTATCTTCAAATTATCTTTTTGTCAATTATTTAGTATATACTTTTGCTATTTGTCTTGCAGCGGGCAAGTATTTCATACTCTTGGGCCGAAATATGAAATTGAAAAACGCTTCTAATGTCCTTTGTAGTATAGGGAGATTGAAGATTCATTTATTTAAAGAAAGTTTTAACTCCAAAGTAGTTAGCTTTATTACACCCAATCAAAACAATCTTAGTTAGATTATATGCCTCCTCCAGTATCAAGCAAAAACCAATAAAAAAGAAAACGCCATGTTTTTTTTATAATTATTATAATTGTAAAGGATACTATATAGTCATTATTTGAATCCAAATTGATTAATATTGGTAATTTCAGGGGAAAAATACTCAATATATGGTATAGAAGCATCTACAACTTTTATTTAGATGCGGAGAAAATTACCAAAAAAGT
Organism: Eucalyptus leucophloia subsp. euroa; assembly: GCA_017140325.1. Lineage (NCBI taxonomy): Eukaryota > Viridiplantae > Streptophyta > Magnoliopsida > Myrtales > Myrtaceae > Eucalyptus > Eucalyptus leucophloia. The sequence continues at coordinate 45,526,134 of CM029472.1, forward strand.
CTTAAATTTATTGTAATTGTGTCAAATTCAGTCATAAACTTTTTTATTTTTATTAATTGAGTCTTAAACCTTTTACAATTATTTTTGATCAATCCATCCGGTCAAAATTAACCGGCCGACGAGCTTTTCTTTAATAATATTTTATTTTTTGAAATATTTTATTAATTTTTAATCTTTTTTTCCTTTTTTCTTTTTTTTTCCCTTCTCCCTCTTCCCTCCTCCTTCCTTTGGCTCCAGCGATTGGCTAGGTTGGCCGGTCCATTGGATTGAGGCAATCCAATAGGCTCGCCTTGCCGGATTCGGTGGTGTTTCGCCTTGCCGACTAGCAAGGGCTTGCCCCTAAGAGTGGCCGGGCGAGTTTGCTTTCACCTAGCGACGATGGTGAGGCGAGCTAGCTTGGTTGCCTTAGTTTGGCGACTAGCTAGCACTCCTCCGGGGTTGCTAGAGCTAAAGGAAGAAGGAGGGAGGAGGAGAGAGGAGGAGGAGAGAAGAGGAGGAAGGAGGGAGAGGGAGAAGAAAAAAAAAGATAAAAAAGGAAAAAAAGATAAAAAAATTAATAAAATATTTCAAAAAATAAAATATTATTAAAAAAAAAAAGGTCACCGATGCCGGCTGGTTGCCACGTTACACCGCCAGCCAATTGTGGTCGAAAGGATTGATCGAGAATAATTATAAAAGGTTTATGACTCAATTGTTCAAAAAAATAAATTTAGGATTGAATTGACATAATTGTAATATGTTTATGATTTTTTTGGTAATTTTCCCCAAATTTTTCCCATGTAATTTCATGATTATGTCTTTCGAGTGACTAAAGAATTTTAGATTTTGTTTGTTTTTCAAAAAATAAATAATATAGGAAATAATTTATTAAATGTGATCGATATCACTTGAGAAAATTAATAAACTAGAAGTATTTTCTTTGTTTAATTTTTTTATACAAATTGTTGTATTTTTAATTGATTTATTATTTCAAGTGATACAAGCCACTATTTAATATATATATATATATATATATATATATTGTAAATTATCCGATTTTTCTTAAGACAAGTGGAGCCCGTGTTCATTTAGATTTAAGGAAAAATTTCAAAAAAGGGCTCTAAGTGTTCTTTTTTTTTTGAATAAGAGCTTGAAGTGGACCTTATTTCAAAGAATGGCTTAGAATAGTTATACTTGTTTCAAATAAGAGCCTAGTCAATGACATTTTCATCATTTTCCTTTTTTCTCTTCCCTTTTTCATCTTTCTTTCCTTTTTCTGGTTCTTCTTCCTTCTTTGCCTGTGGTTGACCAACCATTGGCAATGCTCGCAACAGGTTGGGTGAGGGTTGCTCTCGATTGATTCGGCGAGGTTCACCTCACCCTCTGATGAGATAGCCTCACCTTGGGGGAGAGGCCACCCCTTGTAGTTGTCAGTGGGGTTAGCCCTCACTGGCCGCTCAATGCCCATTGTCGAGCCCTCACTTGTTGCTAGTGATGGGTGTTGAGCCCTTGTTGGCCCTAAGAGAGAGCTTGCAAGCTGACCCTCGCCAAATTTGGTAGGGTGGCCTTGCTTGCAGCTAATGAGTGTTGACCTCGCTAATGGTCGCAAGGGTGGCCCTTGCCGGATCGAGTGAGGGCAACCCTTGCCTAGCCTTTACAGGCATTGTCGGGGGTCGGTTGGCCAATGGCTAAGAAGGAAGAAGGACTAGAAAAAAAAAGGAAGGAAAGAAGAAAAAAAGGAAAAAAAAGGAAAATGGTGAAAATGTCATTGACCATACCTTTATCACTTCATGCATTTATTTGAAAAAATGAGGGCATTTCGGGCATTTTGTTGAAATTTTCCCTAGATTCAATGCTCCAATTTACTTAAAAATTTCAAACTCATGGCTGAAAAGAATCGGGCTGAGGAGGTCGGGACCCGATCCGACCCGACCCGAGACCAGACCAAGAACGACAAGACAAAAGGGGAGCAGACAAGGTGGCCAAGTCAGTAACGACAGATCTTCTTCATCTTCTCTTCCTTCTCCTCTCGCTTTGCTCTGTACATTTCGAGTCATCGCCCACCTCGTCTGCTCTTTTTATGCAATAAACAAAAAGTCTCCCAAAAACCCAACGCACCCTCTTCAGGCTCGAAGAATATCGTAATGAAAAGCGACCCGCTTGATGTATCCTCTTGCCCAATCGCCTCACCTTGTGTCTCCCCGTCTCTCTCCCTCCTCCCATCGAATTTCGGCGGAAATTTATTCCTTCTCGTCCAAGAGGTGATACCGACGCACCCTTCCTTTTGGGTTCTCGAGGGGGGGAGGACTTTTGGGTCTGGGTTCTTGGAGCCGGGCGTTGGTTGTGCTGGGGTGGATGGGTGTGTCTGCTGGTTTCTTGTTTATTGCTTTGTGTTTTGAATCCCGTGCGGTTGTTGGGTGTTGAGGTTTCTGAGGAGTGGACTTGATGGATAACGCTGGCTGGAGGCCGATGCTGCTGCCGCCGGGTGGCGGGGGAGGAGGCGGGGGCGCTGGAGGTGCGCTTGATGGGGGCGACTGGAGGGCTCATCTGCCGCCCAACTCACGGGAGAGGACCGTCAACAAGATGTGAGTGCCCGCTTCCTTTGCTTGGGTTTTGATCCTTTTCACATGGAAAAATGTGGGGTTTTACGATGGATCGTTGCTTGGGGACGATTCCCAAGGGTTTAGCACATATGATCATGTTATTTGGTCGAGGCGCCACAAGGATTCTGAGGTAGCTTTTGCTGTAATGTTTTCTCGTCGGATGGTTTAGTCTTGGTTAAGTTTCAATATGGGATTTAGCAGGTATGTAGGCCGGTAGCTCTTGTTACATTGGCGATTATGTAGCATAAGAAGATGGTTAAATTTCTTTCTTGTTTGAAATGGATCGTCTTCTTTCACCAGCAGGGTATATCATAGCATGTGGATGAACATAATTGCAGCAGTAATGCCATGTGGCTTTCTGGTAGGAGAACAGTTACTGGATGATGGCTGTTATGCTCATGACAAAAATTTACTTATCCAGAGCCTAAGGAATTTTAGGTGTCTTATTGCTTGTAGGTTGCGTTATTTTTTATTAATCTCGAATATATTTAGTTTATATAAGCTCTTACTGGAAGAGATACATGGATGTATCATCTGATTTTCCCTTCTCCAATTCAATATTCTCACTGAAGTAGTGATAGGTGTTGAAGGCCCAAAGGTTTTCCACAGGAAACCTTTTCTCACTTACCTTGAGTTGCAATGGGTCAAATCCCACCCGTGCCACCTGTAATAGAAGTAGATGCTATTAATGCGTGTGGATTTAGGTGTCACCAAAGTTTTATAGGTTCATGAATTCTTATGTGTGTTATTTTGGATCATTTCTCAGTTTGCTTTCTTATCTGGTAGAAAGCTATTCATAATTTGTTGAATGATGTGCAAATTCCACTGGATCTTTTTATCTGCTATCCGTTGGATTTTTTTGACTATATTAGGATTATGTAATTTCAGCTCTGTTATACATTGGATTTTGTGATCATCTCCGGCAAACCTTTTCTTTTGACCTTTCATTCTTTTCTTGCCCACTCTTAACTCCTGACCCTCTTCCAGCTCTCGACCCTCTGTTTTCAGGCTTTAGCAACCTCCTTAACCTCCATTGGGTGCCATGAACTCTGCTGAGCCTTTGACAAAGGCCCCATTGGCTATGTAGGCTCTTTTCCTCTTCTTTTCTCTGCTGTTTGCTTTCTCTGAGACGTTGAAGACTCTTTCCCTCTTATCTTCTTTGCCGAGTAATTGTTGAGGCTGGTTTTGTTGTAAGAGACCTACAAGGGTAAAGGGGTTTTCTTTTGAGCTTGTGTTAGAGGCTGAAAAGGACTTTTTAAGAGCAACAGAGTATGCCAGATGGAGGAGATCGTCGATATACCTCTCTATTGAGAACTTGAAATGGTGGATGGATTACCGTGCAGTTGTAGAACCTGGTAAAACAGGTGTATGGGGAATTAGATGCTGTAGTTGGAACTGGAAGAATTACCGGTGTTTCAAACATGTGGTGGCATTGTAGTGATGTGCAATGAGAACTCATTCAACTTAGTAGATTGCTTAGTGGGTCAATTTAGTGTCTTGTGCCTGTTTGGTGGTGCAGAGAATGGGGAAGAGCAGGTGTTTACAGTGGTGTATGGTCCTGGAGAGGGTAGCGCTGGGAGTTCTTTCGGGGATTAGCTCTCTGATGTTAGAAGTAAATGGGGAGTGCCTTCGGTGATTGGGGGAGACTTCAACATGGTATTATGTACACATGAACAGAATGGGATTGGTACTGACATAGCTTGCATGAGGGAATTTCGGCAAATCTTAGATACCATTTGCCTAATTGGCTTGTTGTTGGTAGGTGGGGGATGTACTCGGTCCAGGGATGGGGAGGGGCTATCCTTTTCATGCATTGATTGGTTCCTAGTTTCAACAATATGGGAGGATATCGATTTGAGCTAGATTCAAAATTTGTTACCTTGAGTGACCACCGTCCGCCATCCAATTGTGTTAGAGGAGATAGGTATTAAATGGGGCCCCTCTCCCTTCCGGTTTGAGAATATGTGGCTCACAGTAGAAGATTTCAAGGAGATAGTTCTTATTTATTGGAAGAATATTTCTTTTAGAGGGTATGCCAGCTTCCCTTTTGCTTCAAAGGTATATTCTGAAACAAAAAAGTCATGAGAAGGTTGGAAATGCGGAAAAAAAAATTAAAGAAACAATTTAAGAAGTTGAAAGGCTTGACGATAAGGAGATCGGATGACCTTAATGAAGGAAGAGTGCTTTCAGAGAATGGAATTGAAAAAAACTCTTACTTTGTTGATTCTAATGAAAGAAACCTCCTGGATACATATTTCTTAGGAGATTTAGTTTGATGAGGGTGATAGAAACATGAAGTCCTTTCATAAGATGGGCAATGCTCATAGAAGATATAACTTCCTTAGTGAGTTGGAAGTTTTTGGGATGGTTGTTGAAGACGTGGATGCCATGAGTGTGTGGTTATGTAGAATTCTATGCTGATTTATACAGGGAGAGATGTTTCGGGAGACCATAATTTTGGAGGCTTCCCTTGATCCCAATATGGTTGAGATGCTGCAGATGCCTCTTGTAGAGGAGGAGATTAGAAGGGTAGTCTTGGAGTGTAATGGAGATAAGGCACTAGGTCCTGATGGATTTGTGTTGAAATTGTTCAGGAGAATTGGAGAATGTTAGTGAAGACCTTCTAAAGGAGTTCCAGAGTAGGGGGGAAGTTTGTAGATAATCTAAATTGTACATTCTTAGTTATCATTCCTAAGGAGCCTGGTGCGACAGATGTTAAGGATTTCAGCCAAAAGCTTGGCGGGTAGCTTCTTGCTGGTCACTTGAAAAGGTTCTACCTCACCTTGTGGGACCTTTTCAAATTGCTTTTATGGAAGCTTGTCAAACAGTGGATGCTATTCTTACTGCCAATGAGGCGGATGTTGTCTTGAGGAAAGAAAAGCAGGAGTGATTTGCAAATTCGACATGGAGAAGGCCTATGATCACGGATCATGGGAGTTTTTGTTGTATGTGTAAAGAAGAATGGCTATTGGTGACCAGTGGTGTAGATGGATTTTAAGATGCATTTCTTTGTCGACTTTCTTGGTTATGGTGAATGGCAGTCAAAGCTGTTTCTTCAAGTGTTCTAGAGATTTAAGGCAGTCCTCTGTCACTTTTGTTTTTTGTGTTGGATATGGAAGTGTTGAGCAAGATGCTGATTAAAGCTACTGGTTAGATTAGTGGTTTCACGGTTGACAATGTTTCTAATGAGAATTCCATAATTCCTTTTTCATTTGCGGATGATGCCATAATTTTCTTGGAGGATTAAATCAAACAAATTTTACACTTGAGAAGCACACTGTTATGTTTTGAGGCTGTCTTGGGACTAAAAGTGAATTTGGGAAAAAAGTGAAATAACACCTATGAGCGAGAATGCAAATTTGCAAGAAATGTCTCGGATTCTTGGTTGTAAGGTTGCCAGCGTACCTATAAAGTACTTGGGGTTGCAGTTGGGATCCACTTACAAAGCAAAAGCTGTGTGGAATCTAATGATACAGAGATTTGAAAAGAGTTTAAGTGGGTGGAAGATTGCTTATTTGTTCAAGGGAGGTAGACTTATGTGGATGAAGTGTGGGCTTTCTAATCTTCTGGTTTGCTTTCTTTATTTGTTTCCAATCCCTATTTCATTGGCAGAAGGACTTGAGGGCATACAAAAAAAGTTACTTTGGGGAGGGATGATAATCCGAGATTTCATTTAGTTAATTGGAGTATTGTAACACGATCAGTTGCTTTTTTTTTTTTTTTTTTTTTTTTTTTTTTTTTGGGGGGGGGGTAAAGTCATTGGTTCTTATATATAAAGCTTTGCTTGTACAATTGTTGTGGAGATTTAATGGGGAGAAAACTAGCCCTTGAAGGGAGGTACTCGTTGCAAAGTTTGGTTTGGAAGATGCAGAGTGGATAACAAAATCTAATGGAGGAACACATGGAGTCAGGCTTTGGAAGCACATTAGGCAAGGATGGGATGCTTTCGAAAACAGACTTTCCATTGAAGTGGGAAATGGTAGGCATACTATGTTGCGGGGTGACATGTGGTGTGGAGACACTGCTTTCAAAGACTTATTCCCAGATGTGTGTGCACCAGAAACAAGAGAGCTAGGATGGCTGATTGTTGGAAGACTGACAACAGGGAAACGGTGTGGTAAATTAATATCTTACATGGGGCTCAAGATTAGAAGCTAGAAGCTTTCTTGAATATTTTTGAGTTATTGTATCGAGCAATGTTAGATGTGAGGACGATAGGCTATGGAGGAATGTTGTCCCTCTGGAACTTTTTCTGTCAAAGCCTACTATTCCGATCTCTGTTCTACTCAGATGCAATTACAACAGAGCACACTTTTCCCATGGAAATCTATTGGGAAAGTCGAGTTTCAATTGAAGGATTCATTTTTTGCTTGGCAAGCTAGTTGGGGATGTATTCTTACTTCGGATAATCTTTAGAAGCGAGGAAAAATACTGGCTAACAGGTTTTTTTTTTTTTTTTTTTTTTTGGTGCAAGACTAAAGAAGAGAGCATGAATCATTAAGTTTTACAATGTTGCTGGACCAGAAAGATTTGGGCCACAATTTTGCAATTTTAGGAGTAAATTGGTTGACCTTAGGCACAGTATGCCATGAACTTTGGGCTTGGAGAGGGACTTTCAGTTCGTGTGTCATAAGAAAATATTACTAAGATGATTCCTCTCCGTGTTTTTTTAGTTCATTTGGAGAAAAAGGAATAAAAAAGCATTTCAAGGAGTTGAATCCTCATGGGATTTTTTAAGGGATAATTGCTTGTACACTCTCACTTTTGGTGTAGCGGGAAAGTCCAATGTCACACATAGTTTGGTGAAAATGCTGGAAAGTCTTTGTGCATTATACTGTATATGGGTGTCTTCTGTTTTTGGTCATTTTGTTAGGGGTGGTACCCCCTTGGTACTTCTTAATGAAATCTTATTTATCATTGACGAGAAAATGATTGGCCAGAAATAATTGCAGCTGAAGTGCAAATCTCTTTTGATATGCAGAATGGAGACTTTGAAGAGACATATTCCTGTTTCCGGTCCAGAGGATTTGCGCAAAATCAATAGAATTGCCGTGAAGTTCGAGGGAAATTTTTTGCTTCTGCCACAAGCCAGGTATTATATGATGTCCATGTCCACTGTGCGCATTTCATTCTCTTTGATCTTATCTTTGATAGCATTTTATGAGGTTGCCCGGGAGGTAGTACTTACTTATTCTGTATCAAGTTTCCATGTGGATAGAGGATGCATAAACCAACCGGATAGGCTTGTGCTTAAAAGAATTTGAAAAGCATTCTTTAATTGAGAATTCCTATGATGCGTGCATTTATGTAGTAACTGGAACTGTTTAAATATTTAAAATTAGCTTTGCACCAGTGATATCAGGTTTGCTCAGTGCTGTGATATTGTACGGAGTTTTAAGTTGTAGTTTCAAATTGATATCTACTTTATTTTCTTTCTAATTTGAATTTAATTAGTTGGTCTATTATGAAGTGATTTAGTGATTTCTGCTTCCTTTCCCTTTTAGTCTTATTATTTGAGGGAGATATCTTCGAAGATGTTGAAAATGTGGATAGAGTCTCAGAGTACCTTACCTAATGCGCCATCTAACTCTGCGGGGAATAGCAGTGAGAACTTGGGTACGATTTAAGTTCCTGTTATTTGATACCATTGATATAGGAATTGGAATTTCTGTTTTGTTATCCCCTTGTATATTTACATATATGTATATTTCATCTTACACAAATTTTCATTCATGTGCTTGCACAATTTTTTTTTTTTTGACTCATTGTTTTGAGGGACTTAAGTCCTAAAAATTGTTATGATAGAGCATTTGAGTCCTAAAACTTTCATTGCGTTTAAGTCCTAAAATTCGTGATGGTCATCCACTTTAGCTCTTCCATTAGCTCTTTTATGTTTCAGTGGATGGAAAATCTACGTGGCTTTTTTTTTTCTTTACCAAAAAAAATCTACGTGGCTTTTTTATTTATTAATGGCCACATTGTATTAAAAGATAATAAAAAAAGTCATGGCATCTTCCTTCCACTTAAAATTGACAGAATTAATGGAATGAATCAGGTGTATTCAATTGCAAGTATTGTGACTTGAATGCATGAATTTTAGGACTTAAGCAAATTAGAATAACAAATTCTAGGACTGGTCCTCGAATTGTCCTTTTTTTGGGCTTTACATGGTACACATTTATATACCCACGACATGCCATGCTGCTTATTTATAGGGTAAATGCTCCACTGGCACATGGAACTTTTGGTGGATTTTGGTTTTAGTACCCCGAAGTTAATTTCTTTTTGCCATTCTTGCTAATTTGTAACCTCAAATACACATTTATACCATGGGCAGTGGCACATTTGAATTGCTTTGTTTCATTTGTAACCTATTGATTTAAGAACCATAAGATCTTGGTTGTTTGCTTCATTGAATCAGATATGCATTTGTGAAGAGCAAGTTCAACCAGAAAGGGCCAAACACTTGCATATTTTGTAACTTCCTCCCACTTATTTGCCTCAAAATTTCTGAGTCTCTCTTACGGCGTCAAAAGATGCATGCCTGTAAAAGATAATTCACATTACTCTTTTTTATTATTATTATTATTTTATTTTTTTTTTGTTTTCTTTAAGATTTCAGGACCAATTCAAGTACATGAACTTCACAGAGATTTTTATTTAGTACTTGCTGAAAAGAAATGAGTGACTGATTGTTTGTCTGTTTTTGCATATCCGTTATCCATCTAGTGTCACTTGCTCAGAAAGCTTCAAGTTATAGTAATTAAAGGTCATCCTCAGGGTGCATCTATCCCTCATTCCTTTAATCTTTTTTTGCTATTTGCATTTGCTGCTGCTATGCATGTATTGATCCAGCTTCTTGATGCGCTAACATAACTTGTATATATTGTATGTCATCTCAAGTTATGCATCCAAAAATTCAAGGCCGAAGCCAACCAATTCCTATTTCCTTAGCTGTGGATCAGCCTCAGGCAAATCAACAGTGGTTAGTCTGGAAAGCTCAGAATAATTGTTCCTTCTGGAGTTCAGGCTTCAGCTTGGTTTGGCCTTGCCATTAATCAAATAAGTTGAGCCTCCACTCCTCTAATCAAATCTCTCCCTCTGTCTCTTCCTCATTTTTTCTCCCACTTGTTCCTCTTCTGCAATTTCTCTGCAAATTCTCATACTCCAGTGGACTTCGTTGCTCTCTCGCTGTTCCATTCTTTGTAACGCCTCCATTCCCTAAGTAGCTCAGGTTTTTGATCTCAATTCCTTCACATGCTATCTCTCAATTTGCTTTTCATTTTTCATTTTTTCTTTTCTTGAAGAAAAGCCAGGAGACTTTTAGGGTTTAGTTACTTTCCTCATGTGCTGAGAAGAGTTTCTCTAGTCTTTTTGTCACATTTCTTGCCAACCTTACTCTTCATCATCATCAGCAGGCAAACGTGCTCAGTTACCTCCTTCCAATCAAGATGAAAGGCAAAACTCAGTGGATTACATCAGCCAATTGCCTGACGCCATAATCCTTCATATCTTCTCCTTCATGACCACAAAAGATGCCATCAAAACCAGCGTCTTGTCCAAGCGATGGCGTTCTACTTGGACCTCTAATCAGTATATGAGTTTCTCTTTGCCCCTCGGCAGTAGCCGGAAATGCAAGAGCTTCATCACTTTCGTTGACTCGGTGCTGTCACGCTGTTCTGCAATTAAGGCAAAAAGATTCCTCTTTGATGCTCCTTGTTACGCCTTGATACAATCAAGTCTTGATAGGTGGCTGCAGTTTGCCATCGAGCACGGCATTGAAGAGGTATCAGTAAGTCTGCATTACTGGCGCCCCAAAGTTTATGTGTTGCCGCGAATCTTGTTCTGCTGCACCACGCTGGTGAGTTTGCGTGTGTCCCAATGCTGTTTTTCAGTGTTCGGCACTGTGAATTGGTGTTCATTGAAGACATTGTGCATTGATTATGCGAAGTTGAACGATGATGGGATGATGAGAGTTTTGAGTGGCAGCCCTGTTCTGGAGTTCCTTGAGTTGAAAAGTTGCGAGGGCGTCAAGCACATCATGGTTGAATCAAAAAGTTTTAGAGAGTTGGCGATTGATTCTCATAAGTTTTGTGGTCAAGTTTCAATGTTGAAAATTTCGGCCCCACATCTTCTCAAATTGCGTCTATTGGGCAATTCTCGAGGGGGAGAGTTTAGACTAGATGAAGTATCTTCCTTGATTGAGGCCGAGTTAAATTTCAACATGGAAATTTTTGCACTCGATAAGGTTAAGGCTCATGCGGATCTTGTCAAGGGGCTTCTCAAGAGGCTGCATAATGTCACGATATTAGTGATGGGAAGCTGGTGCCTTCAGGTGTGAGCCGATTCTTTAGCCCTATTTTTCCTGGTTCAAGTTGCGGACATGCATTACACATTCTGCCATTTGCTTAGGATAAATCGTGAGATTGTTTATTGGTGCTTGATGGTACCATGCTCATAAATTGTTATTTCAGAGAAACTTTTTCACCTTATCAACGGGATGTTTGCTGGATGAGGCTTTTTTCCTTTTTATAAAAGAACTTTACACACCTAAGCTGATATCACCTTTATGGGTCCAGCATTATATTGACTTTGATAAGACTAAAATCTGATATCCTTGTTTGCTCATTCGTTTGGTCTGTTGGCTATTGTGAGAGGTTTTTGGAATTGCAAGCATGTCTTACGTTTAATCTTCTTTAGTGCTTAAAGAAAGTAAAGTGATCAGTTTCTGCTTCTTCCACCACAATGATGTGCTTAGGCGCTGTCGCTAATGGAGGCGAGAGATATGTTTCTTCCATCCTTAAAATGTCGGCATCTGATATTACTCGGCGCAGCAGGCCGTGAGGGAGTTCCTGAGGCTATAGCGAAAATACTCGAAAGTACGCGGCTCTTGGAGAAGTTATCCTTACAAACGACTTGCTCACCCGATTCTGCGGTACACAACTGCTAGAACCCTCTCAGTTCACTGGGTTAATTTAACACCAGATTTGCTTGAACATATACAGATTTTGAATTTTAGCCTTGGGCTGCATATAAACCTGTCATTTCTTTTCTTCTTGTGGTTGAAAATCATTTTTGTACCTGTCTATTTAATTGACATTTTGGATTCTCAATAGATTTATATCTCTCTTGGTGTAGTAAATGCTATATTATACTCTCAAAGCTCGATATTTGTCTCATCTAGTTCCAAATGTGTATCTCCTCCTTAGTCATGATGTTGTACATCTGCAGATTGAGTTGAATGCAGACAGTGTAGGCCGTCGCGTCTTTGCTGGAGAAGAATTTTGGAATTTTGTAAAGTGGAGGATCTATCAGTGTTTGATGCATCTCAGGCATGTTGAGATTGTTGATGGCGGTGCCAGTCTGCTGGCATGGGAACCTGTTCTTTCCCTGCTCAAGTTTCTCCTCCAGAATGCACTTTGGCTGGACAAAATAGTGATCAACAGTACCAATTCCAAATCATCCCAAGCATTTGAACCGTCACCGCGGCTTGAAGTGGCCCAGATTCTTCTGTCGCACCCAAAGTGTTCTCCAAGCGCCAAGGTCATTCTAAGATATCCTTTCCAAGGATGTCCGTCTGTGTAAATCCTGATCATTTCGTCAACGCCGGTGACTTCTTTTTCTCCGTTTTTACCCCTGAATTTTAGCTTAACATTTTCAGGAGATGTAATTGTATGTACCTGTCGCAAATTAACCGATTCGTTCTGACGTGTCATTCTTCTTTTCTTTTGTGGTGGTAGAACTTTCAGTCCTCTTACTGGGAGAACTTTCGTTCTTACGTTTTGTTCTGACGGCCCTGGCGAGATCTAGCGAGGGCAACCCTTGCCTGACGCCGGCAAGGGCTGCCCTCACCTGAGTCCGGCTACCCTCTGCCGGCCATGGCAGAGGGAAGAGAGAAGAGGAAAAAAGAAAAGAAAAAGGAAAAACAGAAAAAATAAGATGAAAATGTTTTTAATGGGGTAAATGTGTCAAAGGTTAGCAAAATTTTGAGTTTTTCATGTCATAATTTTTTTTTTTGGGTGGTTTTTTCCTAACTTTTTAATTTGACCAATTTAGTTATAGAGCTTTTAAAAAATTTGTCAATATATTCCATCCAGCTAATTTTGAGAAGAAATTATTGGCATTAATATCGCCCATCGTACATAGCATGGCCTGTATTCATGTGAACAAATTTTTTAATATATTTTTTTTGAAATTTTGATTAATAATTTTTTTTTATAATTTTATACTTTTTTATCTTTTTCTTTTTCTTTCTTCCTCTGCTGATCATTGGGCATTGACAATGGCTGGTAACCGGGCACAAGCTACTGAGGAGGGTCACCCTTATTGGTCTCAAGCAACGTCATGGGTCCTGCTTGGAAGTGACCTAAATTCTTCCAGTCACTCCCAAAGTGTTTTCCAAGTATGAAGGTCATTCTTAGGTATCTGTTCCAAGGATGTTCGTCTAAACGTGTGCATAAATACTGATTTTTTCATCAACCCCTGAGTTTTGGCTTAACATCCATGGGAGATGTGATTAAATGCGTCCTTTTTTTACCCATGCGTTCATTAAATTCACCATTGACCCTCCATCTACCATGCAATGGTCAATTGCGATCCCAGTCACCTGTAATTTGTCTTCAAAGTTAATTATGTTTCAATAGAGAATGTAGACCATGTAAACGTGTGAAAACATTTCTGTGTGGATTGAGTTCATGCACTTTATGTTCATATGTCGTCTTACATTCAATGGGAGCAAATGGAATCGGAATGAATGTTCTTGATCCATGCCATAAAATCTTGACTTTTTGCCTTCGATAAAAAGAAAGATTTGCCTAGACTCAACACACTACAGATTTAATGAATCTCAATTGCTAAGCCCGTGATTTAAGTGAGGGCCATAGTTTTATCCAACAATATCAAATCACCTCGAGTTAAATGCACTAAAGTTTTTAAATAACGAGTGCAACTAAAAAGGATAGATTCATGATATCATTTTTCGCTCTCTTTCTCTCTCATTCAAGCTCTCATGGGGATTGAACCTCCATTTGCAAAGATGCTACAATCGCCGGATCTTGCAAATCTCGTGTTACGATACTTTTGTCTTGGAGCGAAATTCATCCTCCAGGCCGGACGATGTGATCGCGGTGAGATCGAACAGGGTTCGACTGGGTCGGATGGATGGGGACTCCTTGTTGTCCTCGTCCAGCTTGGTTGAGATGGAGAACGAGAGGATGGAGGATTGCATTAGGGTTTACGAGTTCCTTACGTGGGATTGGAATTGTCCTCGACGAGTTGGAGCTTCTATTCACGGTCTAGGTCATGAAGGAGTGAATTGAATTTCTTCACAAATTGAGGCTGACGATCGAGGACATCAATTTGAGATGATTTCCAAGCTTCGGTGATTGATCACCGCTCCACGATTGAGGAATCAATTTGAGATGATTTCCAAGCTTTTGGCATCTCCAAGTGTCCTTTTCCCTTTTTGTTAGAGAGTTATGGCTCACCATAGCTGGAAAAGAGAGGGGTCAAGAGCCGGAAGAGGGTCAGGAGTTGAGTGTGGGTAGAAAAGGATGAAAGTTCAGAAGAAAAGGTTTGCCGGATGGTCACAAAATCCAGTGTATAACAGAGCTGAAATTACATTTTCCTAACATAGTCATAAAATCCAACGGATAATAGATAAAAAGAATCCAGTGCAACTTGCACATTGTTCAACAAATTATAAATAGCTTTCTCCCAGATGAGAAAGCAAACTGAGAAATGATTCAAAATAACACATAGAAGAATTCACAAGCCTATAAAATTTTGGCAGACACCTAACCCGCACGCATTGACAGCATCTCCTCCTATTACAAGTGGTACATGTGGAAGTTCAAGCGTTGCACGTCAAGGTTGAAAAATATTAAGTTCTTTAGACTGCAGACGATTGATGATTCGCGCTTAGGCGTTGGTGTCTCGCATATATTGGAAGATGAGCCTCCTTTAAGCCACAAGTTAGTTGCGGTAACGAGAGACTCCTTTTGGCAAGTGTCAAAAGCATAGGTTATTTGGGGCAGCATGTTTTTGTTCTTTTTTTTTTTTTTTTTATGTTTATGAACATAAATTTTGGTTATTTGTTCATGGGAACAAAAAAGAACAGAAACACGTTTGTTTGTGTTTTTGTTCAAAATCGGATTTTTTGTTCCGAAACACAAAAAGAACAGAAATGAGAAATAAAAAAAAAATTGTTTCTTGTTTGAAACGATTTTGAAGAAACACTTATTCTTCTCTCTCTTTTCTTTTCTTCATCTTTTTCTTTGGCCGGGTCACCGGCCTCGACCATGGCCGATGACTGGTCGTCGAGGGCCGGCGACGCCGTCAAGGGTCGGTGACCTCGCCGGAGCGTCGCCGACCCTTGGGCGAGCTCGAGCTCGCCCGGCCATGGCGAGGCTCGGCCTCGCCGGATCCGACGACCGGCTGAAATAAGAAAAAAAAAAAAAGAAAGAAAAAAGGAAAAATAAAATAAAAATATTAAAAATTAAAAGAAACAAAAAAATAATATAAATTTATCAAAAGTGTTTCTATTCATTTTTATTCCCGGAAAAAAATTTACTAAACGCATCTTTACGGTCAAAAATTGTTTCCGGAACAGAAATATTTTTCTATTTCTGTTCTCTAGAACAATTTTTGAACGTAAACATTACCAAACGCGTCATTGGTTAACGGTGAATGCTTCTATTGGAGTTATCGTGCTTTGCAACTTATACTTGAAAAGTATTACATTGACTCGGTCCATCTAGACTAGTAACTATTATAGTATGCCCCCCAAGGAAACTAGTGATCAATAGCTATAACGGTGTTGGTTCATATAGACTAAGTCTATTCTATTGCTTTTATAGCATTTGTAATAATTAATTGGTCCAAGTGATTCCATTTATATTATATGACAATTGACCTTGCCATGAAATGCATATGGAAATCTCTATATGTAATAAAAATAATGCGAAGGAGGATTTCAATCTCGAACTTTTACTATTCAATCCTTTGACAACTTATAATCTCATAATACTAAAGGTGTGATAAAATCCTAACCTATGTTATATAATCAAGACTGGAGATGAAAGAATGCTTGCTCCTATGTTCCCCACGTGGCATCTCACCTTTCCTTTAATAACACCACATGGCAATACACCTACATAGTTTTGCCACATGGCTCGAAATTCACCTGAAATTCGACCAATAAGCTTTTAACTTATTTATTTAGGGTGACGTTACTCTACCCTCAAATGACTAAATTGACTCCCATTAACACTAAAAGCATAAAATTGCCCCAATCTTTCAATTGAAGTTTAAAGAGATGACCCTACTCCTCCTTTTTTCTATCTTTTCTTCTTCTATTTAGATGATCTCCCAACTTTCACATCTTGAACATTTTGAAGTTTGTAAGAACTTATATTTCTTACTAACCATATTTTGCACACTCAAATTTACGTAATAGCATCCTAAAGTCATAAAATATAAAATGAAAATTACCAAAAAATCATAAATTTATTGCAATAATATTAATTCAATTTTAAACTCTTTTTTACCAATTGAGTCTTAAGCATTTTATATTTACGCTAGATCAATCAATCCAACCAATTTTAGCTGGAAATTGCCAACATAAATACCGGCCATCTTATGTGATACTACCAACATTAACATTAACAATTTGTAATAATATTTTGATATTTTTAATTTTTTTTTGTCTTCCCTTCTTACACTACATCTACTATTGTGCCATTCATTGAACATTTTGAGATCAACAAAAACCTCAAACTCGTACAAATATGACAAATATACCTTTTATCATAGTTCCATCCAAAATAGCAGTGAAAACTCTACGAGGAAACTAATATAGAGATTGGCTGGCAAACAAAGCTGTGTGAATCCAATATGGCTTTATTGAAAATATACGGTGGTATCCTAGTATCACGTCAGCAAATTGATCAAGCAAACAATTATTTACTTAAATCCACTTACAAATTGACATTTGCCATCGACTTGGAATCAAACAAAAAATTATTAAAAAGTATTATTTTCCTCTCTTCCTTGTCCATCACATTACTTTCCTAAAATGACATCTCAATCATTTGGGTCGGGCCGAACCATAACAAACAACGCTCGGAAGTGCACCTTTTGGGTCCATGCAGGCTAAAGGGCTCGGCCCATCAAACCCATGAAAAGGCACAATACAGTCCACTAAGGTCTTGTTTGGTAACTAGTTAATTCTTGATTATTTTTTCCTGTAACATAAAAAAAAAGAAAAAATCCGTTTAGCAATGTAAATTAATTTTTTCCACTCCTAAAAGTAAATTTGAAACATAATTAAAAAGTAGAAAAAAGTTACTTATTTATTTCCTAAAACAAATCTAGAATCAAGTCATTTTCTTTTCGTTTCTTTTCTTTTTTCCCCCTCTTTCTTTAACCTTTTCTTTTCTTCCTCTTCCCCCTCTAGTTGGTAGTGGGGCTTGGCGATGGCGGCAAGTTTGCTGACTCTCGTCTAGCCTATTGTCGGCTATGACCGAGGCCAAGCGACTAGCTAGGGGAGAAAGAAGAAAAAAAGAAAGAAAGAAAATAAAATAAAGAAAAATATTATAAAATTATTTAAAAATTAAAAGAAATTTCATGTCATAAAAAAATTGTAGGTCATACTAAATATATATTTTTTTATTTTTTATTTTGAAAATAAAAATTTTGCACAATTACAAAATACGTTTGAATGCTCGTGAACTCATTTAAGGAATATAATAAAAATTATATATTTATAAGTAGAAATTGTTTCCAACAATAGAATGATTGCTAAATAGACCATAAGCGCAAAAGTGGGACATAAAAGACCTTTGGTGCAATAGAAAATTGGTTTTGAATTAGAAAAAGGTTCTTTCCATTTATTTTGCGGACAGTTTAGGCCCTGTTTGTTTAAAGGTGCATTTGTTTATATTTACGTTCAAAAATTGTTTCGGGGAACGAGAAATATAAAAAAGACAATTTCTGTTCTAGGGACAATTTTTTACTAGAAAGATGCATTTGGTAAACTTGTTTTGAGAATAAAAAATGAATAAAAATACGTTTGATAAATTTGTATTCTTTTTTTTTTTTTTTTTGTTTCTTTTAATCTTGTAATATTTTAATTTTTTTTTCCTTTTTTTTTCTTTCTTTTTTTTCTTTTTTTTTCTTTTTTTGGTCGTCGTCGGCCTTGGCCATGACCGGCGACCTGGGCCGACGAGGGTTGGCGGCCTCGCCTAGCCACGGCGAGGCTTGCCGGCCCTCGGCGAGGCTCGACCTCGCCTTGGTTGGGTGAGCCGGGCTCGCCTCGCCTCGCCTCACCTCGCCTAGCACCGACGAGGCCGAGCCTCGCTAGGGGCGGGCCCTCGGCGAGGTCGCCGGCCCTCGAAGGCCGGTCGCTAGCCATGG
The DNA here is from genome assembly GCA_017140325.1 of Eucalyptus leucophloia subsp. euroa. Taxonomy (NCBI): domain Eukaryota; kingdom Viridiplantae; phylum Streptophyta; class Magnoliopsida; order Myrtales; family Myrtaceae; genus Eucalyptus; species Eucalyptus leucophloia. The sequence continues at coordinate 45,544,130 of CM029472.1, forward strand.
CCGAGGCCGCGACCGGCCAAAAAAAAAAAAGAAAAGAAGAAGAAGAAAAAAAGAGAAGAAAAGAAAGGAGAGAGGATTTGTTCTTCAAAATTGTTTCGGAACAAAAAAATAACTTTTTTTTGTTTCTTATTTTCGTTCCAATTTTGTTTCAGGAAAAAAAAATGGATTTTGAACAAAAATATAAACAAACGTGTTTTTGTTTTTTTTTTGTTTCCGAAAACAAAAAAATAAAAAATTGTTCTTGATTCGAAAAAAAAAGAGTGTAACCATGCACGCCTTAATTGAATTTCGTTCTCCGGAACAAAAATTTATGTTCTTTTATTCCAAGGAAAAAAAAAGAACAAAAACGTGTTTGTTTACACTTTTATTTCCGAGAACGATTTGGAGCAAAAACAATAAGTAGAAAAACTGTTTCATGTTCTCGGAACAATTCCAAGAAATACTTTTTTTTTTTTCTTTTCCTTTTTTTTTTGTTCGATCGCGGCATTTCAGCCTGGCGGCGACCAACCGTCGAGGTTCGGTAACCTTGTCGGAAGGGTCGCCGCCCGGCGAGAGGCTCGGCTGGCCTTATTGTGGCTGAGTGAAGGCCGTCGGCCCTTGTCGGCCAATCGTTGGCTATAGTCGATCTGACGGTGATTGGCCAAAAAGAAGAAAGAAAAAAATAAAAAATTAAAAAAAATTAAAAATTAAAAAATTAAAAAAATTATATAAGTTTATCAAACGTGTTTTTGTTATTTATTTTTTTTTTTTGGTAAAAACGTCTTTATTTTTTTTTTTCTATTCTAAAAATATAAATTTTGTCTGTTAGCAGTTCTTTCGTTAAAAACTATTTTTCGGAATAGAAATAGGAATTCCCGGAAAATGTTACCAAAAGCGTCCGTGACATATGATTTTCAAATAGCTCTTCATGCAAAATGCAATAGCAATGAAAGCAGACCCACTTCACGGTTCTCTTGCCATAGCCTCTTCCGTCTCCTTCCACAGGTGAGGTCGACGCTCTTCTTTCGCCATCCATCGACTGTTCCTTTTGGGTTTTCGATGGGCTCTTGTGGGAACGTGGGAGGATTCGTGGGTCTGGGTTGCTTGAAGTCGGCGTTGATTGTGTTGGTTTATGCCATTCGAATCTGCTTGTGGGTGGGCGTGTGCTGATTGTTTTGTTCCTCTTATTGCTGGGCTAAATCCCCGTGCGGTTGTTGGTTGTTGAGGTTTTTGACTGGTGGGTATGATGGTCAACGCTAACTGGAGGCCCACGCGGCCGGGTGGCGGAGGAGGCGGGGGCACCGAAGCTGCACTTGATGAAGGCTGTTGGAGGGGTCAGTTGCCGCCCCGATCACGGGAAAGGATTGTCGACAAGACGTGAGTGCTCCTTCCTTTGCTTGGGTTCTTATCGTTTTCGTAGGGAAAATTGTGGAGTTTTATGATGGATTGTTGCTTTGGGACTATTTCCAAGGGTTTAGCAGGTTAATGAAGTAATGGTTTTACAATATCGTCTTGTTATTAGGTCGAGGGGCAACATGAATTCTGGGGTAGCTTTTGCTGTAGTTTTTTTCTGGTTGGATAATTTTTAGTCTTAGTTAATTGTCAATATGGGATCTAGAGGGTATGTAGGACGGTAGCTCTTGTTAAATTGGTGATTATATAGCATAAGAAGATGGTTTTATTTCTTTCTTAATTGGAATGAATTATCTTCTATTTTTGTTTGCAACCAGGAGGGTTTTCCATAGTACGTAGATGAACATAATTGCAGAGGTAAGGCCTTGTGGCTTTCTGGCAGGAAAACAGTTACCGGATGATCGCCTGTTATGCTGGCGACAAAAATTTACTTATCCAGAGCCTGAGGATTCTTAGGCATCTCATTGCTTGTAGGTTGTGTTTTTTCATATTAATCTCAATTTTAATTTTCCCCATTCCAGCTCAATCGTGTCACTGTAGTAGTTGTAGGGGTTTAAGGCCCAAAGGTTTTCCACAGGAAACTTTTTCTTTGCCTACCTTGAGGTGCAATGCTTGAACTCCCACCCTTACCACTTTTAATAGGAGTAGATGCTATCAACGCATGTGGATTAGATTCTTATATGTGTTATTTTGAATCATTTCTGAGTTTAGCTTTCTTATTTGGGAGAAAGTTATTCATAATTTGTTGAACAATATGCAACTTCCACTGGATTTTTTATCTGCTATCCATTGATTTTATGACTAGATTAGGTTTATGTAATTTCAGCTCTGTTATACACTAGATTTTGTGACCGTCTCCAGCAACCTTTTTCTTCTGACCTTTCATTCTTTTCTTACCCACTCTGTACTCCTGAACCTTTTCCAGCTCTTGTCTCTTCTGTTTTCCAGCTCCGGTGACCTCCCTAACCTCCATTGACCACCATGAACTCCAGCTAGCCATTGACAAAGGCCCCCATTGACATCGTAGGCTCTTTTCCTCTTCTTTTATACTGCTGTTTGCTTTCTCTGAGATGTTGAAGACTTTTTCCTCTTATCTTCTTTGCTGTGTGCAATTTTAGAGGCTGGTTCTATCGGGAGATACCTACAAGGTAAAGGGGTTTTTGTGCAAAGAAAATCCTTTGATTTATTGTTACAGACCAAAAAGGACTTGTTGAGAGTGACAGAGTATGCTGGACAGAGGAGATTGTCGATGTACATCTCCAACAAGGACTTGAAATGGTGGATAAGTTACCACGCAGCTGTAGAACCTGGTAAAACAGGCGTATGGGGAATTAGATGTCATAGTTGGAAGAATTACTGGTGTTTCAAACACGTGGATGGACTGTATTGATATGGAATGAGAAATTAGTCAACTTAGTAGATTGCTTAGTGGGCCAATTTAGTGTCTCATGCCTGTTTTGTGGTGCATACATCTCTCTGCATCCAAAACTTATTATGGAGAGCACAAGTTATCCCGTTTCTCAAGGGACAAAACCACTATGCCCATGTGGATGAAACCAAACACGTGCCTCTGATGTAGCCCTTGCAACAAGTTGCTTCCATCATGAGTCTTCTAATTGCGTCTCTCTCAGAAATGGTTTTACCTCTGATTATTGGTAAACCAACTAGCCTAAGCTTAATGGAAATACATAACAATTTTTGTCTTATTAGACTTGAGAGCATACAAAAAAAGTTCCTCTGGGGAGATTGGGATGATGATCTGAGATTTCACTTAGTAAATTGGAGTATTGTAACGCAATGAGTTGCTAATGGGTGGGTTGGGGTAAAGTCGTTTGTTCTTATATATAAAGCTTTGCTTGGACAATTGGGATGCTTTCAAAAACAGACTTTCTATTAGAGTGGGAAATGTTAGGCATGCTATGTTGCAGGATGATGTGGTGTGGAAACACTGCTTTCAAAGACTTATTCCCGGATGTGTGTGCATTAGCAAGAAACAAGAGAGCTAGTCTAGCTGATTGTTGGAAGACTGACAACGGAGAAACAGTGTCATAATTTAGTTACTTGTGTAGGGATCAAGATTAGAAGCTCAAAGTTTTCTCAATTTTCTTTTTTTTGGGGGGGTTGTATAAAGAGACGTTAGATGTGAGGACGATTAGGCTACAGTAGAATTGTTGTACCTCTGGAACTTCTTTTGTCAAATCCTACTATTCCAATCTCTGTTCTACTCAGATGCAATTACAACAGAACACACTCTTCCTGTAAAAATCTATTTGGAAAGTTCAGATTCCATTGAAGGTTTCATTTTTTTTGTTTGGCTAGCTGCTTGGGGATTTATTCGTACTTTGGATAATCGTTAGAAGGGAGGAAAAATACTGGCCTATAGGTGCTTTTTGTGCAAGACTGAAGAAGAGATCATGAATCACTAAGTTTGACATTGTAGCTGGACCAGAAAGATTTTGGCTATGCTTTTATAATTTTAGGAGTAAATTGGTTGACCTTAGGCATAGTATGACATGAACTTCGGGCTTGGGGAGGGACTTTCAGTTTGTGTGTCAGAAAGAAACAGATGACTAAGATGATTCCTCTCCTTGTTTTTTTGGCTCATTTCAAGAAAGAGGAATAAAAAGGCATTTCAAGGAGTTGAATCCTCATGGGAGTTTTTTTTTTTTTTTTTGGGATAATTGTTTGTACACTCTTCACTATTGGTATGCGGGAAAGTCCAATTTCAAACATCTAGTTTGTTGGAAATGCTACAGTCTTTTTGTGCATTATTTTGTATGGGGGTGGCTTCTATTTTAATCCATTTTGTAGCGGTGGTACCTGCTTGGTACTTAATGAAATCTTAATTATCATTGTGGAAATATATATATTGGCTAGAAAGAATTTCAGCTGAAGTGCAAAATACTGTGAGGTTTGAGGAAAATGTTTATGCTCTTGCAACGAGCCTGGTATTATATGATGTCCACGTCCACTACGTGCTTTTCATTCTCTTCAATCTTATCGTTGATTGCTTTTTACGAAGTTGCCTGGGAGCTAGTGCTTCCTTATTCTGTATCAAGTTTCTACGTGGATAGAGGATGGATAAAGAAACTGGATAGGCTTGTGCTTAAATTATGCATGTATTCATATTGTAAATGGAACTGTTAATATCTGAATTTAGCTTTGTGCTGGTGAAATCAGGTTTGCCCAGTGCTGTGATGTTGTGCCTAAGTTTTAAGTTATATTTTCATTTTGATATCTGCTTCACTTTCTTTCTAATTTGATTATTTAACTTGTTGGTCAGTTATGAAGTGATTTAGTGATTTCTGCTTCCTTTCCCTTGTAGTCCTATTTTTAAAGGAAGATATCTGAAGACATTGTTAATGGAGACAGAGCGTCAGAGTACCATACCTAATGCTTTGCCATTTAACTCTGCTGGGAGTAGTAGTGAGGACTCGGGTACAACTTAAGTTCCTGTCATTTGGAACCATGGATGTAGGAATTAGAATTTTTGTGTTGTCATCTGCATATATATATCTGTAGATATGTATATTTCTTTAAACAAGTACTTTCATTAATGTGCTTGTACTTTTTTATGATACATTGTTTTGGGAACATATAGTGCATTTGAGTTGTAAAACTACTTTCATTTTGTGCACTTAAGTCCTAAAATTTGACATTCATCCACTTTAGTAGTTCTGTTAGCTCCTTAGTGCTTTTAGGTTTTAGAGAGCGGAAAATCTACGTGGCACTTTTTTTCTTATTAGCGGCCATGTATGATTAAAAGAAAATAAAAAATTCATGTGGCATCTTCCTTCCACCTAAAATTTATGGAGTTAATGGAATGTCTCAAGTGCATTCAATTGCAACTAGTATGACTTAAATGCATAGAATTAAAGTTTTAGGATTCAAGCGCATTAGCATGACAAATTTTAGGACTTGCCATGGAATTGTCCTTTTTTAGGCTTTACATAGTACACATTTATATACCCACTGTGAGCAGTGCTGCTTATTGACAGGGTAAATGCTCCATGGGCACATGATTTTTTTGGGGGATTTTCGTTTTAGTATTCCGAAGTTAAATTTTTTTTGCCAATCTTGCTCATCTGTAACCCCAAATGCAAAATTATTCCATGGGCAGTGGCACATTTGAATTTCTTCATTTCATTTGTAACCTATAGATTTAAGAACCGAAAGATCTCGGTTTTTTCCTTTTTAGAATCCGATATGCATTTGTGATATGCATTTGTGAAGAACAAGTTTTTCAAAGAGTGGAAGCAAGCTTCAGTCTAACTAGAAAGGGCCAAACGCTTGCATCTTTTGTAACTTCCTCCTACTTCTTTGCCTCAATTTTTTTTTTAGTTAAAAGTGAGTCTCTCTTTTGGGGTCAGAAGATGCATGCTTGCAAAAGATGATTCACATTTCTCTTTTATGTTTTTGTTTTCTTTTAAGATTTTAAGATCAATTCAAGTACATGAACTTCACAAAGATAGTGAGTCATTGTTTGGCTGTTTTTGCGTATCCATTATCCATCTAGTATCACTTGGTCAGAGAGTTTCAAGTTGGAGTAATCATGTAGTGCTCTTAATGCGGTACTCATGTGGCATCTATCCCTCATTCCTTTCATCTTTTTGTGCTATATGCAGTTAGTGCTGCTATGCATGTATTGATCCAGTTTCTTGATTAACTTGTATATATTGTATGTCATCTCAAGTATGCATTTACAAATTCAAAGCCAAATCCAACAATTCCTAATTACTTAGCTGTGGATCAGCCTCAAGCAAATCAACAGTAGTTGGTTCAGAATACTCAGAATAATTGTTCCTTCTGGAGTTAAGGCTGCAGCCTGGTTTGGCCCGCCTATTAATTGACTAAGTCTGCCTCCCCCCCCGGGGGTCCCGTGGGCAGTTCCTCTGCAATTTTCTCTCAAAATTGTCATACTCCAGTGGGCTTCACTCGCTCTCTTGCTTCCATTCTTCATCTTGCTCTTTCAACTGCCTCTGTTCCCTAAGTAGCCTCAAGCTTTCCTCCAGGGTTTTTTTATCTCTAACCTTCACAAGCTCTCTCTCAATTTGCTCTTTGATTTTTTTTTTTTGTTTTAATGAAAAGCCAGAAGACTTCTTAGTGTTTGGCTATTTCCCTTTTGTGCTGATCAGAGTTTATATAGTCTTTTCACGTTTCTTGACAACCTTTATTTTCATCATTGTCAGCAGTCAAACGTGCACGATTACCTTCTTCTAATCAAGATGAAACCCAGAACACGGTGGATTACATCAGCCAATTGCCCGACGCCATAATCCTTCATATCTTCTCCTTCATGACCACAAAAGACACCATCAAAACCAGCGTCTTGTCCAAGCGATGGCGTTCCACTTGGACTTCTAATCAGTATATGAGTTTCTCTTTGCCCCCCGGCAGTAGCCAGAAAAGCAAGGGCTTCATCAATTTCGTTGACTCGGTGGTGTCACGCTGCACCGCAATTAAGGCAAAAAGATTCCTCTTTGATGCTCCTTGTCTCGCCTCGATGCAATCAAGTCTTGATAGGTGGCTCCAGTTTGCCATCGAGCACGGCATTGAAGAGGTATCAGTAAGTCTGCATTACTGGCGCCACAAAGTTTATGTGTTGCCGCGAATCTTGTTCTGCTGCACCACGCTGGTGAGTTTGCGTGTGTCCCAATGCTGTTTTTCAGTGTTTGGCACTGTGAATTGGTGTTCGTTGAAGACATTGCGCATTGAACATGCGGAGTTGAACGATGATGGGATGGTGAGAGTTTTGAGTGGCAGCCCTGTTCTAGAGTTCCTTGAGTTGAAAAGTTGCCTGGGCGTCAAGCACATTGTGATTGAATCAAAAAGTTGTAAAGAGTTGGTGATTGATTCTCATGAGTTTGGTGATGATGAAGGTTTGACGTTGAAAATTTCAGCACCTCATCTTCTCAAATTGCGCCTGTTGGGCAATTCTCAAGGGGGAGAGTTCAGACTAGATGAAGTAGCCTCCTTGATTGAGGCTGAGTTAAATTTCGACATGGAAGGCTTTGCAGCTGATGATGGTGATCTTGTTAGGGGGCTTCTCAAGAGGCTGCATCATGTCCCGAAATTGGTGATGGGGAACTGGTGCCTTCAGGTGTGAGCTGATTATTTTACCCCTGTTATTTCTGGTTCAAGTTGTGGACATACATTACACATTCTGCCATTTGCTTAGGATAAATCGTGATATTGTTCATTGGTGCTTGATGATACCGTGCTCATAAATTGTTGTTTTGTAGAAACGTTGTCATTGTATGGAGCTTTAAAGGAATTTTTGCTGGACAATACTTTTTTCCTTCTCATAATAGAACTTTACACATTGTTAGCTAATATTACCTTTATGAGTTAGCATTACATTGACTTAAATAAGACTAAAATCCGATGTCCTCGTTTGCTTATTCGTTTGGTTCGTTGGCTATTGTGAGAGGCTGTTGGAATTGCAAGCATGTCTTATGTTTGATCTACTTTAGTGATTCAAGAGAGTAAAAGTAATCAGTTTCTGCTTCTTCCACCATGATGATGTGCTTAGGTGCTGTTGCTAATGGAGGCGAGAGATATGTTTCTTCCACCCTTAGAATGTCGGCATCTGATATTACTCAGCACAGCAGGCCATAAGAGAGTTCCGGAGGCTATAGCAAAAATACTTGAAAGTACGCGGCTTTTGGAGAAGTTGTTCATACAAATGACTTGCACACCCAATTCTGCGGTACACGACTGCTAGAACCCTCTCAGTTCACTGGGTTAATTTAACACCAGATTTGCTTGAACATATACAGATTGTGAATTTTAGCCCTACACTGCATATAAACCTGTCATTTCTTTTCTTCTTGTGATTGAAAATCATTTTTGTACCTGTCTATTTAATTGACATTTTGGATTCTCAACAGATTTATATTTCTCTTGGTGTTGTAAATGCTATATTGTACTCTCAGAGCTCGATATTTGTCTCATCTAGTTCCAAATGTGTATCTCCTCCTTAGTCGTGATGTTCTACATCTGCAGATTGGGTTGAAGGCGGAGAGGGCAGGCTGTTGCCTCTTTGCTGGAGAAGAATTTTGGAATTTTGTAAAGTGGAGGATCTATCAGTGTTTGATGCATCTCAGGCATGTTGAGATTGTTGATGGCGGTGCCAGTCTGCTGGCATGGGAACCTGTTCTTTCCCTGCTCAAGTTTCTCCTCCAGAATGCACTTTTGCTGGACAAAATAGTGATCGACAGTACCAATTCCAAATCATCCCAAGCATTTGAACCGTCACCGCTGCTTGAAGTGGCCCGGATTCTTCTGTCGCACCCAAAGTGTTCTCCAAGCGCCAAGGTCATTCTAAGGCATCCTTTCCAAGGACGTCCATCTGTGTAAATCCTGATCATTTCGTCAACACCGGTGACTTCTTTTTCTCCTTTTTGTACCCCTGAATTTTAGCTTGACATTTTCAGGAGATGTAATTGTATGTACCTGTCGCAAATTAACCGATTCGTTCTGACGTGTCGTTCTTCTTTTCTTTTTGTGGTGGTAGAACTTTCAGTCCTCTTACTGGGAGAAAGCATGCTATATAAAGCTGATATTGCATAGCATGCTTGCGTGGTGTCATCAATAAGTTGAATATCCTTATTTAGTTTACTTTTGAATATAATGAAGGGAAAATTACCAAAAATGTTCTAACTCTGTAGAATTTGTGTCAATTTAGTAATAAACATTTTAATTTGGCGTACTTGCTACTGTTTGGCTGTTTTCTTTGCCATTTGTGTGTCTTGCCGGTTGGCTGGTTTTGCCGTTGTTTTGGCAGTCCTTTTCCATCCCTACACCATTCCACTCACTATGACTCCTTGTCATTTTGAGTGTAAGTTTTGGTGCTGCGATCGCCTTTTGTATAGTTTGATTAAAACTCAATATATTTTTTACTTAAAAAAAAACATTTTAATTTGGCCAAACTTAAAAAAAAAAATTGTTAATATAGTCAATCTGATCAATTTTGACGAGAAATTATTGGAATTGATGTTGCTCGTTGTATGTAGTATGGCCTGCACTCAGATGAACAAAATTTTTAATATGTTTTTTTTTTTAAAATTATTTTTAGTATAATTTTATAATTAATTTTCTTTTTATTTCTTTTTCCTTCTTCATCTGCTGATCATTAGGCTTTGACAATGGCTGACAACTGGGCACAAGCGACTGGCAAGGGTCACCCTTACTGGTCTCAAGCAACGTCGCCCTCGCCTGGATCTAGATAGGTGCTGCTTGGAAGTGACCTGGATTCTTCTATAAAACCCAAAGTGTTCTCCAAGCGTGAAGGTCATTCTTAGGTATCCGTTCCAAGGATGTTCGTCTAAATGTGTGCATAAATACTGATTTTTTCATCAACCCCTGAGTTTTGACTTAACATCCACGGGAGATGTGATTAAACGCGTTAGAAATATTTAGGTATCTCCCATAGATACTTAGGATATTATGATTTTCCATATCTATTTTGATGTCAAAATTTATAGAAATTCTAACTTGGTATCAAAAGCAAGGCAGTGCTATTCGTTTCGTGGAATGTGCATCCAACCCCCCATTAGTCAAAATTCCACGAGATACTTGAAATAAGAACTCCCTTTCTGTTTGTTCAACTAGAAATCATCCTTTCTCAAGATGTACTCTCTGTAAGCATTGAACTAGAAGAAACCACAATCTCACTGATTCATGGAAGTACAAGAGTTGGATTATGGTTGTAGGATTTATCTGTCATAAAAGAATAAGTTTGTTGGTAAAAGGTTGTGATTAAGTTACTAACATATTTTTTTTTTTTGTTTCACCCACTCGTGGGCAGTGCAATTGATTGAGATCTCCTCCAGTAAATGAGGTCAAGGGTTCAAAATCTGCGTCGTTAGCAATTAAAGCGGGGCCTCGGTGGTGGGTTGTTGGGTTAGTTTCCTTAAGGTATAGTCGATGTTGGGCCTCCACTGCGGAGACCCGTGAAACCTCAAATCGGCATAAGCCGACAAGGGTATGCTCCGGCAGATCCTCGTTCAAAAAAAAAAAAAAAAAAATCACTAACATTTTTCTAAAAAAAAATACTAATTTTTATTTGATTATCTCTGAATTTTCAACTTCTACAATAAGTTATCAAAATTTATTTACATAATTTGCAGTTTCAGAGTTATATCTCCACTCTGGTATCGAATTACCAATTCTAATTTAAAAGATTTACTAACCATCCCCATTCAAGTTACCAAATAATTTTAAGATACCAAATCTTATTGATTGACTTATCAATATTTTTGTGGTTGTTTTCAAATTATTAACTTTTAATTTAGTAGCTTATTATGTTTTAAATTAACAAATTTTTACATAAAATTATAAACCATAATTTCAGTAACTCACGAACTTAACCCAAATTTGAGTGACATACAAACTTTTTTTTGGTGATTGATTTCCATTTATATTTGAGTAACTTATTGATATTTACTTGGTTTACTTGTTTGTGCCGACAAAAGCGCATTATTTTTATTGTTTTAAAATTTCAAACATTTATTTGCGTAACTAATTTAACAACGATTTAGAGGTACAAACTCTTATATCAAACTATTATTTTTGATACCAAATTAATGGCCTTAATTTAAATCATTAACCGACTTTAATATAATTGCTTTACCTTCACTTTTTATTATCCACTTTTTTCTTCGTAACATTTACTTCATTGTTTCCAAATTACCAAAATTTATCTCCAATAGATATTAACATTTTCAAGCTAAAGTTATTATCAAATTATCGATCTTAATTTAACTGACTTGCCAATTGTTTTCTGATAAGTTACCAACTAGTTTAAGGTTATTAACTTCTACCCATTTGATTTATCTAAGTTTTTTCGATTATCCTCATAATAAATAAGAATGTATTTGATTGTTTCAAAATTATTTCATAATAAGTGACTTATCTATTTGCATAACTTACCAATGTTTTAAATTTAACAACTCTTATATCAAATTGCCAACCTTAATTTGAGTGGTTTAAGAGGATTTTCTCGATTATTTATTACTAGATTTAGGTTGTCAATTCTTATTTGAGTAACCTATCAATATTTATTATGCTGTTCTGACAAAGAGAAAAAGAAAAATGAAAAATGAAGTATATGATTCCGACTCTTGTGATAACTTATCAACTTTTATATGTATAAACGAAAAAATGAGTCCTACCTTGTGGTATCTATGAACCTATAACTTCTTGGGAAGAGATCGATGTACATGATCATCTCAATGTTTTGCAAATTTGATCATTTTGTTTCGGGGATAGCAATAGGATTATTGTACGAAGGAGTTTGGTTGCGGTATTAATTTCTGCTTGCCCTGGCAATGAGTATTTCCTCGAAGCCTGGCTAATAAGACTTAATCTCACTGGCTATCTTTTCAAAGCTTTGATGTTAATTTGCGTTAGATGAGAGAAAGAGCACACATTTTGCGCATTAAAAGAATGTAAAAAACAAATGAAATGCGTCTAATAGAAACATAATTATAAAATAATTTCGTCAGTTTACAGAAATAATCTTAAATTACTCTATGATAAGAAATATTCATATTCTAATTTAAAACTATTAAAGATTGAAGAAATTATCTTGCTTTAATCGTATTTTACATTTGGATGGCGATTTGGACATCATTCGGTAGTGAGTGATTGTGATTTATCTTTACAACCTACATGGGTTTTCATGGAATTTACTTTTGTTTGGAAACGGCCTTTGATTTGCTTTATACTATGCAAAGATAACCAGAAAGAGCACACTCTTATGCATGTTGAAAATGACAAAGGAATTCATAGATTTTTTGGGGAGAAAGAGAGTTTTAAGATGCAAATTAATTTAGCAGAGAATATATGTCTTTATTTTTGTTTTATTCTATCTTTTTTTTATTGGTTAAAGAGAATTTGTTGAAATAAAAAATTATTTCATTTATATTTGAAGAAAACTTTCTCTAATTTATCCATTTTTCCAATTTTAAACCCAAGAAAAAAATTCTATAAACTGTTGCTTATCCACATTCTAACATTTAAATTAAAGATAAAAGTTAAGATATGATAATAAATAAGCTAAAAAGCTTACTAGTCAAATTCGGACTACATGGCAAAATAATGTCATGTGTCTTGCCATGTGGCAAATGTAGATGAAAAAAGATGTGTCATATGACGATCACAAAATCAAGAATTCTCTCGGTTAATTACATATAATAGGAGAGGATTCCACCTCTTAATCAATATTACAATATTGTAATGCACCAAAGGATATTTTATGGCATTTAATGGTAAAATTTTGATATTGAAATCCTCCTTTGCATTCATTTTTTTTTTTTTAATTATATAGAGATATTTGCATATGTTATTATATAATATAAACAGAGTTAGAAGTGTTTGGACCTATTACATATTGCTTGGTCTAGTTCAACCTTTGGAATATATGCTTTGCATCGATACATCTTTTCAAATTGAATAGAAATTTGAAAGATCTCCATGTAGTAAAAATAAAAAAGAGAAATCATTTTGATTTGAGACAAATCCCTTTTCAATTTGCCTTATAAACTCATCATTTAATCCAAATTTATTGAAATGATTCATGGAGCCGCCTCATATTTAGCAGGCCTAGCAATAATGGGTTTAAAAATGAAAAGCCCAAAACAAATCGATTTTTTTTTTTTTTTGTCTATAAAATGAATCAATTTAAATGGGTATATTATGAATCCATTCCCAACTCACATCATAAACAAGGCTCTCTTCATTCTTCATAAGAACTTGTACATTCTTCTAGACCTGAGTATCTTGTATGTCTCCCTCTTCGGTTCCACAGATTTGACTTGGCATTGGTCGCGACATTAAAATTAAGGGTTAATATCATAAAAATCTAAAATTGATACACACATCATAAATTTATTTCAAATTAAATTTTTAATTATCAAATCCCTAAATTGATATATTTATAACATAGTTACATTCAGTTAAATTTTATTAAATTGAATTAATATCACAAAAAATTATAAATTGGTATATATGTGACAAATAAAGACAAAAAATCTCAAATTAACATACTTGTCAATTGTCACATGTTATCAAATTCAAAGAATTTGATTATAAAATTTGATGATAATTGACTAAAAGTAAATTTGGGATGGTGTATCAATATGAGATTATTAATAATATTAATCCTTATAATTAATTTTATATTTCTTTTATTAAGATAGAATCGGGCCGAGTTCGTGACCGATCCATCTCGTCACCCTACCCGAGAGCACGAACAGGCGACAAAGCATCGACGACGGGGAACCTGCTTCTCTTTCTTCTTCTGCTTGCTCTGCTTTGCTCTGCTCTGCTTTGCTCTGCTTTTTGTATCCAGTCATCGACCACCTTGCTAGCTTCTAACGTTAAAGAGGTGGTTTGTCTTGCCCAATCTTCTCATCTTACGTCTCTCTCTCTCTCTCTCTCTCTCTCTTCCCATCGCTATTCGTCCAAGTCATCGACTGTCTCTTCCGGGTTTTCGAGGGGTTCTTGTGGGGACGTGGGAGGATCTGTGGGCTTGGGTTCTTGAAGTCGGCGTTGGTTGTATTGAGGGGGCGGGCCGGGTGGGCGTGTGCTGATCGGTGCTTATTGCTTCTGTTAAGTCCCGTGCGGTTGTTGGTTGTTGAGGTTTTCGAGGAGTGGATAGGATGCATGGGTGTGTGCTGATTGTTGTTTATAGCTTGTGCTAAGTCCCGTGCGGCTGTTGGTTGTTGAGGTTTTCTGAGGAGTCGATACGATGGATGACGCTAACCGGAGGGCGATGCCGCCCGGTGGTGGAGCAGGCGGGGACGCTGGAGCTGTGCTTGACATGGGCGATTGGAGGGCTCGACTGTCGCCCTACTCACGGGAGATGATTGTCAACAAGATGTGAGTGCTCTTTCCTTTGCTTGGGTTTTTATTGTTTTCGTAGGGAAAATGTGGAGTTTTATGATGGATGGTTGCTTAGGGACGTTTGCCGAGAGTTTAGTATGTCCAAGAAGTAATGGTTTTACAATATGGTCATGTTATCAGGTCGAGGCGCAACATGAATTCTGAGTTAGCTTTCGCTGTAATTTTTTTCTCTTAGGATAGTTTAGTTAAGTCTCAATATGGGATTTAGTGGGTATGCAGGCCGGTAGCTCTTGTTACATTGGTGATTATATAACATAAGAAGATGGTTGTATTTCTTTCTTGATTGAACAGATTATCTTCTATTTTTGTTCACAACCAGGAGGGTTTACCATAGTATGTAGACCAACATAATTGCAGAGGTAAGGCCATGTGGCTTTCTGGCTGGAGAACAGTTACTGGATGATCGCCTGTTATGTTCGTGACAGAAATCTACTTATCCAGAGCCTAAGGATTTTTAAGCATCTTATTGCTTGTTGGTTGTGTTATTCTCTAGTAATCTCGAATTTGTTTTTCCCCTTTCCAATTCAATAGCATCGCTATAGTCGTTGTAGGGGTTGAAGGTCCAAAAGTTTTCCACAGAAAACTTAATCTTCGCCTACCTTGAGTTGCAATGCTTGAACTCCCACCCATACCACTTGTAATAGGAGGAGATGCTGTCGATGCATGTGGGTTAGGTATCGCCAAAATCTTATAGGTTTGTGAATTCTTCAATGTGTTGTTCTGAATCATTTCTCAGTTTGCTTTCTCGTCTGGGAGAAAGCTATTTGTAATTTGTTGAACAATATGCAACTTGCGCCGGATTCTTTTATCTATAATCCATTGGATTTTATGACTATGTTAGGATTACGTAATTTCAGATCTGTTAGACACTGGATTTTGTGACCATCTCTGGCAAACCATTTCTTCTGAACTTTCATCCTTTTCTTACCCACTCTCAACTCCTGGCCCTCTTCCAGCCCTTGACCTCTCTGTTTTCTATCTCTGGCGACCTCCCTAACCTCATTGACCACCCTGAACTCCAGCGAGCCATTGATGACGGCCCCCATTGGCTATGTAGGCTCTTTTCCTCTTCTTTTATATTGTTGTTTGCTTTCTCTGAGATGTTGAAGACTTTTCCTCTCATCTTCTTTGCTGCGTGAGATTGTTGAGGCTGGTTTTGTCACGAGAGACCTACAAGGTAAAAGGGCTTTTTGTGGAACGAAAATCTTTTGAGCTTGTATTAGAGGTCAAAAAGGAGGACTTGTTAAGAGTGACAGAGTATGCCAGATGGAGGAGATTGTCGATATACCTCTATATTGAGGACTTTAAAATGGTGGATGGATTACCATGCAGTTGTAGAACCTGGTAAAACAGGCGTATGGGGAATTAGATGTCCTAGTTGGAAGAAGTACCAGCCTTCCAAACATGTGGTGGCATTGTAGTGATGTAGAATGAGAAATCAGGCAACTTAGTAGATTGCTTAGCGGGCCAATTTAGTGTCTTGTGCCTGTTTTGTGGTGCAGAAGTGGGGAAGAGTGGGTGTTTACTGGGGTGTATGGTCCTGGAGTGGGTAGCGCTAGGAGTTCTTTCGGGGATTAGCTCTCTGATATTAGAAGTAAATGGGGAGTGCGGGGAGAGTTCAACGTGGTATTGTTTCCACATGAACAGGATGGGATTGGTACAGACAGAGCTTGCATGAGGGAATTTTGACAGATCTTGGACACCTTTGCCTGATTGGCTTGTTGTTGGTAGGTTGGGAGTATACTTGGTCCAGGGACTGGGAGAGGCTATCCTTTTCACGCTTTGATGGGTTCTCAGTTTCAACAACATGGGAGGATATCACCCAAACTCGAGTCAAAAGTTACCTCAAGTGACCTCAGACCACCTTATAATTGTGTTAGAGGATAGAGTTATTGAATGGGCCCCCACTCCCTTCCAGTTTGTGAGTATTTGGCTCAAACCAGAAGATTTCAAGTAGGTAGTCATCAATTACTGGAAGAATAGTTCTTTCAGGGTGTAGGCCAGCTTCACTTTTTCTTCAAAGCTCAAGGGGCTAAGATATATTCTGAAACATGAAGTCATCAGAAGGATGGAAATATGGGAAACAATATGAAAGAGACAATTCAAGAAGTTGAAGAGCTTAAGGATAAGGAGATCCAGATGACTTTAATAGAGGAGGAGCATTTTAGGAGAATGGAATTTAAAGAGCTCTTGCGTTGTTGATTCAAATGGAAGAGACCTCCTGGAGACATATGTCTTGGGAGATTTGGCTTGATGATGATCAGAGAAACATGAAGTCCTTTGAAAGGTGCCAATGCTCATTGAAGATATAACTTCCTCAGTAAGTTGGAAGTTTTTGGGATGGCTGTTGAACATGTAAACGCCATGAGTGTGTGGTTATCTAGAATTCTATGCTGATTCATGCAGGGAGAGATGTTTTGAGAGACCGGAAATGAAGGCTTCTCTTGATCCCAATATGGTTGAGATGCTGCAAATGCCTTTCAAGTGGGGAGAGATTAGAAGGGCAATCGTGGAGTGTAATGGAGATAAGGCACTAGGTCCTGATAAATTTATGTTTAAATTTTTCACGAGAAATTGGAGATTGTTAGCAATGACCTTCTAAAGGAGTTCCAGAGTAGGGGGCAAGTTTATAAATAATCTTAATTGTACATTCTTAATTCTCATTCCTAAGGAGCCTGGTGCGACGGATGTTAAGGATTTTTAGCCTATAAGCTTGGTCGGTAGCATCTATAAGATTTTTGCCATAGTTCTTGCTGGTCATTTGAAAATGTTCTAGCTCACCTGGTGGGATCTTTTCAAGACGGTTTTGTGGAAGCTCGTCAAACATTGGATGCTATTCTTACTGCCAATGGTCTTGAGGAAAGAAAAGCAGGAGTGCTTTGCAAATTGAACATGGAGGAGGCCTATGATCAGGGATCATGGGAGTAATGTATGTGTAAAGAAGAATGTATTTCCTCTTTTGTTGTTTGTGTTGGTGACCAATGGTGGAAATGGATTTTGAAATGCATTTCTTCACTGATTTTCTTGGTTATGGTGAATGGCAGTCCAAGAGGTCTCTTCAAGTATTCTAGAGATTTAAGGCAGTCCTCTGTCACTTTTGTTGTTTGTGTTGGTTTTGAAAGTGTTGAGCAAGATGCTGATTAAAGCTACTGACGAAGGTTAGATTGGTGGTTTCACAATTGACAATGCTTGTAATGAAGATTCCATATTTCTTTTCTCATTTGCGGATGACGTCATATTTTTCTCGGTGGATGACATCATACAAATTTTACACTTAGAAGCATACTGTTATGTTTTGAGGCTGTCTCAGGACTAAAAGTGAATTTGGGAAAGAATGAAATAATTCCTGTGGGCGAGAATGTAAATTTGCAAGAAATGTCTGGGAGTAATGGTTATAAGTTTGCCAGCATACCTATAGAGTACTAGGGTTGCAGTTGGGATGCACTTACAAAGCAAAAGCTGCATGTAATCTGATGATACAAAGATTTGAGAAGAGTTTAAGTAGGTGGAAGATGGCTTATTTGTCCATGGGATGTAGACTTACGTAGATGAAGCATGCGCTTTTTAATATTCTGGTTTACTTTATTTCTTTGTTTCCAATCCCTATTTCAGTGGCAAAAAGACTCGAGAGCATGCAAAAAAAAGTTTCTTCAGGGATATTGGGATGACAATCTGGGATTTCATTTAGTTGATAGGGGTATTGTAACACAAGCAGTTTCTAATGGGGGAGCTGGGGGTAAAGTCATTGGTTCTTGTATGTAAAGCTTTGCTTCGATAATGATTGTGGAGATTTAATGGGGAGAAAACTAGCCCTTGGAGGATGGGACTAGTTGCAGAATTTGGTTTGGAAGATTCAGAGTGGATAATAAAGCCTAGTTGAGGAGCACATGGGGTCAGGCTTCAGAAGCACATTAGGTAAGGATGGGATGCTTTCAAATACGGACTTTCAATTAGAGTGGGAAATGGTAGGCATACTATGATGCATGATGACATCTGGTGTGGAGACACTGCTTTCAAAGACTTTTTCCTGGATGCATGTGCACTAGCAAGAAGCTAGATAGATAGGGTGGCCGATTGTTGAAAGACTGACAACGGAGAAACAATGTGGTAAAGTAATATCTTACGTAGGGCTCAAGATTAGAAGCCCGAAGCTTCTCAAATTTTTTTTTTGAGTCATTGTATCGAGCAATGTTAGATGTGAGGACAATAAGCTACGGTGGAATTGTTGTACCTCTGGAACTTTTTCTGTCAAATCCTGCTATTCCGATCTCTCTTCTTGCAATTACAACAGAGCACACTCTTCCCATGGAAATGTATTTGGAAAGTTACGGTTCTTTTGAAGGTTTCATTTTTTGCTTGGCAAGCTGCTTGGGGATGTATTCTTAACTTCAGATAATCTCTAGAAGAGAGGAAAAATACTGGCCAATAGGTTCTTTTTGTGCAAGACTGAAGAAGAGAACATGAACTGATTACTTTTACATTGGAGCTGGACCAGAAAGATTAGGGCTACAGTTTTTGCAATTTTGGGAGTAAATTGATTGACCTTGGGCACAGTAACATGAACTTTGGGCTCGGAGAGGGACTTTCAGTTTGTGTGTCGGAAAGAAACAGATTACTAAGATGATTCCTCTCCTTGTCTTTTGGCTCATTTCTTCACTTTTGGTATAGTGGGAAAGTTCAATTTCATACATCTAGTTTGTTGGAAATGCTACAAAGTCTTTTGTGCGTTACTTTGTATGTGGTTTGGCTTCTATTATAAGCCATTTTGTAGGGGAAGTACCCCCTCAGTACTTCTTGATGAAATCTTATTTATCTTTGAGAAAAAAAATTATTGGCCAGAAATAATTTCAGCTGAACTGCAAGTCTCTTTTGGTATGCAGATTGGAGACTTTGCTGAGACATCATCCTGTTTCTAATCGAGAAGGTTTGCAAGAACTCAATAAAATTGCCTTGAGGATTGAGGGAAATTTTTACGCTGCTGCAACAAGCCAGGTATTATTTGATGTCCATGTCCACTACGTGCATCTCATTCTATTTGCTCTTATCTTTAATTCTTTTTATGAAGTGGCTCTGGATCTAGTGCTTGCTTATTTTGTGTGAAGTTTCTATATGGATAGAGGATGCATAAACAAAGTGGATGTGCTCTTGCTTAAAAAAATTTTAGAAGCTTTCTTTTATTCTTATAATCTGTCGAGAATTTCTATGATTTGTGCATTTATATAGTAACTGGAACTGTTTAAATATTTAAATTTAGCTTTGCACCAGTGAGATGAGGTTTGCTCAGTGCTGTGATATTGTACTTGAGTTTTAAGTTGCAGTTTTAAATTGATATCTGCTTCATTTTCTTTCTAATTTGATTATTTAATTTGTTGGTCTTTTATGAAGTAATTTAATGATTTCTGCTTCCTTTCCCTTTTAGTCCGATTATTTAAGGAAGATATCTTTGAAGACAAAGTCTCAGATTACCAGACCTTATGCTCTGCCATCTAACCCTGCTAGGAATAGCTGTGAGGACTCGGGTACAACTTAAGTCCCTGTTACTTGATACCATTGATGTAGAAGTTAGAATTTCCGTTTTGTTATCCCTTTATATATTTACAGATATGTATATTTCTTCTTACACGTATTTTCATTTATGTACTAGTACTATTTCTTTTTTTTTTTTTGGTATAATCGTTTTTGGGGGACGTACAGCAGGAGTCCTAAAATTTTTTATGATAGAGTACTTGAGTCTTAAAAATTTCATTTTGTGCTCTTAAGTCCTAAAATTTTTGATAGTCGTCCACTTTTGCTCATTAGTTAGCTCTTTTAGGTTTTAGTTGATGCAAAATCTATGTGGCATTTATTTTTTTTTTTATTAATGGCCACGTTGGATTAAAAGATAATAAAAGAAGTCATGTGGCATCTTCCGTCCCCTTAAAATTGACGAGTGAATGAAATGACTCAAGTGCATTGACTTTTCAAAATTTGTTTTGACTTAAATGCATAATAGAAAATTTTAGGAGTTCAAGCACGTTAGCATGACAAAAATAGGAGTTGGCCCTGGAATTGTCCTTTCTTGGGGCTTTACATGGTACACATTTGTATACCCACTACAACCCAGTTGGGGGGATTCCGATTTTCTACCCTGAAGTCAATTTCTTTTTGCAATCTTCCTTATTTGTAACCTTGAATGCACATTTATACCATGGGCAGTGGCACATTTGAATTTCTTTGTTTCATTTGAAACCTATTGATTTAAAAACGGGTAGATCTCTTCTTCTTCTTTTTTTCCTTCATAGAATCAGATATGCATTTGTGAAGTTCAAGTTTTTCAAAGAGTGATAGCAAGCTTCGGTTTAACTAGAAAGGGCCATATGTTTGCATCTTTTGTAACTTCCTCCCACTTCTTTGTCTCAAATTTTCTTTTTTAGAAGTGACTCTCTCTGATGGCCTTGGAGGATGCATGCTTGCCAAAGATGATTCACTTTTCTCTTTATGTTTTTTTATTTTCTTTAAGATTTCAAGATTAATTCAAGTACATGCACTTCATGAAGATTTTTATTTAGTACTTGCTGAAAAGAAAAAATAGAGTAAATTTTTTTATCTTTTTTTGCATATCCATTATCCATCTAGAATCGCTTGCTCAGAAAGTTTCAAGTTGGAGTAATTACATAGTGCTCCAAAGGTTGTCCTGGTGTGCATCTATCCCTCATTCCTTTCATCTTCTTGTGCTATTTGCAGTTAATGCTGCGATGCATGTATTGATCCTTTTTTTTTTGATTCACTAACATGTAGATTTTGTATGTTATCTCGAGTTATGCATCCACAAATTCAAAGCCAAAGCCAACCAATTCCTAATGCCTTAGCTGTGGATCAGCCTCAAGCAGGTCAACAGTAGTTGGTTCGGAATACTCAGAATAATTGTTCCTTGGCTTCAGCCTGGTTTGGCCAGCCCATTAATCAACTAAGTCTTGCCTCCACTCCTAATCAAATCTCTCTCTCTCTTCCTTATCTTCCTCTTGTGCAATTCTCTTGCCTCTTCCTCTTGTGCAATTTTCTCTGCAAATTCTTGCACTTTGGTGGACTTCGTCACTCTCTTGCTCTTTAAATTTTTTACTCTCTTCAACCGTCTCCATTCCCTAAGGATGCGTTTGGAAAAATGTCTGTTCCTAAGAACAATTTCTTTTCAGAAATAGTTCTTTTTTATTTTCTCTCCAAAATAGTTTCTGAGTAAAACAATGCATTTGATAACGGAATTCTATTATCAGAATAGAAAAAGAACATGAATGTGTTTTGTAGGACGTACAATTTTTTTTGTGACATAAAATTTCTTTTAATTTTTTTAATAATTTTTTGATATATATATATATATATATATATTTTTTTTTTCTCTCTTCTTTCTTTACCGGCCGGCGGCGGGTGGTGAGGAAGAAGAAAAGAACAAAAAGAAAAGAAAGAAAATTACTTATTTCTAGAAATTGTTTTAAGAAGAAGAAGCTACTTTTTTCTACTTCTTTTTCAAATCTATTCCCCAACCACTTAGAAAAATTAACTAACGTTACTAAATGGATTTTTGTTCCTTTTCTATGCTAGAAAGAAAAAGAAAAAAAAAAAAAAAACAGAGGAATAGAAATGTTACCATGTAGAGCCTAAGTAGCCTCAAGCTTTTCTCTAGGGTTTTAGATCTCTATCCTTCACAAGCTCTCTCTGTTCACTCTTCAATTTTTTTTTTCTTGAAGAAAGGCCAGAAGACATTTTGTGGTTTAGTTAATTTCCTTTTGTGCTGATCAGAGTTTATATAGTCGTCTTCTCACGTTTCTTGCCAGCCTTACTCTTCATCATCATCGGCAGGCAAAGGCAAAATCTTGAAGACTCCTCCATCCATGGCCAGTATCAACCATGGACTTCGCCATCAGAAATGTGCACGATTACCTCCTTCCAATCAAAATGAAACCCGGAATCCAGTGGATTACATCGGCCAATTGCCCAATGACATAATCGTTCATATTTTCTCCTTCTTGACTACAAAAGATGCCGTCAAAACTAGCGTCTTGTCCAAGCAATGGCGTTCCACTTGGACCTCTAATCAGTACATGAGTTTCTCTCTGCCCCCTGGCAGTAGCCAGAATCTCAAGAGCTTCATTGCTTTTGTTGACTCAGTGCTGTTACGCTGCACCGCAAATAAGGTGAAAAGATTTCTCTTCAATGCTCCTTGCCTTGCCTTCATGCAGTCAAGTCTTGATACGTGGCTCCAGTTTGCCATCATGCATGACGTTGAAGAGGTATCGATAACCCCACATTATTGGCGTCACAACATTTATGCGTTGCCGCATATCTTGTTCCTCTGCACCACGCTAGTGAGTTTGTGCGTGTCCCAATGCTGTTTTTCGGTGCTCAGTGCTGTGAATTGGTGTTCGCTGAAGATATTGCGCATTGAATATGCGAAGTTAAACGATGAGTTAATGGTGAGAGTTTTTAGTGGCAGCCCTGTTCTAGAGTTCCTTGAGTTGAAAAGTTGCCAGGGTGTCAAGCAGATAATGGTTGAATCAAAAAGTCTTAGAGAGTTGGTGATTGATTCTCATAAGTTTCGTCCTGGTCAAGGTTTGATGTTGAAAATTTGGGCTCCTCATCTTCTCAAATTGCGCCTATTGGGCAATTCTCAAGGGGGAGACTTTAGTCTAGATGAAGTATCTTCCTTGATTGAAGCTGAGTTAAATTTCGACATGGAAAGTTTCGCACTAGATAAGTTTAAGGCTCATGGGATCTTGTCATGGGGCTTCTCAAGAGGCTGCATCATGTGACAAAATTGGTGATGGGGAGCTGGTGCCTTCAGGTGCGTGCCGATTTTTTAGCGCTGTTATTTCTGGTTGAAGTTGCGGACATACATTACACATTCTTCCATTTGTATTGTCTATTGGTGCTTGATGATCGGTTTCTGCTTCTTCTACCACGACGATGTGCTTAGGTGCTGTCGTTGATGGAGGCGAGACAAGTGTTTCTTCCATCCTTACAATGTCGGCATCTGACATTACTCGGCACAGCAGACCACAAGGGAGTTCCAGCTATAGTGAAAATACTCGAAAGCACGTGGCGCTTGGAGAAGTTATTCTTACAAACGACTTGCACAGTCAATTCTGTGGTACTTAACTGCTAGAACACTTTTGGTTCATTTGGTTTAATTTAACACCAGATTTGTTTGAACACAGATTGTTATTTTTAGCCTTAGCCCGCGTACAACCTCTCATTTCTTTTCTTTCGTTATTGAAAATCATTTTTGTACCTCTGACCTTTTAATTGACATTTTGGATTCTCAATAGATTTATATATCGGTTGTTGTAGTAAATGTTATTTAATACTGTCAAACCTCGATAATGGTCTCATCTAGTTCCAAATGTGTATCTTCTCCTTAGTCATGATGTTCTATATCTGCAGGTTGAGTTCAATACGGAGGGTGTAGGCCGTCACAACTCTGCTGGAGAAGAATTTTGGAATTCTGCAAAGTGGAGGTCCACCAGTGTTTGATGCATCTCAAGCACGTTGAGATTGTTGATCGCGGTGCCAATTTGCTGTTATGGGAATCTGTTCTTTCCCTGCTCAAGTTTCTCCTCCAGAATGCACTATGTCTGGACAAAATATTGATCAATAGTACCAATTCCGAATCGTCCCAAGCAGTTGAAGTGGCCCGGATTCTTGTGTCGCACCCAAAGTGTTGTCCAAGCACGAAGGTCGTTCTTAGATGTCCTTCCCAAGGATGTCCATCTAAACGTGTGCGTCAATCCTGATTATTTCATCAACATCGGTGACTTCTCTTTCTCGGTTTTGTATTTTAGCTTAACATTTACCGGAGATGTGATTGAATGCAACGACCGGGGCAAACATTTGAAATAAAAATTCCCTTTCTGTTTGTTTAAATGGAAACTTTTAGCTCAGCTTAACATTGTTTCATGAAGTTGCAGTGTGTCTGTCTTACAAAGTAGCTAATAATGTAGACCTCAGTGAATAACACAGGTTTATAAGCACTCACTCTTGTCTTGCACCAATGGCCCAAAAGTTTCGCAGAGCGCATCATCCTTTGAAATTCAGTCTCTCTGCGTAGACTGAACTAGAGGAATCCCCAATCTCACTCGAAGATTCATAAACGTACGAGAGTCGAAATCATGGGCATAGGATTTATCTGTCATAAAAACCAAGTTTATGGGTAAAATGTTGTGATTAAATTACCAACTTTTATTTGATTATTTCTGAATTTTCAAATTTCATAATAATATACCAAAACTTATTTACATAATTTGTAGTTTTAGAGTTATATCACCACTCTCATATCAAATTCCCAATTTTACTTTGAAAGACTTACCAAATATCCCATGTAGAGTAACTTATCCAATTTTTTGTGATTGTTTTGAATTATTAACTTTTAGTTTCGTAGCCTATTTTGTTTTAAGGTTACGAACTCTTACATCAAATTATAAACCATAATTTTAGTAACTTACAAACTTAACCCTAAATTGAGTGATTTACAGTCTCTTTTTGATTGATTTCCATTTATATTTGACTAACGTACCAATATTTATTTGATTGTCTTGACAAAAAAAAAAAAAGTACTTTTATTGTTTTCAAATTTCGAACGTTTATTTGTGTAACTAATGTAACAACCATTTAGAGGAACAAACTCTAACTTAATTTGAGTACTTAACCAACTTTTTATACAAATACTTTACTGTTATTTTATAGGGTTAATACCACAGAAAAACCAAATATGGTATAGTTATAACAAATTTACTCAAAATTAATCTTTCAACCATCAAAACCCCAAATTGGTGTATTTGTGATAAGTTTAAAATTTTTAATTTTCGTTAAATTTTTCGGCAAATTGGTAACTTAGATAATAAGTGGTAGTTGATGGATATACTAGTTTTGGGATTTACCTTTTGTTTTCATAAATGTATCAGTTCATGGTTTTTTGTAATATTAATCTAATTTAAAGAAAAATTATCGATAGTAAATTTGTCACAAATATATTTATTAGTATGAGATAAATTTGTGATGAGTAATACCAGTTTGGGGTTTTTCATAATGTTAAACTTATTTTATATTACCAACTTTTTCTTCATAACCTTAATCCGATTGTTGTGAATTCGTGTGACTCAACATTTTAGAGTGCATTTGGTAACTATCATATTCTTGGAATTAATATTTGTTGTAAAATAATTTTTTTATAATTTTGTTTTTTAGATGAATATCGAGCATTTGAACGCATTTGGTAATGCGTAAAATTTATATTCTCAAAATAAAATAAAATAAAAAGAACATGAATGAGTTTTGTAAGACCTTTATTTTTTTTCACGACATAGATTTTTTTTTAAATTTTTTTAATAATATTATGATATTTTTCCATTTTTTTTTTTTTTTATTCTCTTCTTGTTCCTTCTCTAATTGGTTGCCAAGCCTTGGGCATGACCGATGACCTGCCAAATGAGTGTCCGTGACCTTGACCTTGTCGGTTTAAGGGGGCCCCGCCAACCCTTGGCAAGTTTAACCCCGCCTAGCCACGACAAGGTTCTTTGGACCTCATCTTTGGCCGGTTGTCAGCCATTGTTGAGCCTAGCAACCTACTAGATGAGGAAAAAGAAGAAAAGAAAAGTGGAAAAAAAAAAGGCTTGGTTCTAGAATAGTTCCCAAGAACAATGAATGAACTTTTTTCTACTTTTTTTTTATAAAATTTTTCAAATCTATTTCTAGAAACAAATATGCCCTTGAGTGTAGAAAAATTGGCGACGTTATTAACAAATTTTCTATTCTTTTAGGGAAAATTTTAAATAGAGGCTTGAAGTGTCTTCATTTTCTTAAATAAGGACTGAACTATATTTCAAACAAGAGTCCAAAATGCTATCATTGTCTTAAATAATGACCTAAAGTAGATCTTATTTCAAATAATGACTCAAAATAGTTATGTTTGTTTCATATAAGGGCTTGACTTTCTAGCTAGTAAGGGCATTGTCGTCATTCACCTTTTTAAAAAAATTTTTTTTTTTTCCTTTTTGGTTTGTCTTCCTTCTTCGCCGATGGCCAACTGGCCACCAACAATTCCTCGAGAGGTCTTGGTGAGGGTTGCCCTCGCTCAATCCAAAGAGGCCACCCTCACTAGCCATTGGTGAGGGACGGCCTTGTCTAGGCGAGGTGATTTGTTGCCTTAGGTGTGGCCGCTCTAGCCAGATTTAATGAGGGTGGCCTCACTCGTAGTCGGTGAGAACTTGTAAGCCTTCAATGGTTCTTGCCCACGGTTGCCAGACCTCGTAGGAAAGAAAAAAATGAAAAAGAGAAGAGAAAAGAAAAGAATAAAAAATAAATTAAAATTAAAATTATATTTGGACGAAAATGCCCTTTGATCCGTTGGAATAATTAGCCGATCAACAAGGTCAGATCTTTATTTGAAACAACCCTGGTCACTTTAGGCCATTATTGAAAACAACCATAATTACTTCAAACTATTATTTAATACAAGGTCTAGTTTAGGCCCTTTTTGAGAAAATAAATATGCTTCAAGCCCTTATTTTGAATTTTACCTTCTTTTTATGTTTCAGAAAATAAAAGAACAGAAATAATCAAGAATTGGCCTGTTACTAAATCAGCCTTTAGAAATTGAGCCTCTCTCCTCATGCACGCTGCCCTCCCTTCAACCCCCGGAGAGAGCAAGAAGGGAAACGAGCTACCGAGAAATGGGCCATTCCTCCTTTTCTATTTAATTGGGCTCTTTTGTTCTTTCATTCTGTTGGGCCTTGCCTGTATTCTTATGGGCCTCAACTGACAATGTGGACTCAAATTCGTGGGTCTAATGAGCCCGCTCTCCGATTGAAAATTTGAAAGAACCAAATTGTTGGGCAAATGGGTTGGGCTAAAGTTACGAGTTGGGTTGCATGCATTGACCCGACCTTCTATTTTCTTTTTCTTTTTTAGTGCTTGAACGGTCAACAAAAATTCAGGTGTCAACATATGTGGGAAAAAACAGTTAATTTGGATTCTCTTTATAAAGTAGTTTATAAGATAGATAAATTAATATTTTGAAATTGGAATACATGAGAGATAAAGTAGAGTTATTAAATTACGCACTTGTCCGGACACATTTGTCCATTAATAGAATTGTTAACTTTTCAAGTCAAGAATTGCAGTTTTGTTTCTCTTTGTCATAATAAGAAAGTTACTTGTCATTAACACAAGATTATAATATTTTGATTAGGTAGCATTTTCCTTTTTTAATTTATACAGATATCTCCAGTCCCATTTGATGTGTGAGTTAATGTCTAGTTTAAAATATAATAATGAACTCACTCAATTAGGACCAATTGTATTACTTATTGTGAAAGTTAATTTATTTATTAATACCAGTAAAAGAGAATTGACTTTCAGTGTGAGAAAATTGTAAAAATAAAAATAAAATAATAAATGTATTAAGGAATACGGATTGATGTCTTCCTCTAATACGGTGATAATTGCCAAACTAGTCGGCATCAATTGCTTGGTTACATAAGAAAACCCCTATACAGCCGAACCTTAATTAGGAAAAAAAAAAAAAAGAACCTAGATTCCAGTGGCATCTTATGAATTAATCTTAGATACTTGGAAGGAGCTCTATCGCATGAACTTAGAGTTGCGATGAGCAAACTCGAAGCTAGTTAAGAAAGCAAGAAAGATTGGAATTGTTCCTTTGTACACTCGACAACTATTTCTAGAAAACATCGAGATGATTGCATTCCGTTGCGTTCTTTTTTTATATTGAAGGCACTATGTTTTTTTTTTTTTTAATTGTTAGATATTATTTCCATAAAAATTTATGTTGTCGAAAAGAGAAATTTCCAAGAAATCTAGTCCCTTTCTACGTTGTTGATCTAATCTATGGATAAACTAGTAAGTAGATGGAATTTAATTAAATCAAACATTGCATGAAGTAACAATTTTTTTTTAAATGCAATGAAATATCATTATTTTGGATTGACAATTAATATCATCTATGAATTGCTTATGAAAATATATTAAGATACCTTATTGTGCATAATGTTTTTAGTATATATTTAAGAATGTATTTTTTTCCTTACATTTAGCAACATAATTTTTCACAAACAAAACATGTGAAACACTAAATTATGGTAACTATCCTAAATAAAAAAAAAAAAGGAAAGATAGAAAAAAGGAGGAGGAGGGTCAACTCTTTAAACTACAATTAAAAGATTGGGGACAATTTTATCTTTTTGGTGTAAATGGGAGTCGATTTAGTCATTTGGGGTAGAGTAACATCGCCTAAATAAATAAGCTAAAAGCTTATTGGTCAAATTTCAATTGAATTTTCAAGCCATGTGGCAAAACTATGTAGGTGTATTGCCATGTGGTGTTAATAAAGGAAAGGTGCACGTGGCGAACATAGGAGCGAGCATTCTTTCATCTCCAGTCTTAATTATATAAAATAGGTTAGGATTTTATCACATGTTGACACCTAAATTTTGGCGACCTAGTCATTCATTTATTGCATAAAAGTTAGGGATCAACCGCGACCCCTAAACAAAAATATTAGAATCAAATTGTGTAGCATATAGTTTTAGTAGCATTTATTATTTAGTCTATAGTTGCATTTGTATTGGACCGGTGGATGGGTTTGAATTAATGGCTCTAAAATTTAACTCAGTGAATTGGACTAAGCTTGCGCAAGAGAGAATTTGGCCAAGGCCATGAACATTGTTAGTGGTAAAAAAAACATATAAATTGGAGGGTTGAATTAAGAAAGATGAATTTCTCAAGGGGCAATCATATTATACTCGTTTGAGATTTGGGCGATTGGCGGACAAGATGAAGAAGATACTGTCAATATTTTGATGGAATCAAGCCGGCCACTAGTCTAACTAAATTGGGAATGTGATTTTCGGGCAATGGATAAGAAAAAAAAAATTGATTCCTGCACATTGTGAAATTTAAAAAAGGAAAGAGATAAAAATCATAATATATTCAGCATCTACGAAAGGAGCAAAGACCGGCTCTCTTTCCTGGGAAGATCCTCGGCTACCCTACGTATATAAAGCATGACCTATTGTGAGAGAAAACCAGGCCGGCAATTCATCATTCAAAAGGTCACACAATTGAAAACACACGGCTCCAATCGAGAGGGAAAATAAACTAGGGAGAAAAAAAGGGGAGTTGTCTTTTTTGAGGCCCGCTCAATCTCTGGGACCGCTAATGCTTCTTCCCGTGCATCATCATCGCGCCGAGCCTTGTCCGTGACGAGGCTTTTGCTTATTGATCCTCGCCGAGCCTCTGTCCATGCCTGACCCGAGTTAGACATTGCAGCTTTCAGTCCACATCGTTGTCTCTTGCATCGATGCGGGGCGATGTTGTTTCTGTCTCGACCCGCAACGGTCCCTGCTGTACCAACGACTAAGGGTGTCAGGAACTGAACCAAAAATCGAATTGAATCGAAATATTTGATTTTCTCGTTTCGGTTCGATTTTCGATTCTCATTAAAAATTAATATTTTTTTATTGGTTCGATTTTTATTGGTTAACTTAACCGAGCTACAAACTGATAAAATCAAAATTCTCTCGAAACTCCCGTCTCCTCTGGCTCTCTCTCTCGTGGGGCTTTGGGCCAGCTCCGGTTCTTAGCTTTCATTGCTCGAACAGGCACGCTTCCTTCTTCTTCAACCCTCTCTCTTCTTCCCCCACCAACTCTCTCTCTCTTTCTCTCTCTCCCCACCAGCTGCTCAAATCATTACTTTGCTTTAGAACTGCCCAGGTTCTTGCTCTTCGAGTCACGGACCCCTGTTGTTGTTGTTACTTCAGTTGATCTGATCAGAGCGCTCGCGCTGCGATTCCATCGAGGATGGCCATGGTGAAGGCGGCCCAATCGTGGGGGATGCCGGTGAAAGAGAACGGTGCAAAGCTGGAGGAAGGGCTCACTGTCTTCAAGTCCGATAAGTTCGACGTTGGGAGATTTTTGTGAATTTTCAAGAAAAAATAAAAAAACCAAAAACCAAAAGCTAAAAATCAAAAACCAAAAAATAGAACCAAAATTTTGGTTCGGTTTGTATTCAGTTTGGGTCTTATTTGGTTCGGTTCGGAAGTTTTTTCTAATGATTCGATTTTTCAATAAAACTGAACCGTTGACATCCCTACCAACTACGACTTGCTGACCAGTGGCTGAGAAGTTCTACGCCGGAAGCCCCCACATCAACAACGAAGTAGCCACGCGTTGCTCAAAACAGCAGTGCTATTGCAATACCCCGTAGTGACAACTCAAGCAATGCTAGTTTTTCTTTAGAGGAAGTCAAAGTTTGATAGCCAAAGGAAACCTTCACGAGACCAGTCAAATTCGGTCATTGAAGAGTCATCAAGGTGACCAAAGGAAATTTCCTTTGGGATCATTCGGTGGATCTTCCTTGAAGACGTTGCAGCGGCTCCTCACGTCAACGCACTTCCAGCAGGCTTGTCTCTTTATTGTCCTGATCGATCTTTCCACTGCAGGTTTTCCAGTTATCCGGTGTTTACATAGTCACGACGAGCTTTTCTTCCGACGATACCATCATCGTCCCACCATACTGCGTCGACCAGCTGTTGTCCCGATCCGAGCCACTGCATGAACCATCACAGCTCGCCATAGCCGCGTCAACCCGTGAGCCCACTGTCCGCTGCTCGCTGTCCCGAAGAGCCCACTGCCGCTCGACACAGTCCCGACAAGTTGCTGTCGCTCAAGCTCTCCGTCCCCAGCTCCGAACGCCAGCTGCCCCTCCCCCACAGCTACAACACCTGCAGCTGTGACGAACTGCCAACACTGGCAGCCCAAGCCTCCCTCGCTGTTGCCATCGCTGCCCTCCGCCCGAGGAGCCGATTGTGATCCCGGTCCAATTGCCTTTGGCCCATATTTGGAAAGAGTCTCTTCAAATTTAGGTAAGATGCACGTGTCTAATATATCTACTACCTAATATATGTCTATCGGTACCTAATGTGCACATTTATAAGTAATAGACCTATTTTTCAATTAGGATTTATTCCCTAATCCGCAACCGCAAGCCTATTATTTATTCCATCTATAAGGCTTTAGGTGAAATAATTAATCATGCGAGAATAAAATTGATATCTTGATTTTTAAGGTTTAAGATTAATTTATCGATTTTATTAGCGAAATATTCAAGTTGATTAGATATCATTTCCAAATTCGAACAATAAATAATATTTTTGACGACTGCAAATGATTTGGTGCTTATCTTGCTTTAATTGCTTTATTTATCCCAAAAATACAAAAAAGATTGCATTTGCATGTAGATTAGAATTGATTTCCTAGATAGAGCTGCATGATAGAATAGTTAGATTCTTTTCTAATTATATTAGAATTCATGTTTAGATGGTGTCTAGGTTAGATGATATCTTTGAATTAAATTGCATGTCGAGATAAATTTCTAAGTTAAGATAGGATTTAGATTAGTATATTTCCTTCTAAGTTAAGATAGGATTTAGATTAGTATATTTCCTTACTTAAAATAAATAAATTTTTATTTTTATCAGTTTTTAATTATAAATTTTTATAAAAAATACAAAAAATATCATGCGTATGTCATATTGAATTAGGTTCATGAAATGCAAGTCATTTAGTGATTATTGCTAGGTCCATTTAATTAGAAGTTGTTCGTCATTAGAATTAGGCCATTTAGTTAAATTGCATGACATGTAGCTTAAATTTCATTAAACAAGAGAAAATCCTAAAAAGATTGAGTGATTGTGAATCATATCTAGGGCTTTTGATGTGAATTTTAAGCTAACATTGCAGATACTTTCGTTGTTACGAGAATAAGTTTGTAATTTATTCATTGCTTTCTTGGATGTTAAATTGGTGGTTTGTGCACCCACATGATTACCTCATATATTAATGAAGTAAATTAAAATCAATTCAAGCTGCATTTTGGAAAAAAAAAAAATACCGAAGGGGCGTTAGAGAAATCTAGCGTAATCAAGTTCCCGAACTTACAATCTCTTTACTTGGGTTTATAATCAACCCACCAAAAATAGATTAGTGGCGACTCCTAGTTAATAACATTTTGCATGCTAAATATTTGAACCTAAATCGCGAATTGATATATGCTTGGAAGGGTCCAAGCTAAGTTTAGGCTTAGCAATCCATTAGCCAAACCCTAAGTGGTGCACCCGAGGTTAGGTTGCGACATCACACCTTTAGTATTATGAGATTAAAAGTTGCCAAAGGATATTTTCTGATATTTAATAGTAAAAGTTTGAGATTGAAATCCTTCTTTGCATTCTTTTCACTACATAGAAAGATATGCCTATGCCTTTCATGGCAAGGTCAATCATTGTACAATATAAATGGAATTGCTTGGGCCAATTGCAAATGCTATAAAAGTAATATAATGGACTTAGTCTATATGAACCAACACCGTTATAGCTATTGCTCACTAGTTTCCTTGGGGGGCATGCTATAATAGTATTGGTCTAGATGGACTGAGTCTATGTAATATTTTTCACGTATAAGTTGCAAAGGCACGACAACTCCAATAGGAGCATTCACCGTTAACCAAATCACCTATGCTTTTGACACTTGCCAAAAAGAGTCTCTCATTACCGCAACTAACTTGTGGCTTAAAGGAGGCTCATGTTCCACTATACGCGAGACACCAATGCTTAAGCGCAAATCATCAATCGTCTGCAGTCTAGAGGCCACCCTAGAGCATTTACATGCGAACTCCCGACTTTACCCAAGAAGAAGGGAAAGTTGAACTGTCCTTGTAGGACAAGCAAACCATTTTCCCAACCTAATGAACAAACACAGTGGTCTTGCCATCTGGTTACATTAAGCCGTCTGCATAATTGAACCATACATAATTTGAAATGTAATGGAAACTAAGGACTTTAGAGGAAAAATTGCTAATGGAAGTAGAGAAGCTCGATCCAAAGGAAATCCCAAACTCAAGAAACTCAAAATGAAGTGATGTCAAAGCATTTGTTAAGCCCAACTTATTTGCACACTGTTGAAAGTGGCATAAAAATAGACGAGCAATTTTATTTCTATACCAATACCTATGATTTTGCTTATGCTTGCATAACTCATAAGGGAGTCTATTGAAATGATAATGGACTATAACTTCAGCAACTCTGGCAACTCTCCAACAGCCTTCTTGCAGCTGAATTAGATCATGAGGGTCAATGGGTACCCCTTGAAGCGACTTCCTCAATTCAGAAGTTGATTATCATCTTCCCTAATCCAACTGCCTCCTTGAGAAGAAACTTAGCCGGGACCACCAAAAGTTTTGATTTCTTATTGTCAAATTCGAACTTGACATTTCAATCTTTTAAGATGATTTGCCATACAATGAAACTCCTTCTGTGAGCACCAAAATTGCTTTTCATCAACATCATGGAGCTCCAGGAAATCCTTGTTCTTGAACCGAACACGCACATCGATGGTAGAAGCAATATCCTAGCAGTTGCATTAAGCATCAAAAAACATAACAATTAAAAAATGTTGGGGGAAACGGATTCCCAAAAATAGCAATTCGACACTCAATTGAACCCCAAAAACAATGAATGTGGAAGCGTGCCTAGGAAACACATGTTACACCGATCATAAGGTACATTACGAAGTCGAACGTACCTTGTCTTTCACAGATTAAACACCGATGTTGTAGTTCAAGGAAGAATTCCAATACTGTTCTTGAAGATGAGCATAGGGGAGAAACTGAGAGAACGTAAAGTAGAGAACATATTCTCTCTTTTTCAGATTAAGTGACTTCTTAGATAACCAACTTTAAAGATTTTCCCCTTTATTCTTTTATCTTCAATAACTACCTCTTCTTCAATGGGCCCTTCACTTAAGGGTCGGGTTTTTGGCCTAACATGGGTAGATGGGCCTAAATAAGCCCATCATCACATAAAAAAAAAAAAAAAAACCCATCATCTCTTACTCGCATATGGTGGGCTGAACAAAATCATTTTTATCTTCTCTGCAACATTCATACCGGTTAATAATCCACTCGACAAGCATACTTTGAGAACTCATTGTCATACATTTGTTAGAAATATATAGCAGCTTATAATTGACTTCACACTTTGAATAGATTTAGTATACAGTACTTATATTGATTGATCATAGTTATATATTTCTTGATATCTTTTTAAACAATAATATATATTATATTCACAATTATGATTATTTCTACCGATGAATATAAAACTAGAATATGATTCTTCAAATTCGATCTTCCTCTTTCCTTGAAACTCTTAATTTCAGTTCAACTTGCTTTTCTAGAAATGTCCCATTAGATTGAATTAATTCATGATCATTGGCAACATTTTAAAATAATAAATACTGAATAAAAATCTTGAGAATAAGTAAGAGTCATGATGATACTTAATTAAGAAACTCTTTTCCTCAAGAGTCTCACATGACATAAAAGTTGAGATTAAAACTTTTGCCACTCTTGTTAGTTGTTTTTATGTATACGTAGTATGAAATATGTATTACGATATTAACTCATTTCCCATGGATTGTATGTCTACATTTTCAATACCATACAGATGATAATTCAGATATATCTAATGTCTAACTTGAGTTTACGTATCTACTCTTTTATAGAATTCATTAGAACTCATATCCGACATATGTATGTTATTTTACTTTCGGACATAGTAAATATTATGTTCTCATTTTAACACTTAGTTAAGGTGACATATATTTTAAGCTTGAGCTCTCAATTATCACCTTGATAATAAGCTTAAAAACTATCTCATATCTAATATCACATAGTAAATAGAGGCAATTACCCATGTAAGTGGGTTAATCTTTTATCTGTTCGACATACTTTCTCAACTTTATATAATGCATTAAGCATTAAGATGCATAAATGTCAAATAAAGATTCATAGGTATTAATAATGAAAACACAAATTCATTAAATGTGAATATTTAAGGGAAATTACAATATTCAGTACATCGCCTCTTACGCAATCCTAGAAATTTCACATGGCCACAAAAGACATCTTTAGATATTAGTTTCAGTTATAGGATCTGCTACCATTCTATGCATAGATATGTACTATAAGTTTACATCTTTTCATGCTACCATATCTTTGAAAAAATTATACTTTATATTTATATGCTTGGTCTTGCCATGATATTTTGGATCTTTGGTGTATGCTATTGCTGCTTGGCTATCACAGTTAGTTAACGATGAGTTTGCAGTATTCTCAATAACACCTAAATGATCTAAAAATCTCTTAAGTTAGACACTTTCTTGTATTGCTACTGATAATGCCACGAACTCAGTTTCCATCGTGGACAATGCTATATACGCTTGTTTCTTACTATTCTAAGATATGACGCTATTATGAAGTAAGAAAACAAATCTAGGGATAGATTTTCTTTCATTTAAATCTCCTCTCTAGTTAGCATCTGAATAGCTTTCAAAAGTCGCAGATTCTTTCCTTGGTAACTCAACGTATAATTAGCAGTTCCCTTTAGATACCTCATTATTCTTTTAATGGATTTCCAATGTGTTTGGCCTAGATTGGATTGGTATCTACTCACCATTACAATTACAAAACATATGTCGGATCTTATACGCATCATAGTATACATTAAGCTTCCAACAACGCTAGTATAAGGAACATGTTGCATTTGTTCATTTCCTTGTGGAGTCCTTGGACACATTTTATGACTTAATCATTCACCTTTTGTAATAGGAGTATCTATGAGTTTACAATCTTAAATACGAAATCGTTCAATAACCCTATTTATGCGTGTTTCTTGTGAAAGAGATAACAATCTCTTCGAATGATCTCTTGAAATTTTAACTCAAAGAATGTATGCAACCTCACCCATGTTTTTCATATTAAAGTTGGAAGATAACCAACTCTTGACATTATTAACAAATTCCATATTGTTTTCGGCAATCAGTATATCATCAACATATAATTATATAATCACAAATTGATCTTTGAATCTTTTGATATATACACAATAATTCTTATCAATCATTATAAAATCATATGCCAACATTGCATTATGAAAATGTATATATCATTGTCTTGACAATTGCTTAAGGTCATATATTGATTTTAAAAGTCGACATACCTTTTGTTCATGACCTTTCATAATAAAACCAGCAGGTTCCGTATAAATTTCTTTCTCTAATTCTCCATTGAGAAAAGTAGTCTTTACATCCATTTGATGTAACTCAAAATACATACTAGTTACTATTGTCGGGATTATGCAAATCGAGATGAATCTCACTATATGAGAAAATGATTCCTTATAATCAATTCCTTCATATTGATTATACTCCTTCATCATAAGACAAGCTTTATGTCTTTTTATTGAGCTACTAGCTTTACGCTTTATTTTGAAAACCCACTTGTTCCTAATGGCTTTGCGTCCCTTTCGGAAAATTAACCAATTCCCAAACATGATTTGACTTCATTTACTTAATTTCCTCTTTCATTGCATGTATCTATTTTTCCTTATTAGGGCAATTTAGTGCCTCATTAACATTTTTTTTTTTTTTTTGCTTATCTTCATTTTGCAGAGTAATCATAAATTTTTTCCCTTTAATGCCAAAATGTCGACGGTCAATACTTTTTGCGACTTATTCTACGTACATGAATTGTACACTTTATACATCATTCCCCATTATACTTCCACTCAAATTAGATAATGACGATATCGTCTCATCGGTGGTTTATAATTTA
Source organism: Eucalyptus leucophloia subsp. euroa (assembly GCA_017140325.1). Taxonomy (NCBI): domain Eukaryota; kingdom Viridiplantae; phylum Streptophyta; class Magnoliopsida; order Myrtales; family Myrtaceae; genus Eucalyptus; species Eucalyptus leucophloia. The sequence continues at coordinate 45,581,142 of CM029472.1, forward strand.
GAGTAAGTTGAATTAAATTCATCACTTCTCATGTTACTCCCACTTGGACGAACTTTATTAAGTTCATTATCTTGATTCAAGATTTCAAATAGAAAGTAATTCTCGCATATTTCACAATTCTTAGGAAATTCATTTTCTAAGAATATAAGATCTTGTGATTTGAATTCAGTTATACTCCCACTTTCCCGCTTACCTATAAACATATACCATTTCTAGTACATGTTCATAACTCATATGGCAGGTGCCAATCCCTTTTACTTTGGCTCTGGAATTAATTTTTATATAAATCCACTTAGTTCTAGTCGGTTATTGCTTGTTGGTTGTGTTATTCTCTAGTAATCTCGAATTTGTTTTTCCCCTTTCCAATTCAATAGCATCGCTATAGTCGTTGTAGGGGTTGAAGGTCCAAAAGTTTTCCATAGAAAACTTAATCTTCGCCTACCTTGAGTTGCAATGCTTGAACTCCCACCCATACCACTTGTAATAGGAGGAAACGCTGTCGATGCATGTGGGTTAGGTATTGCCAAAATCTTATAGGTTTGTGAATTCTTCAATGTGTTGTTCTGAATCATTTCTCAGTTTGCTTTTCGCCTGGGAGAAAGCTATTTGTAATTTGTTGAACAATATGCAACTTGCGCCGGATTCGTTTATCTATAATCCATTGGATTTTATGACTATGTTAGGATTACGTAATTTCATATCTGTTATACACTGGATTTTGTGACCATCTCTCGGCAAACCATTTCTTCTGAACTTTCATCCTTTTCTTACCCACTCTCAACTCCGGGCCCTCTTCCAGCCCTTGACCTCTCTCGCTTTTCTATCTCCGCGACCTCCCTAACCTCATTGACCACCCCGAACTCCGGCGAGCCATTGATGACGGCCCCCATTGGCTATGTAGGCTCTTTTCCTCTTCTTTTATATTGTTGTTTGCTTTCTCTCGAGATGTTGAAGACTTTTCCTCTCATCTTCTTTGCTGCGTGAGATTGTTGAGGCTGGTTTTGTCGCGAGAGACCTACAAGGTAAAAGGGCTTTTGTGGAACGAAAATCTTTTGAGCTTGTATTAGAGGTCAAAAAGGAGGACTTGTTAAGAGTGACGGAGTATGCCGATGGAGGAGATTGTCGATATACCTCTATATTGAGGACTTTAAAATGGTGGATGGATTACCATGCGGTTGCGTAACCGGGTAAAACAGCGTATGGGGAATTAGATGTCGTAGTTGGAAGAAGTACCAGCCTTCCAAACATGTGGTGGCATTGTAGTGATGTAGAATGAGAAATCAGGCAACTTAGTAGATTGCTTAGCGGGCCAATTTAGTGCCTTGTGCCTGTTTTGTGGTGCGTAGTGGGGAAGAGTGGGTGTTTACCGGGTTGTATGGTTCTGGAGTGGGTAGCGCTAGGAGTTCTTTCGGGGATTAGCTTAGCTCTCTGATATTAGAAGTAAATGGGGAGTGCGGGGAGAGTTCAACGTGGTATTGTTTCCACATGAACAGGATGGGATTGGTACAGACAGAGCTTGCATGAGGGAATTTTGGCAGATCTTGGACACCTTTGCCCGCTTGGCTTGTTGTTGGTAGGTTGGGAGTCTACTTGGTCCAGGGACTGGGAGAGGCTATCCTTTTCACGCTTTGATGGGTTCTCAGTTTCAACAACATGGGAGGATATCACCCAAACTCGAGTCAAAAGTTACCTCAAGTGACCTCAGACCACCTTATAATTGTGTTAGAGGATAGAGTTATTGAATGGGCCCCCACTCCCTTCCAGTTTGTGAGTATTTGGCTCAAACTAGAAGATTTCAAGTAGGTAGTCATCAATTACTGGAATAATAGTTCTTTCAGGGTGTAGGCCAGCTTGACTTTTGCTTCAAAGCTCAAGGGGCTAAGATATATTCTGAAACATGAAGTCATCAGAAGGTTCGAAATATGGGAAACAATATGAAAGAGACAATTCAAGAAGTTGAAGAGCTTAAGGATAAGGAGATCCAGATGACTTTAATAGAGGAGGAGCATTTTAGGAGAATGGAATTTAAAGAGCTCTTGCATTGTTGATTCAAATGGAAGAGACCTCCTGGAGACATGTGTCCTGGGAGATTTGGCTTGATGATGATCAGAGAAACATGAAGTCCTTTGAAAGATGGCCAATGCTCATTGAAGATATAACTTCCTCCGTAAGTTGGAAGTTTTTGGGATGGCTGTTGAACATGTAAACGCCATGAGTGTGTGGTTATCTAGAATTCTATGCTGATTCATGCAGGGAGAGATGTTTTGAGAGACCGGAAATGAAGGCTTCTCTTGATCCCAATATGGTTGAGATGCTGCAAATGCCTTTCAAGGGGGAGAGATTAGAAGGGCAATCGTGGAGTGTAATGGAGATAAGGCACTAGGTCCTGATAAATTTATGTTTAAATTTTTCGAGAAATTGGAGATTGTTAGCAATGACCTTCTAAAGGAGTTCGAGAGTAGGGGGCAAGTTTATAAATAATCTTAATTGTACATTCTTAATTCTCATTCCTAAGGAGCCTGGTGCGACGAATGTTAAGGATTTTTAGCCTATAAGCTTGGTCGGTAGCATCTATAAGATTTTTGCCATAGTTCTTGCTGGTCATTTGAAAATGTTCTAGCTCACCTGGTGGGATCTTTTCAAGACGGTTTTGTGGAAGCTCGTCAAACATTGGATGCTATTCTTACTGCCAATGGTCTCGAGGAAAGAAAAGCAGGAGTGCTTTGCAAATTGGACATGGAGGAGGCCTATGATCAGGGATCATGGGAGTAATGTATGTGTAAAGAAGAATGTATTTCCTCTTTTGTTGTTTGTGTTGGTGACCAATGGTGGAAATGGATTTTGAAATGCATTTCTTCACTGATTTTCTTGGTTATGGTGAATGGCAGTCCAAGAGGTCTCTTCAAGCATTCTAGAGATTTAAGGCAGTCCTCTGTCACTTTTGTTGTTTGTGTTGGTTTTGAAAGTGTTGAGCAAGATGCTGATTAAAGCTACTGACGAAGGTTAGATTGGTGGTTTCACAATTGACAATGCTTGTAATGAAGATTCCATATTTCTTTTCTCATTTGCGGATGACGTCATATTTTTCTCGGAGGATGACATCATACAAATTTTACACATCATACAAATTTTACACTTAGAAGCATACTGTTATGTTTTGAGGCTGTCTCAGGACTAAAAGTGAATTTGGGAAAGAATGAAATAATTCCTGTGGGCGAGAATGTAAATTTGCAAGAAATGTGGGAGTAATGGTTATAAGTTTGCCAGCATACCTATAGAGTACTAGGGTTGCAGTTGGGATGCACTTACAAAGCAAAAGCTGCATGTAATCTGATGATACAAAGATTTGAGAAGAGTTTAAGTAGGTGGAAGATGGCTTATTTGTCCATGGGATGTAGACTTACGTAGATGAAGCATGCGCTTTTTAATCTTCTGGTTTACTTTATTTCTTTGTTTCCAATCCCTATTTCAGTGGCAAAAAGACTCGAGAGAATGCAAAAAAAAGTTTCTTCAGGGATATTGGGATGACAATCTGGGATTTCGTTTAGTTGATAGGGGTATTGTAACGCAAGCAGTTTCTAATGGGGGAGCTGGGGGCAAAGTCATTGGTTCTTGTGTGTAAAGCTTTGCTTCGATAATGATTGTGGAGATTTAATGGGGAGAAAACTAGCCCTTGGAGGATGGGAGTAGTTGCAGAATTTGGTTTGGAAGATTCATAGTGGATAATAAAGCCTAGTTGAGGAGCACATGGGGTCAGGCTTCGGAAGCACATTAGGTAAGGATGGGATGCTTTCAAATACGGACTTTCAATTAGAGTGGGAAATGGTAGGCATACTATGATGCATGATGACATCTGGTGTGGAGACACTGCTTTCAAAGACTTTTTCCTGGATGCATGTGCACTAGCAAGAAGCTAGATAGCTAGGGTGGCCGATTGTTGAAAGACTGTCAACGGAGAAACAATGTGGTAAAGTAATATCTTACGTAGGGCTCAAGATTAGAAGCCCGAAGCTTCTCAATTTTTTTTTTTTTGAGTCATTGTATCGACCAATGTTAGATGTGAGGACGATAAGCTACGGTGGAATTGTTGTACCTCTGGAACTTTTTCTGTCAAATCCTGCTATTCTGATCTCTCTTCTTGCAATTACAACAGAGCACACTCTTCCCATGGAAATGTATTTGGAAAGTTATGGTTCCTTTGAAGGTTTCATTTTTTGCTTGGCAAGCTGCTTGGGGATGTATTCTTAACTTCAGATAATCTCTAGAAGAGAGGAAAAATACTGGCCAATAGGTTCTTTTTGTGCAAGACTGAAGAAGAGAACATGAACCGATTACTTTTACGTTGGAGCTGGACCAGAAAGATTAGGGCTACAGTTTTTGCAATTTTGGGAGTAAATTGATTGACCTTGGGCACAGTGTGACATGAACTTTGGGCTTGGAGAGGGACTTTCAGTTTGTGTGTCGGAAAGAAACAGATTACTAAGGGTGCGCATGACAAAATTTCTAGAACAGAAATTGATTTCTGGCCAGAAATTGATTTCTCAATTTCTATTTCAGAAACTGAGAAGCTAAAAATTTTAGTTTCTGATTTCTTCTTCAAATCTATTTCTAGAATAGAAATCTGTTTCAGAAATAGAGAAATGAAATTGCGTTACCAAACGGATTGTTCCAAATCTGTTCCAGGGAATAAATAAACAGAGAAATCAAGAAACATAAATTTTGTCATGCGCAGCCTAAGATGATTCCTCTCCTTGTCTTTTGGCTCATTTCTTCACTTTTGGTATAGTGGGAAAGTTCAATTTCATACATCTAGTTTGTTGGAAATGCTACAAAGTCTTTTGTGCGTTACTTTGTATGTGGTTTGGCTTCTATTATAAGCCATTTTGTAGGGGAAGTACCCCCTCGGTACTTCTTGATGAAATCTTATTTATCTTTGAGAAAAAATTTATTGGCCAGAAATAATTTCAGCTGAACTGCAAGTCTCTTTTGGTATGCAGATTGGAGACTTTGCTGAGACATCATCCTGTTTCTAATCGAGAAGGTTTGCAAGAACTCAATAAAATTGCCTTGAGGATTGAGGGAAATTTTTACGCTGCTGCAACAAGCCAGGTATTATTTGATGTCCATGTCCACTACGTGCATCTCATTCTATTTGCTCTTATCTTTAATTCTTTTTATGAAGTGGCTCTGGATCTAGTGCTTGCTTATTTTGTGTGAAGTTTCTATGTGGATAGAGGATGCATAAACAAAGTGGATGTGCTCTTGCTTAAAAAAATTTTAGAAGCTTTCTTTTATTCTTATAATCTGTCGAGAATTTCTATGATTTGTGCATTTATATAGTAACTGGAACTGTTTAAATATTTAAATTTAGCTTTGCACCAGTGAGATGAGGTTTGCTCAGTGCTGTGATATTGTACTTGAGTTTTAAGTTGCAGTTTTAAATTGACATCTGCTTCATTTTCTTTCTAATTTGATTATTTAATTTGTTGGTCTTTTATGAAGTAATTTAATGATTTCTGCTTCCTTTCCTTTTTTAGTCCGATTATTTAAGGAAGATATCTTTGAAGACAAAGTCAGATTACCAGACCTTATGCTCTGCCATCTAACCCTGCTAGGAATAGCTGTGAGGACTCGGGTACAACTTAAGTCCCTGTTACTTGATACCATTGATGTAGAAGTCAGAATTTCCGTTTTGTTATCCCTTTATATATTTACAGATATGTATATTTCTTCTTACACGTATTTTCATTTATGTACTTGTACTATTTCTTTTTTTTTTTTTGGTATAATCGTTTTTGGGGGACGTACAGCAGGAGTCCTAAATTTTTTTATGATAGAGTACTTGAGTCTTAAAAATTTCATTCGGTATTGAGTGATTGTGATTTATCTTTACATCCTACAAGGGTTTTCATGGAATTTACTTTTGTTTGGAAACGGCCTTTGATTTGCTTTATACTATGAGGAGATAACCAGAAAGAGCACACTCTTATGCATGTTGAAAATGACAAAGGAATTCATAGATTTTTTGGGGAGAAAGAGAGTTTTAAGATGCAAATTAATTTAGCAGAGAATATGTCTTTATTTTTGTTTTATTCTATCTTTTTTTTATTGGTTAAAGAGAATTTGTTGAAATAAAAAATTATTTCATTTATATTTGAAGAAACTTTCTCTAATTTATCCATTTTTCCAATTTTAAACTCAAGAAAAAAAAAATCTATAAGCTGTTGCTTATCCACATTCTGACATTTAAATTAAAGATAAAAGTTAAGAGATGATAATAAATAAGCTAAAAAACTTACTAGTCAAATTCGGACTACATGGCAAAATAATGTCATGTGTCTTGCCATGTGGCAAATGTAGATGAAAAAAGATGTGTCATATGATGATCACAAAAGCAAGAATTCTCTCGGTTAATTACATATAATAGGAGAGGACCACCTCTTAATCAATATTACAAGATTGTAATGCACCAAAGGATATTTTATGGTAAAATTTTGATATTGAAATCCTCCTTTGCATTCATTTTTTATTATATAGAGATATTTGCATATGTTGTTATATAATATAAACAGAGTTAGAAGTGTTTGGACCTATTACATATTGCTCGGTCTAGTTCAACCTTTGGAATATATGCTTTGCATCGATGCATCTTTTCAAATTGAATAGAAATTTGAAAGATCTCCGTGTAGTAAAATAAAAAAGAGAAATCATTTTGATTTGAGGCAAATCCCTTTTCAATTTGCCTTATAAACTCATCATTTAATCCAAATTTATTGAAATGATTTATGGGCCGCCTCATATTTAGCGGGCCTAGCCCTAATGGGTTTTAAAATGAAAGGCCCAAAACAAATCGATTTTTTTTTTATCTATAAAATGAATCAATTTAAATGGATATATTATGAATCCATTCCCAACTCACCTGATAAACAAGGCTCTCTTCATTCTTCATAAGAACTTCTACATTCTTCTAGACCTGACTCTCTCGTCTGTCTCCCTCTTTGGTTCCACATATTTAACTCAGTATTGGTCGCGACATTAAAATGAAGGGTTAATACCATAAAAATCTAAAATTGATACACATATAATAATTTTATTTCAAATTAAATTCTTAATTACCAAAAACCCTAAATTGATACCTTTGTAACATAATTATCCTTACTGACCAAAATAAAAAATATAATTATCCTTAGTTAATTTTTATTAAATTGAATTAATATCACGAAAAATTACAAATTAGTATACATATGACAAATGGAAAGTAAAAATCCCAAACTAACATACTTATCAACTGTCACATGTTATCAAATTCAGCATTTTAATAGTAAAATTTAATGGAAATTAATTAAAATTAAATTTGTCATTGTGCATCAAGTTTGAGGTTTTTAATAATATTAACCCTTATTAATTAATTTAAATTTATTTTATTAAGATAGAATTGGGCCGAGCTCGTGACCGATCCATCTCGTTACCCGACCCGAGAGCACAAACAACGCGACAAAGCATCGATGATGGGGAATCTACTTCTCTTTCTTCTTCTGCTTTGCTTTGCTTTTTGTGTCTAGTCATCTCGTTACTCGACCTGAGAGCACAAATTTGACTCAATAGAGTTCATGACATTAAAATTATGGGTTAATACCATCAAAAATAAAAAATTAAGACATTTATGACAAATTTATTCCAAATTAAATTTCTTATTCTCAAAAATTCTAAATTGATACATTTTTAATATATTTAACCTCCATTAATTTTTATTAAATTATATTAATAACATGAAATATCATAAATTAGTATACTTATAATAAATAGAGGCTTAGAACCCTTAGGCGCGCATGACAAAATTTCTGGAATATAAATTAATTTTTGGTCAAAAATTGATTTCTTAATTTCTATTCTATGGACGAGTTTTGAGTAAAGAAACATATTTGATAACAATTCAAAATTTCTATTTCGAAATAAAATTTTGTTTAATAATAGAATAAAATTTTTATTTCTAGAAGTGGTATTGACTAGCGTTCGGTGGCTAGAGTACGCGTTCGATGATCGTCATTTGTCCAAGGATGGGTGGCGGTGTCGAAATCCAAAGTTTGACGTTCGGCGTTTAGCGGACGGCCAAAGTTTGAGTCCAACACCGGAGTTCGATGCTTCTAATCGGCAACTGGCGTCCAATGTTCGGAGTTTGACATCCGACGTCCGACATTCGGAGTTTGGTGATAGGAGGTTGGTGGCCAATGGCTAGAGTTTGGCGACGGGTGGCAAGCGCCGACATTTGATAGCCGGTGGCGAGCGGTGGACAATCATCGACAAACATTCGTAGTTGGTGGTGAATCTCAAGCATCCAATGATTGACGATGAGCGCCAATGACCGGTGGTCGTTCGGCATCCGACGACCGGTGGTTGGTGACGGGCGGCCGGAGTGCGGTGGCCGGTAGCTAACCGGCTAGTGGCTCGGGCTCGTGGCGGGTGGGTGGCCAAAGAATCGGCGGCAGCATTCGGCATCCCACGGGCAAAGCAAGTGGGTGACAGGACGATGACAAGAGTGAACGATGAGAAAAATTTTGATTTCCCATTTCGTTCTAAAAATAGAAAAGCTAAAAATTTTAACTTCTCGATTTTTATTCCAAATCTATTTTTGGAATAGAAATTTATTACGTAAATATAAAAAAATAAAATTTTTACCAAACGAATTTGTTCTAAATGCTCGTGAATAAAAAAATAGAGAAATAGAAAAATAGAAATTTTGTCACGCGTCCTTAAATTAACATATCATCAATTATCCAGATCATTTAATTCAGCAATTTAATGGTAAAATTTAATTGAAATTAATTAAAATTAAATTTGTACCAATTTGTATTTTTAAGGGTTAAAGAATTAATTTTAAAAAAATTATCACTAATGTACTAGTTTGGTATTTTTCATAATATTAACCTTTATAATTAATTTTAGGAAAAAACCATGAAAAACCCCAAACTTTACCTAAAGTGATTGATTTACCTTCAAACTTTTTTTTTTGTGACGTGAAAAACTTTGAACTTTGCCAATTGTGACACATTTACCCCAAACATTCTTTTTGTGATACAAAAAACTTTGAACTTTTGTCTCAAAATTATAGAAGATTTTGGTCTTTTTACTTTTTAATTTTTTTTCTTCTTCCCTTCGCAAGCCATGGTTGGCGTCAGAGAGGGAAGAAGAAGGAAAAAAGATAAAAAAAAAGAAAAAGAAAAAGGAAAAATAGACAAAAAAAGAAAAAATGCCTTTGATGGGGTAAATGTGTTATGATTTGAAAATTTTGGAATTTTTCATGTCACAAAAAAAAATTTAGGATAAATGTGTCACTTTGAACAAAGTTTAAGATTTTTGGTAGTATTTTCCCTTAATTTTATATTTCTTTTATTAAGATACGATCGGGCCGAGTTCGTGACCCGACCGCATACCGCGAACCACGCGACCAAGCGTCAACGACGGGGAATCTTCTTCGTTAAGTAACTTCTAACGTTAAACAGATGGTCTGTCTTGCCCGATCTTCTCAGCCTGCGTCTCTCTCTCTTTCTCTCTCTTCCTCTCTCTTCCCATCGCTATTCGGCCAAATCATCGACCGTCTCTTCTGGGTTTTCGAGGGCTCTTGTGGGAACGTGGGAGGATTTGTGGGCTTGGGTTCTTGAAGTCGGCGTTGGTTGTATTGAGGGGGCGGGTGGGCGTGTGCTGATCGGTGCTTATTGCTTGTGTTAAGTCCCGTGCGGCTGTTTGTTGTTGAGGTTTCTGAGGAGTGGATACGATGGATAACGCTAACCGGAGGGCGATGCCGCCCGGTGGTGGAGTAGGCGGGGGCGCTGGAGCTGTGCTTGACAGGGGAGATTGGAGGGCTCAAAAGCCGCCCCAGGCACGGGAGAGGATTGTCAACAAGATGTGAGTGCTCTTTCCTTTGCTTGGGTTTCATCGTTTTCGTAGGGAAAATGTGGAATTTATGATGGATCATTGCTTAGGGACGATTGCCGAGGGTTTAGTATGTTAAAGTAATGGTTTTGCAATATCGTCATGTTATTAGTTGAGGCACAACATGAATTCTGAGGTAGCTTTAGCTGTAATTTTTTTCTCGTTGGATAGTTTAATTAAGTCTCAATATGGGATTTAGCGGGTATGCAGGCCGGTAGCTCTTGTTACATTGTTGATTATATAAGATAAGAAGATGGTTGTATTTCTTTCTTGATTGAAATGGATTATCTCCTATTTTTGTTCACAACCAGGAGGGTTTACCATAGTATGTAGATTATCATAGTCGCAGAGGTAAGGCCATCTGCCTTTCTGGCAGGAGAACAGTTACTGGATGATTGCCTATTATGTTTGTGACAGAAATCTACTTGTCCAGAGCCTAAGGATTTTTAAGCATCTTATTGCTTGTTAGTTGTGTTATTCTCTATTAATCTTGAATTTGTTTTTCCCCTTTCCAATTCAATAGCATCGCTATAGTCGTTGTAGCGGTTGAAGGTCCAAAAGTTTTCCACAGAAAACTTAATCTTCACCTACCTTGAGGTACATTGCTTGAACTCCCACCCATACCACTTGTAATAGGAGGAGATGCTGTCGATGCATGTGGGTTAGGTATTGCCAAAATTAAATAGGTTTGTGAATTCTTGTATGTGTTGTTCTGAATCATTTCTCAGTTTGCTTTCTCGTCTGGGAGAAATCTATTTGTAATTTGTTGAACAATATGCAACTTGCGCCGGATTCTTTTATCTATTACCCATTGGATTTTATGACTATTTTAGGATTACTTAATTTCGCATCTGTTATACACTGGATTTTGTGACCATCTCTGGCAAACCATTTCTTCTGAACTTTCATCCTTTTCTTACCCACTCTCAACTCCTGGCCCTCTTCCAGCCCTTGACCTCTCTGTTTTCTATCTCTGGCGACCTCCCTAACCTCCATTGACCGCCCTGAACTCCGGCGAGCCATTGATGATGGCACCCATTGGCTATGTAGGTTCTTTTCCTCTTCTTTTATATTGTTGTTTGCTTTCTCTGAGATGTTGAAGACTTTTCCTCTCATCTTCTTTGCTGCGTGCAATTGTTGAAGCTGGTTTTGTCGTGAGAGACCTACAAGGTAAAAGGGCTTTTTATGGAACGAAAATCTTTGAGCTTGTGTTAGAGGTTGAAAAGGAGGACTTGTTAAGAGTGACGGAGTATGCCAGATGGAGGAGATTGTCGATATACCTCTATATTGAGGACTTGAAATGGTGGATGGATTACCATGCAGTTGTAGAACCTGGTAAAACAGGCATGTGGGGAATTAGATGTCGTAGTTGGAAGAAGTACCAACCTTCCAAACATGTGGTGGCATTGTAGTGATGTAGAATGAGAAATCAGGCAACTTAGTAGATTGCTTAGTGGGCCAATTTAGTGTCTCATGCCTGTTTTGTGGTGCAGAAATGGGGAAGAGTGGGTGTTTACTGGGGTGTATGGTCCTGGAGTGGGTAGTGCTAGGGGTTCTTTCGGGGATTAGCTCTCTGATATTAAAAGTAAATGCGGAGTGCGGGGAGAGTTCAACGTGGTATTGTTTCCACATGAACAGGATGGGATTGGTACTGAAATAGCTTGCATGAGGGAATTTTGGCAGATCTTAGACACCTTTTGCCTGATTGGCTTGTTGTTGGTAGGTTGGGAGTATACTTGGTCCAGGGATTGGGAGAGGCTATCCTTTTCACGCTTTGATGGGTTCTCAGTTTCAACAACACGGGAGGATATCACCCAAACTCGAGTCAAAAGTTACCTCAAGTGACCTCAGGCCACCATATAATTGTGTTAGAGAATAGAGTTATTGAATGGGCCCCCACTCCTTTCCAGTTTGAGAGTGTTTGGCTCAAACTAGAAGTTTTCAAGTAGGTAGTTATCAGTTACTGGAAGAATAGTTCTTTCAGGGTGTAGGCCAGCTTCACTTTTGCTTCAAAGCTTATGGGGCTAAGATATATTCTGAAACATGAAGTCATGAGAAGGTTGGAAATATGGGAAACAATATGAAAGAGACAATTCAAGAAGTTGAAGAGCTTAAGAATAAGGAGATCCAAATGACTTTAATAGAGGAAGAGCATTTTAGGAGAATGGAATTTAAAGAGCTCTTGCGTTGTTGATTCAAATGGAAGAGACCTCCTGGAGACATATGTCTTGGGAGATTTAGCTTGATGATGATGAGAGAAACACGAAGTCCTTTGAAAGATGGCCAATGCTCATTGAAGATATAACTTCCTCAGTAAGTTGGAAGTTTTTGGGATGGCTGTTGAACATGTAAACGCCATGAGTGTGTGGTTATCTAGAATTCTATGCTGATTCATTCAGGGAGAGATGTTTTGAGAGACCGGAAATGGAGGCTTCTCTTGATCCCAATATGGTTGAGATGCTGCAAATGCCTTTCCAGGGGGAAGAGATTAGAAGGGCAATCGTGGAGTGTAATGGAGATAAGGCACTAGGTCCTGATAAATTTACGTTTAAAATTTTCACGAGAATTGGAGATTGTTAGCAATGACCTTCTAAAGGAGTTCCAGAGTAGGGGGCAAGTTTGTAGATAATCTTAATTGTACATTCTTAATTCTCATTCCTAAGGAGCCTGGTGTGACAAATGTTAAGGATTTTCAGCCTATAAGCTTGGTCGGTAGCATCTATAAGATTTTTGCCATAGTTCTTGCTGGTCATTTGAAAAGGTTCTAGCTCACCTGGTGGGATCTTTTCAAGATCGTTTTGTGGAAGCTCGTCAAATATTGGATGCTATTCTTACTGCCAATGGTCTTGAGGAAAGAAAAGCAGGAGTGCTTTGCAAATTGGACATGGAGGAGGCCTATGATCAGGGATCATGGGAGTAATGTATGTGTAAAGAAGAATGTATTTCTTCTTTTGTTTTTTGTGTTGGTGAACAACGGTGGAGATGGATTTCGAAATGCATTTCTTCACTGATTTTCTTGGTTATGGTGAATGGCAGTCCAAGAGGTCTCTTGAAGTATTCTACAGATTTAAGACAGTCCTCTGTCACTTTTGTTGTTTGTATTGGTTTCGAAAGTGTTGAGCAAGATGCTGATTAAAGCTACTGGCGAAGGTTAGATTGGTGGTTTCACGATTGACAATGCTTGTAATGAAGATTCCATATTTTTTTTTTTTTCATTTGAGGATGATGTCATATTTTTCTTGGAGGATGACATCAAACAAATTTTACACTTAGAAGCATACTGTTATGTTTTGAGGCTGTCTCAGGACTGAAAGTGAATTTGGGAAAAGAAAGAAATAATTCCTGTGGGCGAGAATGTAAATTTGCAAGAAATGTCTGGGAGTAGTGGTTATAAGTTAGCCAGCATACCTATAGAGTACTAGGGTTGCAGTTGGGATGCACTTACAAAGCCAAAAGCTGCGTGTAATCTGATGATACAAAGATTTGAGAAGAGTTTAAGTAGGTGGAAGATGGCTTATATGTCCATGGGATGTAGACTTATGTAGATGAAGCTTGCACTTTTTAATATTCTGGTTTACTTTATTTCTTTGTTTCCAATCCCTATTTCAGTGGCAAAAAGACTCGAGAGCATGCAAAAAAAGTTTCTTCAGGGACACTGGGATGATAATCTGGGATTTCGGGATGATAATCCGGGATTTCGTTTAGTTGATAGGAGTATTGTAACACAAGCAATTTCTAATGGGGGAGTTTGGGGTAAAGTCATTGGTTCTTGTATGTAAAGCTTTGCTTTGACAATGATTGTGGATATTTAATGGGGAGAAAACTAGCCCTTGGAGGATGGCACTAGTTGCAAAATTTGGTTTGGAAGATTCAGAGTGGATAACAAAGCCTAGTCTACGAGCACATGGGGTCGGGCTTCAGAAGCAAATTAGGTAAGGATGGGATGCTTTCAAATACATACTTTCTATTAGAGTGGGAAATGGTAGGCATACTATGTTGCATGATGACATCTGATGTGGAGACACTGCTTTCAAAGACTTCTTCCCGGATGCATGTGCACTAGCAAGAAGCTAGATAGCTAGGGTGGCCTATTGTTGAAAGACTGACAACGGAGAAACAATGTGGTAAAGTAATATCTTACGTGGGGCTCAGGATTCGAAGCCCGAAGCTTCTCAAATTTTTTTGAGTCGTTGTATCAAACAATCTTAGATGTGAGGACGATAGGCTACGGTGGAATTGTTGTACCTCTGGAACTAATTCTGTCAAATCCTACTATTCCGATCTCTCTTCTTGCAATTACAACAGAGCACACTCTTCCCATGGAAATGTATTTGGAAAGTTACGGTTCCTTTGAAGGTTTCATTTTTTGCTTGGCAAGCTGCTTGGGGATGTATTCTTACTTCAGATAATCTCTAGAAGAGAGGAAAAATACTGGCCAATAGGCTCTTTTTGTGCAAGACTGAAGAAGAGAACATGAACAGCTTACTTTTACGTTGGAGCTGGACCAGAAAGATAAGGGCTACAGTTTTTGCAATTTTAGGAGTAAATTGATTGACCTTAGGCACAGTGTGACATGAACTTTGGGCTTGGAGAGGGACTTTCAGTTCGTGTGTCGGAAGAAACTGATTACTGAGCTGATTCCTCTCCTTGTCTTTTGGCTCATTTCTTCACTTTTGGTATAGCAGGAAAGTTCAATTTCATACATCTAGTTTGTTGGAAATGCTACAGAGTCTTTTGTGCGTTATTTTGTATGTGGTTTGGCTTCTATTATAAGCCACTTTGTAGGGGAAGTACCCCCTCGGTACTTCTTGATGAAATTTTATTTATCTTTCAGAAAAGAAATTATTGGCCAGAATTAATTTCAGCTGAAGTGCAAGTCTCTTTTGGCACGCAGATTGGAGACTTTGCTGAGACATCATCCTGTTTCTAATCGAGAAGGTTTGCAAAAACTCAATCAATTTGCCTTGAGGATTGAGGGAAATGTTTACATTGCTGCAACAAGCCAGGTGTTATATGATGTCCATGTCCACTATGTGCATCTCATTCTCTTTGCTCTTATCTTTAATTGCTTTTTATGAAGTGGCTCTGGAGCTAGTGCTTGCTTACTTTGTGTGAAGTTTCTATGTGGATAGAGGATGCATAAACAAACTGGATACGCTTTTGCTTAAAAAAATTTTAGAAGCTTTCTTTTATTCTTATAATCTGTCGAGAATTTTTATGATTTGTGCATTTATATAGTAAGTGGAACTGTTTAAATATTTAAATTTAGCTTTGCACCAGTGAGATGAGGTTTGCTCAGTGCTGTGATATTGTACTTAAGTTTTAAGTTGCAGTTTGAAATTGATATCTGCTTCATTTTCTTTCTAATCTGATTATTTAATTTGTTTGGTCTGTTATGAAGTAATTTAATGATTTCTGCTTCCTTTCCCTTTTAGCCTGAATATTTAAGGAAGATAGCTTTGAAGATGTTGACAATAGAGACAAAGTCTCAGAGTACCAGACCTTATGCTCTGCCATCTAATCCTGCTGGGAATAGCTGTAAGGACTCGGGTACAACTTAAGTCCCTGTTACTTGATACCATTGATGTAGGAGTTAGAATTTCCGTTTTGTTATCCCTTTATATATTTACAGATATGTATATTTCTTATTATGCGTATTTTCATTTATATACTTGTACTATTTTTTTTTTTTTTTGGTATATTGTTTTTGGGGGACATACAGCAGGAGTCCTAAATTTTTTTATGATAGAGCACTTTATTCTTAAAAATTTCATTTTGTGCACTTAAGTCCGAAAATTTTTGACAGTCATCCACTTCTGCTCATTAGTTAGCTCTTTTAGGTTTTAGTTGACGCAAAATCTACGTGGCATTTTTTTTTTAATTAATGGCCACGTTGGATTAAAAGATAATAAAAGGAGTCATGTGGCATATTCCGTCCCCTTAAAATTGATGAGTGAACGAAATGACTCAAGTGCATTGACTTTTCAAAATTTGTTTTGACTTAACTGCATGAATAGAAAGTTTTAGGAGTTCAAGCACATTAGCATAACAAAAATAGGAATTGACCCTGGAATTGTCCTTTTTTGGGGCTTTACATAGTACACATATGTATACCCACTACAACCCGGTGGGGGGATTTCGATTTTCTACCCTGAAGTCAATTTCTTTTTCCAATCTTCCTTATTTGTAACCTTGAATGCACATTTATACCATGGGCAGTGGCACATTTCAATTTCTTTGTTTCATTTGAACCCTATTGATTTAAAAATGGGTAGATCTCTCTTTTTTTTTTTTTTACTTGCATAGAAACAGATATGCATTTGTGAAGTTCAAGTTTTTCAAAGAGTGGTAGCAAGCTTCAGTTTAACTAGAAAGGGCCATAAGTTTGCATCTTTTGTAACTTCCTCCCACTTCTTTGTCTCAAATTTTCTTTTTTAGAAGTGACTCTCTTATGGCCTTGGAGGATGCATGCTTGCCAAAGATGGTTCACTCTTCTCTTTATGTTTTTGTTTTCTTTAAGATTTCAAGATTAATTCAAGTACATGCACTTCATGAAGATTTTTATTTAGTACTTGCTGAAAAGAAAAAGAGAGTAACTTTTTATCTTTATTTGCATATCCATTATCCATCTAGAATCGCTTGCTCAGAAAGTTTCAAGTTGGAGTAATTACATAGGGCTCTAAAAGTTGTCCTCGGTGTGCATCTATCCCTCATTCCTTTCATCTTCTTGTGCTATTTGCAGTTAATGCTGCTATGCATGTATTGATCAGTTTTTTTGATTCACTAACATGTAGATTTTGTATGTTATCTCGAGTTATGCATCCACAAATTCAAAGCCAAAGCCAACTAATTCCTAATGCCTTAGCTGTGGATCAGCCTCAAGTAGGTCAACAGTAGTTGGTTCGGAATACTCAGAATAAATTTTCCTTGGCTTCCGCCTGGTTAGGCCAGCACATTAATCAAATAAGTCTGCCTCCACTCCAAATCAAATCTCTCTCTCTCTCTTCCTTATTTTCTCTCTTGCCTCTTCCTCTTGGGCAGTTTTCTCTGCAAATTCTTACACTTTAGTGGACTTTGTCACTCTCTTGCTCTTTAAATTTTTGACTCTCTTCAACCGTCTCCATTTCCTAAGGATGCGTTTAGTAACATTTCTGTTCCTGAGGACAATTTTTTTCAGAAATAGTTCTTTTTTTATTTCTACTCTCCAGAATAGTTCCCGAGGGAAACAGAAAAAAATTCTATTATCAAAATAAAAAAATAACATGAATGCGTTCAGTAGAACGTAATAGTTTTTTTGTGAGGTAAAATATCTTTTAATTTTTTAATTTTTTTATATTTTTTTTCCCTCTCTTCTTCTTTCTCCACCGGCCGGCAGCGGGTGGTGAGGAAGAAGAAAAGAACAAAAAGAAAAGAAAGAAAATAACTTATTTCTAGAAATTGTTTCTAGGAAGAAGAAGCTACTTTTTTCTACTTCTATTACAAATCTATTCCCCGACTACTTAGAAAAATTAATTGATGTTACCAAATGGATTTTGTTCCTTTTCTATTCTAAAAAGCAAAAGAATAAAAAAACAGAGGAATAGAAATGTTACCATGCAGAGCCTAAGTAGCCTCAAGCTTTTCTCTAGGGTTTTAGATCTCTATCCTTCACAAGCTCTCTCTGTTTGCTCTTCAATTTTTTTTTTCTTGAAGAAATGCCAGAAGACATTTTGGGGTTTAGTTAATTTCCTTTTGTGCTGATCAGAGTTTATATAGTCGTCTCCTCACATTTCTTGCCAACCTTACTCTTCATCATTATCAGCAGGCAAGGGCAAAATCTTGAAGACTCCTCCATCCATGGCCAGTATGAACAATGGACTTCGCCATCAGAAACGTGCACGATTACCTCCTTCCAATCAAAATGAAACCCAGAATCCAGTGGATTACATCAGCCAATTGCCTAATGACATAATTGTTCATATTTTCTCCTTCTTGACTACAAAAGATGCCGTCAAAACTAGCATCTTGTCCAAGCAATGGCGTTCCACTTGGACCTCTAATCAGTACATGAGTTTCTCTCTGCCCCCTGGCAGTAGCTCAAATCTGAAGAGCTTCATTGCTTTTGTCGACTCAGTACTGTTACGCTGCACTGCAGTTCAGGTGAAAAGATTCCTCTTTGATGCTCCTTGTCATGCCTTCATGCAGTCGAGTCTTGATACGTGGCTCCAGTTTGCCATCATGCATGACGTCGAAGAGGTATCAATAACCCCACATTATTGGCGTTACAACATTTATGAGTTGCCGCAAATCTTGTTCCTCTGCACCACGCTAGTGAGTTTGTGCGTGTCCCAATGCTGTTTTTCGGTGTTAAGTGCTGTGAATTGGCGTTCGCTGAAGATATTGCGCATTGAATATGCGGAGTTATACGATGAGGGAATGGTGAGAGTTTTTAGTGGCAGCCCTGTTCTAGAGTTCCTTGAGTTGAAAAGTTGCCGGGCGTCAAGCACATAATGGTTGAATCAAAAAGCTTTAGAGAGTTGGTGATTGATTCTCATGAGTTTCGTCCTGATCAAGGTTTGATGTTGAAAATTTGGGCTCCTCATCTTCTCAAATTGCGCCTATTGGGCAATTCTCAAGGGGGAGAGTTCAGTCTAGATGAAGTATCTTCCTTGATTGAGGCTGAGTTAAATTTCGAAATGGAAAGTTTCGCACTCGACAAGGTTAAGGCTCATGGGGATCTTGTCATGGGGCTTCTCAAGAGGCTGCATCGTGTGACGAAATTGGTGATGGGGAGCTGGTGCCTTCAGGTGCGAACCGATTTTTTTAGCCCTTTTATTTCTGGTTGAAGTTGTGGACATACATTACACATTCTTCCTTTTGTATTGCCTATTGGTGCTTGATGATACCATGCTCATAAATTGTTATTTCAAACAAACATTGTTATCCTGTTAAACTTCAATGGAATTTTCTGTGAATGAGGCTTTTTTTCCTTGTCGTAGTAAAACTTTACACATCGTAACTGTTATCGCATTTATGGGTCCAGCATTACATTCACTTGGTTAAGGCTAAAATATGATGTACTTGTTTGCTGATTCCTTTGGTTTGTCTGCTATTGTAAGAGGTCGTTGGAATTTCAAGCATGTCTTATGTTTGATCTTCTTTAGTGCTTGAAGAAAGTAAAAATGATCAGTTTCTGCTTCTTCTACCACGACGATGTGCTTAGGTGCTGTCGTTGATGGAGGCGAGAGAAGTGTTTCTTCCATCCTTACAATGTCAGCATCTGATATTACTCGGCACAGCAGACCACAAGGGAGTTCCAGCTATAGTGAAAATACTCGAAAGCACGCCACGCTTGGAGAAGTTATTCACACACTGAATTCTGCGGTACTTAACTGCTAGAACCCTTTCAGTTCATTTGGTTTAATTTAACACCAGCTTTGTTTGAACATATTTAGATTGTGATTTTTAGCCTTAGCCCGCGTACAACCTGTCATTTCTTTTCTTCTCGTTATTGAAAATCATTTTTGTACCTCTGACCTTTTAATTGACATTTTGGATTCTCAATAGATTTATATATCTCTTGTTGTAGTAAATGCTATTTTATACTGTCAAACCTCGATATTGGTCTCATCTAGTTCCGAATATGTATCTCCTCCTTAGTCATGATGTTCTATATCTGCAGGTTAAGTTCAATGCGGAGGGTGTAGGCCGTCACAACTCTGCTGGAGAAGAATTTTGGAATTCTGCAAAGTGGAGGATCCACCAGTGTTTGATGCATCTCAAGTACGTTGAGATTGTTGATCGCGGTGCCAATTTGCTGTTATGGGAATCTGTTCCGGACCGGATCAGCTGCCTATCATTTTCCTGAACCCAGCCTAGTATGCTAGGATAAGGGCTTCAAGGGAATCAAGGCCGGGGGACCCGAATTAAGGGTGGTCCAGACCCCGCGGTTATCATTACCCCATTTTACTGTTGGGGTTGACTCCGAGAACAGAAGCAGTTTAAGGACTTGCTTAGTTCCTTCCTCCAGAATGCACTGTGTCTGGACAAAATAGTGATCAATAGTACCGATTCCAAATCGTCCCAAGCAGTTGAAGCGGCCGGGATTCTTCTGTCGCACCCAAAGTGTTGTCCAAGCACGAAGGTCATTCTTAGATATCCTTCCCAAGGATGTCCGTCTAAACGTGTGCGTTAATCCTGATTATTTCATCAACATCGGCGACTTCTCTTTCTCGGTTTTGTATTTTAGCTTAACATTTACAGGAGATGTGATTGAATGCAACGACCAGGGCAAAAATTTGAAATAAAAATTCCCTTTCTGTTTGTTTAAATTGAAACTTCTGGCTCAGCTTAACATTGTTTCATGAAGTTGCAATGTGTCTGTCTTACAAAGTAGCTAATAATGTAGACCTCAGTGAATAACACAGGTTTATAAGCACTCACTCTTGTCTTGCACCAATGGCCCAAAAGTTTCGCAGAGCGCATCATCCTTTGAAATTCAGTCTCTCTGCGTAGACTGAACTAGAGGAATCCCCAATCTCACTCGAAGATTCATAAACGTACGAGAGTCGAAATCATGGGCATAGGATTTACCTGTCATAAAAACCAAGTTTATGGGTAAAATGTTGTGATTAAATTACCAACTTTTATTTGATTATTTCTGAATTTTCAAATTTCATAATAATATACCAAAACTTATTTACATAATTTGTAGTTTTAGAGTTATATCACCACTCTCATATCAAATTCCCAATTTTACTTTGAAAGACTTACCAAATATCCCATGTAGAGTAACTTATCCAATTTTTTGTGATTGTTTTGAATTATTAACTTTTAGTTTCGTAGCCTATTTTGTTTTAAGGTTACGAACTCTTACATCAAATTATAAACCATAATTTTAGTAACTTACAAACTTAACCCTAATTTGAGTGATTTATAGACTCTTTTTGATTGATTTCCATTTATATTTGACTAACGTACCAATATTTATTTGAATGTCTTGACAAAAAAAGAAAAGAAATAGTACTTTTATTGTTTTCAAATTTCGAACGTTTATTTGTGTAACTAATGTAACAACCATTTAGAGGAACAAACTCTAACTTAATTTGAGTACTTAACCAACTTTTATACAAATACTTTACTATTATTTTATAGGGTTAATACCACAGAAAAACCAAATATGGTATAGCTATAACAAATTTACTCAAAATTAATCTTTCAACCATCAAAACCCCAAATTGGTGTATTTGTGATAAGTTTACAATTTGTTAATTTTCGTTAAATTTTTTGGCAAATTGGTAACTTAGATAATAAGTGGCAGTTGATGGATATACTAGTTTTGGGATTTACCTTCTGTTTGTCATAAATGTATCAGTTTATGATTTTTTGTAATATTAATCTAATTTAAAGAAAAATTATTGATAGTAAATTTGTCACAAATATATTACCAACTTTTTCTTCATAACCTTAATCTGATTGTTGTGAATTCATGTGACTCAACATTTTAGAGTGCATTTGGTAACTATCATATTCTTGGAATTAATATTTGTTGTAAAATAATTTTTTATAATTTTGTTTTTTGGCAGAATATCTAAGCATTTGAACGCGTTTGGAATCGCGTAAAATTTATATTCTCAAAATAAAATAAAATAAAAAGAACATGAATGAGTTTTGTAAGACCTTTATTTTTTTTCATGACATAGATTCTTTTTTAATTTTTTTTAATAATATTATGATATTTTTCCATTTTTTTCTTTTCTTTTTTATTCTCTTCTTGTTCCTTCTCTAATTGGTTGCCAGGCCTTGGGCATGACTGGTGAGCTGCCAGATGAGTGTCCACGACCTTGACCTTCTCAGTTTTGAGGGGGCCCCGCCAACCCTTGGCAATGTATTGACTAGAAGAAACCACAATCTCGTTGATTCATGGAAGTACAAGAGTTGGATTATGGTTGTTGGATTTATCTGTCATAAAAGAATAAGTTTGTTGGTAAAAGGTTGTGATTAAGTTACTAACATATATATAGATATATATATATATATATATATATATATATATATATATATATATATTTGTTTCACCCACTCGTAGGCAGCGTAATTGGTTGAGATCTCTCCTCCAAAGCAAAGGAGGTCAAGGGTGCAAAATCCCGCATCGTTAGCGATTAAAGCGAGGGTCCTCGGCGGTGGGTTGTTGCGCTAGTTTCCTCAAGGTATAGTCGATGTTGGGCCTCCACTGCGGAGACCGTGAAACCTCAAATCGGCATAAACCGACAAGGGTAGGCTTTGGCGAGATCCTCGTTCACAAAAAAAAAAAAAAAATCACTAACATCTTTCTAAAAAAAAATACTAATTTTTATTTGATTATCTCCGAATTTTCAACTTCTACAGTAAGTTATCAAAATTTATTTACATAATTTGCAGTTTTAGAGTTATATCTCCACTCTGGTATCGAATTACCAATTCTAATTTAAAAGATTTACTAACCATCCCCATTCTAGTTACCAAATCTTATTGGATTGACTTATCAATATTTTTGTGGTTGTTTTCAAATTATTAACTTTTAATTTAGTAGCTTATCATGTTTTAAATTAACAAATTCTTACATAAAATTATAAACCATAATTTCAGTAACTCACGAACTTAACCCAAATTTGAGTGACATACAAACTTTTTTTTTTTTTTGGTGATTGATTTCCATTTATATTTGAGTAACTTATTGATATTTACTTGGTTTACTTGGTTGTGCCGACAAAAGCGCATTATTTTTATTGTTTTAAAATTTCAAACATTTATTGCGTAACTAATTTAACAACGATTTAGAGGTACAAACTCTTATATCAAACTACTAACTTTGATACCAAATTAATGGCCTTAATTTAAATCATTAACCGACTTTTATACGGTTGCTTTACCTTCACTTTTTATTATCCACTTTTTTCTTCGTAACATTTACTTCATTGTTTCCAAATTACCAAAATTTATCTCCAATAGATATTAACATTTTCAAGCTAAAGTTTTTATCAAATTACCAATCTTAACTTAACTGACTTGCCGATTTTTTCTGATAAGTTACCAACTAGTTTAAGGTTATTGACTTCTACCCGTTTGATTTATCTAAGTTTTTTCGATTGTCCTCATAATAAATAAGAATGTATTTGATTGTTTCAAAATTATTTCATAATAAGTAACTTATCTATTTGCATAACTTACTAATGTTTTAAATTTAACAACTCTTATATCAAATTGCCAACCTTAATTTGAGTGGTTTAAGAGGATTTTCTCGATTATTTATTACTAGATTTAGGTTGTCAATTCTTATTTGAGTAACCTATCAATATTTATTATGCTGTTCTGACAAAGAGAAAAATGAAAAATGAAAAATGAAAAATGAAGTATATGATTCCGACTCTTGTGATAACTTATCAACTTTTATATGTATAAACAAAAAAATGAGTCCTACCTTGTGGTATCTATGAACCTATAACTTCTTGGGAAGAGATCGATGTACATGATCATCTCAATGTTTTGCAAATTTGATCATTTTATTTCGGGGATAGCTATAGGATTATTGTACGAAGGAGTTTGGTTGCGGTATTAATTTCTGCTTGCCCGGCAATGAGTATTTCCTCGAAGCCTGGCTAATAAGACTTAATCTCACTAGCTATCTTTTCAAAGCTTTGATGTTAATTTGCGTTAGATGAGAGAAAGAGCACACATTTTGCGCATTAAAAGAATGTAAAAAACAAATGAAATGTGTCTAATAGAAACATAATTATAAAATAATTTTGTCAGTTTACAAAAATAATCTTAAATTATCCTATGATAAGAAAGATTCATATTCTAATTTAAAAATATTAAAGATTGAAAAAATTATCTTGTTTTAATCGTATTTTACATTTGGATGGCGATTTGTGTTAGACGCAAATTGCGCAGACCCCAAGATCTCCACAACTAGAATAAGAACATGCATGATTGAGTAGAAAGAATTGGCGTACCTATTTTGGGATCCATTGTTCTTTAAGCGGAAGCGGAAACACAATGTTCCACGCACAAGTCCTTCTCCTCTATTGCCCTCCGTATCATTAGCTCAATGAGGCAGCCCTCACGTGTAGCGTTAGGTAAACGCTCCTTATGTGAGGATACATGTGAGAATTCGAGTTAGAGGAGAGACTTGAGCACTATTTATAGAGTTTCTAACCAGGCCCCCTCATTACGGGCTAGGCTCAACTCGGCCCACATTAGCCAGCCCCATATTAGACTAATTAAGAAACCTTCTATCTCACTTTAGACCAGCTCTGTTTTATGGTAGCCGTAAAAACCGTAAATTACAATATCAATTAATGTAGTTCACATTAGAAAAACTCTTACATTCTCCCACTTGGACTATATTAATTGAAATCGTACCTTATGCGCACACATTGGTCAAGAGATAATTCTTAATAGTCAATCCTATCCCATAAAGTCTCAAATACCGAATCATGACGGTAACTACATATATACACACGTAGCCTTCCATGGTCACGAGTGCTCTCGATTTTATTGATATGGATTCAATATGGTAGTGTAGCAAATGGATAACATCTCTCATAGAGAGATCCCATTTGTCAATCACCATTCTCTTACCTTAGGCGACACAAAAACTTATGGCACAAGAGAATGCTTTATGGTTCCAATGAACCCACATATGTTTTGTCCTTATGGTTAACCTTTCTTTATGTATCACTGACATATGCACAAGGCTAATAACAGATGCTCGGATGCCCTTAGCCTTCACTCAAGATTTAAACAATACCCCGAGACTTTTAACATATATATATATATATATATATATATATATATATATATATATATCAACATAATTGTTGGAGAAATCTTTCCGAATATTTTGAAGCCGACAAAACGTTTCTATCGCCTAAGTCCGGATGTTTGGAGACCGACAGTTTAAAGTCGAAGACTTTGCATTCTTAAGACTCAAGACTCAAGACTCAAGACTCAAGACTCAAGACTCAAGACTTAAGAATTAAGTCTCGAGACTTAAGTCTATTCTCACCGACGATCTTTCTAATCCAAGGTCGAAGGAAATCCAAAGCCGAGGTTTATGGTTGAGGATTCGATCCTATCCTCCGGAATAGATTCTTTGGTTGGATAATTATTTCGGATTCTTTATTTCTTATCCGATAAGTCGACGAAATATTCTTGGAATGTTCTATTCTTGGAAACCAAGATCCCGATTGTATGGGCGAACAGATTGATGGGCTATCATCGATTCCTTAAATAGCTCGGAAGATCTTCTTGATTGATTCCGTCCAACGGGTAGATTGGAGGAATTCCTTTGGTAAGTGCCAACGGCTATGATGGCATAAAGGAGTATAAAAGGAAGACGTTCTAGCTATTTTAAGTGTGTGATCGATAGAAGAATTCCAGTCCGAAGAACCTTGATTGTTAGTCGATACCGTTCGAGCGAAATTGTATACACAGAGAGTGTTTATACTTGGTGATACCTTGAGCGAGTGTGGTAGATTGTCTACACCTAGAAATCAAGGAAGATCAACACCGTAACATCTCTTTGATCATAGTGGAATCCAGCCAATTGGCTGTCGGTGCGTAAGAGTGGACGTAGGCTTGAATCAAGCCGAACCACTATAAAACCGCGTGTTCAATTCTCTCTTTCCCTTACTCGCCTTGCGATTGAATTTTTTAACCGTTGCAAATCCTCTAACTGTTTAAATATCGTGCAAGTTTCGAGAAATTTTTCTATACCTATTCACCCCCTCTAGGTACTCGTACTAGCTATTTCAATTGGTATCGAGCTCGTGTTCTTACTTTGTTTGAAGTGTTTTACTTCGTGAGTAAAAGATCCATGGCTAGTATGCTAGCACCAGGGCTGGTGGAAGGGCAAAGCAATACCAGCACCTCCCTACTTCGATGGAAAGGATTACAACATCCGGAAAACAAGATGAAAGCTTTCCTACGATCAAAGGATCCTCCGGAATGGGACGTTGTGGAAAGAGGAATCACTCCCCGCGCGCATCAATCTCTCGAAAGAGGGAAAGAAACTGTTGAAGCCAGCGGAATGTCTCAAGAAGAAATAAACAAGAGACAAGCACTCGATGCTAAAGCAATTTATTCTTTATATTGTGCTTTGTCACCAACTGAATATAACAGTAATATCTTCTTGTGTTACAACAAAAGAAGTCTCTGGGACAGGTTACATATCACTTATGAAGGGACAGATCGAGTGAAGGAGACCAGAATTAACATTCTTCTTGGTCAATATGAATCCTTCAAAATAAAACCAGGAGAATCTATAATCGACATGTTTAGTCGTTTTACAGATATTATCAATGGTCTTGAGAACCAAGGACAAAAAATTTCTGATCCCATGAAGGTGAACAAGCTTCGCGTGACTCTCCAAGGATTGGAATCATATAAAGACTTCAATAAGAGAGACGCAAAGGATCATGCCATTATCCGTAGACGAACCGATTGGAACTCTTCGGTCTTACGAAGTGGAACGAATTAATGAAGACGAAGATCCAAGAGGTAAGAAATCTATTGCACTAAAATCAAATGATGATTTCGATGATGCAGATTCCGAAGATGATATGGATGATGAGGAGCTCGCCTCATGATAAGAAGATTCGTAAAACCGAATAGAAAAGGCGAAGATTCATCCCAAAGAAACAAAGTTTTCGAGACAGCAGACCAAGTCTCGTTGATGATGAGGAACCAAACAAAGATGTAGTTTGCTTCGAATGTAAAAAGAAGGGACACATCGACCCAACCGTCCTCCTCTTCGAAAAAGAAAAGAGGAAAAGCCGAGAAGTCTCGAAAAGCTCTTAAAGCCGAAACCCGGAGCGATACGAGTGTGAAGATAGTGATGAGGAATATGCCAACCCGTGTCCGATGGCGCACCGACTCGACTGGATCGACTGGATCGACTCGCATGACAGTGAATTTGAGGTAAGTGATTATAAAATCCCTGTCAAAGTCTCTAAATATATTGACGAACTATGTTTTAGTCTCAAGACTTCTCTCAAAAAGATTTCCGAACTTAAAAAGGAAAACTTAGCTTTAAAACAAAAGGAAAATATTTTAGAAGAAAAATTAAAAAGTTTAGAGTCAAATGTTTCTTCTCTTGAAGAGAATGGAGACAAACTTTCAAAAGAAAATGCTTTCTTAAAAACCGACTTATCAAATATTTCAAAGAAATTTTCAATAGGGTCCGAAAAAACTTGAAAAAGTTCTTTCAATCCAAAGACCTTACTTTAATAAGTCTGGTCTAGGTATGACAGCAGAAACTATCCCCTTGATTGATTTTCCGAAAGTAAAAGAAAGAATTAAGAAAAGACCGTCGAAAGAGGTTTACAAAAATCATTTCAAAAGAATTTTTGTAAAGTCTCGTAGGTCGAAATGCTTTAAGGTGTTCAAAATGTAACAAATCAGGATCATTTTGAAAAAGAGTGTCCTATGGTTTGGAAGCCTCGTTAAGAAAGTATGGCCTAATAATGCTCTTTCTACTAACGCCAAAGGACCCAAGAAAATTTGGGTACCAAAGAAAGCTTGAGACTCTCTTTTGAACGCAGGTCTCGTCAAAAAGAAAGTAAAGTGGTATCTTGACAGCGGATGCTCAAGACACATGACAGAGACTCAAATTGCTTCATAAAGCTTATTCAAGTAAATGGAGGAAAAGTTTCATTCGGAGGAAACAAAGAAAGGAAGCATTGTAGGATTCGGAATCGTGAAAATTGGAAATCTCACAATAAACAATGTCTCTCTAGTGGATGGACTCAACTACAATCTACTCAAAGATTAGCCAACCGTGTGATACGGGTTACAAGATCTCCTTTCAAGAAGGCATATGTTCTGGAATTAGCAAAGACTCAACTCGTCTTTCATGGGACGAAGGCATGGAAATATCTATCTCCTTGATGTAAAGCCAAATGAAGATCAATGTCTGCTTTCAATTCAAGATGAAGCAGTCCTATGGCACAGAAAACTTGGCCATATCAACAAGAAGCAATTAGCCAAAATCTCTTCAAAGAAGCTTGTTCGAGGTCTACCTAAATTGCCATACCAAAAATCCGATTTATGCACTCCATGCATTTCGGGAAAGCAGTAAGAAATTCATTTAAGCCAATGAATCATGTGTCTACTAATCATTTACTACAGTTGCTTCATATGGATCTTTTCGGACCAACAAGAACCCAGAGCATTGGAGGTAAGAAATATTGTCTAGTAATTGTAGACGATTATTCTCGCTTTACCCGGGTATTCTTTCTTGCAAGTAAGTCGAAACCTTTTCGTACTTTGAGAAGTTTGCTAAAAAGGTTCAAAATGAAAAAGGATGTGCTATTTCTAGTATAAGAACAGATCATGGAAGTGAATTTGAAAATCAAGACTTTACGAAATTATGTGATAAATCTGGTTTTAATCACATGTTCTCCTCTTCGTATATTCCGAGCAAAATGGAGTTGTAGAAAGAAAGAATAGATCTCTTCAAGAAATGGCTAGAACACTTTTAATTGAAAGTAAAATTTCTTCATGATTTTGGGTCAAGTCGTTTCAACCGCTTGCTATATTATAAATAGAGTCTTTCTAAGACCTATTCTTGAGAAAACCCCCTATGAATTGTTCAAAGGTAAGAAGCCTATTGTTTCATACTTTCATGTGTTTGGTTGCAAATGCTTTATTTTGAAAAATGCAAATGATCAAGTTGGTAAGTTTGAAGAAAGATCGATGAAGGCATCTTCCTTGGATATTCTACATCAAGCAAAGCCTACAGAGTCTATAACAAGAAAAGTCAGTCTCGTGGAAGAATCAATGAATGTCAAATTCCAAGACTCGAGCAAGATGAATCCACAGACTCGATCGACATTTAAGAGATCGAATCGCTCTAGACCTTCAAACGTCTACATCTCAAGAAGCATCTCGATTCTCGAAGTCCATCATCAAGATGCTCATGATGAATCAAATAAAGAAAGAGATCATCAACCGGGCAAATCAACTAGTAACCGGAAGCACAAATCCAACTCATCCCAAAGATCTCATTATTGGCGAACTTAATGAAGGAATCCGCACCAGATCAAAAGGCATGAAGAATCTAGTGCTGTGGCTCTCATTTCTGAAATTGAACCAAAAAGCATAGAAGAAGCTCTATCTCGATGAAAGTTGGATAGAAGCTATGCAAGAAGAACTCGCAGTTCAACATCAATGATGTCTCGGGAATTGACATCTAAACCAAAAGGTAAAACTGTTATTGGAGCCAAATGGGTATTCGGGAACAAGATGAATGAAGAAGGAAAAGTCGTACGAAATAAAGCAAGACTCGTGGCCAAAGGATATACGCAAGAAGAAGGAATAGATTATGACGAGACTTACGCACCAGTAGCAAGGTTAGAAGCTATTCGTCTATTACTTGCGTTTGCTTGTTATAAAAATTTCAGGTTATTCCGATGGACGTCAAAAGTGCATTCCTAAATGGATTTATCCATGAGGAAGTTTATGTGGAACAACCACCGGGTTTGAAGACCCAAAGAAGCCGACTCGCCTTCGGGATCGAAAAAGGCCTTGTATGGCTTAAAGCAAGCACCTCGAGCTTGGTACGACGACTAAGTAAGTTTTTATTACGTAATGGTTTTGTCAAAGGTAAAGTGGATACTACTTTGTTTATCAAAAAGGAAAACAAAAGCTTTTTACTTATTCAAATATATGTGGACGATATTATTTTTGGATCACCGAACGAAAGTCTATGCAAGAAATTTTCTAAGTCTATGCGGGATGAGTTTGAAATGAGTATGATGGGAGAATTAACATTCTTTCTTGGACTCCAAGTGAAACAAATGAAGGAAGGAACTTTTATTTATCAAGAAAAATATGCAAATGATCTTGTCAAAAGGTTTGGATTGGAAAAGTGCAAAAAGATCGACATACCAATGTCATGTTCTCGAAGATAGACAAGGATGAAGAAGGGAAGAAAGTAGATCAAAAGCGTGACAGAGCATGATCGGTTCACTTCTTTATCTCACTCGCTTCTAGACCTGATATTTTGTTTAGTGTTTGCATCCGTGCTAGGTTTCAATCAGATCCTAGAGAATTCCATCTCGGTGCTGCAAAACGTGTTATCAAATACGTTGCCTCATCTTCAAGCATCGGTCTCGGTATCCCAAGAAAGGAGACTTTAATCTTCCGGGATACTCGGATGCGATCTGGCCGGTTGCGAGTCGATAGAAAGAGCACTTCAGGGACTTGTCAACCGCTTGGAAACAGGATGTGTCTTGGTTTTCAAGGAAGCAAAGCACAGTAGCTCTCTCAACGACGTAAGCGTAGTATGTAGCTCTTGGAAGCTGCTGTTCGCAAATTCTATGGATAAAACAACAGCTACAAGACTTTGGCATTGAAGACTCATGCACTTAAATCAAATGTGACAACACCAAGGCGATCAATCTCACCAAAAATTCAATCCTCCATTCAAGAGCAAAACATATTGAGATTCGACATCACTTCATTAGAGATCACATTCAAAATGGAGAAATCTCGATTCAATTTGTTGATTCAAAGAGTCAACTAGCGGATATATTCACAAAGCCTTTGGAGAAAAATCAATTTGACTCTATCCGTTCAAGACTCAACATTTTGAAGCTTGAAGAAGTTAAAGTCTAGAGACTCACCAAATTCAAGACTCTAATCTCTCGACGTTAAACCTCGGACTCGACGTGCTTGGCTATAGACTCGTAAGTTGCTATTTTATCTAAAAGGTACGAATTCTCGTTTATCTTATCTCGAAAAGGTACGTTCTTTTATTCAGATATAATTCGTGTGAAATTTGAAAACTTGTCTTTTTTAGAGGAAGTTAATTTTGGCAGTTATTGATTTTGAAAAGAAGTGTTCGTACACTTTCCTTGTGCCGTTTAAACTTCTCTTTTCAAATCCGAGGCATATATAAATACACAGTCATTCTACCCCCAATTTTCAAAACCCTAAAAAGCACTCTCCTCCCGATATCGCTTTCTACTCTTTGTTCATCGTCGAGAAAGTGGTCATTTTTCTTGAGAAAAGCAAGTGAAGGAATCCTCTAATAGACAAAGAAAGATGTCGTCTTCAAGGAAATCATCAAGAATCGCAAACAGGGGACCACAAAGAATGGAGAAGGGACCGACTCACTTCGATCTTTATCGAGGAAGAAGACTTACCAAGTCACGACAAAGTCCGATTCGCTCTCCTCCACGTCATTCAGCATCTCCGCCCCACAAGGTGCAAGTCAAAATCTGGAAGAAGAGATAATCGAGGATGCCGACCCCAAGAAGAGTCCAAAGACCCTCCTTTATCTATAAGCTTTATCGTGCGTTGAAAAGCACCGTACTCCATTAAAATATATAGATGAATTCCTTAAGGACAAAAATTATGGAAATGAGTATCTTTTTTTCTGCGGAAAATGGAAGAGTTGGGAATTGCTCCGAAAGGAAGAGCAGAGGAGGCTCTTGCGAACATTCCAAGTGACCTCGTATGCCGGACAGTAATCCGATTGACGGGAACGATGATGACAAAATGTTCCTTGAATTTCAACCTAAAATGGGTGTGGCAGCAAAAGTGAAAGGAAATCGGATGGATTTGTTTAAGTCCAAGGATCGGGAAAAAGTGTATTTAAGGCTGTTGAAAAGAGGGGTAATCAACCCTAGAAGTGTTGATTTTGACTTTTCGGACACCATCAACATAAACTTAAGAGAGAAGTTGAATTTGCTTCAACTAGAGACTTTTTGCTCGACTCTACGGACGGGTATGCTCAATCGACCGCTTATTTCTATTCAAATCTTAGTTTTCTCGGATGCGAATAGAATTTCATTTAGTGTACGAGATCAAGTCTATGTGGTAGATGTGAATATGTTGCAGACATAGTTGAAGTTGAACGAGGACGTTATCTCGCCAATCAAAGTCTCACCGCTCGTATTACTCGGGAACTTGTCAAAAATAGGGACGTAGACAAGAAAATTACCTATTCCAGGATGAATGCCATCAACATTGTGCTTCATAAGATTGTGATCAATCGTCTCGCACCGAAGTCTACATCAAAGACTTCGTGTCTCTTTTCGAAGCAAAGTTGATGTATGCGATCAACTCAGACGGAAGTTTTCTCTCCCGCATACTATTCTTTTCCATATGTACGAAAGCGAGTGTCAAAAGACAAAGGACAATTGCCTTATCCCGGTCCGGTGACCAAGATCTTCGACATCTGAATATTGAACCGCCACATACTTTTTATGTTCGACCGTGTGATAAGATGGTGGTAGGGTTGAAAATGTTAATGAAGATGCGTCTGTAAGAACTCTCCAAGGCAATGGAGAAATTCAAAGTGAAATCTCCAAATCCTACCGCTTCAAAAAGGAAAGGAAAGGAGGCCATTGGTGCCTCATCGAAAAAGAGGAAAAGAACTCTTATCCCGGAGGATGAAGATGAAGATGAAGATGATGAAGATCCCACTATCCCAAAGATCGACAAGAACAAGACGTTCGTGTCTTATCCGACGTAACTTCAGCAGAGCGAGAAGAAGAAGAACAGAGAGAAGGAGAAAGAAGTTGAAGAAGAAGGAGAAGAAGAAAAAGAAAATGCTGCTGATAAACTGGAGAGAAGGGAAATCAAGAGCATGATCATCACTCTTCCCCTTTCGATGTCCTAGAGACAGGGGAGTTAGCGAGCAAGAGAGGTCTACACCTCATGCCGCTGAAGATCTAAGACAATCTCCCGAAGACCCGGAAGAAGTTCAGGTTTCTCAATTGCCTGAAGAAGGTGATACGTCGATTCCAAATCTGCGGACCATACGAAGCGCCATCGTCTCGCATACACACCATCTCGAGAAAGCCAATGCCGGACACGTACGGATGATTCTGCAGATTTTCGTAGCATCATGAATATTCTTCTAGAAATGCGTAGCCGATATATGTTCTGGATTGTGAAATCCAAGCTTTGAAGCATGCTTGGACAAGCATCTTGATCTCTCTGGAAGATAAATTCAAAGACCTCGCTCCGCAACTTCAAGCCAATGCCAAGGGAGAAGAGGTAGCTCAACCGAGAGAAGACCGAAGAAGCTCGAAGGAGTAATCCATCCATTGGGGATTTCCGGATCGTGCGCATTCAAAGAAGACATGACTCCTTTCTCACCCTTTTTAATGATGACAAAAAGGGGAGAATCAATTTGAACCAACAACTTTCAATATTTTTGGTTATGTTTATTGGTTATGTTTATTTTTAAGTATGACTTGAGAACTTGAACTTGGGTGTGAATTTGATGAATTGGTTGTGGATTTTGATGTTTGACTGGTTGCATTCTTATCAAGTGTTGTTATATGGTATTACTCATGAAAGACTAACCAATATTTCGTGGATGCAGAGTCTGGTTGCTTTATTAATCTTTTTGAATTAGCCATATTGCTTGAGAAATATTTTTGCAGGTCAAAGTTGTTCAAATCTACAAGAAAGTTTTGTCACCATCAAAAAGGGGGAGATTGTTGGAGAAATCTTTCCAGAATATTTTGAAGTTGACAAAACGTTTCTATCAGTCTAAGTCTGGATGTTTGGAGACCGACAGTTTAAAGTCTGAAGACTTTGCATTCTCAAGACTCAAGACTCAAGACTCAAGACTCAAGACTTAAGAATTAAGTCTCGAGACTTAAGTCTATTCTCACTGACAGTCTTTCTAATCCAGTGTCGAAGGAAATCCAAAGCCGAGGTTTATGGTTGAGGATTCGATCCTATCCTCTCGGAATAGATTCTTTGGTTGGATAATTATTTTGGATTCTTTATTTCTTATCCGATAAGTCGACGAAATATTCTTGGAATGTTCTATTCTTGGAAACCAAGATCCCGATTGTATGGGCGAAGCAGATTGATGGGCTATCATCGATTCCTTAAATAGCTCGGAAGATCTTCTTGATTGATTCCATCCAACGGGTAGATTGAAGGAATTCCTTTGGTAAGTGCCAACGGCTATGATGGCATAAAGGAGTATAAAAGGAAGACGTTCTAGCTATTTTAAGTGTGTGATCGATAGAAGAATTCCAGAGTCTGAAGAACCTTGATTGTTAGTCGATACTGTTCGAGCGAAATTGTATACACAGAGAGTGTTTATACTTGGTGATACCTTGAGCGAGTGTGGTAGATTGTCTACACCTAGAAATCAAGGAAGATCAACACCGTAACATCTCTTTGATCATAGTGGAATCCAGCCAATTGGGTCGTGCGTAAGAGTGGACGTAGGCTTGAATCAAGCCGAACCACTATAAAACCGCGTGTTCAATTCTCTCTTTCCCTTACTCGGTCTTGCGATTGAATTTTTTAACGTTGCAAATCCTCTAACTGTTTAAATATCGTGCAAGTTTCGAGAAACTTTTTCTATACCTATTCACCCCCCCTCTAGGTACTCGTACTAGCTATTTCAATAATAACAATCCATTCAAAAACATTTTATTGAATGTAAAAGTTGACATATATGTATCAAACTGTTACTAAATTGTAACAAAACATGTGTAAACTTTATTCAAAGAAGAATAAAACACAGCTCCCACTAAATAACAGCATCCCAAGACGCTCCTAGGCCCATACTAATGACATGTCGATCAAAAACACACAGGCATAGGCTTTTAGTTAGTGAGTCTGCAACCATATCATCTGTGTGAATATAATCTACTGCAACGTCACAATTCTGTACCGATTCTTTTATAGTCAAAAACTTGACCTCCATGTGTTTAGACCCCTTTAAACTTCTGTTGTTATTAATAAACAACACCGCAGAGTTATTGTCACAATATAACTATATGGGTCTATCCACAAAATCATAAACTAATAACTCTCTAATGAGGTTCCAGAGCCAAATAGTTTGAGTAAAAGCTGAAAAACATGCTATAAACTCCGCTTGCATGGTTGAAGAAGATATGGATTTTGTTTCTCGCTCTTCCATGATATTGCACCTCCCGCCAACATAAATATGTATTCAGTCGTTGATTTCTTATCATCTTGACAACTAGCAAAATCTGCATCGAATACCCGACTAGTTGTGTCCGGAACATATCTATAGATCAAGATATAATATTTTGTTCTCTTTAAGTATCTTAAAACCTTCTTGGCAGCAACCGGTGATCGCATCCTAGATTAGGCGATATCTCGCCTAGAAGCCCTATTGCAAAAGCAATATCGGCCTAGTGCAAACTTGAGCATACATGATGCTTCCAAGCACACTAGCATAAGGTACATCCTTCATTTGAGCTTTCTCAAAATCTGAATTAGGGCATTGTGAAAGACTCAATTTATCACCCTTAACAACAAGAGCAATTCCTGGTTTGCAATCCTGCATATTGAATCTTTCTAAAATGCGATCAATATATGCCCTTTGAGATAAATCCAATGAACGGCATGAGCGATCCCAATGGATCTCAATACCAATAACAAAAGACGCCTCACCAAGGTCTTTCATGTCAAAATTTTTCGATAAGATCCGCTTTGTCTCATGCAGTAAACCAATGTCACTACTAGCAAGCAAGATATCATCTACATAAAGTATGAGAAAAATATATTTCTTCCCACTGACCTTGGTGTATATGCACTGATCTACTTTGTTCTCAATAAATCCAAAGGAAGTAACAACACTATGAAACTTGAAATACCACTGTCTAGAAGCTTGCTTAAGGCCATAAATAGACTTTTTCAATCTACGAACAAGTTGACTTGAGTCATTTGCTACAAAACCTTCAGCTGCACCATATAAACCTCCTCATCAAGGTCTCCATTTAGAAAAGCAAGTCTTAACATCCATCTAGTGTAACTCCATATCGTAATAAGCTACCAATGCTAAGATCACTCTAAAGGAATCTTTAGAAGAAACTGGAGAAAATGTTGCTTCATAATCTATTCCTTCTCTTTGAGTGAAACCCTTAGCTACCAGTCTAGCTTTAAACTTTTCAATCTTTCCTTTGGAATCCCTTTTAGTCTTGAATACCCATTTGCAGCTAATAGGTTTACAACCTTCAGGCAATTCAACAAGCTCCCAAACGCCATTGTGTTTCATAGATTGCATCTCATCTTTTATCGCATCTAACCACAAATCTGATTGAGGACATAAGATGGCTTCAGTATAAGTCACGGGATCAACAACACAGCCTATGTCATAATCATGCTCTCCTAGGTAGACTAGATAGTCTGGTGGTATAGCTGAACGTCTTTCTCTAGTTGATCTTCGAGTGGAGCTACTTCATCCTCATTTTAAATCTCGAGGAACTTGTGGAATTTCTTCAGAACAGTCTCAACAACGGGATCATGGGCCACAACGAGGCTCGGTTGTGGCCAAGAGGCTCCAAAATTGTTTGCATAGGATGAGATAGGGATCCGGTAATCCCCACCATACTATCATCTTCGATAGCTTGTGAGCAACTACCCTTTTCAGCTACATTAAATTCCAGAAATTTTGCAGTCTGAGATTCCACAATTCTTGTACCTCCATTAGGGTTATAAAATCGATACTTCTTTGAATGATCTGAGTAAGACACAAAATAACACCGAGTAGTTTTGGAATCCAGCTTACTCAATGTTGGATTATATAACTTCACTTCTGCTGGACATCCCCAAACTCTAAGATGATTCAAGCTATGTTTACGTCCAGTCCACAACTCAAAAGGAGTCAATGGAACCGCTTTAGTAGGAACACGATTTAGAATATAAAGAGCTGTTTTCAAAACTTCTCTCCATAGAAAATTAAGTAAATTTGTCCTACTAATCATACTTTTCATCATGTCCATAAGAGTACGATTCCGCCTTTCAGCTACATCATTTTGTTCACGATTACCAAGCATAGTAAACTGACTTATAATCCTAGAATCCTCTAAGTATTTAGCAAACGGCCCTTTAAGTTGTCCAGCATCACTATGCCTACCAAAATACTCACCACCACGATCAGATCTGACAATCTTAATAACTTTTCCCAACTGTTTTTCCACTTCAGTCCGAAAAATCTGGAATTTGTCAAGAGACTCGGACTTTTCTTTAATCAAGTACAAGTATCCATATCGAGAAAAGTCATCAATAAATGTGATGAAATAAAAATTTCTGCACAAGATAGGCTTGTAAGGTCCACTAATATCAGTGTGAATAACCTCCAACAAGTCTGAACTTCGTACAGCAGATTTCTTCTTTATCTTAATCATCTTACCTTTACAGCAGTCTACGCAAGTCTCTTGATCACCTTTAAGAGTAGGCAAGATATCAGCCTTTATAAGCATTTCTACTCTTTCTTTAGAGATGTGACCAAAACGTTCATGCCACAATGCATAAGACTGTTCCTTAGGTAGAGGCCTTTTGGAAACAACATTTTCAACGAAATAAGCAACGTATATGTCGTTGGGAGATAAACTCAATCGATATAATCCATCAGATAAATTGCAACACCCAATCTTATTTGAATCATAAAACATGGAAATAGTATTACTCTTTATTTTAAAAGAGTATCCACACATGTCCAAACAAGACACAGAAACTAAATTCTACCTAAAAGAAGATATGTAAAAAGTGTTTCTTAACACCATCCGAAAACCGAGTCTAAAATTAAAATAACATCTCCCACAAACTCTACGTCAACTCCAACGTTGTTTCTAGTGAGTTTTGATTCATCCTGATTTGGCGTCCTTCGGTTTATGAATCCTGAATGGTAAATGCAACATGATTAGTTGCACCACTATCTAGCCACCAAGAATTGGTCGGAACTTCAGATAGATTGGATTCATAAACAAATGCCAAAGAATCATTACATTTAGACTCACTCTTATTTCTCTTAGACAACCAAACCTTAAACTTGCTGCAACGTCTCTTCACATGTCCTCTCTCCCTACAAAAGTAGCAAAGAACACCATCCTTCTTGGTGATTGCCTTCTTAGGACCCAAAGTGTTAGAAGGACCTACTCTTTCAGAATTTCTTTTGTTGTTGGAAGGACCAGCAACTTCTAAATTGCCTTTATGGGTATAAGTTTTCACCTTCTTACCCTTGTCACCAACAGAATTAGAAGCATAAAAAGCAATATGTCATTTATCTTTCTTCAATTTCTCTTCCTCTACCACCAACCTTGCAATCAGGTCATTAACAGATCAGGTTTCATCTTGGGAACTATAATTGGTCTTAATAATCCCAAAATCAGGAGGAAGAGTATTTAGAGCTTGATGGACAATGCAAGCAAAGTAGGAATTTCAACATTGAGAGCCCGAAGGTTTGTTTGCAAATCAACCATCCTCATAACATAATCTCTAACTCCACCAGAACCATCATACTTCATAGTAAAAAGAGTTTGCATATGTATCCTTATCTCGAATTAGGTGACACATGGTTTCTAGCCATCAAAGCTTCCATCATTTGCCTAACATTGCAGTCTCTGCAGGCAAATCACTTTTCAAGTGTTCCTGAATGGAACGCTTCATGAACAGCAAGCAAATTCTATTGCTCTTTTCTCATGTGGCAAAATTTGCCTTTTGAGTCTCTGTACTATCGGTAGTCAAAACCGCCCGATCAAAAAAAAAGTAGTAAGAGCCATATGGACATCCGCCATCTCCATAGCAAATAGAAAATCCTCTCTCCATCTCTTAAAATTCGAACCAACAAGAGCCTCAATGGTGACGGAGTTACCATTTACAGAAAATGTGACTGAAAGACAAACACTATATGTAATTAGCATCATGTGAGTATTGTGTAACTTGACGCACAAGTACACATCCAGAGAGCTACATGCAAAATCACATAATCACCTTTGGACAGAATACATGACAAGCAATTGTACTCTCCCCACATGATAAGGGTTATGAGAATATATTCTAATCTTCGTGAATTCATCACCTTTGGGCATATGAACCATTAGAATCGGTCACTCCTCCACCATACTATCATGTATCCCTCAATGAATTAATACACAATTACCTCCTTTGGGAGTATAACTATGCATTAGACCAGGAGACATCCCAATCAAATATACGATATCGAAATTTCTCAAATTCAATCAAGTGTGCCACTTTGGCGGTCACAACTTAATTGAATCATTGAAACTCTCTCATACCAGGGATATTAAATTTTCATCTCACATACATCATATACATGTGATTTAACTTTAGTGATAGGGGCATCATATCACTCAAATCACATGTCATGCTAATTACATTGCCTTATTCATTAATAAAAATAAACTTTATCGTATATTATTAATGGATAACACTCATAAAGTTCATGTGATAACATACCTGTATTCCGGCACCTGTATTTTCAAAATCATAGGAAAAATACAAGAAAAATACGCAGAAAATACACTAAAAAGCACGTATTTTGGATTGCATATGTATTTTCACATCCATAAGATCATCAAAAATATAATATAAATATACCATGACATAAAAAATAACCATACGAGTCCATCGCCGCCGACCACGGGCAAATCGGAGCCTCCACGCGCCCCGCATGCGCCGCCTCGAGTGCACGGCGCGTGGAAACACGCGTGGGCATCAAAGGCCGGCCAAAATCGGTCCGACCGTGGCGGCCCGATCGGTTCCGGGTCCCGCCCGATCCCGACCGGTTGATCGGTCCGGTCAATAGGTGATCGGGTCGGGTCGGTCGCCATTCGGGTCGTCGGGTTCGTCGAACGGGTCACCGACGTCATTGTGACATCAGCACCCGCGTGTGTCGCACGCGCGAAGCGCCCCACGCATGGGAGCGCGTGAGGGCGCGTGGCCTCACGTGGGGCGTGTGGGGCCTCCGGCGACGGGCCGCCCACGGTTTTGCTCACCTTGTCGAGCTTAGTCCGAATTTGTGATTTAATTTTATTTTTATTGAACTAAAAGTCTCGAAAATCACAAATTATGGCAAGATCTATACTAATTAGGGCTAATCCGTACAAATTATGGCAAAATCAATTGTGCTTTTGTTCTAGGGTTATGGAGGCTCGATACCACATGTTAGATGCAAATTGCGCAAATCCCAAGATCTCCGCAACTAGAACAAGAACATACATGATTGAGTAGAAAGAATTGACGCACTTTTTGTTTTGGGATCCATTGTTCTTGAAGCGGAAGCGAAAACACAATGTTCCACGCGCAAGTCCTTCTCTTCTATTGTCCTCCGTATCGGTGGCTTAATGAGGCGGCCCCCTCATGTGTAACGTTAGGTAAACGCCCCTTAGGTGAGGATACATGTGAGAATTCGGGTTAGATGAGAGACTTGAGCATTATTTATAGAGTTTCCAACCAAGCCTCCTCATTACGGGCCAGGCTCAACTCATCCCACACTAGCCAGCCCCATATTAGACTAATTAAGAAACCTTATATCTCACCCTAGATCAACCCTGTTTACGGTAGTCGTAAAAACAGTAAATTACAATATCAATTAATGTAGTTCACATTAGGAAAACTCTTACAATTTGGACATCATTCGGTATTGAGTGATTGCGATTTATCTTTACAACCTACATGGGTTTTCACGGAATATACTTTTGTTTGGAAACGGCCTTTGATTTGCTTAATACTATGCAAAGATAACTAGAAAGAGCACACTTTTATGCATGTTGAAAATGACAAAGGAATTCATAAATTTTTTGGGGAGAAAGAGAGTTTTAAGATGCAAACTAATTTAGCAGAGAATATATGTCTTTATTTTTGTTTTATTCTATCTTTTTTTATTGGTTAAAGAGAATTTGTTGAAATAAAAATTATTTCATGTATATTTGAAGACAGTTTCTCTAATTTATCCATTTTTCCAATTTTAAACTCAAGAAAAAACAAATTTTCTATAAACTGTTGCTTTATCCACGTTCTGACATTTAAATTAAAGATAAAAGTTAAGAGATGATAAATAAATAAGCTAAAAAGCTTACTAGTCAAATTCGGGCCACATGGCAAAATAATGTCATGTGTTTAGATGAAAAAAGTTGAGTCACATGACGATCACAAAGCGAGAATTCTCTCGGCTCTGGCCTTAATTATATATAATAGGAGAGGATTTCGCCTCTTAATCAATATTACAAGATTGTAATGCACCAAAGGATATTTTATGGCATTTAATGGTAAAATTTTGATATTGAAATCCTCCTTTGCATTCATTTTTTATTATGTAGAGATAATTGCATATGTTATTATATAATATAAACAGAGTTAGAAGTGTTTAGACCTAGGGAAAATTGTCCAAAAAGTTCTAAATCTATTGAATTTTTGTCAATTCAGTCATAAACCTTTTAACTTTGTCAATTTAGTCATAAATATTTTTAATTCTTGCCAATTCAGCCGGCTAATTTTGGCCAGAAAATACTAATGTGAACAATTTTTAATAATATTTTAATATTTTTTTGAATTATTATTATTATTTTTTTCTGTTTTTCCTTTTTTTCTTTTCTTTTATTGGCCTGGCCAAGAAAAGAAAAAACGGAAAAATAATAATAATTCAAAAAAATATCAAAATATTATTAAAAATGTCAATGTCAACGTCGACAATCCCACATGGCACTACGGGTGCCACGTCAACATTTTTCAGCCAAAATTGGCCGTATAAATTAAATCGTTAAGAAGTGAAAATGTTTAGGAAAAAATGGCAAAGTTAAAAGGTTTATAGCGAATTGTGACAAAAGACATGATAGGTTTATAACTTTTTGGACAATTTTTCCGTGAACCCATTACATATTGCTTAGTCTAGTTCAACCTTTGGAATAAATGCTTTGCATTTTTATGCTCTCATTGGCTCAACGAATCTTTTCAAATTGAATAGAAATTTGAAAGATCTCCGTGTAGTAAAGTAAAGAAGAGAAACCATTTTGATTTGGGGCAAATCCCTTTTCAATTTGCCTTATAATCTCATCATTTAACCCAAATTTATTGAAATGATTCATGGGCCGACTCATATTTAGTGGGCCTAGCCATAATGGGTCTTAAAATGAAAAGCCCAAAACAATTCGATTTTTTTTTTATTTTTTTTTGTCTATAAAACGAATCAATTTAAATGGGCATATTATGAATCCATTCCCAACTCACAAACAAGGCCCTCTTCATTCTTCATAAGACCTGACTCTCTTGTATGTCTCCCTCTTCGGTTCCACAGATTTGACTTCGTATTGGTCGCGACATTAAAATTAAGGGTTAATACCATAAAATCCTAAAATTCTACACATATGATAAATTTATCTCAAATTAAATTTTTATCTATCAAATCACTAAATTGATACATTTACAACATAGTTACATCCAGTTAAATTTTATTAAATTGGATTAATATCACAAAAAACTATAAATACATGTGACAAATAGAGACAAAAAATCTCAAATTAATATATTTGTCAATTGTCATATATTATCGAATTCAGTAATTTAACGGTAGAATTTAATCAAAATTAATTAAATGTAAGTTTGTCACGGTGTATTAATTTGAGGTTTTAAATAATATTAACCCTTATAATTAATTTTATATTTCTTTTATTAAGATGGAATCGGGCCGAGTTCGTGACCGATCCATCTCGTTACCCGACCCGATAGCACGAACAGCGCGACAAAGCATCGACGACGGGAAACCTGCTCCTCTTTCTTCCTCTGCTTTGCTCTGCTTTTTATATCCAGTCAACGACCACCTTGCTAGCTTCTAACGTTAAAAAGGTGGTTTGTCTTGCCCAATCTTCTCAGCTTGCGTCTCTCTCTCTCTCTCTCTTCCCATCGCTATTCGGCCGAGTCATCGACTGTCTCTTCTGGGTTTACGAGGGGCTCTTGTGGGGACGTGGGAGGATCTGTGGGCTTGGGTTCTTGAAGTCGGCGTTGGTTGTATTGAGGGGGCGGGTGGGCGTGTGCTGATCGGTGCTTATTGCTTGTGTTAAGTCCCGTGCGGCAGTTGGTTGTTGAGGTTTCTGAGGAGTCGATACGATGGATGGCGCTGGAGCTGTGCTTGACATGGGCGATTGGAGGGCTCAACTGCCGCCCGAGTCACGAGAGAG
Source organism: Eucalyptus leucophloia subsp. euroa (assembly GCA_017140325.1). Lineage (NCBI taxonomy): Eukaryota > Viridiplantae > Streptophyta > Magnoliopsida > Myrtales > Myrtaceae > Eucalyptus > Eucalyptus leucophloia. Next base: position 45,624,023 of record CM029472.1, read on the forward strand.
GATTGTCAACAAGATGTGAGTGCTCTTTCCTTTGCTTGGGTTTCATCGTTTTCGTAGGGAAAATGTGGAATTTATAATGGATCGTTGCTTAGGGACGATTGCCGAGGGTTTAGTATGTTAAAGTAATGGTTTTACAATATGGTCATGTTATTAGTTGAGGCACAACATGAATTCTGAGGTAGCTTTAGCCGTAATTTCTTTTCTCGTTGGATAGTTTAATTAAGTCTCAATATGGGATTTAGCGGGTATGCAGGCCGGTAGCTCTTGTTACATTGGTGATTATATAAGATCAGAAGATGGTTGTATTTCTTTCTTGATTGAAATGGATTATCTCCTATTTTTGTACACAACCAGGAGGGTTTACCATAGTATGTAGATTATCATAGTCACAGAGGTAAGGCCATCTGCCTTTCTGGCAGGAGAACAGTTACTGGATGATTGCCTATTATGTTTGTGACAGAAATCTACTTATCCAGAGCCTAAGGATTTTTAAGCATCTTATTGCTTCTTAGTTGTGTTATTCTCTATTAATCTTGAATTTTTTTTTTTCCCCTTTCCAATTCAATAGCATCGCTATAGTCATTGTAGGGGTTGAAGGTCCAAAAGTTTTCCACAGAAAACTTAATTCACCTACCTTGAGGTGCATTGCTTGATCTCCCACCCATACCACTTGTAATAGGAGGAGATGCTGTCGATGCATGTGGGTTAGGTATTGCCAAAATTAAATAGGTTTGTGAATTCTTGTATGTGTTGTTCTGAATCATTTCTCAGTTTGCTTTCTCATCTGGGAGAACTCTATTTGTAATTTGTTGAACAATATGCAACTTGCGCCGGATTCTTTTATCTATTACCCAATGGATTTTATGACTATTTTAGGATTACTTAATTTCGCATCTGTTATACACTGGATTTTGTGACCATCTCTGGCAAACCATTTCTTCTGAACTTTCATCCTTTTCTTACCCACTCTCAACTCCTGGCCCTCTTCCAGCCCTTGACCTCTCTGTTTTCTATCTCTGGCGACCTCCCTAACCTCCATTGACCACCCTGAACTCCAGCAAGCCATTGATGACGGCACCCATTGGCTATGTAGGCTCTTTTCCTCTTCTTTTATATTGTTGTTTGCTTTCTCTGAGATGTTGAAGACTTTTCCTCTCATCTTCTTTGCTGCATGCGATTGTTGAAGCTGGTTTTGTCGTGAGAGACCTACAAGGTAAAAGGGCTTTTTATGGAACAAAAATCTTTTGAGCTTGTGTTAGAGGTCAAAAAGGAGGACTTGTTAAGAGTGACGGAGTATGCCAGATGGAGGAGATTGTTGATATACCTCTATATTGAGGACTTGAAATGGTGGATGGATTACCATGCACTTGTAGAACCTGGTAAAACAGGCATATGGGGAATTAGATGTCGTAGTTGGAAGAAGTACCAACCTTCCAAACATGTGGTGGCATTGTAGTGATGTAGAATGAGAAATCAGGCAACTTAGTAGATTGCTTAGTGGGCCAATTTAGTGTCTTGTGCCTGTTTTGTGGTGCAGAAGTGGGGAAGAGTGGGTGTTTACTGGGGTGTATGGTCCTGGCGTGGGTAGCACTAGGAGTTCTTTCGGGGATTAGCTCTCTGATATTAGAAGTAAATGAGAAGTGCGGGAGAGTTCAATGTGGTATTATTTCCACATGAACAGGATGGGATTGGTACAGACAGAGCTTGCATGAGGGAATTTTGGCAGATCTTGGACACCTTTGCCTGATTGGCTTGTTGTTGGTAGGTTGGGAGTATACTTGGTCCAGGGACTGGGAGAGGCTATCCTTTTCATGCTTTGATGGGTTCTCAGTTTCAACAACATGGGAGGATATCACCCAAACTCGAGTCAAAAGTTACCTCAAGTGACCTCAGACCACCATATAATTGTGTTAGAGGATAGAGTTATTGAATGGGCCCCCACTCCCTTCCAGTTTGAGAGTATTTGGCTCAAACTAGAAGATTTCAAGTAGGTAGTTATCAATTACTGGAAGAATAGTTCTTTCAGGGTGTAGGCCAGCTTCACTTTTGCTTGAAAGCTCAAGGGGCTAAGATATATTCTGAAACATGAAGTCATCAGAAGGTTGGAAGTATGGGAAACAATATGAAAGAGACAATTCAAGAAGTTGAAGAGCTTAAGGATAAGGAGATCCAGATGACTTTAATAGAGGAAGCATTTTAGGAGAATGGAATTTAAAGAGCTCTTGTGTTGTTGATTCAAATTAAAGAGACCTCCTGGAGACATATGTCTTGGGAGATTTAGCTTGATGATGATGAGAGAAGCACGAAGTCCTTTGAAAGATGGCCAATGCTCATTGAAGATATAACTTCCTTAGTAAGTTGGAAGTTTTTGGGATGGCTGTTGAACATGTAAACGCCATGAGTGCGTGGTCATCTAGAATTCTATGCTGATTCATGGAGGGAGAGATGTTTTGAGAGACCGGAAATGGAGGCTTCTCTTGATCCCAATATGGTTGAGATGCTGCAAATGCCTTTCAAGGGGAAGAGATTAGAAGGGCAATCGTGGAGTGTAATGGAGATGAGGCACTAGGTCCTGATAAATTACGTTTAAATTTTTCGCGAGAATTGGAGATTGTTAGCAATGACCTTCTAAAGGAGTTCCAGAGTAGGGGGCAAGTTTGTAGATAATCTTAATTGTACATTCTTAATTCTTATTCCTAAGTAGCCCGGCGCAACAAATGTTAAGGATTTTCAGCCTATAAGCTTGGTCAGTAGCATCTATAAGGTTTTGCCATAGTTCTTGCTGGTCATTTGAAAAGGTTCTAGCTCACCTGGTGGGATCTTTTCAAGACAGTTTTGTGGAAGCTCATCAAACATTGGATGCTATTCTTACTGCCAATGGTCTCGAGGAAAGAAAAGCAGGAGTGCTTTGCAAATTGGACATGGAGGAGGCCTATGATCAGGGATCATGGGAGTAATGTATGTGTAAAGAAGAATGTGTTTCTTCTTTTGTTGTTTGTGTTGGTGACCAATGGTGGAGATGGATTTTGAAATGCATTTCTTCACTGATTTTCTTGGTTACGGTGAATGGCAGTCCAAGAGGTCTCTTCAAGTATTCTAGAGATTTAAGGCAGTCCTCTGTCACTTTTGTTGTTTGTGTTGGTTTTGAAAGTGTAGAGCAAGATGCTGATTAAAGCTACTGACGAAGGTTAGATTGGTGGTTTCACGATTGACAATGCTTGTAATGAAAATTCCATATTTCTTTTTTCATTTGCGGATGACGTCATATTTTTCTTGGAGGATGACATCAAACAAATTTTACACTTCAAAGCATACTTTTATGTTTTGAGGCTGTCTCAGGACTGAAGGTGAATTTTGGAAAAGAATGAAATAATTCCTGTGGCCGAGAATGTAAATTTGCAAGAAATGTCTGGGAGTAGTGGTTATAAGTTTGCCAGCATACCTATAGAGCACTAGGGTTGCAGTTGGGATGCACTTACAAAGCAAAAGCTGCGTGTAATCGGATGATACAAAGATTTGAGAAGAGTTTAAGTAGGCGGAAGATGGCTTTTTTGTCCATGGGATGTAGACTTATGTAGATGAAGCATGTGCTTTTTAATCTTCTGGTTTACTTTATTTCTTTGTTTCCAATCCCTATTTCAGTGGGTAAAGACTCGAGAGCATGCAAAAAAAGTTTCTTCAGGGATATTGGGATGATAATCCCGGATTTCGTTTAGTTGATAGGGGTATTGTAACACAATCAGTTTCTAATGAGGGAGTTGGGGGTAAAGTCATTGGTTCTTGTATGTAAGGCTTTGCTTCAACAATGATTGTAGACATTTAATGGGAGAAAACTAGCCCTTGGAGGATGGCACTAGTTGCAAAATTTGCTTTGGAAGATTCAGAGTGGATAAGAAAGCCTAGTGCACATGGGGTTGGGCTTCAGAAGCACATTAGGTAAGGATGGGATGCTTTCAAATACAGACTTTCTATTAGAATGGGAAATGGTGGGCATACTATGTTGCATGATGACATCTGGTGTGGAGACACTGCTTTCAAAGACTTCTTCCTGGATGCATGTGCACTAGCAAGAAACTAGATAGCTAGGGTGGCGGATTGTTGAAAGACTGACAACGGAGAAACAATGTGGTAAAGTAATATCTTACGTAGGGCTCAAGATTAGAAGCCCAAAGCTTCTCATATTTTTTTGAGTCGTTGTATCGAGCAATGTTAGATGTGAGGACGATAGGCTACGGTGGAATTGTTGTACCTCTGGAACTTTTTCTGTCAAATCCTACTATTCCGATCTCTCTTCTTGCTATTACAACAGAGCACACTCTTCCCATGGAAATGTATTTGGAAAGTCATGGTTCCTTTGAAGCTTTCATTTTTTGCTTGGCAAGCTGCTTGGGGATGTATTCTTACTTCAGATAATCTCTAGAAGAGAGGAAAAATCTGGCCAATAGGTTCTTTTTGTGCAAGACTGAAGAAGAAAACATGAACCGCTTACTTTTACGTTGGAATTGGACCAGAAAGATTAGGGCTACAGTTTTTGCAATTTTAGGAGGAAATTGAATGACCTTAGGCACAATGTGACATGAACTTTGGGCTTGGAGAGGGACTTTCAGTTCGTGTGTTGGAAAGAAACAGATTGCTAAGATGATTCCTCTCCTTGTCTTTTGGCTCATTTCTTCACTTTTGGTATAGCAGGAAAGTTCAGTTTCATACATCTAGTTTGTTGGAAATGCTACAAAGTCTTTTGTGCATTATTTTGTATGTGGTTCGGCTTCTATTATAAGCCATTTTATAGGGGAAGTACCCCCTCGGTACTTCTTGATGAAATCTTATTTATCTTTGAGAAAAAAATTATTGGCCAGAAATAATTTCAGCTGAAGTGCAAGTCTCTTTTGGTACGCAGATTGGAGACTTTGCTGAGACATCATCCTGTTTCTAATCGAGAAGGTTTGCAAGAACTCAATAAAATTGCCTTGAGGATTGAGGGAAATTTTTACGCTGCTGCAATAAGCCAGGTATTATTTGATGTCCATGTCCACTACGTGCATCTCATTCTCTTTGCTCTTGTCTTTAATTGCTTTTTATGAAGTGGCTCTTGGAGCTAGTGCTTGCTTATTTTGTGTGAAGTTTCTATGTGCATAGAGGATGCATAAACAAACTGGATACACTTTTGCTTAAAATAATTTTAGAAGCTTTTTTTTTTTATTCTTATAATCTGTTGAGAATTTCTATGATTTGTGCATTTATATGGTAACTGGAACTGTTTAAATATTAAAATTTAGCTTTGCACCAGTGAGATCAGGTTTGCTCAGTGCTGTGATATTGTACTGCAGTTTTAAGTTGCAGTTTTAAATTGATATCTGCTTCATTTTCTTTCTAATTTGATTATTTAATTTGTTTGGTCTGTTATGAAGTAATTTAATGATTTCTGCTTCCTTTCCCTTTTAGTCCGATTATTTAAGGAAGATATCTTTGAAGATGTTGACAATGGAGACAAAGGCTCAGAATACCAGACCTTATGCGCTGTCATCTAACCCTGCTGGGAATAGCTGTGAGGACTCGGGTACAACTTGAGTCCCTGTTACTTGATACCATTGATGTAGGAGTTAAAATTTCTGTTTTGTTATCCCTTTAAATATTTGGAGATACGTATAATTCTTCTTACACGTTTTTTCATTATCTACTTCTGCTATTTTTATTTTTATTTTTATTTTTTTGGTATATCGTTTCTGGGGACGTACAGCAGGAGTCCTAAATTTTTTTATGATAGAGCACTTGAGTCTTAAAAATTTCATTTTGTGCACTTAAGTCCTAAAATTTTTGACAGTTGTCCACTTTTGCTGATTAGTTAGCTCTTTTAGGTTTTAGTTGACGCAAAATCTACGTGGCATTTTACCCAAAAAAAAAAAAAAAATCTATGTGGCATTTTTTTTATATTTATTAACAGCCACGTTGGATTAAAAGATAATAAAAGAAGTCATGTGGCATCTTCCGTCTCGTTAAAATTGACGAGTGAACAAAATGACTCAAGTGCATTGACTGTTCAAAATTTGTTTTGACTTAAATGGATGAATAGAAAGTTTTAGGAGTTCAAGCACATTAGCAAGACAAAAATAGGAATTGGCCCTGGAATTGTCCTTTTTGGGGCTTTACAAGTACACATTTGTATGCCCACTACAACCCGGTTGGGGGGATTTCGATTTTCTACCCTGACGTCAATTTCTTTTTCCAATCTTCCTTATTTGTAGCCTTGAATGCACATTTATACCATGGGCAGTGGCACATTTGAATTTCTTTGTTTCATTTGAAACCTATTGATTTAAAAATGGGTAGATCTCTTTTTTTTTTTTTTCCTTCGAGGAATCTGATATGCATTTGTGAAGTTCAAGTTTTTCAAAGCGTGGTAGCAAGCTTCAGTTTAACTAGAAAGGGCCATATGTTTGCATCTTTTGTAACTTCCTCCCACTTCTTTGTCTCAAATTTTGTTTTTTAGAAGTGACTCTCTCTGATGGCCTTGGAGGATGCATGCTTGCCAAAGATGATTCACTTTTCTCTTTATGTTTTTGTTTTCTTTAATATTTCAAGATTAATTCAAGTACATGCACTTCACAAAGATTTTTATTTAGTACTTGCTGAAAAGAAAAAGAGAGTAATTTTTTGTCTTTTTTTTTCATTATCCATCTAGAATCGCTTGCTCAGAAAGTTTCAAGTTGGAGTAATTACATAGTGCTCCAAAGGTTGTCCTCGGTGTGCATCTATCCCTCATTCCTTTCATCTTCTTGTGCTATTTGCAGTTAGTGCTGCTATGCATGTATTGATCTGTTTTTTTGATTCAGTAACATGTAGATTTTGTATGCTATCTCGAGTTATGCATCCACAAATTCAAAGCCAAAGCCAACCAATTCCTAATGCCTTAGCTGTGGATCAGCCTCAAGCAGGTCAACAGTAATTGGTTCGTAATACTCAGAATAATTGTTCCTTGGCTTCAGCCTGGTTTGGCAAGCCCATTAATCAAATAAGTCTTGCCTCCACTCCTAATCAAATCTCTCTCTCTCTCTCTCTTATTTTCTCTCTTGCCTCTTCCTCTTGTGCAATTTTCTCTGCAAATTCTTACACTTTAGTGGACTTTGTCACTCTCTTGCTCTTTAAATTTTTGACTCTCTTCAACCGTCTCCATTCCCTAAGGATGTGTTTGGAAAAATGTCTATTCTCGAGAACAATTTTTTTTCAGAAATAGTTCATTTTTATTTCTCCTCTCCGGAATAGTTTCTGAGTGAAACAACGCATTTGGTAACTGAAAAAATTTCTATAATTGGAATAGAAAAAGAACATGAATGCGTTTTGGTAGGACGTACAAGTTTTTTTGTAACGTAAAATTTCTTTTAATTTTTTAATAATTTTTTTATATATTTTTTTTTTTTTTCCCTCTCTTCTTCTTTCTTTACCGGCCGGTGGCGGGTGGTGAGGAAGAAGAAAAGAACAAAAAGAAAAGAAAGAAAATGACTTATTTCAAGAAATTGTTTCTAGGAAGAAGAAGTTACTTTTTTCTACTTCTGTTCTAAATCTATTCCCCGACCACTTAGAAAAATTAACTGACGTTAACAAACGGATTTTTGTTCATTTTCTATTCTAAAAAGCAAAAGAACAAAAAAAACAGAGGAATAGAAATGTTACCGTGTAAAGCCTAAGTAGCCTCAAGCTTTTCTCTAGGGTTTTAGATCTCTATCCTTCACAAGCTCTCTCTGTTCGCTCTTCAATTTTTTTAATGAAGAAATGCCAGAAGACATTTTGGGGTTTAGTAAATTTCCTTTTGTGTTTATCAGAGTTTATATAGTCGTCTCCTCACGTTTCTTGCTGACCTTACTCTTCATCATCATCAGCAGGCAAAGGCAAAATCTTGAAGACTCCTCCATCCATGGCCAGTATCAGCAATGGACTTCGCCATCAGAAACGTGCACGATTACCTCCTTCCAATCAAAATGAAACCCAGAATCCAGTGGATTACATCAGCCAATTGCCCAATGACATAATCATTCATATTTTCTCCTTCTTGACTACAAAAGATGCCGTCAAAACTAGCGTCTTGTCCAAGCAATGGCATTCCACTTGGACCTCTAATCAGTACATGAGTTTCTCTCTGCCCCCTGGCAGTAGCTCGAATCTGGAGAGCTTCATTGCTTTTGTCGACTCAGTACTGTTACGCTGCACTGCAGTTCAGGTGAAAAGATTCCTCTTTGATGCTCCTTGTCATGCCTTCATGCAGTCGAGTCTTGATACGTGGCTCCAGTTTGCCATCATGCATGACGTCGAAGAGGTATCAATAACCCCACATTATTGGCGTTACAACATTTATGAGTTGCCGCAAATCTTGTTCCTCTGCACCACGCTAGTGAGTTTGTGCGTGTCCCAATGCTGTTTTTCGGTGTTAAGTGCTGTGAATTGGCGTTCGCTGAAGATATTGCGCATTGAATATGCGGAGTTATACGATGAGGGAATGGTGAGAGTTTTTAGTGGCAGCCCTGTTCTAGAGTTCCTTGAGTTGAAAAGTTGCCGGGGCGTCAAGCACATAATGGTTGAATCAAAAAGCTTTAGAGAGTTGGTGATTGATTCTCATGAGTTTCGTCCTGATCAAGGTTTGATGTTGAAAATTTGGGCTCCTCATCTTCTCAAATTGCGCCTATTGGGCAATTCTCAAGGGGGAGAGTTCAGTCTAGATGAAGTATCTTCCTTGATTGAGGCTGAGTTAAATTTCGACATGGAAAGTTTCGCACTCGACAAGGTTAAGGCTCATGGGGATCTTGTCGTGGGGCTTCTCAAGAGGCTGCATCATGTGACGAAATTGGTGATGGGGAGCTGGTGCCTTCAGGTGCGAGCCGATTTTTTTTTCCCTGTTATTTCTGGTTGAAGTTGCCGACATACATTACACATTCTTCCATTTGTATTGTCTATTGGTGCTTGATGATACCGTGCCCATAAATTGTTCTTTCAAAGAAACATTGTTAGCCTATAAAGCTTCAATGGAATTTTTGGTGGATGAGGCTTTTTTTCGTTGTCATAGTAGAACTTTACACATTGTAACCTGTTATCGCATTTATGGGTCCAGCATTACATTCACTTTGTTAAGGCTAAAATATGATGTCCTTGTTTGCTCATTCCTTTGGTTTGTCTGCTATTGTGAGGGGTCGTTGGAATTTCAAGCATGTCTTATGTTTGATCTTCTTTAGTGCTTGAAGAAAGTAAAAATGATCAGTTTCTGCTTCTTCTACCACGGCGATGTGCTTAGGTGCTGTCGTTGATGGAGGCGAGAGAAGTGTTTCTTCCATCCTTACAATGTCGGCATCTGATATTACTCGGCACAGCAGACCACGAGGGAGTTCCAGCTATAGTGAAAATACTCGAAAGCACGCGGTGCTTGGAGAAGTTATTCTTACAAATGACTTGCACACTCAATTCTGCGGTACTTAACTGCTAGAACCCTTTCAGTTCATTTGGTTTAATTTAACACCAGATTTGTCTGAACATATTTAGATTGTGATTTTTAGCCTTAGCCTGCATACAACCTGTCATTTCTTTTCCTCTCGTTATCGAAAATCATTTTCGTACCTCTGACCTTTTAATTGACATTTTGGATTCTCAATAGATTTATATATCTCTTGTTGTAGTAAATGCTATTTTGTACTGTCAAACCTCGATATTGGTCTCATCTAGTTCCAAATATGTATCTCCTCCTTAGTCATGATGTTCTATATCTGCAGGTTGAGTTCAATGCGGAGGGTGTAGGCCGTCACAACTCTGCTGGAGAAGAATTTTGGAATTCTGCAAAGTGGAGGATCCACCAGTGTTTGATGCATCTCAAGCATGTTGAGATTGTTGATCGCGGTGCCAATTTGCTGTTATGGGAATCTGTTCTTTCCCTGCTCAAGTTTCTCCTCCAGAATGCACTATGTCTGGACAAAATTTTGATCAATTGTACCAATTCCGAATCGTCCCAAGCAGTTGAAGTGGCCGGGATTCTTCTGTCGCACCCAAAGTGTTGTCCAAGCACGAAGGTCATTCTTAGATGTCCTTCCCAAGGATGTCCGTCTAAACATGTGCGTTAATCTCGAGTATTTCATTACCATTGGTGACTTCTCTTTCTCCGTTTTGTACCCCCGAGTTTGAGCTTAACATTTACAGGAGATGTGATTGAATGCAACGCCCAGGGAAAAAATTTGAAACAAAAATTCCCTTTCTGTTTGTTTAAATGGGAACTCTTAGCTTAGCTTAACATTGTTTCATGAAGTTGCAATGTGTCTGTCTTACGAAGTAGCTAATAATGTAGACCTCAGTGAATAACACAGGTTTATAATATTTTACCAAAACTTACTGACATAGTTTGTAGTTTTAGAGTTATATCACCACTCTCATATCAAATTTCCACTTGTACGTTGAAAGACTTACCAAACATCCCCAGTAGAGTAACTTATCCAATTTTTTCTGATTGTTTTCAAATTATTAACTTTTAATTTCGTAGCCTATTAACTTTTCAAATTATTACGAACTCTTACATCAAATTATAAACCATAATTTTAGTAACTTACAAATTTAACCCTAATTTGAGTGATTTACAGACTCTTTTGATTGATTTCCGTTTATATTTGATTAACGTGCCAATATGTATTTGATTGTCTTGACAAAAAAAAAATAGTACTTTTATTGTTTTCAAATTTCAAACGTTTTTTTGTCTTACTAACGTAACAACCATTTAGAGTACAAACTCTAACTTAGTTTGAGTACTTAACCAACTTTTATACAATTACTTTACTCTTACTTAATAGGGTTAATACCATAGCAAATCTAAATTTGGTACAGTTATAACAAATTTACTTTACCCAAATTGGTATACTTGTGATAAGTTTGCCATTTGATAGTTTTTGTTAAATTTTCTAGCAAATTGCTAAGTTAGATAATATGTGATAGTTGGCGGATATACTAGTTTAGGAATGTAGTTCCGTTGTCATAAATATATCAATTTGTGGTTTTTCATGATATTAATTCAATTTAAAGAAAATTTATTGATGGTAAATTTATTACAAATATATTTATTAGTATGAGATAAATTTGTGATGAGTAATATCGGTTTGAAGTTTTTTGTAATGTTAACCTTATTTCATATTGCCAACTTTTTTCTTGATAACCTTTATTTGATTGTTGCGAATTCATGTGACTTAACTTTTTAGGGTGCATTTGGTAACTATTATATTATTGGAATTAATATTTGTTAAAATGGTTTTTTCTTATTTTGTTCTCTAGATGAATATCTAAGCATTTAAATGCATTTGGTAAATGTGTAAAAATTTATATTATTGAAATAAAAAAAAAAAGAACATCAATGTGTTTTGTAAGACCTTCATTTTTTTTTTCATGACATAGAATTTCTTTTAATATTTTAATAATTTTATAATATTTTTCCCATATTTCTTTTCTTTTTCTTCTCTTCTTGTTCCTTCTCTAACTAGTTGCCAAGTCTTGGGCATGACCGGTGATCGGCTAGATAAGAGTGAGTGACCTTGACCTTGTCGGTTTTGGGGGAGCCTCGATACCCCCAACAAGGTTAAGCCTTGCCTAACCACAACGAGGTTGCTAGAACTCATATTTGGTTGGTTGTCGGCCATTGTTAAGCCTGGGCAACCTATTAGATGAGGAAGAAGAAGAAGAAAATAAAAAGAAAAAAAAAATGGCTTGCTTCTAGAATAGTTCTTGAGAACAATGAAGGAATTTTTTTTTTTTTACTTTTTAATTCTATTTTAAATAAATTACTAGAAACAAATATGCTCGTGTATAGAAAATTTAGTTGAGGTTGTTAAAAAGATTTCTATTCTTTTTAGGAAAAATTCCAAATAGAGGTCTTAAGTACCTTCATTTTCTAAAAAAATGTTCGAGATCTTATTTTAAATAAGAGCCAAAAGTATCATCATTGTCTTAAATAACGATATAAAATGGATCTTATTTCAAATAAGGATTCAAGGTAGCTATATCTATTTCACATAAGGGCTTGACTTTATGCTAGTAAGGGCATTTTCGTCATTTACCATTTTTTTAAAAAAAATTCTTTTTTTTTTCTTTTTTTGGTTTGTCTTCCTTCTTTGCCGGTGGTTGATTAGCCACTGGCAATTTCCATAGAGGTCTTGGTGAGGGTTGCCTCGCCCGATCCGGGTGAGGGCCACCCTCATTAGCTAATTGCGAGGGACGGCCCTTGCCTGGGCGAGGTGACCATTGCCTTGGTTGTGGTTGCTTTGGCCAAATTTGGTGAGGGTGGCCTCACTGCAACCGGTGAGGACTTGTAGGCCTGGATGGTTCTTGCCCAAGGCCATCAGCCCTTGTCGGAAAGAAAAAGAAAATTTAGAAAGAGAAAAGAAAAGAAAAGAAAAGAATACAAATAGATTAACATTAAAATTATATTTAGACAAAAATGCCCTTGATCAATTGGATTACTTAGCCAATCGACAAGGTCTCCTGGCCACTTTAAGTTATTATTTGAAAACGATCATAATTATTTCAAACTTTTATTTGATACAAAATACTAGTTTAGGCTCATTTTGAGAAAATAAAATATTTCAGGCCTCTTATTTGAAATTTTCCATTCTTTTTATGTTTTCAGAAAATAAAAGAACAGAAATAATCCAGAACTAGCCGGTTATCAAAAAAGCCTTTAGAAATTGAGCCTCTCTCCTCATGCACGCTGCCCTCCCTTCAATCGCCGGAGAGAGCAAGAAGGGAAACGAGCTACCGAGAGATGGGCCATTCCTCCTTTTCTATTTAATTGGGTTTTTTTGTTCTTTCATTCTGTTGGGCCTTGCCTGTATTCCTATGGGCCTCAACTGACAATGTGGACTCAAATTCGTGGGTCTAATGAGCCCGCTCTCCGATTGAAAATTTGAAAGAACCAAATTGTTGGGCAAATGGGTTGGGCTAAAGTTACGAGTTGGGTTGCATGCATTGACCCGACCTTCTATTTTCTTTTTCTTTTTTTTCTTTTCTTTTGTTTTTTTTTTTTTTTATAAATATTTTTAGTGCTTGAACAGTCAACAAAAATTCAGGTGTCAACATATGTGAGAAAAAAACAGTTAATTTGGATTCTCTTTATAAAGTAGTTTATAAGATAGATAAATTAATATTTTGAAATTGGAATACATGAGAGATAAATAGAGTTATTAAATTACGCACTTGTCTGGACACATTTGTCCATTAATAGAATTGTTAACCTTTTCAGGTCAAGAATTGCAGTTTTGTTTCTCTTTGTCATAATAAGAAAGTTACTTGTCATTAACACAAGATTATAATATTTTGATTAGGTAGCATTTTCCCTTTTTTAATTTATACAGATATCTCCAGTCCCATTTGATGTGTGAGTTAATGTCTAGTTTAAAATATAATAATGAACTCACTCAATTAGGACCAATTGTATTACTTATTGTGAAAGTTAATTTATTTATTAATACCAGTAAAAGAGAATTGACTTTCAGTGTGAGAAAATTGTAAATAATAATAATAATAATAATAATAATAATAATAATAATAATAATAAAAAATAAAAATAAAATAATAAATGTATTAAGGAATACGGATTGATGTCTTCCTCTAATACGGTGATAATTGCCAAACTAGTCGGCATCAATTGCTTGGTTACATAAGAAAACCCCTATACAGCCGAACCTTAATTAGGAAAAAAAAAAAAAACCTAGATTCCAGTGGCATCTTATGAATTAATCTTAGATACTTGGAAGGAGCTCTATCGCATGAACTTAGAGTTGCGATGAGCAAACTCGAAGCTAGTTAAGAAAGCAAGAAAGATTGGAATTGTTCCTTTGTACACTCGACAACTATTTCTAGAAAACATCGAGATGATTGCATTCCATTGCGTTCTTTTTTTTATATTGAAGGCATTATGTTTCTTTTTTTATTGTTAGATATTATTTCCATAAAAATTTATGTTGTCGAAAAGAGAAATTTCCAAGAAATCTAGTCCCTTTCTACGTTGTTGATCTAATCTATGGATAAATTAGTAAGTAGATGGAATTTAGTTAAATCAAACATTGCATGCAGTAACAATTTTTTTTTTAAATGCAATGAAATATCATTATTTTGGATTGACAATTAATATCATCTATGAACTGCTTATGAAAATATATTAAGATACCTTATTGTGCATAATGTTTTTAGTATATATTTAAGAATGTATTTTTTTCCTTACATTTAGCAACATAATTTTTCACAAACAAAACATGTGAAACACTAAATTATGGTAACTATCCCAAAAAAAAAAAGGAAAGATAGAAAAAAGGAGGAGGAGGGTCAACTCTTTAAACTACAATTAAAAGATTGGGGACAATTTTATCTTTTTGGTGTAAATGGGAGTCGATTTAGTCATTTGGGGTAGAGTAACATCGCCCTAAATAAATAAGTTAAAAGCTTATTGGTCAAATTTCAATTGAATTTTAAGCCATGTGGCAAAACTATGTAGGTGTATTGCCATGTGGTGTTAATAAAGGAAAGGTGGATGCACGTGGCGAACATAGGAAAGAGCATTCTTTCATCTCCAATCTTAATTATATAAAATAGGTTAGGATTTTATCACATGTTGACACCTAAATTTTGGCGACCTAGTCATTCATTTACTGCATAAAAGTTAGGGATCAACCGCAACCCATAAACAAAAATATTAGAATCAAATTGTGTAGCATATAGTTTTAGTAGCATTTGTTATCTAGTCTATAGTTGCATTTGTATTGGACCGGTGGATGGGTTTGAATTAATGGCTCTAAAATTTAACTCAGTGAATTGGACTAAGCTTGCAATGAGAGAGAATTTGGCCAAGGCCATGAACATTGTTAGTGGTAAAAAAAATCATATAAATTGGAGGGTTGAATTAAGAAAGATGAATTTCTCAAGGGGCAATCATATTATACTCGTTTGAGATTTGGGCGATTGGCGGACAAGATGAAGAAGATACTGTCAATATTTTGATGGAATCAAGCCAGCCACTAGTCTAACTAAATTGGAAATGTGATTTTCGGGCAATGGGTAAGAAAAAAAAATTTGATTCCTGCACATTGTGAAATTTAAAAAAGGAAAAAGATAAAAATCATAATATATTCAGCATCTACAAAAGGAGCAAAGACCGGCTCTCTTTCCTGGGAAGATCCTCGGCTACCCTACGTATATAAAGCATGACCTATTGTGAGAGAAAACCAGGCCGGCAATTCATCATTCAAAAGGTCACACAATTGAAAACACACGGCTACAATCGAGAGGGAAAATAAACTAGGGAGAAAAAAAAGGGGAGTTGTCTTTTTTGAGGCCCGCTCAATCTCTGGGACCGCTAATGCTTCTTCCCCGTGCATCATCATCGCGCCGAGCCTTGTCCGTGACGAGGCTTTTGCTTATTGATCCTCGCCGGGCCTCTGTCCATGCCTGACCCGAGTTAGACATTGCAGCTTTCAGTCCACATCGTTGTCTCTTGCATCGACGCGGGGCGATGTTGTTTCTGTCTCGACCTGCAACGGTCCCTGCTGTACCAACGACTAGGGGTGTTAGGAATTGAACCAAAAATCGAACTGAATCGAAAAATTGGTTTTCTCAGTTTGGTTCGATTTTCGGTTCTCTTTAAAAATCAATATTTTTTTATTGGTTTGGTTTTTATCGGTTAACCGAACCGAACCACAAACTGATAAAATCAAAATTCTCTCCCGACTCCCGTCTCTTTGGCTCTCTCTCTCTCCCACAGGGATTCGGGCCAGCTCCAATTTTTAGCTTTCACTGCTCAAACAGGCACGCTTCCTTCTTCTTCGACCCTCTCTCTTCTTCCCCACCAACTCTCTCTCTCTTTCTCTCTCTCGCCACCAGCTGTTCAAATAATTACTTTGCTTTAGATCTGCTCGGGTTCTTGCTCTTCGAGTCACGGACCCCTGTTGTTGTTGTTGTTACTTCAGTTGATCTGATCAGAGCGCTCGCACTGCGATTCCATCGAGGATGGACATGGTGAAGGCGGCCCAATCGCGGGGGATGCCAGTGAAAGAGAACGGTGCAAAGCTGGAGGAAGGGCTCACTGTCTTCAAGTCGATAAGTTCGACGCTGGGACATTTTTGTGAATTTTCAAAAAAAAATAAAAATCAAAAAGCCAAAAAAATCAAAAACCGAAAAAAACCGAAATTTGGTTCGGTTTGTATTCAGTTTGGTCTTATTCGGTTTGGTTTGGAAGTTTTTTTAATGATTCGGTTTTTCAATAAAATTGAACCGTTGACATCCCTACCAACGACGACTTGCTGACCAGTGGCTGAGAAGTTCTACGCCGCAAGCCCCCACATCAACGACGAAGTAGCCACGCGTTGCTCAAAACAGCAGTGCTATTGCAATGCCCCGTAGTGACAACTCAAGCAATGCTAGTTTTTCTTTAGAGGAAGTCAAAGTTTGATGGCCAAAGGAAACCTTCACGAGACCAGTCAAATTCGGTCATTGAGGGGTCATCAAGGTGACCAAAGGAAATTTCCTTTGGGATCATTCGGTGGATCTTCCTTGAAGACTTTGCAGCGGCTCCTCACGTCAACGCACTTCCAGCAGGCTTGTCTCTTTATTGTCCTGATCGATCTTTCCACTGCAGGTTTTCCAGTTATCCGGTGTTTACATAGTCACGACGAGCTTTTCTTCCGACGATACCATCATCGTCCCACCATACTGCCTCGACCAGCTGTTGTCCCGATCCGAGCCACTGCATGAACCGTCACAGCTCGCCATAGCCGCGTCAACCCGTGAGCCCACTGTCCGCTGCTCGCTGTCCCGAAGAGCCCGCTGCCGCTCGATACAGTCCCGACAAGTTGCTGTCGCTCAAGCTCTCCGTCCCCAGCTCCGAACGCCAGCTGCTCCTCCCCCACAGCTACAGCACCTGCAGCTGTGACGACCTGCCAACACTGGCAGCCCAAGCCTCCCTCGCTGTTGCCATCGCTGCCCTCCGCCCGAGGAGCCATTCGTGATCCCGGTCCAATGTGCCTTCGGCCCAAATTTGGAAAGATTCTCTTCAAATTTAGGTAAGATGCACATGTCTAATGTATCTACTACCTAATACATGTCTATCGGTACCTAATGTGCACATTTATAAGTAATAGACCTATTTTCTAATTAGGATTTATTCCCTAATCTGCAACCGCAAGCCAATTATTTACTATATCTACAAGGTTTTAGATGAAATAATTAATCACGTGGGAATAAAATTGATATCTTGATTTTAAGGTTTAAGATCAATTTATCGATTTTATTAGCGAAATATTCAAGTTGATTAGATATCGTTTCCAAATTCGAACAATAAATAATATCTTTGACGACTGCAAATGATTTGGTGCTTATCTTGCTTTAATTGCTTTATTTATCCCAAAAATACAAAAAAGATTGTAGTTGCATGTAGGTTAAAATTGATTTCCTAAATAGAGCTGCATGATAGAATAGTTAGATTCTTTTCTAATTATATTAGAATGCATGTTTAGATGGTATCTAGGTTAGATGATATCTTTGAATTAAATTGCATGTCGAGATAAATTTCTAAGTTAAGATAGGATTTATATTAGTATATTTCCTAACTTTAAATAAATAAATTTTTATTTTTATCAATTTTTCTAATTATAATTTTTTATAAAAAATACAAAAAATATCATGCGTATGTCATATTGAATTAGGTTCATGAAATGCATGTCATTAGTGATTATTGCTAGGTCCATTTAATTAGAAGTTGCCGATCATTAGAATTAGGCCATTTAGTTAAATTGCATGACATGTAGCTTAAATTTCATTAAATAAGAGAAAATCCTAAAAAAGATTGAGTGATTGTGAATCATATTTAGCGCTTTTGATGTGAATTTTAAGCTAACATTGCCGATGCTTTCGTTGTTACGAGTAAGTCCTGTAATTTATTCATTGTTTTCTTGGATGTTTAATTGGTGGTTTGTGCACTTGCATGATTACCTCATATATTAATGAAGTAAATTAAAATCAATTCAAGTTGCATTTTTTAAAAAAAAATACTGAAAGGGCGTTAGAGAAATCTAGCGTAATCAAGTCCCCGAACTTACAATCTCTTTACTTGGGTTTCTAATCAACCCACGTTATTTTAAAAATAGATTAGTGGCGACTTTTAGCTAATAACATTTTGCATGCTAAATATTTGAACCTAAGTCGCGAATTGATATGTGCTTGGAAGAGTCCAAGCTAAATTTAGACTTAACAATCCATTAGCCAAACCCTAGGTGGTGCACCCGAGGTTAGGCCACGACATCACACCTTTAGTATTATGAGATTAAAAGTTGCCAAAGGATATTTTCTGATGTTTAATGGTAAAAGTTTGAGGTTGAAATCCTTCTTTGCATTCTTTTCACTACATAGAAAGATATGCCTATGCCTTTCATGGCAAGGTCAATCGTCTATAATACAAATGGAATTGCTTGGGCCAATTAATTATTGCAAATGCTATAAAAGTAATAGAATAGACTTAGTCTATATGAACCAACACCTTTTATAGCTATTGCTCACTAGTTTCCTTGGGGGGCATGCTATAATAGTATTGGTCTAGATGGACCAAGTCTATGTAATATTTTTCACATATAAGTTGCAAAGGCACGACAACTCCAATAGGAGCATTCACCATTAACCAAATCACCTATGCTTTCGACACTTGCCAAAATGAGTCTCTCATTACTGCAATTAACTTGTGGCTTAAAGGAGGCCCATGTTCCACTATATGCGAGATGCCAATGCCTAAGCACGAATCATCAATCATTTGTAGTCTAGAGGCCAACCTAGAGCATTTACATGCGAACTCCCGAATTTACCCAAGAAGAAGGGAAAGTTGAACTGTCCTTGTAGGACAAGTAAACCATTTTCCCAACCTAATGAACAAACACAGTGGTCTTGCATTTGGTTACATTAAGCTGTCCGCATAATTGAACCATACATAATTTGAAATGTAATGGAAACTAAGGACTTTAGAGGAAAAATTGCTAATGGAAGTAGAGAAGCTCGATCCAAAGGAAATCCCAAACTCAAGAAACTCAAAATGAAGTGATGTCAAAGCATTTGTTAAGCCCAACTTATTAGCACACTGTCAAAAGTGGCATAAAAATAGACAAGCAATTTTATTTCTATACCAATACCTGTGATTTTGCTTATGCTTGCTTAACTCATAAGGGAGTCTATTGAAATGATAATGGACTGTAACTTCAGCAATTCTAGCAACTCTCCTATAGCCTTCTTGCAGCTAAATCATATCATGAGGGTCAATGGGTACTCCTTGAAGCTCGACTTCCTCAATTCAAAAGTCGATTATCATCTTCCCAATCCAACGCCTCCTTGAGAAGAAACTTAGCCAAGACCACCAATAGTTTTGATTTTTCATTGTCAAATTCGAACTTGACATTTTAATCTTTTAAGATGATTTGTCATACAATGGAACTCCTTCTGTGAGTGCCAAAATTGCTTTTCATCAACATCATGGAGCTCTAGGAAATCCTTGTTCTTGAACCGAACACGCACATCGATGGTAGAAGCAATATCCTAGCAGTTGCATTAAGCACCAAAAAACATAACAATTAAAAAATAATGGGGGAAATGAATTCCCAAAAATAGCGATCCGACATTCAATTGAACCCCAAAAATAATGAACGCAAAAGTGTGCTCAGGAAACACATGTTACATCGATCATAAGATACATTACGGAGTTGAACGTACCTTTTCTTTCACAGATTAAACATTAATATTGTAGTTCGAGGAAGAATTTCGATATCTTTTGTTCTTGAAGAGGAGCATAGGGGAGAAACTAAAAGAGAGCGTAAAGTAGAGAACATATTTCTCTTTTTCAGATTACGTAACTTCTTGGATAACAAACTTCAAAAATTTCCCTCTTTATTATTATATCTTCAATAACTGCCTCTTCTTCAATGGGCCATTCATTTAAGGGTCGGGTTTTTGGCCCAACATGAGTGGATGGGTTTAAATAAGCCCATCATCACATAAAAAAAACCCACCATCTTCCACTCACACATGGTGGGCTAAACAAAATCATTTTTATCTCTCTGCAACGTTCATACCGATTAATAATCCACGCGATCAACATATTTTGAGAACTCATTGCCATACATCGTGAGGAATATATAACAGCTCATAATGGGCATCACACTTTGAATATATTTAGTATGTAGTACTTAGATTGATCGATCATATTTATATTTTTTTGATATATTTTTAAACAATGATAAATATTGTATTAATAATTATAATTATTTCTACCAATGATTATAAAACTATAATGTGATTCTCCAAATTCGATCTTCCTTTTCTTTGAAATTCTCAATTTTAGTTTAACTTTTTTTAAAAATGTCCATTAGATCCAATCAATTCATGATCATTGATAATATTCTAAGATAACAAATACTGAATAAAATTTTGAAAATAAGTAAAAGTCATGAGGGCACTTAATTGAGAAACTCTTTTCCTCAAGAGTCTTACATAGAATAAAAGTTGAGATTAAAACTTTTGCTACTCTTGTTGTCGTCTTATACATATGTAGTATTTACATATACAATATTAATTCATTTCCCATGAATCGTATGTCTACATTTTCAATACCGTACAGATGATGAAATAATGTCTAATTTGAGTTTACGTATCTACTCTTTTATAAAATATTTATTCAATACCATACATATGATAATTCATACAAATCTAATGTTTAATTTGAGTTCACGTATCTACTCGTGAAGCGGCACATGGAGGTTCCTTGGGTCACCAAAAAAAAAATTATTAGAACTCATATCTGGCATTATAGACATATAAAGTAAAATATGCATGGAACAAACATTAGAACTCATATTTCATTATAGACAAATAAAGTAAAATATGTCGGTTATTTTACTTTCGGACATAGTAAATATTATGTCTTTATCTTAACATTTAGTTAATGTGACATAAATAATTAAACTTAAAAATCATTTCATCTCTATTTATCATATAGTAAATAGAGGCGATTACCCATGTAAGTGGGTTAACATTTTATTTGTCCGACATACTTTTTCAACTTTATATAATATTAAGCATTAGGAATGCATAAATGTTAAACAAAGATTCATAGACATTAATAATGAAAACACAAATTCATTAAATGTGAACACTTAAAGAAAATTACAATATTCAGCATATCAGCCTCTATATAGTTCTAGAGATTTTACATGACCATAAAACACATCTCTAGATATTGGCTTTCATCATAAGATTTGCTCCATTTTATGCGTAGATATGTCTTGTGAGTTTACATATTTTATGCAACCATATCTTTGATAAAATTATATTTGGTATCTATTTACTTGGTTTTATCATGATATTTTGAATCTTTGGTACATGCTATTGCTACTTAGCTATCACAGTTAATCAACATTGAGTTTGTAGTATTCTCAATAACACCAAAATGATCCAAAAATTTATTAAGCCAAACACTTTCCTGTATCGCTGTTGATAATACCATGAACTTAGTTTCCATCGTAGACAAGACTATACATGTTTGTTTCTTACTGCTCCAAGATATGACGCCATTATTAAGTAATAAAACAAATATAGAGGTAAATTTCATTTCATCTAAATCTCCTCCCTAATTAGCATCTTAATAGTCTTCAAGTTGCATATCATTTCCTTAGTAACTCATCGTATAATCAACAGTTTTATTCAGATACCTCAGTATTCTTTTAACGGCTTTCTTATGTGTTTGACCTGGATTGGATTGGTATCTACTCACCATTCCAATTGCAAAACATATGTCAGATCTTGTACATATCATAGTGTACATTAAGCTTTTAATAGCACTAGCATAAGGAATATGTTGCATTTATTCATTCTCTTGTGGAGTCCTTAGACACACATTTTATGGCTAAATCCTTCACCTTTTACAATAGGAGTATCTATAGGTTTACAACCTTGCATACGAAATCGTTCAAGAACCCTATTTATGTATGTTTCTTGCGAAAGAAATAATGATCTTTTAGAATGATCTCTTGAAATTTTAACTCAAAAATGTATGCAGACATCACCCATGTTTTCATATCAAAGTTGGAAGATAACCAACTCTTGACTTTATTAACAAATTCCATATTGTTTCGGCAATCAAGTATATCATTAACATATAATAATATGATTACAAATTGATCTTTGAATCTTTTGATATATACACAATAATTTTCATCAATCATTATAAAATCATATGCCATTATTGTATTATGAAAATGTATATATCATTATCTTGACAACTATTTAATGTCATATATTGATCTCAAAAGTCGACATATCTTTTGTTCATGGCCTTTCATAATAAAACCAATAGGTTCCATATAAATTTCTTTCTCTAATTCTTCATTGAGAAAAGTAGTATTTATATCCATTTGATATAATTCAAGATTCATACTAGTTACTATTGTCAAAATTATGCAAATCGAGATGAATATAATGTTTCAAATCATTTTATGTTGATTATACCCCTTCATCATAAGACAAGTTTTATATCTTTCTATTAAGCCATCAGCTTTACGTTTTATTTTGAAAACCCATTTGTTCCTAATGGTTTTTGCGTCATTTTGGAAGATCAATCAATTCCTAAACATGATTTGACTTCATTTACTCAATTTCTTCTTTCATTGCATGTATCTATTTTTTCTTATTAGACAATTTAGTGCCTCATTAACATTTTTTTGGCTCATCTTCATCTTGCGAAGCAACCATAAAAGTTTTCCCTTCAATACCAAAATGTCGATGGGCAATACTTTTACGACTTATTCTATGTACAGGAATTGTACACTTTATACATTATTCCCCATTGTACTTCCACTCATATTAGATAATGACGATATCATCTCATTGGGTAGGTGTAATTGAAAGTGAGTTGAATTAAATTCATCACTTCTCATGTTATTTCCACTTGGATGAATTTTATTAAGTTCATTATCTTGATCCAAGATTTCAAATAGAAGTAATTCTCATCTATTTCACAATTCTTAAGAAATTTATTCTCTAAGAATGTGACATCCCGTGATTCGAATTCAGTTATACTCCCACTTTCTCGCTTATCTATAAACACATACTCTTTCGAGTATTCAGAGTATCTTATAAAAATAATCTTCTTGCCTCATTTCCCACACTTATGAGAGGTTTCATGAGTATAGGTAGTACAATCTCACGGTTTAAGAAAACTTAAGTTCGGTTTTTTACATGTCCATAACTCATATGGAGTGGAAGCAACTGATTTGTAAGGCACACAATTAAGTATATAAACAGCAGTTAATAAAGCATCACTCCAAAAATAATAGGTAAGTCAGCATGCACCATCATGGACCTAACTATTTCCAGTAGGGTTCGTTTTTTCTTTCCGCAATACCATTTTATTGAAGAGTATATGAAATAAACAACTGGCTTTCTATTCCTTTTTCATCACATAAATTTCTGAACTCATCAGATAAATATTCTCAACATCGATCGAATCTCAATACTTTTATTTTATTGTCTAATTGATTTTCAACCAAACTCATAAACTTTTTGAAACAACTCAATGCTTCAGATTTATAAGAAATCAAATAGACATATCCAAATCATAATAATCTATAAAAGTAATGAAATAAACAACCACGTGCTTTCCCCTCACATCATTATACCACAGATGTCAGAATAGATTAAATGCAAAGAAAATTCAACTCTTTTACCTCTTCCAAATGGCTTCTTTGTTGTTTTCCCTACTAAGTAATGCTCACATATGAGTAAATTGACTTTTTTAATGTTGCCCAACAAACCCTCTTTGACTATTTTATTCATACGTTGTTGGCCAATATGATCAAGTCTAGCATGCCACAAATTCACATCATTATCATATAAATTTGAAGATGTAAAAATGAAATAACAAACATTGACATCACTATAGTCAACATTCAATATAATAAAACCATCTAGAAAATAACCACAACCATAATAGTTTATATTTAAATACAAATCCACACAACTATTATGGAAGTTCATACTAAAACCAAATTTAATCAACACTAAAACAGATACTAAATTTCGACGAATCTCTGAAGTATATAATACATAATGTAGGAACAAAGTGTGTCCACCACGCATATTCAATTGGCAAGTGCTAATCTATTTTATTTCGGCTTTGAAGTTATTTTTATATAAATCCACTTAGTTCCAATCGGTACTTATCAAAATTCCATGAAGGATTCTTTATTTTCATTACATGGTCTGTTGCTTCCCGAATTATAGTCCACAAAGATTAGATTCAGTTAATAATACAAAACTTGACACATAAGCAAAGCTCTCAAAAGTACAAGAGGTGTTTACCTTCTTTGGCTCGCGATAGTCGCGAGTATAGTCACCATTCTTGTCACAATTGTAACACTTCACCCTTGACAACTTCTTCATTCAAGGATGCATTCCTCTATCATGTTGGTCAACTTTTGGTTTCTTCCCTAAAGAACTTGCTCCATTGCTTTTCCACCTTTTGAACCAATCAAGATGTTTGCACTTGGGGCTCAAAACTCCATGTGAGCTAGAACTAGTATAATAAATGTTAGTTTCTCGATTAGCTACCAAGAGGCGGTCATCTTCTAGCTCAAGGTGGTGCACATCATCCTCAAAGATTTTGATGTTCTCATTGTGAGTCATGTTGGTCAACTTTTGATTTTTTTCCCTAAAGAATTTGCTTTATTGTCTTTCCACCTTTTGAACTAATCAAAATGTTTATGCTTGGAGCTCGAAACTTCATGTGAGCTAGAACTAGCATAACAAATGTTAGTTTCGACCTAGCCGCTAGGAGGCGGTCCTTTTCTAGCTCAAGGTGGTGCACATCATTTCAAAAGTTTCCATGTTCTCATTGTGGGTCAGGTGTACCTTTATATGCTCCCAACTCTAAGGTAATGAATGAATCACTATTTGTACTTGCACTTGTTGCTCATCAGTTAGGACATGGCCAGCATCCTTCAACTCGTTAATTATGTTTGACATCTTTCTCAAGTGTTGTTTCATGGTCTGACCATAAGGTTTCTTGTAGGAGTCAAACCTTATAGTGAACTACCTTAGTTTGGTTACTAATGTATGATCAAATCTTGGTGCCAACGCTTCTCACATTTCTTTGGCATTCTCAAAATGCTTGAACTTATGCATGACATCCTTCTCCATGCTACTCAATAACGTAATGCGAGCAAGAGAGTTTTTCTTTTTCATGCAACAAATGCATCATTATCTCTTATGTTGTGTAGTGTTCTCATCTTTAAGTTTTTCCATAGTTAGGTTAAGAGCTTACTCTTCCAACACATATTGATTTTTATATGCCATATTTGATAATTATTGCTGTTTAGCTTCTCAATTTTCTTGTTTAATTCAGCAACTATACTCTTAGTAGTTGAAACCATTGATCTAAACATATCAAAAACATATACATGAATTAAATGTCTATCATTTATACATCCATTTTGCATAAAATCATCATATTAATAAATAATTTCAGATAAGGTTTCAGAATCAAAATGTTACTAAGTTTCCAATCATCATCTAAAAATCATAACTTGAAATTATTATTAATATAATCTTCTATGCAAAATAAGTTCTTTGAAGCTACAAAAACTTATATGAACTATCCACAATAGTTAATAATAATACATAAGCAAATGATAATGGACATCCATTAATAATTCAAGAAAATATTTCCACATAATATAACTAACACATCGGTTGTTACACCGATATCAATGATGTAGAAAATATTAACATATGATATCCATTAAGCATACTAAATAAAGACCACTTGAAACAGCTAACGCCAAGTCAGCCTATGAAGAGGGAAAGAGTCTTTTTTGTTCAATTTCTCGAGCTTTTCTGTTGTAAATTTGTAGCCACAGAAAAATAGATGGATATCCCTTAAGATTTCTCCTTCGCACATTCATCCCTTGCCAGATTGAAGTCATTCCTTGGGTCGCAATCTTTGTGACTTAAACCCGATAATATTCATCTATAAAAGCCATTACAAGCCGCTTATACTTAGTAGCTTTATTGACCTCCTATAGGCAATTTAACACTCCTTGCCATTCTGGTGAAAGAGTGTTTATGAAGAATCGCACCATCTCAAAATGTGGCATGGGATAACCCTTCCATATGACCTCTTGTACTTTTTTGTTGACCTTGAGAACATGATCAATTAAATCGCCACTCTCCCATCGATAATCAATCAATTCAACTATCAATCTTGAAAATCTTTCTTTTTGTTTATCTGTAGTTGTGCGAATAGGTGTGCGCGCCTGATGGGGAGGCATTGTTCATGTAACAAATGCAAAACAAAAATGGATTACATATAATCCACATAGACTTAATTGAAATAAAAAACACATTCTTTTTTTCTTAGTCAACGGTAAACTGTCAAAGTCAATGGTCAACGTCAACGGGTTAACGGATCATGGGTCAACGCAGAGGGGTTGAGGTTAGCCGGGTCAAGTCGATTCAAACCGACAACCCGGCATGTGCGTGGGCAACCCCTGGCTGACATCATGATGACATTAATTGGCGCATGTGTGCATGCACCAGCGGTTGCTGCACGCATGCCATGCACGCGCGTGCATCGCACGTTCACGCTCCAACGACGCTAGATCTTCGGGGCCGTGTGTGGCACGTGTCCGGCGGCCCCGGGGCAGTAATCCACTAGTCAATTTTCTTGTATTGACGAGAGCTACAATCCTACACTATCAAAAACAAACTTTGATTTATGGAAAATCATGAACAGGGATGAACAAGTACGCGGTGTTAGGATTTTCCATCCCCGATTGACCGACAGCGACGTTTCACGAAATTTTCAATCAAAGAACAATTTATAAACATGGAAAGTGATCGGGAAACATGAACCTTGCTCCGATACCAATGTTGGGGGAAACAGATTCCCAAATATAGCGATCTCGACACTCAATCGAACCCCAAAAACAACGAACGGGGAAGATGATGGGTTTTTATGTTTTGATGGGCTTATTTGAGCCTGTTCGCCCATGTTGGGCCAAAACCCGGCTCGTAAGTGAAGGGCTCATTGAGGAGGTTATGATATCCGAGCGGTTACATTATTTTGAAGTAGCGTTTTTAGAGAAAGATAAATTAAGTTCTCTTAGTTTTACACTCTCAAAATTTATCTCCCTAAATAAAAAAGATGAATTACATTCTCTTAGTTTTACACTCTCAAAAAGTTTCTCCCTAAATAAAACAATACTCTCCTCGGAAGAACAGATCGAGATTCCTCTTCGAATTGCAACATCGATATTTTAATTTGTAAAAGATAAGGTACATTCAACTTCATAATATACCTTATGGTTGGTGTAACATGTGTTTCCTAGGCACGCTTCCACATTCATTGTTTTTAGGGTTTGATTGAGTGTCGGGTTGCTATTTTTGGGAATCCGTTTCCCCAACATCGGTATCGAGCATTGTTCATGTTTCCTGATCACTTTTCATGTTTATAAATTGTTTTTTGATTGAATTTTTCGTGAAACGCCGCCATCACTCGATTGGGGACGAAAAATCCCAACACCGCATATTTTTCACCCTTGTTTATGATTTTCTGTAAATCAAAATTCGTTTATGATAACGTAGGGTTGTAGCTCTCGTCGATACGAGAAAATTGACCGGTGGATCACCACTAGGGGCCACCGGACGAGCCACCACGCGTGGCTAGAAGATCCAGCGTTGTCGACGCGTGCTCCTAGGTGCATGCAATGCACGCGCGTGCGTGGCATGCGTGCGGAACCGCTAGTGTGTGTGCACATGCGCTACCGACGTCATCGTGACGTTAGCCGACGGTTGCCGCGCACGTGCAGGGCACATTCCGGGTCGTTAGTTTGAACCAACTCAACTCGACCGACCTCGACCCATCCGTGTTGACCCGTGACCTGTTGACCATTGACTCGTTGACTTTGACAGTTGACTATTGACAAAAAAAAGGAATGTATTTCTTTTTCAATTAAATTTATGTAGATTATATGTAATCCGTTTTTTGTTCTGCATTTATTACAGAACAAGCCTCCCCGTCGTGCACGCACAACTATTCGCGCAACTACGATTAACAAAAAGAAAGGCTTTCGAGGTTGATAGCCGAGTTGACCGATTATCGATGAGAGAGTGACGATTTAATTGATCATGCTCTCGAGGTCAACAAGAAAATACAAGAGGGAAAATACAAGAGGTCATATGGAAGGGTTATCCCATGCCATATTTTGAGATGGTGCGATTCTTCATGAACACTTTTCTATCGTAATGACAATGAGTATTGAATCACCTATGTGAGGTCAACAGAGCTACTAAGTATAAGAGGCTTGTAATGGCTTTTATAGATGAATATTATCGGGTTGGAGCCACAAAGATTGCGACCCAAGGAATGACTTTAATCGGGGATGAATGTGCAAAGGAGAAATCCTATGAGATATCCGTCTGTTTTTCTACGGCTGCCGAGAATGCCCGAAGAATTTAAAAAGAAAAGCTCAAGAAATTGAACAAAAAAGAGTCTTTCCCTCTTCATAGGCTAACTTGGCATTAGCTGTTTCGAGTGGTCTTTATTTAATATGATTTATGGATATCATATGTAAATATTTTCTACCCCATTGATGTCGGTGTAGCAATTGATGTGTTAGTTACATTATGTGGAAATATTTTCTTGAATCATTAATGGATATCCATTATCATTTGCTTATGTTATTATTAATTGTTGCGGGTAGTTCATAAAAGTTTTTGTAACTTCAAAGAACTTATTTCGCATTGAAAATTACATTAATAATAATTTCAAGTTAGGATTTTTGGATGATGATTGGAAACTCAGTAACTTTTTGATTCTGAAACATTATTTGAAATTATTCATTAATATGATGGTTTTATGCAAAATGGATGCATAAATGATAGACATTAATAATTTGTGCATATGTGTTTGATATGTTCAAATCGATGGCTTCAGCCACTAAGAGCATAATTGCTAAGTTGAATAAAGAAGGGAAATTGAATGGCGAGAATTGTGAAATATTGAATATGAAAATTCAATATATGCTTGAAAAGTAAAAAGCACTCGAAAGCTCTTAACCAAGGTATGGAAAAACTTGAGGATGTTGTGCGCTACCTAAAGCTAGCATAGGATCACCTAAAAGAATTTGAGCAGGAAACAAATATTTGCTGTGTTAGTCCTAACTTAGAAGGGGTTTCGAGCTCTAAGCGTAAGCGTATTGATTCGTTTAAAATGTGAAAATACAAGTGATTAAGTCATTCTAGTAAGAAATTAAGAGTTGACCAACATAAGAAAAGAAAACATTCTCGAGTAAAAAGAATTTCAAGTGTGAAATGTTATAACCGTGAATATTTATCTGATGGGTTTATAAATTTATGTGATGAAAAAGAAATAGAAAGACAAATGTCTATTCCCTACGTTTCTCAACAAAATGGTGTTGCGGAAAGAAGAAACAGAACCCTACCGGAAATGGTTAGGTCCATGATAGTACATGCTAACTTACTTATCACCTTTCGGAGTGATGCTTTACTAATTGTTGCCTATATACTTAACCGTATGCCTTTCAAATTAGTTGCTTCCACTCCATATGAGTTATGGACAGGTAGAAAACCAAACTTAAGTTTTCTTAAATTATGAGGTTGTGTTACCTATACTCATGAGCCTTTTCACAAGTATGGAAAATTAGGTTTAAGAAGTAAAAAGAGTATTTTCATAAGATATTCTGAACACTTGAAAATGTATGTATTTATAGGTGAGCATAAAAGTGAGAATATAATTGAATTTGAATCACGGAATATCACATTCTTACATAATGAATTTTCTAAGAAGGGCGAAATAGGTGATAATTACTCTCTATTTGAAATCTTGGATCGGGATAATGAACTTAATGGAGCTCGTTTGAGTGGGAGTAACATGAGTAGTAATGAATTTAATTTAACTCACTCTCAATTACAACCACATGATAAGACAATATCGTCATTATCTAATCCAAGTAAGAGCATAATGAGGAATGATATGCAAAGTATATAATTTTCCATATACGAACAAGTCGCAAAAGTATTCATTGTCGACATTTTGACATTTAAGAGGAAACTTTTATGGTTGCTCTACAAGATAAAGATGAGCCAAGAAATGTAAATGAGACTGTAAATTGCCCTCATAAGGAAAAATTGATGTATGCAATGGAAAATGAGATTGAGTCAATGAAGTCAAACATGTTTGGGAACTAGTTGATCAAGACACAAAGCCATTGGGAACAAGTAGGTTCTTAAAATAAAACATAAAGCTGATGGCTCAATAGAAAGATATAAAGCTCGTCTTGTGGTTTTAATGTGTATAATCAATAGAAATGAATTGATTATGAGGAAACATTTTTTATTGTTGTGAGATTTACCTCGATTCTTATTATTCTGGTAATAGTGGCAAGTATGAATCTTGAGTTACATCAAATTGATGTAAAGACTGTTTTTCTCAATTGAAAATTATAAAAAGAAATTTATATAGAACAACCTATTGGTTTCATTATGAAAGGTCATAAACAAAATGTATGCCGACTTTTAAGATCAATATATGACTTTAAGCAGCTTGTCAAGACAATGGTATATACGCTTTCATAATATCATAATGATATATAATTTTACAATGGTTAATGATGATCATTGTGTATATATCAAAAGATCCAAAGATCAATTTGTGATCATATGTTGATGATGTACTAATTGTCGGAAGCAATATGGAGTTTGTTAATACTGTTAAGAGTTGATTATCTTCCAACTTTGATATGAAGGACATGGGTGAGACTGTATACATTCTTGGAGTTAAGATTTTAAGAAATCATTCGAAGAGATTATTATCTCTTTCGCAAAAAAACATACATAAATAGGGTTCTTGAACGATTTCGTATGCAAGATTGTAAACTCATAAATACTCCTATTGCAATAGATGAATGATTGAGCCATAGAATGTGTCTAAAGACTCCACAAGAGAATAAACAAATGCAATATGTTTCTTTTGCTAGTGTTGTTCGAAGCTTATTGTACACTTTGATGTGTACAAGACCTGACATATATTTTGCAATTGAAATGATGAATAGATATTAATCCAATCCAGATCAAGCACATTGAAAATATGTTAAAAGAATACTGAAATATCTTAAGGGAACCGTTGATTATATGCTGAGTTACCAAGGAGAAGATCTACAACTTGAAGGCTATTCAAATGCTGATTGAGGAGAAGATTTAAATGAAATGAAATCTACCTCTGAATTTGTTTTCTTATTGAATAATGGCACCATATCATAAATTAGTAAAAAACAAACGTGTATAACCTTGTCCACGATGGAAGTTGAGTTCATGACATTATCAGCATCAATACAAAAATGTATTTTGCTTAAGAGATTTTTAGATCATTTAGGTATTATTGAGAATGTTGCAAACTCATTGTTGGTTAACTGTGATAGCCAAGCAGCAATAGCATGCAATAAAGATCCAAAATATCATAGTAAGATCAAACATATAGATACAAAGTATAATTTTGTCAAATATATGTTGCACGAAAAAATGTGAATTTACAATACATATCTACGCATAGAATGGTAGTAAATCCTATGACGAAGCTAATACCTAGAAATGTGTTTTGTGGTCATATGAAATCTTTAGAACTGCATAGAGGCTGATGTATTGAATATGGTAATTTCTCTAAAGTGTTTACATTTGATAAATTTGTGTTTTCATTATTAATGCCTATGAGTCTTTGATTAATGTTTATGCATCTTAATGCTTAGTGCATTATATAAAATCGAGAAAGTATGTCGAATAGATGAAAAATTAACCCACTCATACGGTAATCGCCTTTATTTATTATGTAATAAATATGGATGAGACGGTTTTTAAGCTTATTATTTATGTGATAATCGAGAATTCAAGCTTAAAATATATATGCCACATTAACTGAGTGTTAAGATGATAACATAATATTTACTATGTTCGAAAGTAAAATAACCCACATATTTTGTTTTATCTTTTGATTATTCTAAATGTGAGTTCGATGAATTTTGTGAAAGAATAGATACGTGAACTCAAATTAGACATTAGCTATATCTGAACTATTATTTGTACTGTATTGAAAGTGTAGAAAAAAGTTAATATTGTAATACGCATTTCATATTACGTATACATAAGATGACTAATAAGAGTAGCAAAAGTTTTGATCGCAACTTTTATGTCGTGTGAGACTCTTGAGGAAAAGAGTTCCTCAATTAAGTGCCCTCATAACTCTTACTTATTTTTAAGATTTCTATTCCATGTTTGATATCTTAGAATGTTGCAAATAATCATGAATTGGTTCGATCTAATGTGACATTTCTAGAAAAGCAAGTTGAATTGAAATTAAGAGTTTCAAGGAAAGAGGAAGATCGATTTTAGAGAATCACATTCTAGTTTTGTATTCACTAATCGACCAATTACGATTGTTTTTAGGATAATCATAATTGTGAATACAATATATCCTTGTTAAAAAGAGATTATGAAAGATATAAATGTGATTGATCGATTTAGGGTATTACATACTAAATCTATTCAGAGTGTGATGCTCATTATGAGTTGCTATATATTCCTAACAAATATATAGCAACGAGCTCCCAAAGTATACCGGTCGCACGAATGTTATAGAGATGTAAAATGGATTCTGTTTGGTCCATCATGTGTGAGTGGGAGATGATGGGTTTTTATGTTTTGATGGATTTATTTAAGCCCGTTCGCCCATGTTGAGCCAAAACCCCACCCGTGAGTGAGGAGGTTATGATATATGAGCGGTTAAGATATATGAGTGGTTACGTTATTTTAAAGTACCGTTTTTAGAGAAAGAGAAATTACATTCTCTCAGTTTTACACTATGAAAAAAGTTTCTCCCTAAATAGAACAGTACTCTTCTCGGAAAAACAGTATCAGGATTCCTCTCCGAACTACAACATCATTGTTTTAATCTGTGAAAGACAAGGTACATTCGACTTCAGTAATGTACCTTTTGATCGGTGATACATGTGTTTTCTAGGCTTGTTTTTCCGCGTTCATTTTTGGGGTTTGATTGAGTATCGGATTAATTTGGGAATCCGTTTCCCAACAAGCTTGTCAGATTTGGTACAACACATTATAAATTCTCACAAATCCAAATGAATCTATGATCACATCAGAACAATTAACTTTTTTCCATGCAGCTTCAAAGCATCCCGGCTTTTTTCACAAACCAATTCGTTTATGAAAGTAAATTCAAACGTGTGTAAAACATAAATCACAATGAGAGACTTGATTGTACTTCGGCAGCTTCATGGTAAAAGCCCAAAAGTTGATGATATGAAGTTGACTGCCGAAAGCATATATGTAACTGTGTCTAGAT
Organism: Eucalyptus leucophloia subsp. euroa; assembly: GCA_017140325.1. Lineage (NCBI taxonomy): Eukaryota > Viridiplantae > Streptophyta > Magnoliopsida > Myrtales > Myrtaceae > Eucalyptus > Eucalyptus leucophloia. The sequence continues at coordinate 45,657,477 of CM029472.1, forward strand.
TCAAAGATAGAATAATACCTTGAATTTATTGGATTTTGGATTGCTTATGACTAGCCTTTCCAGCAGCGGAAAACTCTGCAGCAAGTATGCCATCCCTAGAAGGTCGCGTTTACAACGTGTAGGATACATTCTCTTTACCTCTGCAGCCGATAGAAGCTGAAAACAACTTGAATTGTGAGCCAAGTAGCAGAACAAGATATGACCATTGCTTTACTTTCTATTACTACCAAGAAAAAAACCTTTAATACGAGCTCATTTATTATGGACTTAGCTATTGAGGTCCATATATGTATGATATAACAGGGAACATCTTTTTCCACAAATGAGGAAGCACCTCGGTCACTGCTTGACTGCTTTAGCATCATTCGATGCTCGTGGAAATAATATGACTTCGGAAGGCTGAAATCATACAAATGATTTACCATCAAGCATAAGCTTTTACGAACATGCAGTGTTAATGAAACTGCAACTGGCCACTTTGCTGATAAAGAAAAAGGGGAGTGGACCAATTTAGCTATAAGAAATACTAAGAATTTGATTGATTTGGTGGTTCTCAGCGGAGCAAACTGAAAATACATAAAACCAGATGGCTCTTTTCGTGAATATAGCATAGGGAAAAAGAAAACTAATGCACGCACGACAACATTCTCTGCCTTCTGATACAAAGCTTTAAGAGCAAATGGATCAATACCAGCTTACAAGGACAAGAAGGACATAACATACTTAACCAAAAGGAAGAAAGACTCGCACCTCAGGAACCAGCTTCTGATTGTGATTTTCACGACATTTTGCAGCTGCTCAAGAAGTAACTTCAACCGGTCAGAAAAGTAGCCAAGAAAAGCGGTTGGGTTCTTAAAGTTCAACTCTGCCTCTGCTAATGAAGATACTAAGTTTAGTCTAAAGCCTGTAAGGACAGATCCGCCCGACAGACGCAATGAAAGCAGATTCGGAGCCGAGCTGTCAAGCGACGGAATATAATCAGCTTTGATCACCAACTCTCTTAGAGATCTTGAATCAATCCAAAGGTTGCGATTGCTGGGCAAGAACTGCAATGTAAGAGATTCGAGAACGGGGCTCCCGCTCAAGATTTTCATAATCTTCTTGTTACGCAACCGAACGTTGTGAATAAACAATCTCTTAAGAGAAGGCCAGTTGACGATAGCATGCCTTGGAAAACGACATCTAGATACTCGCAAGCTCACCAGCGACGCACAATCGCACAAGGTTCAAGGTACGGGGTGATACAAGCGTCCAAAGCCTAACGAAGCGTCTTCCACTTTCCGCGCCACTGCAATGCGAAACCACCGATAGAGTGGGATGTATAAACCAGAAATAGAAGAAGCATCGAGATGGAACTTATCTATCTTAGCAGCTGTGCAGAGACTCAGTGCTCTGCCGATCGAAGGAAGGACACCGTCTGACCGGGGAGAGAGATCGATGTATGGAGTGGAGGTCCAAGCGAAACGCCATTGCCTGGACAACATGCTGGTCTTGACCACGTCTTTGAAGGGCAAGAAGGAGAAGATGCGGTGGATTATGGCGTCGGGCAAGTGGCTGATGTGATCAACCTCCGCCGCTTGCGGCAGTGGAGAAATCAGACGCCGCCGGCCATGAATGGATTTTGAGGGACTTGGAGGGTTTTAGGAAGGTGTTGGTAGGTTGACCTAGAAGCCAAATCAGATCACCCGAAATCCACGCAAATTAGGTTTCGAATATTGTTTTCATGAGAATTTTGAACATTAAACATAGTGGGCGAGGCTTTTAATTTTCATTAAATACTTTTGTTAGCATTAATACACGCGATCGAAACAAACAATCTTAGATGGATTATATGCCCCCTCCATAATCCAGCAAAAACCAATAAAAAAGAAGACGACGCATGTTTTTCTATAGGCGTCGGGCAAGTGGGTGATGTGATCAACCTCCTCCTCCACCTCTGGTACAGAAATCGGACGCCCCGTCTCCTCGCCATGGATGGATTTTTTTGAGGGACTTGGAGGGTTTATGAAGAAGGTGTTGGTGGATTGACGTAGAAGCCAAATCAGATCATGAAAATCCACACAAATCAGATTCCGAATATTATTGTCATGAGATTCTGAACATTGTAGCTTGGTTTTTGTAACATAGTGAGGGAGATTTTGACTTTTATTGAATACTTTTGTTGACCTTACTGGAAACACCAACCAATAAAAACACACAAACATGCATATGAACATTTGATATAGTAAAAAAAAAAGTGATTTGGGTTATTTTAGTAAATGAATCCAATTTATGGTAGTATGAGAAAATTATAAGTAATTTTAAATCTTTGAGAAATTTATGACAAGTTCGTGATATTTAAAGGGTGACTTGCGTTAAGGGACTATCTTCAAATTATGTTTTCGTCAATTATTTAGTATGGATTTTTGCTTTCCATCTTATAGTAGGCAAGTATTTTATCGAAGTTCATGGGTTGAAGTATGAAGTTGAAAAACACTTTTAATTTCCTTTGTAGTATAGAGAGATTGAAGAATTATTTATCTAACTGAAACTTTAACTCAAAACTAGTTAGCGTTATTACACACAATAAAAAAACCAATCTTAGATAGATTATATGCCTCCTCCAAAATCAAGCAAAAACCAATAAAAAAGAAAACGATGCATTTTTATTTATTTTTTATATAATTGTGGAGGATAGTGTATAATCATTATTTGAATCCAAAGTATAAGCATTGTTGATTTGAGGGGAAAAAAAACTCAATCTATAGTGCAGAAACAAATATAACCTATAATATATGCATATGTCTATATATAGCCCTTTGTTTCTTTAAATAGTTGTATTCAATGTATATGATTGCTTTCTAGGAGCCTTTAAAAACTTATTTTCGTTATCGTTTCATAACTTTTCTGTTTCCTTCACCATAACATAACTAATTAAGAATCCTAATGGATTTTCATATAGTGCAATTTAGTTTTCTTATTGCATATATGCGCAATTTTAGATGAAACTGTCCATTAAGGAATTTATTCTATTTATCTATTGTTACTAGCTAAGGCGCACAAGGTTGGTGTATGCAAAAGATTGAAATTTAAAAGATTTTACAAAACAACCTTATTATGAAAAACTTGAATTATTAATTAATGGAAAGAACTTATTCACAAAATAATGAAGAAACTCGTCCACAAATATGTGGGAAGAAAGCAGTGTTGTAAAATTTTAATTCTCTTTGTAAGGTTGATTATAAAATAGACAAAATTCAAATTTTGGAATTGAAATAAAGTAACGTGCACTTGTCAAGATTTATCAAATGATGCATTTGTCCTTGGTAATACTTGAGAGTTCTCCTCCTACAATGTAAGGTAGAAATGAGTCAATAAAGTAACATGCAACTCACTCTGTGCTTCAACACTTTGAATTCAAAGGAGGAAAGGAGTGATGGACTTCAAATCCTCTTCATTGCGAAACGTCAAAGCAAGAAATATGAGCAGTTGAATCTACAGCAAGAATCAAAGATCCCAATTTTGTTTCGTTGGAAGGAAAATTTTCAATTCACATGAAAAAAATTACATAACTTCAAGATAAAAATGCAAATCCAGAAAATAAGTAAATATGCAAGATAAATCAATTTGGTAGGGCCGACAAAAACTTGCTCAGTCCATAAAGATGGGACTATCGTGGCATCAAAGCACATTTGACAAGCGATCACCAAATGTCATATTATCAATGATAAGCACACGTTGAGATTTCCTTCTCTAACAGTTATGGCTTTACTTGTAACTCATCGAATGGATACATGTTAGCTGTCACAAAAAGAACACATTGATAGCGGCAAAGCTATTATTCTATGATGGCTATATTTCAGAACTTATTGGCAAGGAAATTCTTTTCTTCGTCCCTGTTATTTTCACTGTTAAATCTCAATTATCTTATGAATTCCATTAGGGTTTATTCAAGAATGATAGACCTACCACGGTCAAAATATCGAGTCCAAAGCCATAATAAACGCGAGTGACAAGAAACCCTCAAAACCCACCTAAACCCTAGCTTCAATGGAAGTTATAACTATCAAATGAGCCATAATTCTCTAAAAAAAAAAAAAAGGGAAAAAGGACACTAGGAAATGCCAAAAGTTATACTCACTTTAATGTCAAATTTCTTTTTTCAAATTACTTAACTGTCAATTATTTAAAAAAAAAGATCATTTAAGTGTCAATTCCGATTTAAGTTGTCGAAATCTAAAGCAACAATTTTTTCTAATCAATTTTTACGACCCACTTGATGCCAGCTTGCCTAGTTAGCACTAACAGTCCCTAAACTACATTGTTTACATATTTGTTCCTGTTGAGGTGGAATAAAAAAAATAAAATATTGATTTTTCTCTTCTTCCTCCTCTTTCACATAGCACCGCCCGTTCAGCCACCATCTCCAACCCTTTCAGCATTGCTTGTGATCAGCCCATGCTACACCTCCATCAATGCTCGCAATCGGCTCTGTCATTGCTTGTCCAGATTGGGCCGCAAGCCTAGCTCTTTCCACGGATCTCGCGGTTTGCTCTCTCGTTGCTCACGCCTTCTGCTATCGCTTTGGTCTCGTCCATAGCCACAAGCCTAGCTTGTCTGTGGCTTGTGGAGCGGTGATCAATCCCCGAAGCTCGGAAATCCTCTCAAATTGATGTCTTCGATCGTCAGCCCCAATTTGTGAAGAAATTCAATTCACTCCTTCATGACCTAGACCGTGACTAGAAGCTCCAACTTGTCCAGGACAATTCCAATCCCACGAAGGAACTCGTAAACTCTAATGCAATCCTCCATCCTCTCGTTCTCCATCTCAACCAAGCTGGACGAGGACAACAAGGAGTCCCCATCCATCCGACCCAGTCGAACCCTGTTCGATCTCACCGCGATCACATCGTCTGGCCTGGAGGATGAATTTCGCTCCAAGACAAAAGTATCGAAACACGAGATTTGCAAGATTCGGCGATAGTAGCATCTTTGCAAATGGAGGTTCTATCCCCATGAGAGCTTGAATGAGAGAGAAAGAGAGCGAAAATGATATCATGAATGTATCCTTTTTAGTTGCACTCGTTATTTAAAAACTTTAGTGCATTTAACTCGAGGTGATTTGATATTGTTGGATAAAACTATGGCCCCCTCTTAAATCACGGGCTTAGCAATTGAGATTCATTAAATCTGTCGTGTATTGAGTCTAGGCAAATCTTTCTTTTTCTCGCAGGCAAAAAGTCAAGATATTATGGCATGGATCAAGAACATTCATTCTGATTCCATTTGCTCCCATTGAATGTAAGACGACATATGAACATTAAGTGCATGAACTCAATCCACGCAGAAATGTTTTCACATGTTTACGTGTTCTACATTCTCTATTGAAACATAATTAACTTTGAAGACAAATTACAGGTGACTGGGATCGCAATTGACCATTGCATGATGCCAAAACTCAGGGGTTGATGAAAAAATCAGTATTTATGCACACGTTTAGACGAACATCCTTGGAACGGATACCTAAGAATGACCTTCGTACTTGGAGAACACTTTGGGAGTGACAGAAGAATCTAGGTCACTTCCAAGCAGCACCCATCTAGATCCAACAGAAGAATCTAGGTCACTTCCAAGCAGCACCCATCTAGATCCAGGCGAGGGTGACGTTGCTTGAGACCAATAAGGGTGACCCTTGTCAGTCGCTTGTGCCCGGGTACCAGCCATTGTCAAAGCCCAAGGATCGGCAGAGGAAGAAAGGAAAAAAAAATAATAACTATAAAATTATAATAAAATTAATCAAAAATTCAAAAAAAAATATTTAAAAATTTGTTCACATACAATAGGCAATATCAATGCCAATAATTTCTTGTCAAAATTGATTGGATGAACTATATTGATAAATTTTTTTAAAGTTCTATAACTAAATTGGCTAAATTAAAAAGTTCGGAAAAATCTAATTTTTTTTTTTTTAATGATCCGAGAACCATCATACTGTTTAGCAATCGACGGCGTAAACCTGTGACGAACCAAGCCCACCCACCTAACCTGGCCGCAGTTAAGTCGCACAAGCAACCACGAGGATTTGAACCCGCTCCCTTAGTGGGGGAGCAAAGCGCAAACCACTCGACCACCAATGGAGTGGGTTCCAATTTTTTTTTACGACACGAAAAACCCCAAATTTTGCTAACCGTAACACATTTACTCCCACCAAGGATATTTTCATCTTATTTTTTCTATTTTACCTTTTTCTTTTTTTTTTTCATTTTTTTTCTTCTCTCTTCCCTATGCCATGGTCGACGGAGGGAAGCCGGACTCGGGCAAGGGTGGCCCTTGCTGGCGTCGGGCGAGGGTTGCCCTCACCTGGGCTAGCTAGGGCGGCCCTCAATGGTGTCGGGCAAGGGCAGCCCTCGCTGGCGTCAGGCGAGGGTTGCCTCGTCAAATCTGGCTAGGGCCGTCAGAATGACAACGTAAGTTCTCCCAATAAGAGGACTGAAAGTTCTACCACCACAAAAGAAAAGAAGAACGACACGTCAGAACGAATCGGTTAATTTGCAACAGGTACATATAATTACATCTCCTGAAAATGTTAAGCTAAAATTTAGGGGTACAAAACGGAGAAAAAGAAATCACCGGTGTTGATGAAATGATCAGGGTTTACACAGACGGACATCCTTGGAAAGGATATCTAAGAATGACCTTGGCGCTTGGAGAACACTTTGGGTGCGACAGAAGAATCCGGGCCACTTCAAGCAGCGGTGACGGCCCAAATGCTTGGGATGATTTGGAATTGGTACTGTTGATCACTATTTTGTCCAGCCAAAGTGCATTCTGGAGGAGAAACTTGAGCAGGGAAAGAACAGGTTCCCATGCCAGCAGATTGGCACCGCGATCAACAATCTCAACATGCTTGAGATGCATCAAACACTGATAGATCCTCCACCTTACCAAATTCCAAAATTCTTCTCCAGCAAAGACGCGATGGCCTACACTCTCCGCATTCAACTCAATCTGCAGATGTACAACATCATGACTAAGGAGGAGATACACATTTGGAACTAGATGAGACAAATATCGAGCTCTGAGAGTATAATATAGCATTTACAACACCAAGAGAAACATAAATCTATTGAGAATCCAAAATGTCAATTAAATAGACAGGGACAAAAATAATTTTCAATCACAAGAAGAAAAGAAACGACAGGTTTATACGCAGCCTAAGGCTAAAATTCACAATCTGTATATGTTCAAGCAAATCTGGTGTTAAATTAACCCAGTGAAGTGAGAGGGTTCTAGCAGCCGTGTACCGCAGAATTGGGGGTGCAAGTTGTTTGTAAGAATAACTTCTCCAAGAGCTGCGTACTTTCAAGTATTTTCACTATAGCCTCAGGAGCTCCCTCATGACCTGCTGTGCCGAGTAATATCAGATGCCGACATTCTAAGGATGGAAGAGACATATCTCTCGCCTCCATTAGCAACAGCACCTAAGCACATCATTGCGGTGAGAGAAGCAGAAACTGATCACTTTACTTTCTCTAAGCACTAAAGAAGATTAAATATAAGACATGCTTGCAATTCCAAAGACCTCTCACAATAGCCAACAGACCAAACGAATGAGCAAACAAGGACATCAGATTTAGTCTTATCGAAGTCAATGTTATGCTGGACCCATAAAGGTGATATCAACTTAGGTGTGAAAAGTTCTTTTATGAAAAGGAAAAGAGCCTTATCCAGCAAAAATTCCGTTGATAAGATGACAAGGTTTCTCTGAAATAACAATTATTTGAGCATGGTATCATCAAGCACCAATAAACAATCTCACAATTTATCCTAATCAAATGGCAGAGTGTGTAATGAATGTCTGCAACTTGAACCAGGAATAATAGGGCTAAAAGAATCGGCTTGCACCTGAAGGCACCAGCTTCCCATCACTAATTTCGTGACATGATGCAGCCTCTTGAGAAGCCCCTTGACAAGATTGGCACGAGCCTTAACCTTATTGAGTGCAATTTTCATGTTGAAATTTAACTCGGCCTCAATCAAGGAAGATACTTCATCTAGTCTAAACTCTCCCCCTCGAGAATTGCCCAATAGACGCAATTTGAGAAGATGTGGGGCCGAAATTTTCAGCATCGAAGCTCGACCACGAAACACATGAGAATCAATCACCAACTCTCTAAAACTTTTTGATTCAACCATGATGTGCTTGACGCCCACGCAACTTTTCAACTCAAGGAACTCTAGAACAGGGCTGCCACTCAAAACTCTCATCATCCCATCATTGTTCAAATTTGCATAATCAATGCGCAATGTCTTCAGTGAACACCAATTCACAGTGCCGAACACCCTAAAACAGCATTGGGACACACGCAAATTCACCAGCGTGGTGCAGCAGAACAAGATTCGCGGCAACAGAAAATCTTTGTAGCGCAAGTAACGCAGGTTTACTGATACCTCTTCGACACCGTGCTTGATGGCAAACTGGAGCCACCTATCAAGACTTGATTGTATCAAGGCGAAACAAGGACCATCATAGAGGAATCTTTTTGCCTTAATTGCGGTGCAGCGTAACAGCACCGAGTCAACGAAAGTGATGAAGCTCTTCAGGATACTGCCAAGGGGCAAAGAGAAACTCATATACTGATTAGAGGTCCAAGTGGAACGCCATCGCTTGGACAAGATGCTGGTTTTGACGGCGTCTTTTGTGGTCATGAAGGAGAAGATATGAAGGATTATGGCGTCGGGCAATTCACTGATGTAATCCACTGAGTTTCGCCTTTCATCTTGATTGGAAGGAGGTAAACGAGCACGTTTGCCTGCTGATGATGATGAAGAGTAAGGTTGGCAAGAAATGTGACAAAAAGACTATAAACTCTTATCAGCACATAAGGAAAGTAACTAAACCCTAAAAAGTCCCATGGCTTTTCTTCAAAAAAAAAAAAAAAAAAGATAAATCAAAAGTGAATCAAGAGATAGCACGTGAAGGAATTAAGATCGAAAACCCAGAGGAAAGCTTGAGCTACTTAGGGAATGGAGGCATTACAAAGAATGGAAGAGTGAGAGAGCAACAAAGTCCACCGGAGTATGAGAATTTGCAGAGAAATTGCGGAAGAGGAACAAGCAGGAGAGAAAATGAGGAAGAGACAGAGGCAGAGATTTGATTAGAGGAGTGGAGGCTAACTTATTAGATTAATGGGCAGGCCAAACCAACCTGAACTTCAGAAGGAACAATTATTCTGAGTTTTCCAAACTAACCACTGTTGATTTGCTTGAGGCTGATCCACAGCTAAGGAATTAGGAATTGGTTGGCTTTGGCCTTGATTTTTGGATGCATAACTTGAGATGACATACAATGTATACAAGTTATGTTAGTGCATCAAGAAACCGGATCGATACATGCATAGCAGCAGCAAATGCAAATAGCAAAGAAAGATTAAAGGAATGAGGGATAGATGCACCCGAGGACGACCTTTAATTACTTTAAATTGAAACTTTCTGAGCAAGTGATACTAGATGGATAATGGATATGCAAAAACAGACAAACAATTACTCACTCATTTTCTTTTCGGCAAGTACTAAATAAAAATCTCTGTGAAGTTCATGTACATGAATTGATCTTGAAATCTTAAAGAAACAAAAGAATAAAAGAGTAATGTAAATTATCTTTTGCAAGCATGCATCTTTTGACGCCATAAGAGAGACTCACCTTTTGAAAAAGAAATTTGAGGCAAAGATGTGGGAGGAAGTTACAAAATATGCAAGCATTTGGCCCTTTCTAGTTGAACTTGTTCTTCACAAATGCATATCTGATTCTATGAAGCAAACAACCAAGATCTTACAATTCTTAAATCAATAGGTTACAAATGAAACAAAGAAATTCAAATGTGCCACTGCCCGTGGTATAAATGAGTATTTAAGGTTACAAATGAGCAAGAATGGCTAAAAGAAATTAACTTCAGGGTATTAAAACGAAAATCCACCAAAAGTCCCATGTGCCAGTGGAGCATTTACCCTATAAATAAGCAGCACAGCTTGTCGTGGGTATATGAATGTGTACCATGTAAAGCCCAAAGAAAGGAGAATTCCAGGGCCAGTCCTAAAATTTGTTATGCTAATGTGCTTAAGTCCTAAAACTTGTTATGCTAATGTGCTTAAGTCCTAAAACTTGTTATGCTAATGTGCTTAAGTCCTAAAACTTTCATTTCATGCATTCAAGTCACAATACTTGCAATTGAATACACTTGATTCATTCCATTAATTCTGTCAATTTTAAGTGGAAGGAAGATGCCACGACTTTTTTTTATTATCTTTTAATACTATGTGGCCATTAATAAATAAAAAAGTCATGTAGATTTTCCGTCCACTAAAACATAAAAGAGCTAATGGAAGAGCTAAAGTGGATGACTATCACAAATTTTAGGACTTAAGTGCACACAATGAAAGTTTTAGGACTCAAATGCTGTATCATAACAATTTTTGGGACTTAAGTCTCCAAAAACAATGAATCAATAAAATAAAATAAAAAATAGTGCAAGCACATGAATGAAAATTTGTGTAAGACAAAATATACATATATGTAAATATACAAGGGGATAACAAAACAGAAATTCCAATTCCTATATCAATGGTATCAAGTAACAGGAACTTAAGTCGTACCCAATTCCTCACTGCTATTCCCCGATGGCAAAGCTTTAGGTAAGGTACTCTGAGACTTTGTCTCCATTTTCAACATCTTCAAAGATATCTTCCTCAAATAGTAAGGCTAAAAGGGAAAGGAAGCAGAAATCACTCAATCACTTCATAATAGACCAACTAATTAAATAATCAAATTAGAAAGAAAATAAAGTAGATATCAATTTGAAACTATAACTTAAAACTCAGTACAATATCACAGCACTGAGCAAACCTGATATCACTGGTGCAAAGCTAATTTTAAATATTTAAACGATTCCAGTTACTACATAAATGCACGCATCATAGGAATTCTCAATAAAAGAACGCTTTTCAAATTTTTTTAAGCACAGCCTATCCGGTTTGTTCACGCATCCTCTATCCACATAGAAACTTGATACAGAATAAGTAAGCACTAGCTCCCGGGAAACACATAAAATGCTATCAAAGATAAGATCGAAGAGAATGAAACGCACATGGTGGACATGGACATCATATAATACCTGGCTTATTGCAAGAGCGTAAACATTTTCCTCATACCTCACAGTATTTTGCACTTCAGCTGAAATTGTTTTTAGCCAATAGATATATATATATTTCCACAATGATAATTAAGATAACCCCCATACAAAATAATGCACAAAAAGACTGTAGCATTTCCAACAAACTAGATGTTTGAAATTGGACTTTCCCGCATACCAATAGTGAAGAGTGTACAAACAATTATCCCAAAAATAAAAAATAAAAAATCCCATGAGGATTCAACTCCTTGAAATGCCTTTTTATTCCTCTTTCTTGAAATGAGCCAAAAAAACAAGGAGAGGAATCATCTTAGTCATCTGTTTCTTTCTGACACAAACTGAAAGTCCCTCCCCAAGCCCGAAGTTCATGTCATACTATGCCTAAGGTCAACCAATTTACCCCTAAAATTATAAAAAGCATAGCCAAAATCTTTCTGGTCCAGCTACAATGTCAAACTTAGTGATTCACGATCTCTTCTTCAGTCTTGCACAAAAAGCACCTATAGGCCAGTATTTTTCCTCCCTTCTAACGATTATCCAAAGTACGAATAAATCCCCAAGCAGCTAGCCAAAAAAAAAAAAAGAAACCTTCAATGGAATCTGAACTTTCCAAATAGATTTTTACGGGAAGAGTGTGTTCTGTTGTAATTGCATCTGAGTAGAACAGAGATTGGAATAGTAGGATTTGACAAAAAAAGGTCCAGAGGTACAACAATTCTACTGTAGCCTAATCGTCCTCACATCTAATGTCTCTTCATACAACCCCCCCCCCAAAAAAAAAAAAAAAAAAACAAAATTGAGAAAACTTTGAGCTTCTAATCTTGATCCCTACACAAGTTACTAAATTATGACACTGTTTCTCCGTTGTCAGTCTTCCAACAATCAGCTAGACTAGCAACATAGCACACACATCCGGGAATAAGTCTTTGAAAGCAGTGTTTCCACACCACATCATCCTGCAACATAGCATGCCTAACATTTCCCACTCTAATAGAAAGTCTGTTTTTGAAAGGATCCCAATTGTCCAAGCAAAGCTTTATATATAAGAACAAACGACTTTACCCCCAACCCCCATTAGCAACTCATTGTGTTACAATACTCCAATTTACTAAGTGAAATCTCAGATCATCATCCCAATCTCCCCAGAGGAACTTTTTTTGTATGCTCTCAAGTCTAATAAGACAAAAATTGTTATGTATTTCCATTAAGCTTAGGCTAGTTGGTTTACCAATAATCAAAGGTAAAACCAATTCTGAGAGAGACGCAATTAGAAGACTCATGATGGAAGCAACTTGTTGCAAGGGCTACATCAGAGGGACGTGTTTGGTTTCATCGACATGGGCATAGAGGTTTTGTCCCTTGAGAAACGGGATAACTTGTGCTCTCCATAATAAGTTTTGGATGCAGAGAGATGTATGCACCACAAAACAGGCATGAGACACTAAATTGGCCCACTAAGCAATCTACTAAGTTGACTAATTTCTCATTCCACATCAGTACAGTCCAACCACGTGTTTGAAACACCAGTAATTCTTCTAACTACGACATCTAATTCCCCATACGCCTGTTTTACCAGGTTCTACAGCTGCATGGTAATCCATCCACCATTTCAAGTCCTTGTTGGAGATGTACATCGACAATCTCCTCTGTCCAGCATACTCTGTCACTCTCAACAAGTCCTTTTTGGTCTGTAACAATAAATCAAAGGATTTTATTTGCACAAAAACCCATTTACCTTGTAGATATCTCCTGACAGAACCAGCCTCAAAAATTGCACGCAGCAAAGAAGATAAGAGGAAAAAGTCTTCAACATCTCAGAGAAAGCAAACAGCAGTATAAAAGGAGGAAAAGAGCCTATGATGTCAACGGGGGCCTTTGTCAATGGCTAGCTGGAGTTCATGGTGGTCAATGGAGGTTAGGGAGGTCGCAGGAGCTGGAAAACAGAAGAGACAAGAGCTGGAAAAGGTTCAGGAGTTCAGAGTGGGTAAGAAAATAATGAAAGGTCAGAAGAAAAGGTTTGCTGGAGATGGTCACAAAATCTAGTGTATAACAGAGCTGAAATTACATAAACCTAATATAGTCATAAAATTCAATGGATAACAGATAAAAAATCCAGTGGAAGTTGCATATTGTTCAACAAATTATTAATAACTTTCTCCCAAATAAGAAAGCTAAACTCAGAAATGATTCAAAATAACACATATAAGAATTCACAAACCTAAAAAATTTTGGCGATGTCTAATCCACACGCATTAATAGCATCTACTACTATTACAAGTGGTAAGGGTGGGAGTTCAAGCATTGCACCTCATGGTAGGCAAAGAAAAAGTTTCCTGTGGAAAACCTTTGGGCCTTCAACCCCTACAACAACTACAGTGACACGATTGAGCTGGAATGGGGAAAATTAAAATTGAGATTAATATGAAAAAACACAACCTACAAGCAATAAGATGCCTAAGAATCCTCAGGCTCTGGATAAGTAAATTTTTGTCGCCAGCATAACAGGCGATCATCCGGTAACTGTTTTCCTGCCAGAAAGCCACAAGGCCTTACCTCTGCAATTATGTTCATCTACATACTATGGAAAACCCTCCTGGTTGCAAACAAAAATAGAAGAGAATTCATTCCAATTAAGAAAGAAATAAAACCATCTTCTTACGCGATATTATCACCAATTTAACAAGAGCTACCGTCCTACATACCCTCTAGATCCCATATTGACAATTAACTAAGACTAAAAATTATCCAACCAGAAAAAAACTACAGCGAAAGCTACCCCAGAATTCATGTTGCCCCTCGACCTAATAACAAGACGATATTGTAAAACCATTACTTCATTAACCTGCTAAACCCTTGGAAATAGTCCCAAAGCAACAATCCATCATGAAACTCCACAATTTTCCCTACGAAAACGATAAGAACCCAAGCAAAGGAAGGAGCGCTCACATCTTGTCGACAATCCTCTCCCCTGATCGGGGCGGCAACTGAACCCTCCAACAGCGGCCATCAAGTGCAGCTTCGGTGCCCCCGCCTCCTCCGCCAACCGGTCGCGTGGGCCTCCAGTTAGCGTTGACCATCATACCCACCCGTCAAAAACCTCAACAACCAACAACCGCACGGGATTTAGCCAAGAGAAACAAAACAATCAGCACACGCCCACCCACAAGCAGATTCGAATGGCATAAACCAACACAATCAACGCCGACTTCAAGCAACCCAAACCCACGACTCCTCCCACGTTCCCACAAGACCCCATCGAAAACCCAAAAGGAACAGTCGATGGATGGCGAAAGAAGAACGTCGACCTCGCCTGTGGGAGGAGACGAAAGAGGTTATGGCAAGAGAACCGTAAAGTGGGTCTCCTTTCATTGCTATTGTAGCATGCCTAAAGAGGGTAACGTAATCACACGTTTTTTTTTTTTTTTTTGTCAATCCTACTCTACTCCTACTCTACACTTATTCTCGACTTTATTTTACTTTTTCAAACTTTTACCCGTCTCTTACAAGACGTGAGAGTAAACTCACTCCCGAAACTTACACGTCCCCACCCCTCCCCCGAGAATGTGAGGATTTGAACGTCTCGCTCTCCCTTCCATATTGAAAAAGTAGCCACTAGGGCGAATCCAAAGTGCTTATAATCACACATGTTAAAATGGCGTCTTTCGTAACGTTCGTGTTGAAAAATTGTTTTGAAGAAAATTGTTTCGGGATTTTTTTTTCTCGGGAATGTTAGGGAATAATTTTTTAATAGAAGAATGCATTTAGTAATTGTATAAAATTTTTGTTCCGAAATAATGAAAGAAAGTAAAACACATGTAGTAAACTTATATAATTTTTTTTGTTTCTTTTAATTTTTTAATGTATTTATTTTATTTATCATTTTTCCTTCTTCCTTTCTTCCTTTTTTGGTCGGTCGCTAAGGCCAAAGAACTAGCCGACAAGGGCCAGCGGCCTCGCCCAATCATGGCAAGGCTTGCCGACCCTCGACGGCCGGTCATTGGCCATGGCGAGGAAGAATCAGCCAGAAAAAAAAAAAATAAGAAAAAGGAGGAAAAAAAATGTTTCTCAAAATTGTTCCCGAGAACAAGAAATAAATTTTTTCTATTTCTTATTTTTGTTCTAAATGTTTCTTGAGAACAAAAAAGTAGATTTTTTGTTTCGAGAACAAAAGTGTAAACAAACGTGTTTCATTCCTTTTTTTATTTCTCGGAACAAAAGAACAGAATTTTTTGTTGGGGAACAAAAACACAATTAAACAAACAGCCTAAACTGTCCGCAAAATAAATGGAAGGAACCTTTTTCTAATTCAAAACCAATTTTCTATTGCACCAAATGTCTTTTATGTCCCACTTTTGTGCTTATAGTCTGTTTGGCAATCATTCTATTGTTGGAAACAATTTCTACTTATAAATAAATATTTTTGATTTTGTTCCTTAGATGAGTTTATGAGCATTTGAACGTATTTGGTAACTAGGCAAAATTTTTATTTCCAAAATAGAAAAAGAATAAATATGTATTTGGTATGACCCTACAATTTTTTTTATGACATGGAATTTCTTTTAATTTTTAAATAATTTTATGGGATTTTTCTTTACTTTCTTTACTTTCTTTTTTTTTTTTCTTCTTCCTCCCCTAGTTAGTCGCTTGGCCTCGATCATGGCCGACAATAGGCTAGACGAGAGTCGGTGACCTCGTTGGCCATTGCCAAGCCCCACGACTAGCTAGAAGGGGAAGAGGAAGAAAAGAAAAGAAAAAGATAAAGAAATAGGGGAAAAAAGGAACGAAAAGAAAATGACTTGATTCTTGAATTGTTTCGGGGAATAAAAAAGTAATTTTTTTCTACTTTTTAATTACGTTTCAAATTTACTCTTAGGAGTGGAAAAATTAACTGACATTACTAAACAGATTTCTCTTCTTCTTTTTTTGTTATGGGAAAAGAAAACAAAAATAATCAAGAATTAACTAGTTACCAAACAAGACCTTAGTGGATTGTATTATGCCTTCTCATGGGTTTGATGGGTCGAGCCCTTTAGCCTGCATGGACCCAAAGGGTGCACTTCCGAGTGTTGTTTGTTATGGTTCGGCCCGACCCAAATGATTGAGATGTCATTTCAGGAAAGCAATGTGATGGACAAGGAAGAGAGGAAAATATTACTTCTTAAAAAAATTTTGTTTGATTCCAAGTCGATGGCAAATGTCAATTTGTAAGTGGATTTAAGTAAATAAGTGTTTGCATTTGCTAACGTGATACTATGATACCACCATATATTTTCAATAAAGCCATCTTGGATTCACACAACGCTGTTTGCCTGCCAATCTCTACATTAGTTTCCTCGTAGAGTTTTCACTGCTATTTTGGATGGAACTATAATTAAGGGTATATTTGTAATATTGGTATGAGTTTGAGGCTTTTGTTGATCCCAAAATGTTCAACAAATGGCACAATAGTGGATGTAGTGTAAGAAGGGAAAAAAAAAGGAAAGAGAAAAATATTAAAAAAAATCAAAATATTATTACAAATTGTTAATGTCAATGCTTGTAGTATCACGTAAGATGGCCGGCATTTATGTTGGCAATTTCCAACTAAAATTGGTTGGATTGATTGATCTAGCGCAAATATAAAATGCTTAAGACTCAATTGGTAAAAAGGAGTTTAAAATTGAATTAATACAATTGCAATAGATTTATGATTTTTTGGTAATTTTCATTTTATATTTTATGACTTTAGGATGCTATTACGTAAATTTGAGTGTGCAAAATATGGTTAGTAAGAAATATAAGTTCTTACAAACTTCAAAATGTTCAAGATGTGAAAGTTGGGAGATCATCTAAATAGAAAAAGAAAAGATATAAAAAAAAAAAAAAAGGAAGAGTAGGATCATCTCTTTAAACTACAATTGAAAGATTGGGGCAATTTTATCCTTTTAGTGTAAATGGGAGTCGATTTAGTCATTTGGGGGTAGAGTGACGTCGCCCTAAATAAATAAGTTAAAAGCTTATTGGTCGAATTTCAGTTGAATTTCGAGCCATGTGGCAAAACTATGTAGGTGTATTGCCATGTCGTGTTAATAAAGGAAAGGTGAGATGCCACGTGGGGAACAAAGGAGCAAGCATTCTTTCATCTCCGGTCTTAATTATATAAAATAGGTTAGGATTTTAT
Organism: Eucalyptus leucophloia subsp. euroa; assembly: GCA_017140325.1. Taxonomy (NCBI): domain Eukaryota; kingdom Viridiplantae; phylum Streptophyta; class Magnoliopsida; order Myrtales; family Myrtaceae; genus Eucalyptus; species Eucalyptus leucophloia. The sequence goes on from CM029472.1 coordinate 45,674,805, forward strand.
CACACCTTTAGTATTATGAGATTATAAGTTGCCAAAGGATATTTTCTGGTATTTAATAGTAAAAGTTCGAGATTGAAATCCTCCTTCGCATTCTTTTTATTACATAGAGAGATTTGCATATGCATTTCATGGCAAGGTCAATTGTGATATAATACAAATGGAATCACTTGGGCCATTTAATTATTGCAAATGCTATAAAGTAATAGAATAGACTTAGTCTATATGAACCAACACCGTTATAGCTATTGATCACTAGTCTCCTTGGGGGGCATGCTATAATAGTACTGGTGTAGATGGACCGAGTCAATGGAATACTTTTCACGTATAAGTTGCGAAGGCACGATAACTCCAATAGAACCATTCACCGTTAACCAAATCACCACTTGCCAAAAAGAGTCTCTCATTACCGCAACTAACTTGTGGCTTAAAGGAGGTTCATCTTCCAATATATGCGAGACGCCAACGCCTAAGCGCGAATCATCAATCGTCTGCAGTCTAGAGAACTTAATATTTTTCAACCTTGACGTGCAACGCTTGAACTTCCACCTGTACCACTTGTAATAGGAGGAGATGCTGTCAATGCGTGCGGGTTAGGCGTTGCCAAAATTTAATAGGTTTGTGAATTCTTGTATGTGTTATTTTGAATCATTTCTCAGTTTGCTTTCTCATCTGGGAGAAAGCTATTTATAATTTGTTGCGCAATGTGCAAGTTGCACTGGATTCTTTTATCTATTATCCGTTGGATTTTATGACTATGTTAGGAATATGTAATTTCAGCTCTGTTATACACTGGATTTTGTGACCATCCGGCAAACCTTTTCTTCTGAACTTTCATCCTTTTCTACCCACTCTCAACTCCTGACCCTCTTCCAGCTCTCGACCCCTCTCTTTTCCAGCTCTGGTGAGCCATAACTCTCTAACAAAAAGGGAAAAGGACACTAGGAGATGCCAAAAGTTGTGGAGTGGTGATCAATCCCCGAAGCTCGGAAATCCTCTCAAATTGATGTCTTCGATCGTCAGCCCCAATTTGTGAAGAAATTCAATTCACTCCTTCATGACCTAGACCGTGACTAGAAGCTCCAACTTGTCGAGGACAATTCCAATCCCACGAAGGAACTCGTAAACTCTAATGCAATCCTCCATCCTCTCGTTCTCCATCTCAACCAAGCTGGACGAGGACAACAAGGAGTCCCCATCCATCCGACCCAGTCGAACCCTGTTCGATCTCACCGCGATCACATCGTCGGCCTGGAGGATGAATTTCGCTCCAAGCCAAAAGTATCGAAACACGAGATTTGCAAGATTCGGCGATCGTAGCATCTTTGCAAATGGAGGTTCTATCCCCATGAGAGCTTGAATGAGAGAGAAAGAGAGAGCGAAGGAGAACAACAGAGAAAGAGAGAACGAGAGAAAACAATAGAGAGAGAGATTTTCTCTAATGCGGCGTTGTTTTGCGATTATGGCCACTTAATCGTCCATATGGACTTTCCTTTTCTTTCTTTTTTTTTTTTCTTTTTTTTTTTTTATGAAAAAGCCACCTAGGCATTGAGATTTAATTAAAAAATCCGTAAGCATTGACATAATTTTTTCGTGCTAAAGTGAGTGCCTTATACAATTTTTAGCATTTGTAATGTCTTTCTCCCTCCTATTTACTAGGAGTGATCGGTTCTAAAGTGGATAGGTTCTAGATCTAGACTCTATACCCTATGTTATTATAACCTATTATCTTTTTTGGACTCATTTTTTTTTGCACTAGAACCTATTTTGGAACCCATCCTATTTTTTCAATCTAGTTATGGGGTCTACCCAATCTGCACTGGAATCTGTTTTATAACCACCCAATATATTATAAGGCTTCTAATTTGACATAAATACGCAAGAAAACAACAACGTAATTCTACTAATTTGTATTGAAACATTGAGCACATGTAATGAATAAGTACATAAAATTTTTAACTAAACAAAAAATTAAAGATTCACGAGGCTAATTATCATAAAAAAACATTGCAAGGCAAAGTAAAAATTTTTACATTTCATAAACATAAGTAGAAAACATGGGTCTAATATTAATCTCATTCCCACAACTACTACAAAAAGTTGTTCATTTATCTAAAACAGTTAACAAATCTTTTTTTAACACTAGTAAAAACCGGTTTCAAAACCGATCCAATTGATCCAATTCCCAAATGGGCCTTTACTTGGAATTGGGAACTGGACCAGTTTCAACTGGTTCCCAAAAAATGGAACTAGTCCCCACATCAGTTAAAAAAGGAACCTGTTCTTGAACCTGTTTTCCAAGTAATCCGATTTGATTCTTAGTAAACTTGGTTCAGTTGCACATCCTACTATTCACTATTTAGTACCCGTTAAAAAATGATTAGAAGAATTACGAAAACAAAAAAAGAAGTCGATTTGAAGAGAAAGGTGGGTTGCATGAGCAATGACAATTTACTATTTTTAAGAGAGAAGAGCGAAGTGGATCATGAGTGGAAAGTGGAATAAATATTTTTTGTAATCTTGAGTGCAAATGGTTTTCGTATATTACAGTTAAGCCATTGGCACTTGCTTAATTCAATTATTTAAGGGTCACTGTGGTCATTTTAAGTTGGACACTAAATTTAAAGCTGGTTTTATATATCATATTAATAACCACAAGAGGTAAGATTACGTTGGATAGGGTCTCTCCTATGCACAAAAAAAGAAAAAAAAAGAAAAAGAAAAAAAGAAGGAACTAGAAAAATGAGAGAAAAGGAAATGAAGGGAAGTCCTTTGTTGAAAGCAAGGAGACAATAAATAGTCTGTTTGGTAACATTTCTACTCCGAGAATCAATTTTTTTTTTATAAATATTTTTTTTCTATTTTTTTCCCTTGAACAATTTCTAAGTAAAATAATGTGTTGGATAAATATAAAAAATTTCTATTTTCGAAATAGAAAAAGAATAGAATGCGTTTGGTACAAATCACATTTTTTTTTTTGCAATATAGAATTTAGTTTATTTTTTAGTAAATTTTTTAGATTTTTCTATTTTCCCTCCCTTTTTCTTGCTCCTACTTTAGCATGTGGCGGTGGCAATGGCGGCGGCGACAATTGGTGGCTAGCGAATGGTGACTGCAGCCAATGGTAGAGGGCTAGCAAATAGTAGCAGGGACCAATGGCAAGAGGTGACAGACGGACGGCAAATGGTGAGGAAGAAAAAAAGATTTCTAGAAATTATTCTCGAAACAATAAATTATTTTTTTCTACTTGTTATTTTTGTTTCAAATATATTTTTCAGCTACTATTCTATTCTTGAAAATAAAAAGGGCTAATACCCTAAAAAACCCTAAACTGGTACATTTGTGATAAATTTACCCCAAACTATTTTTTTGACCATGAGAAACCCCAAACTTGGTATACTTGTGATAAATTTACCCCGATTGACTATAAAAAAACTTAAACGATACATTTATGACAAATTTACCCCAAACTAATTTATTTGACTGGAAAAAACCCCAAAATGGTAAATTTATGACAAATATACCCTATGCTAAATTGAATTAATGCCACAAAAAAATCACAAAAATTGTAAATGGTGACAAACGGAGCGTAAAATCCTAAATTGGTATACCGGCCAATCGTCACGTGTCATTTAACTTAATAATTTGAGAATAAAATTTAACGAAAACTAACAAAGGGTAAATTTGTCACAAGTGTACTAGTTTGGGGTAAATTTGTCAAATGTATACTAGTGTGGGGTTTTTTGTGGTCAAAAAATAGTTTTGGATAAATTTGTCACAAGTGTACCGGTTTGGGGTTTTTTAGGGTATTAATCCAAATAAAAAAAAATAGTTGATGTTAGTAAGTGGATTTCTATTCTCTTTTTGCTCTAGGGAATAGAGAAAAAGAACATAAATTAGAAAAAATAGGAATGTTACTAAACAAAGCCAAAGCCACCAAGGTAGCTATTTTCAAGTGATCACTTTGCAGTGGTCATTGTGTTATTATTAATTTAAAGATTTGATTGTTTCACAAAATATTAATGGTGTTTAAAACATTTTCTTCAAAATGATCAGTTGTATTATTTACAAATATAAATTTACAAAAAAATTCCCATCATCAATGAAAATATCTAGATATAAATTGCCATCCGTAAAGAAAATATTTTTATTGATTAATTATTTTAAGTGGTTATTTTTAGGGAAATATTTTCTAAATCATCTATTTTCTATTAAATAAACAGAATTTTATATTTCTTTTCAATTAAAGTAGAATCCTATGATTAATAACTCAATTAAAGCATGCGTCGTTCAAGTCTAAGCGGCATTCAACTTAGGCTTGTCTATGCTTGTCTAAAAGAACTTACTTTGAGATGTACATGTATCTCGACACATTTGTCTCCGCAGACCAATTGAGCTTTAGCCAAAGGCAAGATTGAAATCACGATCAGAATTATCAAGGTCGAGCAGATCAAGATACCATGCTCCAATTTACTCAGAAATTTCCAATGTTCGTTTTTAAAAAGAATCAAGAAAATGATCCGAAAAATTTGAAATCTCTTACCTTTTCGACAATTTAAGTATTAAACCTTTTGACTTAGCCAATTAAGTCATAAAACATTTTCATGTTTTGTCAATTGAGTTTATTTGATCAATTTTGATTAGAAATCACTAACATGGACACCTGTTAACATGACAAACGCTAATACAAATAATTTTTTATTGGTTTAATATCATGAAAAATCCAAAACGGGTACATATACAACAAATTTACCTAAATTAATTTTTTGACCACCAAATCCTCCAAAATGGTACATATGTAACAAATTTAATCAAAACTCAAAAAATATTTGTAACAAATTTAGTTTTTGTTAAATGGATTATTAGCAAGAAAAACTATAAACCAATACACTTATCACAAAAAAAAAAATTGGTATATTCATTAACTATTACATATTATCCAACTTAGTAATTTAACAAAAAAATTTCATGAAATCTAACAAAAGGTAAATTTGCCATAGATATACCAATTCGAAATAAATTTATTATAAATATAATAATTCATGGTTTTTCATTTTATTAACCATAAATTTTAATAATATTATAATATGTTTTGAATATTTTCATTATTTTTTCTTTTCCTTCTTTAATATTTTTTTTTTTCTTTACTATTTTTTTTTTTCTTTTTCCCTCCGCCAACCATCCCTAAGGTTGATGGTCAGTAGACGTCGTCGACCTTAGCCGAGTAGTGCTTGCCTAGGTTGGCAAGGGCCATCCTTGCCAGATTCAACAAGGGCAACTGTTCACTAAATTGGTGAAGGTTGACTCTAAAGGGCAACCCTCGCCTGAGGCCAATGGCCTCCACCAGCTATTTACTAGGCCTGATAATGGCTAACGCAGGCAATAAGGTAAAATAAAAAAATATTAAATAATAAAAAGAAAAGAAAAATAGAAAAAAATTAAAAAAATCCAAAAAGCATTAAATTTGTATTAAAAATTATTCATGTCAGCATTAATTATATCAAGTAGGATGGACAGTCGATGTCAGAGATTTCTCTTCAAAATTGGTTAAATAGATTCAATTAATAAAATTAATAAATTTATGACTAAATTGGTAAAAGCATAATAAATCTAAAAACTTTTTCAACAATTTTCCTAAGAGATTTGGGCCGAGTTGTTCGGACCGATCCATCTGGTGACCCGACCCAGACCACGAACGACTGGACCAACAAGAGACAAGTGGCCGGTGGCCACATCAGTGGCGGCGAATATTCTTCTTCTCCGCTTGTTTTGCTTAGCTCTGCTTCGGACATCGAATCCTCGGAACAACGAACTGCCTTGTCGTCTCTTGATATTGAACAAAGCAGGAATCCAGTCCACCCTCTTCAGGAAAAGTACAATAGAAATGAAAGGAGACCCACTTCACGGTTCTCTTGCCATAACCTCTGCCGTCTCCTCCCTCAGGTGAGGTCAACGCTCTTCTTTGGCCGTCCATCGACTGTTCCTTTTGGGTTTTCGATGGGCTTGGAAGGTGGGAGGATTCGTGGGTTTGGGTTGCTTGAAGTCGGCGTTGATTGTGTTGGTTTATGCCATTCGAATCTGCTTGTGGGTGGGCGTGTGCTGATTGTCTTGTTTCTCTTATTGCTTGGCTAAGTCCCCGTGCGGTTTTTGGTTGTTGAGGTTTTTGAACGGTGGGTATGATGATCAACGCTAACTGGAGGCCCACGCGGCCGGGTGGCGGAGGAGGCTGGGGCACCGGAGCTGCACTTGATGGGGGCTGTTGGAGGGTTCAGTTGCCGCCTTGATCACGGGAGAGGATTGTCCACAAGATGTGAGTGCTCCTTCCTTTTGCTTGGGTTTTTATCGTTTTCGTAGGGAAAATTGTGGAGTTTTAGGATGGATTGTTGATTAGGGACCATTTCCTAGGGTTTAGCAGGTTAATGAAGTAATGGTTTTACAATATCGTCTTGTTATTAGGTCAAGGGGCAACATGAATTCTGGGGTAGCTTCCGCTGTAGTTTTTTTCTGGTTGGATAATTTTTAGTCTTAGTTAATTGTCAATATGGGATCTAGAGGGTATGTAGGACGGTAGCTCTTGTTAAATTGTTGATAATATAGCATAAGAAGATGGTTTTCTTTCTTTCTTAATTGAAATGAATTATCTTATATTTTTGTTTGCAACCAGGAGGGTTTTCCATAGTATGTAGATGAACATAATTGCAGAGGTAAGGCCTTGTGGCTTTCTGGCAGGAAAACAGTTACCAGATGATTGCCTGTTATGCTGGTGACAAAAATTTACTTATCCAGAGCCTAAGGATTCTTAGGTATCTTATTGCTTGTAGGTTGTGTTTTTTCATATTAATCTCAATTTTTTTTTCCCTTTTCCAACTCAATTGCATCAGTGTAGTTGTTGTAGCGGTTGAAGGCCCAAAGGTTTTCCACAGGAAACTTTTTCTTGGCCTACCTTGAGGTGCAATGCTTGAACTCCCACCCCGTTCCACTTGTAATAGGAGGTGATGCTATTAATGCGTGTGGATTAGAGATCGCCAAAATTTTTTAGGTTTGTGAATTCTTATATGTGTTATTTTGAATCATTTCTGAGTTTAGCTTTCTTATTTGGGAGAAAGCTTTTCATAATTTATTGAACAATATGCAACTTCCACTGGATTTTTTATCTGTTATCCATTGAATTTTATGACTATAATAGGTTTATGTAATTTCAGCTCTGTTATACACTAGATCTTCTGACCATCTCCAGCAAACCTTTTCTTTTGACCTTTCATTCTTTTCTTACCCACTCTGAACTCCTGAACCTCTTCCAGCTCTCAACTCTTCTGTTTTCCAGCTCCTGCAACCTCCCTAACCTCCATTGACCACCATGAACTCCAGCTAGCCATTGACAAAGGCCCCCATTGACATCGTAGGCTCTTTTCCTCTTCTTTTATACTGCTGTTTGCTTTCTCTGAGATGTTGAAGACTTTTTCCTCTTATCTTCTTTGCTGTGTGCAATTTTTGAGGCTGGTTGTGTCGGGAGATACCTACAAGGTAAAGGGGTTTTTGTGCAAAGAAAATTCTTTGATATGTTACAGACCAAAAAAGACTTGTTGAGAGTGATAGAGTATGCTGGACGGAGGAGATCGTTGATATACCTCTCCAACAAGGACTTGAAATGGTGGATGGATTACCATGCAGCTGTAGAAGCTGGTAAAACAGGCGTATGGGGAATTAGATGTTGTAGTTGGAAGAATTACTGGCGTTTCAAACATGTTGGCGCACTGTACCAATGTGGAATGAGAAATTAGTCAACTTAGTAGATTGCTTAGTGGGCCAATTTAGTGTCTCATGCCTGTTTTTGTGGTGCATACATCTCTCTGCATCCAATTACTTATTATGGAGAGCACAAGTTATCCCATTTCCTCTATGGCCATGTCGATGAAACCAAAACGTGTCTCTCTGATGTAGCCCTTGCAGCTATCTGGCGACAATCATGAGTCTTCTAATTGCATCTCTCTCAGAATTGGTTTTACCTCTGATTATTGGTAAACCAATTAACCTAAGCTTAATGGAAATACATAACAATTTTTCCTTAATAGACTTGAGAGCATACAAAAGAAGTTCCTCTGGGGAGATTGGGATGATAATCTGAGATTTCATTTAGTTAATTGGAGTATTGTAACACAACGAGTTGCTAATGGGGGGGTTGGGGGTAAAGTCGTTTGTTCTTATATATAAAGCTTGCTTGGACAATGGTTGTGGAAATTATTGAGGAGAAAACTAGCCCTTGTAGGAGTTCACTCGTTGCAAAATTTGGTCTGGAAGATACAAAGTAGATAACAAAATCTAGTTGAGGAACACATGGAATTGGGCTTTGGAAGGGCATTAGGCGAGGATGGAATGCTTTTCAAAAACAGACTTTCTATTAGAGTGGGAAATGGTAGGCATACTATGTTGCAGGATGATGTGGTGTGGAAAAACTGTTTTCAAAGACTTATTCCCGGATGTGTGTGCATTAGCAAGAAACAAGAGAGCTAGTCTAGCTGATTGTTGGAAGACTGACAACGGAGAAAGAGTGTCTTAAATTAGTAACTTGTGTAGGGCTCAAGATTAGAAGCTCAAAGCTTTCTCAATTTTTTTTTTTTTTTTTTTTTTTTTTTTTTTTTTTTTTTTTTTTGGTATTGAGAGATGTTAGATGTGAAGACGATTAGGCTACAGTAGAATTGTTGTACCTCTGGAACTTTTTCTGTCAAATCCTACCATTCCAATCTCTGTTCTACTCAGATGCAATTACACCAGAGCACACTCTTCCTGTAAAAATCTATTTGGAAAGTTCAGATTCCATTGAAGGTTTCATTTTTTTTTTTTTCTTTTGTTTGGCAAGCTGCTTGGGGATTTATTCTTACCTCAGATAATCATTAGAAGGGAGGAAAAATACTGGCCTACAGGTGCTTTTTGTGCAAGACTGAAGAAGAGATCATGAATCACTAAGTTTTACATTGTAGCTGGACAGAAAGATTTTGGCTACAGTTTTTATAATTTTAGGAGTAAATTGGTTGACCTTAGGCATAGTATGACATGAACTTCGGGCTTGGGGAGGGACTTTCAGTTTGTGTGTCAGAAAGAAACAGATTACTAGGATGGTTCCTCTCCTTGTTTTTTTGGCTCATTTCAAGAAAGAGGAATAAAAAGGCATTTCAAGGAGTTGAATCCTCGTGGGATTTTTTTTTGGGATAATTGTTTGGACACTCTTCACTATTGGTATGCGGGAAAGTCCAAACTTCAAACATCTAGTTTGTTGGAAATGCTACAAAGTCTTTTTGTGCATTATTTTGTATGGGGGTGGCTTCTATTTTAATCCATTTTGTAGGGGTGGTACCTGCTTAATACTTAATGAAATCTTACCTATCATTGTGAAACTATATATATTGGCTAGAAACAATTTCAGCTGAAGTGCAAAATGCTGTGAAGTTTGAGGAAAATGTTTATGCTCTTGCAACGAGCCTGGTATTATATGATGTCCATGTCCAGTATGTGTGTTTCATTCTCTTCGATCTTATCGTTGATTGCTTTTTACAAAGTTGGCCAGGAGCTAGTGCTTGCTTATTCTGTATCAAGTTTCTTCGTGGATAGAGGATGGATAAACAAACTGGATAGGCTTGTGCTTAAAATATTTAGAGAAGCTTTCTTTTATTTGCATAATCTGTTGAGAATTTTTATGATGCATGCATTCATTTAGTAACTGGAACTGTTAATATCTGAATTTAGCTTTGTGCCAGTGAAATCAGGTTTGCTCAGTGCTGTGATGTTGCACCTAAGTTTCAAGTTGTATTTTCAAATTGATATCTGCTTCACTTTCTTTCTAATTTGATTATTTAATTTGTTGGTCAGTTACGAAGTGATTTAGTGATTTCCGCTTCCTTTCCCTTTTAGTCCGATTATTTAAGGAAGATATCTCTGAAGATGTTGTTAATGGAGACAGAGCATCAGAGTACCATACCTAATGCTTTGCCATTTAACTCTGCTGGGAATAGCAGTGAGGACTCGGGTACGACTTAAGTTCCTGTTATTTGAAACCATTGATGTAGAAATTAGAATTTTTGTGTTGTCATCCACATTTATATTTGCAGATATGTATATTTCTTTAAACTAGTACTTTCATTGTGCTTGCACTTTTCTTTTTATACATTGTTTTTGGGGACATATAGAGCATTTGAGTCCTAAAACTACTTTCATTTTGTGCACTTAAGTCCTTAAATTTGACATTCATCCACTTTAGTACTTCCGTTAGCTCCTTAGTGCTTTTAGGTTTTGGAGAATGGAAAATCTACGTGGCATTTTTCTTTTTCTTATTAGCGGTCATGTATGATTAAAAGAAAATGAAAAATTCATGCAGGATCTTCCTTCCACCTAAAATTTATGGAGTTAATTGAATGTCTTAAGTGCATTTGATTGCAACTAGTATGACTTAAATGCACGAAATTAAAGTTTTAGGACTCAAGTGCATTAGCGTGACAAATTTTAGGACTTGCCCCGGAATTGTCCTTTTTTAGGCTTTACATAGTACACATTTATGTACCCACTATGAGCGGTGCTGCTTATTGACAGGGTAAATGTTCCATGGGCACATGATTTTTTTGGGGGATTTTTTGTTTTAGTATTACGAAGTTAAATTCTTTTGCCAATCTTACTCATCTGTAACCCCAAATGCAAATTTATTCCATGGGCAGTGGCACATTTGAATTTCTTCATTTCATTTGTAACCTATTGATTTAAAAACCAAAAGATCTCGGTTTTTTCCCTTTCAGAATCAGATATGCATTTGTGAAGAACAAGTTTTTCAAAGAGTGGAAGAAAGCTTCAGTCTAACTAGAAAGGGCCAAACGCTTGCATCTTTTGTAACTTCCTCCCACTTCTTTGCCTCGATTTTCATTTTTCTGGTTAAAATTGAGTCTCTCTTATGGGGTCAGAAGATGCATGCTTGCAAAAGATGATTTACATTTCTCTTTTATGTTTTTGTTTTCTTATAAGATTTGAAGATCAATTCAAGTACATGAACTTCACAAAGATAGTGAGTCATTGTTTGCCTGTTTTTGTGTATCCATTATCCATCTAGTTTCACTTGCTCAGAGAGTTTAAGTTGGAGTAATCACATAGTGCTCTAAAGGTGGTACTTGTGGGGCATCTATCCCTCAACCCTTTCATCTTTTTGTGCTATATGCAGTTAGTGCTGCTATGCATGCATTGATCCAGTTTCTTGATTACCTTGTATATATTGTATGTCATCTCAAGTTTTCAAAGCCAAAGCCAACCAGGCTCAAGCAAATCAACAGTAGTTGGTTCAGAATACTCAGAATAATTGTTCCTTCTGGAGTTAAGGCTGCAGCCTGGTTTGGCCCGCCTATTAATTGAATAACCTTCACAAGCTCTCTCGATTCGCTCTTTGATATTTTTATTTTTATTTTATTTTTTTAAGAAAAGCCAGAAGACTTCTTAGTGTTTAGCTATTTCCCTTTTGTGCTGATCAGATTTTATAGTCTTGTCACGTTTGTTGACAACCTTTATTTTCATCATTGTCAGCAGTTAAACGTGCACGATTACCTTATTCCAATCAAGATGAAACCCAAAACACGGTGGATTATATCAGCCAATTGCCTGATGCCATAATCTTTCATATCTTCTCCTTCTTGACCACAAAAGACACAGTCAAAACCAGTGTCTTGTCCAAGCAATGGCGTTCAACTTGGGCCTCTAGTCAATATATGAGTTTCTCTTTGCCCCCTGGTGGTAGTCGGAAAGCCAAGGGCTTCATTGCTTTTGTCAACTCAGTGCAGTCACGCTGCGCCTCAATTAAGTTGAAAAGATTCCTCTTTGATGCTCCTTGTCTCGCCTTGATGCGGTCAAGTCTTGATAGGTGGCTCCAGTTTGCAGTTGAGCATGATGTCGAAGAGTTATCGGTAACCCTAAATTATCGGCGCCACAAAATTTATGCATTGCCTCAAATCTTATTTTGCTGCAAAACTCTAGTGAGTTTGCACATATCCCGATGCTGTTTTGGGGTGTGTGGCACTGTGAATTGGTGTTCATTGAAGATATTGCACATTCAACATGCGAAGTTGAACGATGATGGGCTGATGAGAGTTTTGAGTGGCAGCCCTGTTCTAGAGTTCCTTGAGTTAAAAAGTTGTGTGGGCATCAAGCACATCATGGTTGAATCAAAAAGTTTTCGAGAGTTGGTGATTGATTCTCATGAGTTTCGTGGTCAAGCTTCAATGTTGAAAATTTCAGCTCCTCATCTTCTCAAATTGCGCCTATTGGGCAATTCTCGAGGGGGAGAGTTTAGACTAGATGAAGTATCTTCCTTGATTGAGGCCGAGTTAAATTTCAACATGAAAATTTGTGCACTCGATAAGGTTAAGGCTCATGCCGATCTTCTCAAGGGGCTTCTCAAGAGGCTGCATCATGTCACAAAATTAGTGATGGGGAGCTGGTGCATTCAGGTGCAAGCCGATTCTTTTAGCCCTATTATTCCTGGCTCAAGTTGCAAACATGCATTACACATTCTGCCATTTGATTAGGATAAATTGTGAGATTGTTTATTGGTGCTTGATGATACCATGCTCATAAATTGTTATTTCAGAGAAACCTTGTCATCTTATAAACAGAATTTTTGCTGGATAAGGCTCTTTTCCTTTTCATAAAAGAACTTTACACACCTAAGCTGATATCACCTTATGGGTCCAGCATTACATTGACTTCGATAACACTAAAATCTGATGTCCTTGTTTGCTCATTCGTTTGGTCTGTTGGCTATTGTGAGAGGTCTTTGGAATTGCAAGCATGTCTTATGTTTAATCTTCTTTAGTGCTTAAAGAAAGTAAAGTGATCAGTTTCTGCTTCTTCCACCACGATGATGTGCTTAGGTGCTGTCACTAATGGAGGCGAGAGACATGTTTCTTCCATCCTTAGAATGTCGGCATCTGATGTTACTTGGCGCAGCAGGCCATGAGGGAGGTCCCGAGGCTATAGCAAAAATACTCGGAAGTACGCGGCTCTTGGAGAAGTTATACTTACAAATGACTTGCACCCCCAATTCTGCGGTACACAACTGCTAGAACCCTCTCACTTCACTGTGTTAATTTAACACCAGATTTGCTTGAACATATGCAGATTGTGAGTCATGATGTTGTACATCTGCAGATTGAGTTGAATGCAGAGAGTGCAGGCTGCCACGTCTTTGCTGGAGAAGAATTCTGGAATTTTGTAAAGTGGAGGATCTATCAGTGTTTGATGCATCTCAAGCATGTTGAGATTGTTGATTGTGGTGCCAATCTGCTGGCATGGGAACCTGTTATTTCCCTGCTCAAGTTTCTCCTCCAGAATGCACTCTGGCTGGACAAAATAGTGATCAATAGCCCCAATTCCAAATCGTCCCGAGCATTTGAACCATCACCGCTGCTTGAAGTGGCCCGGATTCTTCGGTCGCACCCAAAGTGTTCTCCAAGGGCCAAGGTCATTCTTAGATATCCTTCCCAAGGATGTCCGTCTGTGTAAATCCTGATTATTTCATCAACACTGGTGACTTATTTTTCTCCGTTTTGTACCCTGGGATTTAGCTTAACATGTACAGGAGATGTGATTGAATACAACACCTGGGGCAGATATTTGAAATAAATTTCCCTTTCTGCATGTACAACTGGAAACTTTTAGCTCAGCTTAATATTGTTTCATGAGATTACAATGTGTATCGGTCTTCTCTTTGCACCAGCAGCCCGAAAGTTTCACAAAGCGCACCATCCTTTGAAATACGGTCTCTCTGTGTAGACTGAACGAGAGGAATCCTCAATCTCACTAGAGATTTTAGAGACGTACGAGGTTTGGAATCATGGATATATGATTTGCCTGTCATAAAAACGAAGTTTAGTGGTAAACTGTTGTGATTAAATGAACGATATTTATGTGATTATATCTGAATTTTCCACTTTTGTAATAATTTACCAAAACTTATTTACATATTTTGTAGTTTTGAAGTTATATCTACACCCTCATGTCAAATTACCAGTCAATTTGAAAGACTTATCAACCATCCCCAAGTGAGTTACCAAATAACTTGACGGAAAAATACCATAAAAGTTTTAAACCTATCGCATTATTACCAATTCGATTATAAACCTTTTGATTGGACCAATTTATTCTTAAATATTTTCACATTAGTATCAATTTAGTCTATCCGATCAATTTAGGTCAGAAATCGATGATGTGGACATTGGCGATCCTATATGACATTGCCTATAGCCAGTCGTTGGCAATGGCCAATATCGACCACAGTCCAAAGAAAGGAAAAAAAGAAAAAGGAAAACAAATTAAAAATAATAAAATAATAAAATAGTGAAAAACTAATAAAAAATTATTTTAAAATGTTCACATCAAGACTAGCGATGCCATATGGGATCATTGGTGTCCATGTCATTAATTCCAGCCTAAATTGGCCAAATGGACTGAATTTGTACTAACGTAAAAACGTTTAAAACTAAATTAGTTCAACTGAAAAGTTTAAAACTAAATTGATACCAATATAATAGATTAAATATTTTTTTGATACTTTTCCCTATAACTTGAAGATACCAAGTCTTATTGGATGGACTTATCATTATTTTTGTGATTGTTTTCAAATTATTTACTTTATTTTTCGTAGCTTCTTATGCTTTAAAGTTACGTACATCAAATTATAAACCATAATTTCAGGAACTTACAAAGTTAACCCTAATTTGAGTGACGTACAGACTTATTTTTTATTGATTTCCATTTATTTTTCGTAGCTTCTTATGCTTTAAAGTTACGTACATCAAATTATAAACCATAATTTTGGGAACTTACAAAATTAACCCTAATTTGAGTAACATACAAACTTATTTTTTTTATTGATTTCCATTTATATACCTAGCTTTTACCTTTTATGAAGCCAAATCCACACAATAGTAATCAGGAGGGATGCACAACAAGATCGATTCCAAAGGCCTTCCCTGCTTCACGTTGCTTGAATCATTTAAAAAATCACCTCACCATTGCTATACCGTTTGTAACATCTAAAAAAAGACTATTTGGAAGGAGATATAATCTGTAAATCCAATTTCACGGGTCCAATTAAATGAAGCAAAGTTAGAGGCATCGTGCAGAGTCATACGGAAAAATGATTAGCAAGAAAAGCAGTTGTCCTCTGCACATGCAGATCTCCGGAGAAAATCGTAGTTTCAGATTAAAGGTATAAACCTCATAAAAGGACAGCAAAATGGGAATGTATCCGGTGGATGCTAAAACAAATGTCGGAGGGAATTGTGGCAATATTATTTCCCACTAATCTGGAAAAATGAGATATTTTTTTCCATACACAATTATCATAAGCTAAATAGAAAGTCCAATCCGACAAGATCACCCAACTTAAGTTCCAATTACATTGTCGAGTAATCAACCCGAGATCAAATATGAAACATGGAATATTAGGAAGAGGATAAGTGAAAAACCATTGTTGACTACAAAATCCAGAAGACAACACCCCACCCCCAAAGATTTCATTTTCTTTTTCTCCTTCTCAATAGTGTCAAAGTTCAGGCTACTTAGGCAAGGAAATGAAAAATATTTGTATAATTTCATGGTAATAGGAAAATGGATAGAAAGATCTTCAAACAAACTCAAATAATTGATGAGTTGGGTAACAAAAAAGCACAAGCTCTCAAGTAAAGGATTGCAATGTTCCCACAAACCAATTTCAAACCCTGGTAATCCTATTTAATCTCCTGTTATGCATACAAAGAGATCAAGAATTTCACATTTGGTACACATATCAGCAATGAGGACCAGACTTGAAAGGGGAAAAAAGCAATTACTTCAAACAATAGATAACAGCAATGTTTTGTCCCATAATTCATAGTTCTCCCACAGAGGTGGCATGTATAAGAACACCTATGCATGGAAAACTAGATATAGCATCAATAAGAAGAATCTACAATGAAAGAGCAATTAATGACGCATTCAGGTAAGAACTTCTATGCACTAACAAGATTCTATTACATTTCGCATTTCTAATTCTTTTGCCAATAACTATGTTCCATCTGTTGAAATTCCTCACAAGTGTCCTTTGTAGATATTCACTGTCCCCAATCCTCCAAGTTGCGTAATTCTGTCACGTCCCGAATCTCGAGCGCATGCACATCCCACCGTAGTCGATCAAATATGCGACATCCCGGGATACGTCGCCGACCCATTTATTCTAGAAGCATGCGGAAGCGAAACAAATCCCCTGACAACATTTAACTTGGGATAGAAAAGCAGGAAGTAAAACCACAACATAACACTTTCAAAATTCAACAGAATTACAAACAGAGGTCTACGGCCAAAACTCTACAAAAGACCGGCTCTTAAAAAGAAATTGTCCTACGACCTACAAGTCGACACGTTCTCCAATCTTATGACTTCACCCTCCGTAACTCCTCAAGGCCAACCAAAGCTATCTGGTCGCTCCGTCCACCAGGGACCTGAAATTTTAATCCCACAACCGGGATGAGACGATGTCTCGGCAAGTTCAACCTCCTAAACCCCTATTAGAAAGAAAATATGCCCCAGGTAGCCTAACCACATCACACATAAAACTTACCTCGCATTAGCCTTCATCGCAGGTTAACACAATTTATATAATTCAACCACGTGCAATTATGATAACCAAACAAACATGGCACAATCACATCATTAGAACAATTCAACCACTTGGATCGTCTCAGCGATCAATCGACTTGGCCGATTACATGTCATTCTAGCAAATCAATCATTGCTCTCAATTACGGCCCTATACAAAGGTTTAATAACCGGTGGCAATCACGGCCCCACTCGCACGACACATGTAATCGTGGCAATTCACGGTCTCATTAGGCACGACCTCTAATAGGTGGTATTCACGGCCTCATCAGGCACGACCTCTAATAGGTGGTATTCACGGCCTCATCAGGCACGACCTCTAATAGGTGGTATTCACGGCCTCATCAGGCACGACCTCTAATAGGTGGTATTCACAGCCTCATCAGGCACGACCTCTAATAGGTGGTATTCACGACCAACTCTTCCATAAATTTCGACACTTGGGACTTTTTATAAAAGAATCCCCATTCATCACAATCACATTCAATTTGCCACAACCAATCATCAAATTCAAATTCTAAATGTACAACAGCGATCGGCACAAAATTCTGAGAGTTTAGGGTCCCGACGAAATTTTCGAATTTTAATAAATAATTAAATTTATTCCGAAAATTAATTAAATAATAATATTCATATTTTTCACAATCCACATTCAATTTATGATATCCGACCATCAATACATAGCAGCGACCGCACGAAATTCTGAGAATTTAGGGTCCCGACAAAATTTTCGAATTTTAATAAATAATTAAATTTATTCCGAAAATTAATTAAATAATAATATTCATATTTTTCGCAATCCACATTCAATTTATGATATCCGACCATCAATTTCAAAATCCGAATACATAGCAGCGACCGGACACACGAAATTCTGAGAATTTAGGGTCCGACAAAATTTTCGGAATTTAATAAATAATTAAATTTATTCCGAAAATAATTAAATAATCATATTTTAATAATTTCGAATAATGATATATTATTAAATTATTAAATAATTTCGAAATGTTTAAATAAATCAAAAGTAAATTCCTTTATGTCACATCAAGGCTTATATTAATATAAATCTTCATTTAGCCTTAAATTAAACTTACTTTAAGCTAATTAAACACATTAATATAATCCACACTTAAATAAAATAAACTAACCACCTAATCACAATTAACATAAACTAAGCACACCTAAAGCATAATTAACCCTCTAAGCGAAATTTAGTGAGTTAAACTCACCGAATTAACGAGCCGAGCGGACCAAAATGACGAGGACGACGCGAGGATCAACTTTCCTCAAAGCGGGCCGAGCATCCAAGCTCGGGAAGGCGGCCGAAACGGGCTAAACATGGGCTGCCATACCCATTTTCTGCAGCTGCGGTTTAGGGCCGATGGAGGGCTGTCCGGCGGCGATTCGGGCGGAGGAACGGCGGAGGAAGGAGGCGGCAGCTCGGACGGCCAATGGCGGGGTCTCACGGTGGCCGGAGGGAGCTCCGGCAGCTCCGGAACTCGCGGATCGAGACGGACGGGGATGGCCGGGCGCGGGCGAGAACGGGCAGCGGCTAAGTGCGAGACGGCGGGCGGTCCTACGGCGTGCGACGGCAACGAGCGGCGGACGGCGGTCCGGGCTGGGCTGCGGCTAGCTTCAACACCTCCTCGATCTGCTGGGTGTCGAGCAACAACCAACAATGGAGGAAAGAGGACTTCGACGCAGCGGGAGGGAGAGAGGGAGATGGAGATCCGAGCGGCGAGGCGCGGCGCGCGGCGGCGAGCGGCTCCGGCGACGAGCGACGGCGGCGAACAATGTGTGAGCTGCTGGCCGAGCTCCTCCCTGCATCGCACGCCCCTCCCCCTTGCACGGTTCAAACATGGAGGAAGAAGATGAAGATGAAGAGAGAGAGAGGGATGGGACCATTCCCTTTTCTTTTCCTTTTTCTTTAATCCACAAATGGCCCACCATGACCTCATCCATGACATCACACTCCACTATCTCCCACAACCTTATTCCAATGGGTTCACTTCCATTTTCCGCGGGGTCCAATTTTTGCACATCAAATTTCTTCAATTCTCATCAATTCTCTTTCAATTGAATCAAATTGAAGTCCATAAAATTAATCCAATGTCACCACACTTCAATTCACATCTTCACTTGTCCATAGAACCAACTTAAGTCCCAAAAGCGCGACAAAAAGCGGCCTACTAATTTCTCGAGCCAAATTAGCCATTTCTTGATTATTTTGCTAAGAAGCTCCGCTTGCATGAAAAATCTTCTGAAGATAAGTCAATGATCCTAAAATGATTTGTGACACACCCAGACTTCCAATTTCTGAATTCGATCCCAATTCCACGGTTAATTTCACTTTAGCACGATACTAGCGCGGCCCAACCTACCGGGTAGCCCTTAGAAATTTTCATGCATTTGACCTGTGATTGATCATCTCAAGCCACAATGTACATCTTTGAAACATTGGCGACTTTCGGTTATCGGGGTAATCCCAAGGTTTTAAATACGAACACGGGGTACCCAATCGATAGAAAAGTCGGTCCAGTGTCGATCGACAAGAATTATGCAATCCGGTGGAATCACCCACACTCAATTACATGCCTCTTTCGAGTCGACCTATCTCCGGTCTTTAATCGATTTTTATTTGTGTCGTAATGACCCTTGCAGATTAGCTCGGTCGAAAGGTCGCTTTCTGGTCAAATTCTCGAGTCAGATGCATTAGAAACTCTTAACGGCTTCACCCGATAGACTAGTTTTCATATGAGTGGCCAACTCAAGGAAAAGAATTATATGCGTGCCAACGAAATGCCTGTCTCAATTAATTGAAAATAGACTCGGAAAATCGGGATGTCACAAATTCTCTGGCATAATAATATGTGTAAGACATCTTGCTGACGCAAAAAAACACAAGAAATTAGAATTGATCTTTCAAAAAGTGAGAACTTCCAATCTAATGAGAAGCAACAATCAACCCGTCAATTTTAAGCCCCATTAACATGTGGATAATTAAAATAGTGCTGGACCAACAAAAACCACGGTTGACGACCACCAAACCACCCTAACTTGAGTCGACCTTATCTAGTTGAAGTGCTTTAAGTATTTATGGAGACTGTAGCAAGATGACATGAAATGAAGAACCAACCCAGAAATCGGGAGTCATTTACAGTTGCATATCATCGGTTTAGCAAGTAATTTGGTCACGTTGGATTAAAGCATGATTCAATTGCTAGAGCACATGAAAACAATACTAGGCTTGACAGGATATTGTTTTGACCTTTAACAAATGACCAAGTTCCATTACACCATGGTATTAGAATTCTTTGGCACACAAATGGATAACACAACCCAATGAAGGCCTGCCAAAATAGAAGCTCGAGTACATGAAGGCAATACTAAGCTAACCATACTTTGCAGTATCGAAGGAATACTAAGCTGACCAATTTTCTCACTTTAAAGCAATTATAAGGATGAACTGTCCTTTGCCTCTACCAATTGAAGCAATGCGGCGCCAACTTCAAGTCCTCTGTGATTATCACTAGCCAACACTTCTTCGAATTCCACTCCATCATCTTCACCGCCAATCGGAAATCAAGCAAACTTCATAAAATTGAGTCGAACGATTGAGTCAACTCGCCCATTAGGTCGCAAAAGAAAGCTAGGAGCCAAACCTAAGAAGCTAGTGGTTTTTCAAACTGGAGCTGAAATGGAAGCATGATGCACAATGGTCCTTTGCCGGTCTCCATAGCTACAGCTCCATGAGTAGCCGAAAATGCAGCACCAATGCCGGAACAAATCGCAAGAATGCGAGCTGAAAGAGGGCTTATGAAGGATAGAGCTTAAAAAAAAAAAGGCAGAGGAAACATGGGATGACAATATGCAAGCAACCTTTTACCATTCCAAGGATGCATTGTTAGGGTTTGGAGAAGCTCAAGAAACATCGAGTTCCGATCCTTCTATGATGTCGATTCCTTTTAGAAGTGCCTTGCGAAAGCTCCATTGGATATTTCAGCATTTACGTCAACCAGTGGAATAATAACTGAATCCTGCCAATGACTAAGATGAAATCAATCCAGCAACTAATATCAACAAATTATTAATAATACTCCAAAGTTTATGGGAACTCGGTTTGTCAAACTCGATATTCTTTTTGAACTCTTTGGATCCAACTAATGAGGCTTCTAACATCATCCACTACAAAAGCTTTGATTAAATTAGTATAGTGTATTTAAGTCAAGATGGTTGCTTTGTGAGACATAGTATGATACTTTTCCTTATCATTATGTGCTATTCATGCATTAATTAATGCAAGACAGTTTTCAAATGGAATATAGGATACTGAAAATTTTCCTCAAGAAACTTATGGAAATGCTTCCTGTGTTTTTCTTTTCAGCAAGTAAATGAACTAACAATAGCTTATGCAACTATATAATGAATTATTTCACAGTACAAGTGATTATGTCAAAAGACATTCTAGTTAATGTCTTGCCTGGCTCAATAGTTCAGGTATACAACAAATGGCTTTACCAACTCTGCAAACATCAAGATGCATTCTTTGGAAGCCTTGGAGTAGGTATACCCTGGACACAAACCAAATGAACATGGATCCATAGTTAGAAAAATTCAAATTGCAATTTTCTCGATCCATCTAAATAATTTATGATGCTTTTGCTTCCACCCTGTTTGCTAGTTCACTCACAGCCACACCACTAGGAGAATAGCTTGTGCTTGCATTTAGCATTTCTAAATTGATACGATTATCCAAATCTACTAATGCAGACAGTTCTGTGAGATAAAATGTATGAAACTCAATGGTTGGACAAATTTTATCCCAACTCAGTAGCACATGCATAGTAAGGGATGCCCTATCCACATACTCCTTTTGCATTGAAATTCACTCTTAAGTGTACCTTAGAAATATGCAGTCATGAACTACATGATGAGCGTAGAGCAAACTAAAACCTCACATTAGAAGGATCACCATATAGGGTCCTTCATTTAGCATTTTCTTTGACCTATACAATGACCTTTGGCATGCTATAAAAAACCTGTACACATCAATTTTTTCAGTACTTCTAGCATTCCAAAATCAATCAAATGTTGAGAATCCCTATTTTTCTATATAGGATGAAGGATCTTACTTGAAAACTAATGACAAATGATGCGCTTTGAAAGCCTTATCATCTATTTCCGCTGCTAGCATGACAAGCAAAACCATTTTGCCAAAGCACACATTAACTTCTATGAACATCTCCCCTAGATTCCTTGAATTCAAGTAAGAAAACAATGGTAACACTATCAACCAGGAAATAATAATGACAATATCATAAATCTTGAAAAATATCGCAAGCGGGAGATACAAATGAAAAATGGGTCTTAGATCTCAAAAGAGCATAGGTCGATTACTTGCTTTGTGTACCTTCGTTAGAAAATGTGGATCATTCCAGTATGTTACTCATCCGATTTGTACAGATAGTCTAAGTCAAATGCCATCGTTTCGCCAACTGTAATCTCATAATATTGATAAACCCGCGTTCTAGATAATTCTGGAATTGTTTTGAGCGACTTGCATCCAATGATATTTAGTTGTTTCAAAGACTCCAACCTATCGAGGCTTTAGAATTTCGACCAAGTTTTCACAGTCTCTAGCTTCTAATATCTTTAGATTCTCAGATTTTGGAAGGAGTAGTCTTTCAATTGAAGTGCACCTAGAGATATCCAATTCTTCCAAGGTCTCTAACCTATCAAGGCCTTGAATTTTGACTAATTTCTTGCATGAGTAAGCATATAATATCTTCATACTTCCAAATTTTGGAAGGTCTAGCCTTCCAATCGAAGTGCACCTAAAGATATCTAGACTTTCCAAATACTCCAAACTATCAAGACCTAGAATTTCGACTAAGTTTTTGCAGCCTCCAACTTCTAATTTCTTCAACCTCCCGAATTTTGGAAGGTATAGCCTTTCTATTAAAGTGCACCATGAGATAACTAGCCCTTTCAAATACTTCGACCCATCAAGGCCTTGAATTTTGGCTAAGTTTACACATTCTCCAACTTGTAGTTCCTTGACCTCCCAGATTTTGGAAGGTCTAGCCTTTTAATTAAAGTGCACTGGTCGATATATAAACTTTCCAAATGCTCCGACCTATCAAGGCCTTCAATATCGGCTAAGTTTTTGCAACTTGTAGCATTTAATTCCTTTAGCCTCCCAGTTTTTGGAAGGTTTAGCCTTTCAATTGAAGCGCAATCTTCGATATCTAGCCTTTCCAAGTACTCCAACCTATCAAGGTCTTGAATTTTGGCTAATTTGTTGCACGAATGAACATTCAATTTCTTTAGGCCCTCAAATTTTAAAAGGTCCAACCGTTTGATTGAATTGCAAGATGTGATAGTCAAGCTTTCCAAATATATCAATTTGTCAAGAACTCGAACTTCAAGTAGATTCTTGCAATCATAGGCATCTAATGTCCTTAGATGGAAAAATTGTGAAACGTCCAACGTTTCGATAGATCCACAACCCCGGACTTGAAGAAATTCCAACTTGAAGCGTGTGCTTAGGGATTGAGTTGATTTCAATTCTTCAATGTCCGTTGGTTGGGAGCATTTTGAACACTTTAATTGCATTGATGGAAGCTCCTGGATGCACCGGAGAAATCCGCAACCCCAAACTTGTAGTTCCTTGAGATGGGCTAGGTGGGAAAGTGAAGGCAATTTGCGACTTCGACGGGTGACGCCCAAATATGTTATGCCCGAAGGAAGGTCCGACAACGATTGGAGCTTGTTGCAGTCTCTAAAATCAAGGCGTCGTAGGGAAGAAAGATTACACATGCTTTCTACCA
This sequence comes from Eucalyptus leucophloia subsp. euroa, assembly GCA_017140325.1. NCBI lineage: Eukaryota > Viridiplantae > Streptophyta > Magnoliopsida > Myrtales > Myrtaceae > Eucalyptus > Eucalyptus leucophloia. The sequence continues at coordinate 45,698,294 of CM029472.1, forward strand.
TTATCCCTTTTAGATTTCTGCAGCTCGTAAGCATGTAACTCTTGGAGCTTTCTTAGACTCCCAATATCATTGGGCAACTCTTCTATACAACTGTAAGAAATATCAAGAATCTCTAGATTCTCCAAAGACCCTATGCCATTTGGTAATGCAAAAAGGGATGTAGCATGTCGTAGATCGAGTTGCTGCAGGGATTTTAATTTACCTATTTCTGCTGGAAGATCCCTGAGGCGAGACACATGGCTAGCTCCAAGCGAAGGAGGGCCTCCATCTCTCCAATTGAAGCATCAATTTGCTTCAGTGTATTACATCCATTGAGGGTGAGAAACTCTAACTTCTTAAAAGCTGAGAGAAAGTCCGTGTTTTCCAAGGATCGACAACCACGAAGGTTTAGATATTTGAGCTTCTTTGCCATCTGGTTAAAAATAATAATAAAGATTGTCGAGGGGTGAGTGTGATTATGATTTAAAAGAAAGCATAAGGGGGGGGGGAAGACTTTAGTTCTTACCATGAAAAAATTCCATCCTTCCCATTTCTCATTTATCTCACTATCTTCCGTTCGAGTACTGAGCCTAATCCCTTTACGCCAAAATTGTTTACTTCAAAATTCGCAAGACAATATGGCCATCGAAGCCATCTTAACTCCTCCATTGAGTCCTTAAAATCTCCACTTAAATGTGCCCCATCTAGGTGAAGGAATTTTAGACTTGTCAAATTCTTGAATTGTTTTTCTGCGTAAATTCTGCCATCTCGCCTAGCTATTTTGCCAAGGCCTTTTGAGTTGCCTTTACTAAGATTAATCCCCTCAATCTTGCCCGTTCCCTATAAACAAGAATCAAGAGTCATTAGTACTGTATCCAACTAAAGTAATCAAATATCGTTTGTGCATTCAAGAGACTAGCAATATGTAGATATGATTTTTCTTTTTATGCCAATAAAAAATATTTATAAAGGCTAAAAAGTGAAGGATGTCAACTTCCATTTTAAAATTTGGCCATACGTAGTCAGATCTTAAAAGGAATTATGATGTAATGGCTGGTATAGAGTAAAAACTTTACAACTTGTAATCTTCTTCTTTCTGGTACTGTAGCTTCATTATTAGTTAAGACATGCGTGCATTTAATCAAATTTCAAAGTGCAAAATCAAAATTTGACTTGTCAATTTTAACAGAATTATACTTTTTCTCTTGAACTTTCACAAATGCAATTACAATCACATACTAAATTATACAAAATAGAATTTGAGTAATTATCTCTTGGACTTTTTATGAAGAAAAAGTAAAGCATTTCTCTTGTTAATAGTCATTGCGTGAAGTACGCTTGATGATATACATATACATGTATACACATGCATATATATTATATTTAAGGAATTTCTGTTCCTATCTTATTTGGTAAGTTTTAAATCAGTCCTTGTCCTATGAATATTGGTAAATGAAATTTCTAACGTAATATTACATAAGATTAGCGTCCCTTTCATTCCCCACTATGGAATAATGACTAAAATTTCATGAGAAATGCGGGCATCATTAGTCCTATTATCTTAATTTTAACATCTAGAGAATATAATTCTATGATTTATATATCATAACATCAGAATTGCACAATGCACCACTGGAAAAAAGTGGAAAAAAAGAAACAGATGTTCCGACGACAAATTCACCGTCACCACAGCCCAAAACGCATTTTACACACCTAGAAAAAAGTATCTTCGTTGAAGAACAAGCGAAATCGGCATGGATGAAAGGATAAATAAAAGCGAGAAAAACCTTGGAAGCAGCGAGTCGGCGAGCAAAACTTACCTCACCACAGATTAGGTGTTAACAAGGAGACTTCTTGGCAAAAAAAAAAAAAAAAGGTTAAAAAGTTCGAAATAAAACTCCTTTTTTATTTCGACGCATTCATGACGCTTCAAAATGGAAATAATTGTTCCGACTACTCCAAAAGTCGGAACGGAAGGGGAAAATGAAGAGGCCACGAGATCCCGGCCGAACTCTTTTTGATGAAAAAAATTAATTTCTTGCAATCGACTCAGATAATTGAAATAACCATCTTTCTAGAAAGACTTGTTTGGAGTAACTTTTACTCTTTATCTTTCGCTTTTTCTCAAGAGCATGCACTTTGGCTATTTATTTGAGTGGTGTATCCCCGAAACTCGTTGACAAGCCCAATCGTACATGAGTTTTTTTCGTAGTTTTCAGGAATTTGAGCAATGTATTATCTTTAAACGAGAGAGCAAGATATTTACTTTTGGTTTTTTTATTAGTTGAGACGAGCAATCTGTCTCGCCCTCTGCTCCAGCCTGTCTAGTACTTGTCAATAATAAAGAAGGACAATCAGATTTTGTCTAAAGGTATCTTGGGAGTACTTGCTAAGTAACCCGGCTGAAAAAATTAATTATAAGAAGTGGTTTTTATTAAAAGCAATGATTTAACATAATATGAGAACATAAAAATCATATGTTAAGGCGCGTTTGATAACGATTCTATTTCCGAAAACAAATTTTGATTAGAAATGATTATTTTTTATCGTTAATTAGGAAATAATTTCTAAGCATTTTAAATTGTTTGGTAACTATCCAAAATTTTTATTCTAGAATAGAATTGGATTTAGTATCGTGCTAATTGATTTGTTTCAAATTCAATTTCTTTTAATTTTTAAATAATTTTTTTTTTTTTTCCTTTTTTTCCTTTTTTTTTTTTCTTTTCTTTTTTTTTTCCTTTCTTTTTTTCCTTTCTCTCTCATGTTCTTCTTTGGCGATCGGCCGAGACAAGGGTCGGCGACCTCACCGAGTGTCGCCGGCCCTCGGTGAGGCTGGCCCTCGTCGGCGGGGCAAGGCTTACCCAATCCCACCGAGGCTCGGTCTTGCTAGATCTAGCGAGGCCAAGCCTCTCCGGTGGCCGGGACGACCTTGCCGGGGTTGGGCGAGGCTTGCCCGGCCACCGATGGGGCTGGGCAAGGCCCGCCTAGCCACTAGTGAGGCTTGCCCGGCCCCGCAAGGCTCGGCCTCGCCATATTAATTAATATTGTATTTATTGTTTTATGATGTTTCTTAATTAGTTAAATATGGTACTGACTAATCTCTATAAATAACAGTCAATCTCTCATGAGAAATAGCACATGTGACAGGGATGGTGGCTTCTTATTTGATGTCGCTAAATAGGAGTTCCATGTGTTGGCAAGAGAAGTTCACCATATCTGATTTTCGATCCTAACCCAACATTTTAGGGTTTTATGAAGATCGGATAGATTATGTATGTTAATAGGTTCGGATTTGAGTACCCTCGTAATAATCTCTTCCATGCGATTATAGAGCTTCCGATCAGACGTATGATTCAAATAAAGGCTAATATTCGACCCAAAAAATAAAATAAAATAAAGGCTAATAACTGAAAGTCAATGCATATCTAACTACCATTAGCCTCGCAAGTGGGCCCCACGCCTTGTCGTCAAACTGAAAAAAGGCCAAATAATCTAATCATTCATTGATAGTAATCGATGATCATATTTGGACAAATAACTGGAAAAAAAAATGCTTCTTCTGTGTCGTTTCTATAATTTTCGGGATAGTTTTTGCTTTCCGAGGTCTTCCTCTTGAAATATTATGAAGAAAAAAAAAAAAAATCCTCAAAAAAGTTGTCGGAAGGAGGAGATACAATTGTAAGGGTTTTTCTAATGTATACCACATTAATTAATATTGTATTTATTATTTTACGAGGGTAGCCTCAGGCAAGATAAAATGTTTTAAATATGGAACCGACTAGTCTCTATAAATAACAGTCAATCTCTCATCTAATCCTAAGACACAATTATCCTCACAAATGAAGATTTACCTAATCATTCAAAGGGCAATAAAGGAGAATGACTTGCGCTTGAATCATTACTTTTCCGCATTAAGAACGATGAATTTCAAAACATGTCAATTATGTTCTTGTCCTACTTGCTGATAGTGACCAGTGTATTAGTGAAGTAACGACAAGCAGGAAGTGGTTGCTTTAATGGAGTCCGAAACTTTATAATTACTCATCTTTGTGAGGTTAATTTATAATTACTTAGAGGTTGTTGTTGGAGTGTGAGATCAGAAGATTCAATCGCGCTTACTCGAGTCAAGAGTACTCAATTGTTGTAACTTTTGATGGATTCATTAGTGAAATCTAGCTAATAAGCTATTAACTGAAGAGAGTGAACGTACTTACTCTAAGCCAAGCCAAACCACTATAATTGTTATGTGCAATTTTCTCTATCATTAATCTCTTACTTTGTTGCACCATGCACAATTTAAGGTCATGTTAAGGGTGCGTATGTTAAAATTTCTACTTTCTATTTCTCTCTTTCTTTATTTTTAGAACAAGTTTTCTATTAAGAAATTTTGTCATATGCACCCTAAGAGAACAGCATGGAATAACAATGCCTTGTGGACCATATATTCCCACTCAATGGGTATGGCAACCAACAAAACAAATTTGTAAAATAAATCATGATAGAAAATTCTCATATATTGAATAATAATTATTCTTTCCATAAAGAAGATGAAAAATCTCGTTTAGCCCATTAATACATTGCATAACCACTTGAAGATAAAATTCCATTTTTTGCAAAGTATTTACAAAAATATTTTCACTAATTCTAAATATAATATGTCAACTAGCAACCCACACATGCATTTTAACTTAATTTAATGAGATTTAAAAAAATTACTGAATACGGGAAAATTTGATAGGTGGCTAGCATGGTAAAAAAGAGGTTGTACAAAAGAAAAAAAGGATTAAGGTAAAAAATTTTAATCAAACGAATTTAATATACTGAAATTTTTAATATAAAATTCATTTTTAGTTAGTTGATTACTGAGTTAACTTTGCATAACTTGATCCATGATGGCTTCAAGTTATGTAAATTACGCATTCAACTCTTTATTTTGACAATTGTATTCATGTTGTTCATTGATGAATATTTTCATTCAAGATTGCAAGTGAGAAAAATGTTTAATCATATAGATGTTGTTAACAAAAATCTGACATTTATTTTGTCTTATAATAAAAATACTTAAACCCTTCTTTCTAAATTCTGTGTAAAGGTATTTTATATTGATGATGTCTCTAATAAGTACCCTTTTCTATTTTTTATTTGATTAGTTGTTGTTTTTGTTTCAACTGAATTCCAAGACCCACCAAATGGGATCCACAGTTCTCTGAAGGAAGTCGATTTCCGTGAGAAAATTTGTGGTGTAGGCAATAGGAGTGACGGTCCGTCACCTTCTCATTTCCTTAATCTTTTGCATTATCGAAATCGCTTATTTTTAATTTTCGCATATTCGCATATTCAGCTGATAATTTTGACCCCGTCAGTCGGCCGGCAGATTTTATCTTGCACTTGTCCGAGGACGAGTTCTTAGTACAACCGTTATCTGGCGGTAACTTGCGCCCCACCCAATCCTCACCGCACACGTGTGGTGGCCCAACGGACTATGACGTCTTTGCTGACGTGAAGCCTGACGTCTCGTTGATCGGCAACTCCGTGGAATTCTCGACGATTTTCCCACGTGCTTTCTCGAGAAAATCCCCCTGCCGGCGCGCAGAAATGGAGCCGGCGAAGCGAGGAAGGCGGCGGCGCGCGGCCGCGGCCGGCCCCGGCGGAAGGCCGATCTGGCCGCCGTGCTCCCGGAAGTCGTGGTACCACCTGCGGCTCTCCGTCAGGCACCCGGCCAGGGTCCCGACCTGGGACGCCGTCGTGCTGACCGCCGCCAGCCCCGAGCAGGGCCCGGCTCTACGAGTGGCAGCTCGGCCGGGCCAAGCGCATGGGCCGGATCGCCGCCGCCACCGTCGCTGTGCCCGATCCCGACGGCCAGCACATCGGCTCGGGCCATGAAAAGAGCATACAAAGACTCTCAATCTAGAGCGCATCCTATGGCGTTAGCAACACCATAAATCATTATTGATCGATTCCATACAAAGACTCACTGTTGACCGATTCCACAAATCATTATATTGAGCATACAAACACTCTCGTTTGCTTATTTTACAAAGCCATGAAAGGCAAGTTCACAGACAAAGACTCAACAGGAACAACAGAAGACACGGCATTTATTATTCACTATATGAAAAAGTAGAAGTCTTTTCCTTCATGGCTGGAGGGTTTCGCGCCGTCCACTAAAGCACCCTCTTCATCCCCATTCGCGTCATCCACTGGAGCTTTGTTCAGATCCAAATTCTTGTGAATCTCCTTCCTCTCTCTAATATGGACGTGCTGGTGCCCATTGACAGCATGCGGACTGTCAAAAGTTTTCTTGCACTCGCGGCACTCCCAGCGGTTGTTCTTAGGATCGTACTCCGCGTACTTCCACCTTTTCTCAGAAGGGCTGCCGATCGGTGCAGTTCCAGCTTGCCGTGGGGCTGAGGGAGACATATCTCCGACGCGGCTGGCCATATCGTCCTGCTTTGGGCCGGGGGGATTTCTCGCCGGAGACTGGTTTCGACGATTCTGAGCGGGAAATGATTTGCTTTATAAATCCAGGAGCGTAACTGCATGAGGGGGTTTCGAAACACATCGAAATGGTAGCAGCCGCACTTAATAATAGAAGGATTTGGCAAAAATATGTAGAATTGTCCCTCCTAAAAAGATTATTCCGGTTGCTGGTGCAGACCTGAGCATTGTGCCAAATTTGTGGACATTCCTCTCGTCCACGACCACCGTTAGATCAGGCTTCATCTGTTGAATCATGACTCGAGTTTTCGCTGGAAAAGAGGAAATATAAAATAAAATATATTTAAGGAAAATTTCTTCTTGCGGAAACTTGCGGAATCCGAATTGGAGAAGAAGAATGAAGCCGTGAAGCCTCTTAACGTGGATGATCAATGGTGGGGCCCAAGGTCAAAGGTTTGACCTTGGGCACACTGGCGCGCACACACACACGTTCGGCGTGGAGTCCTCCATGCGTAGGAATTAAAAAGTGGTGGTGGGCCTTTAACTTGGGCCCACATATATAAAAGAAGCAGAGAGTTTCTTCTTGGTTTTTCGTCAGTAGGGTTCTGCACGTACGAGTGTCCGACGAAGAACGTAGCCGCACAAGAGAACCCACGTTCACGCGTACGTCCACCGAAGAGAAGCCGCACGTCAAAGTGACGATTGAGCCGCGCGCGTGTTATACTTCGAGGCAAGGGACGCGCGGTAATTTGTCTTTGTGAGTTTATCCAATCAAAGTTGTTATTTATACACTTAGGGTTTGGGGTTAAATCAAGTGCGGGAAACACTTGGCGATTGGCGATTGTAAATTTGATTCTCCGATTTTAGTGGATTATTTTCTTCTTCGGCTCTCCCGATGGACGTGACGTAGGATCGATATTGGACCGAACCACGTAAATTTCAGTGTCCTAATTTTCTCGTTAATTTCTCCGGTGATTTCGCGTTGAGCGTAATTTACAAGATCCTATCGTTTCGCGTATTATATCCAGACATCATCGAACGGTGCGGAAGCTATGGCATGAGTTCCTACGGTCTTTTTACTAACACCCCAATATTTGCGTGGTGGGTGCGGCAAAGTGTTCAATATATGCGTGGTGGGTGCAGCAAAGCGTTCAATATTTGCGTGGTGGGTGCAGCAAAGTTATTAGACGCCGATGCCTTTTCCCTACAACTCAAGATTGACACCAAACAATAACCGCCGAATCTAACTCTGGATCACATCGAATTATCTTTGCCAACAAAGCACTTTGACTTTTTCTTTCATGTTTAATGTAACAATTTAAAAACATGAAATGAAAATGGGCATATCATAAACTATCATCATGATTGCCTCATGCTCCCATTACTGCTTGCAAGGATAATATTTCGATAAGAAATTATAAAAAAAGTCATAAATTTATTATATTTATATCAAGTTAATTCTAAATCTTTTAATTGCATCAAGCAGGTTATATCCAAGCAGGCCTACATGGACTATCATGCAATTCAAATTCACGTTGTAATTGAACGATTCCATTCGCATATTCTCACTCGCGTCACCTAACCCTAATTAAAAAAACAAAATTGGCCTATTCTCCCATAAAAGAATTGCGTACAATAATTCATTAAACAAGCGAGACTCAGTATAATCAACTAGTCGACCTAGTACTCCAAGTTACTGGACGCTTTCCATTTGCATGTTCTCACGTGTCAACTAACCCAACTTAAGAAAACAAACTTGACCTTTTACCCAAAAAAGAATTGTGTTCAACAATTCATTAAACAAGTGAGACTTTTTTATTAGATTTAATAACTTGCAAATAAGCACCTGTCATTTGACTTATAAAGATAGTATTAGAAATAACTTCCGATCTAAATCCATGAGGATACCAAGATGTATATACTTGTTCAAATTTGATAAACCAGCATCATATTCTAAGAAATAACCTTTGAATGAATTTAGTATCATTTACTTACTTCCTTCCAAAACGCCAAATTTATTACATATCAAGAAGTGTAGCCACATATCATTTCATCCGAGTCACATAAATAAGCACAACATCCATAATTTTACATTACTAAGGAAAATTGATGGGTAACCTAGGAAGGTACTTGGCTAATTAACTCTGATATCGTCAAATTGTTTTCCTCTGGTCTATAGATTAGACTCAGATCGGTTGATAGACCACTTCACGAGTCCAAAATTGGAAAAAGAAAAAAAAGAAAAAAAAAACATCCTTGCTTATATGCCCATCAAATTTAAGTAATTATCAAAGTAATAACTCTATTTCGAGAAAATTGTGAAATTTATCCCATTGTATCCAAATAATTATCAAAATTGCAATTCTGAAACAATTTCAAGAAAAATATATGGATACATTTTTATCATATCTCGAATCACGTACGATAATTGTAAGTATAAAATATAAGGACTCGTGAGGTGATTTCTAAGAAATTACAAATACGTTTAATATATATAATATTATACTTCTTTACCGCTTTGTCTTTTGTATTGCAAAATACGTTTAATATATATAATATTATACTTCTTGACCGCTAATATTATACTTCTTTAACCGCTTTGTCTTTTGTCCATTTGCATCTGTATATATATAGGCCGAGTCTTCGTCAGATCCCAATCAAAGAAGAATCGTTCCATAAGTACATATATATTGGGGTCTCCTATTCTGTTGTATGAAAGCACAGCCGCCATTTTTATGAGCACCTCAGACATGGCCAACTCCCACCACCGCAGATTAGAAGTCACCGTCATCTCCGGCGAAGACCTCCGCATCAACGACAGGCCCATCAAGAACAACGCCTTCGTTACCGTCAAGGCCGACTCTTGCGGCTTGCCTTCGTCGCAAGACTCGACCAAGCCCGATGCCCAGAGCGAGAGCTACCCTTACTGGGACGAGAAGCTCCACGTGGACTTGTCCGCAGGCTCGCGTTACATCGTTGTCGAGGTCTGTCGGAGGACCTCCTCGGCTGGAGACAAGCTTGTCGGGACGGCCTGGATTCCAGTGTCGGACTTCGTCGGAGATTACACGCCGGAGAATTACCTGCATTTCTTGAGTTACAGGCTGAGAGATGCCAAAGGCCTACGCAATGGGATCATCAATATCTCGGTAAGGGTCGTGTCATCGTCGTATAAAGGGAATTTGTCCAGTTCGTCCCGTCTGCCACCATCGGTGCTGGAGTTCAGGATGCCGGTGGATCGGGAGAGGAAAGGGGGACGGTGACCGGGGTGCCGATTTGGTATCCCAATCAATGGAAATCTTGAGAGACACGGGCGTTTCGATTCTAAACCTCCAGATGGAAAAGAAGGCGTCGGGATTCTTTGGTCAGTCACTTACGATTTGGTTTTGGACAAGTGCACATATTGATTTTTTTTGGACTTATTACTTGATGTTTTCGGTCCTTATCTGACTGGTTCGATCTGGTAGAGGGTGAATCTTCGATGTGAGATTGCTCTCGCGGAGCTAAGATGAGGTATTCTTTTACTGGCCAAATGGACCATCATGAAATATTTTCTCCTCTAGCATCTCTCTCTCTCTCGCTCTCTCAAGGCACGCTTAAAGGTGCCATTTCATCTCGAAGTCTTATTAAAATATTTCATGAGAGTCCATCTATCCATTAAGATAAATGACAAAATCATTATTAGAATCAAAATAGACAGAATCGTTATATGAGAAACGAAGAAATTGTTGACTAGTCCCGTAAATGTCTGCCTTTCGATGTTTTATATATTGCACATGCTACAAGCATTTTGTTTTTCCCTCCTATATAAACTCAAATCTTCAAATACTTTCTAGACCCAGCCAAAACCTTATTTTTCATATGCCTTATTTCTGTTTTTTTTTTTCCTAAGCGGAGAAAAGGAAGTAGTCTGGAGAATTTCTGCGTTATAAAAAAGTTGATCCCCACAGTGAATATAGACTCGGTCGATTCCAAGTAGAAATCGGAGGCGCTTGTATGAACTCAAATAGACAAAGTTCTCATCAACCTATGATGCAAAGTTACTTGTCAAACCAAAAAAGGAGTTTATTCCAAAAAATTTCTGCACAGCTCACGCGATTTGACATTGAATTGAGTTTAGTAAAAAAGCTCCAGGAGAGATGAATTTGGAATTCTACAGTTCTGCTAGTTGCGTTTCTGTTTTGGTCAGCAAATTGTGAATCTTCCTTTTACATAGCTAATTTTCCATAGTTCTTTTTACGTCGCATTGTAGGAATGAAATTAATGACATTAAAAAAGTTTAATTAGATCAATATGGATTCAGTCAAACTATGGTTCAAACTTGAACCCGAATATTGTAGCCAAATTAAAGAAAACGTGGATCATAATGCAAAATATTCCCTCGGTTTTATCACCAAAGAAAAATTTTAATTGTGATCAACGCAAAAAGATTGATTTCGCAATTAGTTTTAATTGGAGGCGCAGTGTACGTTTTGAACAGGTTTCAAAATATTAGAAAATCTAGAAGATAGCTTACCAAAAAAGCTATGCCCCAACAACTTGGAAGATACTATTGGGTGTTACATGGTAATATGAGCCGTAAACTCTAAAGATAATTTGGATTTCACCTATCTAATCTGATATCGGATTGCTGTATATGCTCTCAACAATCATTTTCTTTTTGCCCATACATTGAGTCCATCATGGAATGATGCATCACAATCATTGATGATGATTAATCTCCATGATCTTATTACAAATTGTGCATTGTATTTTTATTTTTATTTTTATTTTGCGGAGTCATAAAATGTAAAAATTTCTTCAAAAAATAGCACCAGCACAGCGGTCCTTTATGTCACAACGCTTGTTATATGATTCGTCCTTAACGTTCTTTTTCCACTGTGAACGAAAAATGGGATGTTACTAGTTCCATAAATCAAATAAATTGTAAGTCAAAACTCAATTAAATAGCCTCGATAATATGAGATTGCCTGCCTTAGTAATTTGGATAATCAAAGAGATAAGAGGAAAAATGCAAAAAATAGAGTTAAGAATTTTCCATATATTTCTGTAATATAACATACAAGAATACATCGGCCTATTTACAAGTTTTACGAGATGTCTAAGATGACATATTGATCAAAATATTAACAATCACATAAAGATTTTTGTGCAATCTTAATATATATAATCAACAGAAAAATATTAATGATCTTCAACATAGAAAAATATCTTAGAGAAATATCCAATTACCTCTAACAAAAGCGATGTTACGATTATAATCCCATAAAGAGGGTTTTTTTTTTCTTTTAATAGTTAATCCATTCATGGTCATTTTCAAATTTCTATTGCGCTTTCATTGGGAAGACCAAAAAAAGTACATGAGAGGGTCTTTGATTAAGTTTGCTTCCATCTCATAAAAATAGAGGTTTGAATCTAAGATCTTAATGATGCTCTTGAAAGCATTCAAACGTGATTCAGAATGAAGATTTGCAACATTTTTTTCCAAAAAATTTTCGTGACTTAATATGAACTCGATCTCTATGTATATCATCTGTTATGTCTTATTTTTCCATATAAAAAAAAAAAATCTAATCTATGTCGGCCATCGTTTGGAAAATAGCCATCCACATATTCTAATAAAGAAAATCAAGAGCAAAGGTTTTATTAGACCGATGCATCTATATACATTTTCAAAGAAAAGATATGAAAGTTTCCCAACTTCGAACGACGAACAAGATAAGGATCCAACTTCAACAAAGTCAAATCATTTCCGCAATCCGCGCCTCGCATTTACACTTGGCGATCCTATTTCTCCTTAAGCGACGTGAGTTATCTACCTTTTCTTTTCTTTTTTTAGGTCGGAGAGTTATCTACCTTGTTCTTTAATAAAAGTATACAACACGATTCATCGAACTTCGGTGACAAGCGCGTTTCAGAAGTCTGCAGTACTGCCAAGTGTCCTCTGCTGGAGTATTCTACAAGGTAACACGTGGTGGCGCCGCGTAAGGACAGTAAAATTTGCCGGCACATGGGGTTACTATTTTAAAAGGAGAAATCGAGGTGGTGCAGAAAATGGACTTGGGCTGGTGCGGAGAAATTCTTTTTTTCTTTTTGTGTTATAGGTGACCAAATTGCAACATTCTTCATACCGACACACCTATTCTGAATTAAAATCTCACCCGCTTATTCCAGGATGTTTCTCATAATACAGTGAAAATTAGACCGACAAACTTTGCTTTCACGTGAATTTCGTCTATACGTGATGTGTGTTCTGGGAAGTGATTATATTCATACAGGAAAATGTAAGAGTAATTTGATTTCAAACGTAAAGGAAAATGCGCACGTTTTTTAAAATAATACAGTGATATTGTCCTCTTCTCCTTTCTTTTAGGTGTTTATCAATTAACAAGAAACTAATTACAATGCGAACTACAATCCTAAGCTAATCTTCGTGGAACGTTTGAGGCTTGGCGTCGGTGCATTTTTTTGCCTCCGATGGGCTCCAAAAGGCCACAAACATTTATTGAGTTGTTGAACAGGTTATATTCAAGCAGGCCAACATGGAGCCATCAATTGCAAGCACACGCCATAATTGAACAATTGCCTCCGTACGTCATCACGTGCGTCACCTAACACTGCTAGCGAAAAGAAAATTAGCCTTTTCCCATGAAAGAATTGCGTTCAACAATATAGATTTAATAACTCACAAATAATCACGTGTCATTTGATTAGCAATTGTTTTTTTTTTTTTTAACAAGATTTGATTAGCAATTGTTGACGCAAAAAAAGTAGAACGCCAACCACAGGAGCAAAAAGCCATCAAGTGTTGGGAGGCGTCGGTCAAAAAACCTAGCTGGCCGACAAAGGAATTTAGTTTTCACCGACGGAGATTGTCCATGGCGCGGCCAAGTCTTAGGCCAAAACGTGGGTAAATTGGAGATCGATTTGATCGATAATGTAAAGGTCACAATAAACATTACCGTCAACGTTCCGACCAAAAAAAAAAAAGACATAACCATTGACGGAGCGGAAATGAAAGGACTCTCTAAGTAGTGGAGCCAACGAATTCAGTTGCAAGTGTTGGAGAGGCATTCGTAAAGAGTAAATTTGGCGCAATTGTCAAGTAATGGAGTCAAAGATCCTGAAAAAGTTAATAATAACAACGGTGAAGAAGCTGAGAAGATACAGCCATCGAATAGAGGAGTCGGTTGTTTCTAAGTTACCGTTTGTAAATAGGAGTTGCTAAATTGTAAGAACCATGTTGGATGTGTTTGATTTCTTTGTAAACGTCTATAATTGTAGACTGTAGGTATAAGTGCTTGGATTGTAGTCTGTAGAAGGCACCACCAATCAATCAAAAAGCACTAGCTATTCAATTTTACTTCCAAATTATCTTAACAATCTAGTACCTTTTACATGGCGAGCAAGGATTGTCCCCGGTTGTAGTTATTTTATTTCTTGTCGTTTATGTTTCATGTTCAAGAATTGACAAAGGACCCTTTCAAGACCTTGTTGATTCACATCGATCCATTTTAAAAAGCATTACATCAACATTTTCCAGCAAAACAATACTTATAGTATAAGAAATAACTTCGATCTAAATCAACGAGACCAATACATATATTTATTAATTTTTGATAGTCCAGCATCATATCCTAAGAAATAACCTCTAAATGAATTTGGTATTATTTACTTCCTTCCACTATACCAAACTAATTACATATCAAGAAATGGAGCCACATATAATTTAATTTGAGTAACATAGCATCATGGATTTTAAAGAGTTTTCCTTAGGACCGTTTATTTGAGAAAATTGTTTCAAGTGAATTGTTCTCCAACTTTTCATTATTTGGAAGATGGAAAATTTATTGATATATAGAAAATGTTTTTCCATAGACAGAAAACAACAAGTTTTATTTGGTGGAAGACGATTTTTCCTTCTAGCAAGAAGAAAATCACTTTGCATAAATTATCAAATAAATAAAAACTAACAATTTTCCTTAGAAATGACCTCCATAAAAAAATATTTCTTTTATCATGAAATTACTAATTAAATAAACACACCTTATTTGTCCTTATGTTTGCTACCTTCTAAGTTCTCCAATCAAATATGGTGGGTGACATATTATCTATATGAGTATTCCTTTAAAAATAAGTGTGTTGCGACCTCTTTTTCAACGCTCGTGCCAGCAGAGGCTAATGGCTCGGCTAAGTCTATTAGAGTCAGCCCGAGGTCTCCCAAACCTATCAATTCACGACTTATTATATGGGTTTTTAACATGGAAGTTAATTTTAAATATGAGTCGCCACTAATCAATTTGGGATGGCTTGATTAGAAACATAAACGAAATATTGAGAAAAATATTTCACTCCTACGTAATCAAAAAACTAGGATCGAGATTTGATTACACTAGATAATCACTAATACCCTTTTGGTATCTAATCTTATTTAAACCTAAGGCTACATTTGGTTGTCCGGATAATAATCAGGATAGGATAGGATAAAGTATGATATTAAATCCTTTGGATAATAAAGACGGACATATCTAATCCTATCAAGTGTTTGGTACACTTCAGGATAAGATTAAAAAATAAATATGATATTCATTTAAATTATAAAATTAAAAAATAGAAAATTCAATTAATTAAAGGCCATGGAAAAACCCTAGATCTAGGAATTGTGGCCACCTCCGCGGTGGCCACCATTGAAAACGGCAAGTGATATCTTCTCTTTTTTTTTTTTTTTTTTTTTTTTTTTTTTTTTTTTTTTTTTTTTGGTAAAGTATCTTCTCTTTTTGTTAAGTTCTTTATTTCCTTAAAAAAAAATCTTATCCAATCCGGGCTTATCCCACCCCCTCCCCGGATTTTTATCCGGCATTTTATCCGGATATATCCAAGTTTGTCCGATCCGGTGGACATTCCCAAACATCGGATAGGATAACAAATTATCCTATCTCGAACTCAATCCGACTACCAAACGCATAAGGCTTTTGGATTTTCAAGGATTTTTCCATGCATTTGTCCAAATATAAAGATAATGCCCTTTTTTTTTTTTTTTAATTTTTATACGCCAAAACCACTTTTTCATAGCACTCCTTTTTTTTTCCCATTAAATGAGTTCATTTTATCAAACTAAAGTAAATAAGACAATTAGCCTGCTAAAGAATTGCCCCCAAGCCCCCAAGCCGCTCCTTCACTCACCACCGTCTCGGGGCGCGCCGCGATCTCCTAAGCATCGCTCCGTCGCAGTAACGGCAATTGTTTTTGCCGTCACCATACGTGCATGAAGTCGCGTATCTTTTGAGCATGATGACAATGATTATTCTCATTAGGAAATAGTTTAACGAAATGAAATAATTTTTCTATTTTTATTTAGAAGAGTTTAAGCGAAAATAACCGTTTGATAACGACATAAAATTTCTATTCTAAAAATAGAAATTCGTTTGATAACGACACAAAATTTCTTCCTTTTAGGCGGCAATGATAATGACGACCTTTAATATAAAAAATAAAAATAAAAATGATTTAGTAACAAAAAAAATAATGAATAAAATAAAATAAAATAAATCATAAAAAAATAAAATAAAAATATCATTTTATTTTAAAATTAAAATATAAAAATAAATTTATTTTATTTATTCTATTTCATTTTATTTTACGAATAAATTTATTTTAAAATGAATAAAAATAAAAAATAAAAATAATTTTATTTGGCAAAACACTCAAGGCAAATAAAAATAATTTATTTTTATTTATCATAAATAAATTATTTTAAATAAATATAATAAATTTATTTTATTTATTCTATTTTATTTTATTTTATGAATAAATTTATTTTAAAATGAATAAAAAAATTATTTGGCAAAACACTCAAGGCAAATAAAAATTTATTATTTTTATAATAAATAAATTATTTTAAATAAATTAAATAAATATATTTTATTTATTCTATTTTATTTTATTTTACAAATAAATTTATTTTAAAATGAATAAAAATAAAAAATAAAAATAATTTTATTTGGCAAAACACTCAAAGCAAATAAAAAATAATTTTACTTTTAATAAAAATATTTATTTATTTATCATAAATAAATTTAATAAATTTATTTTTAGTAAACTAAAAATAAAATGATAAATAAAAATAATTTATTTATTTTAATAAATTTATTTTTATTTTTAAATGAATATATTTATTTTTATTTTGGGCAGAGAAGAGGCATACGAGGGAGAAAATAGTGAAATTAGGGTTGGGAGAAATCGAGAAATTGATTTACGGAGAAATCGAGTAGAAAATTTCTACTTCGATTTTCTCTCTCCATTTTTACGGAATAGAAATCTATTCCGAAATAGAAAATTTGATAAGCGTTATCAAACAAGTTTACGTTAGAAATTCGCTGCGGAGCAGAAAAATCATTTCACGGAACAGAAATTATTTTTATCATGCACCCCTTTGTATCCCTCCTTCGCGCGGATTGATTTGGTTCCGCCGTACAGAGAGGCCGCGGCGCCGTCGTCTCCGGCACGACAGCGCGAGGAGCTCCGGAACGCCCGCCGCCGCCGTCCATAGGTAAAGCCGAATCGAGGGGCTTCGGCTCTATTTCGATTTGGGTTCATGTCGCCGGGGTTGCTCCGTTGATGTCTCCGTTCTCCGGCGACTGTCTAATTTTTTTCTGCTCGTTAGACGTGGGTGTCGATTGAAGCAGAAGAATTTTCGATCTTGATTTATGTTGGAGGGCATGAACTTGCGATGGAGATGATGCGTGCGATGTGTAGGATTGATGTTGTAGGTATAATGAAGAATTTGCGCATTTGTGTGAGAAGCCGGGCTCGTTTATATCGTCTTTTGGATGTTTTGTTTCAATCTTCTTTCGAAGTGCAGGCCGAGTAGCTGCAGAAATTTTATTGCATTCCCATTTACTTGTGCTTTGATGGGCTTTTCGCTCATGACCAAGTTACTGTTACATACAATGCTCTTCGTATTTCGGTGAATACTAGACCGATAATCAGTCCCGGATTTGCTATACCAACCAGGCTTCGCTGTCTCTTTTTCTAGTTTTAGTTGCTGAGTTGAATTAGAAGTTCTTCCCTGAACTTTGAAGGGGAATGTGTTAATTTCATTGCCGTGCTATGTTTTAGTATTGACCTTAGTGTGCGTCGATGCAGGACTTGGTTTTTTTTTTTTTTTTTTTTACCCCACTGTCCTTACAGCTAAGTGCATTACGCAGAGGTAATAGCAAATGGAGTTTTGCCCAACTTGTGGAAACTTGTTGCAGTACGAGTTGCCTCATAGGGAGCGGCCAGCCAGATTTTTCTGCCCAACTTGTCCCTATGTCTGTAATATCGAGACCAAGGTAGGAATTTGCTTTGTTCCTGTTGTTGCTCGGCCCTTGGACATATCTTTGGCATGAATTTTTTTTACGACCACGGCTTTGGTCGTCTGTTTGCAGGTTAAGATAAAGAGGAAGCAACATCTGGTTAGGAAGAAGATGGACCCTGTGTTCTCGGAAGAAGATAGGAGAAATGGACCCCAAACTGATGGCGGTCTGTCTTTCTTTCCCTTTTATTTCCTGAGTTCTTTCTGCACCTTCCTTGGCTTGAATAAGCTAATGGATAGGAAATAAATTAGGCCTATAAATCACTAAAGATTCATAGCTGATGAAGAGTGTTTTCTTGTAATCTTATGAAAAGTTCTTTTTCTTAAAGCAGCTCAAAAGTTAAGTAAATAAGAAAGCAAGGGCGGCAGTCTCTCTCTTTTGATAGTAGTGATGAAGCAATAAAACTACAAAGACAAATCTATAGTATGTGTTATCCTTGGAGGATCTCCCTGTGTTTTAACTGCCAATGATTGTATGTGCCACAACCAAAGAATAACAATAGCAATAAGAAAACGACATTGAGAAACTGGGTTCAACTGTGCAAATCCATGTTTTCATCTTTGTTGAGATGAAGAAAAGCACATACTGCTGTTGTCTAGTTTGCCGATTGTCTTTGGAGTTGGTGTCCTGATATATTCAGGTACTTTATTTTTATACCTTGAGAGATGTTGTTAAAGGAATCAGATGTTATGCTTCATATTTGGTTGACCTGAGAGTTGAGATTCTTGGCATTGTATAATTCTAAAAGCTATAGGTATCATAGTATAGCTGTCATGTTGCTGTTTAAGTTGGCCTTAAGCGCAATCATAACTACGTCGTCACTTGTTCTTATTTGTCTGATATACATTGATATTTGTTTGATCATGGTGCATTATGTTTGGAGTGGTGGGGTTGTTGATTCGTTTTCCATTTGCAGTGACATGCCCACACTGCGGCCATGGAAAGGCTATCTACCATCAAGCCCAGATCCGTTCTGCTGATGAGCCGATGACAACATTCTATTGGTGCCTGAACGAGAAATGTAAAAAGAACTGGCGGGAGGATTGAGCTCTCGGTGCCACAGTCGCAAAGCCAATTCAGTACCTCGCGTGGCCTAAAGGCAGGACTGGAAATCATGTTCAACTGGTATTTGGACCTTGTAGAAACCGTGATCTCGATGTTTTATCCTTTCCCGGATGTTGCATGCGAACATAATTTGTCTTCTTCAGCGTCTGTCTTCACTTGAAAGAAACAGATTGAATTAGGAGGGAAAAGAAAGCATTCTCTCCTTTGGATTCCTTATCCTGGAACATGAAAAGTGAACCAGACAGGCATGAGAAACAGCACAGGTGACGAGGATAGTGGCTTGTCATTTGTTGAGTGCACTTGTGGGGTTGATGTTGCTGAATAGGATTTGCACATTGAATAGCTTTATCTGATTTTTTTCTGCTAACCCAACATTCTAGGGTTCTATAGAGATCAGATAGATTACCATGTTAATAGGTTCAGATTTGAGTACCCTCGTAAGAATCTCTTCGATACAAGTACAGGGCTTCCAATCATAGCAAAGCGATCGACATATGATGCGACCTCATTGAGTACCGGTTTTGTTTTTTTTGGTCTGTTGAGTGCCCAGGTTAAATAACTGCCTGTACACATCCCCTCGAATCATCATCATTTAGAATGCTATTGGTGGAGTACTCAATTACTCGAACCTCGCAATGAAAGGAGTTAGCTGGAAAGAAGTTATGTACGGTACAGATCTGTACCGTCCCAATCGCTAATGACATAGATTTCATTAAGAGACGGGATTTGATCAACAGGTAACCTACCGTGTGTGTATTGATTCTGATGATAAGCTTTCTAGGTGTTATTCTTGGAGCAAATATGTTTGGACCATATTCATCAGATTCAGAAACTTATAAGAGATTCTAGTTCTCCATGTTCATGATTGTGTTACTTCTTGATAATCAAGGACAACGGTATAAATTGTACGATGATTATCAAGATAATGCACTTCATTGTCAATCGATATGAGAAGATCTCAAATTTTTGCAATATGCGCGGATTACATGAAGCAGAATGGCTAGGAATTTGGCTTGAATTTCTTTCTACTTACTTATTGTCCAAGAAGGATGATTATCCACGCAATCTTTCCCTATTGAATGATCGTAATTCTTGCAACAATCAGTTTGAGATGAGACGCACTTTCCAAGCGAATAACTCGATTTATGGAAACCTAATCTCTATCGTATGGGCAGTAGAATCAAGGAAGACTCTATTCTTAGCATCTTAGGAGTGATTAGATCTTCCAAATTCATTCAAGTCCAACGGGTTGATTGAAAAAATGATCCTCATAATTTATGTCCAACAGTCGGCTTGGAAAATGAGAAGTAGTAAAGGAGATCGTGATGCTGAGGAAAAAAACAAGAGAATCAAATTCTGAAACTTCCAAAGTTCAAGAGAGCTTTGTCCTTACACACTCATCTTTGTAAGATTAATTTATAATTACTTAGAGGTTATTGTTGGAATGTGAGATCAGAAGATTCAATCGTACTTACTCAAGTCAAGAGTACTTAGTTGCTGTAACTTCTGATGGATTCACTAGTGAAACCCAGCTAATAGGCTATTAACTCGGAAGAGTAGACATAGACCTATCCTAAACTAAGTTGAACCACTATAATTTCTCTATCTATTAATCTCTTATTTACTTTGCTGCACCATACACAATTTAGGGTCTTGCTAAGAGAACGGCACTGTTATTCTTTGAGAATAATGGTGCCTTGTGGACCATAAATTCCCATTGAATGGGTATGGCAACCAACAAAACATCCTTTGCTCAGCCAGCTTACTTTAACTGGACTAGACCTGCAAACCAGCAGGAAACTTCCATCTTCCCTGCTGGAGTTGGAACTGAAAACGGTCAACTCGATAGATTTACTGTCATCGAATTTGAGAAATTCAATAGAACTGAGGCCCTTTGACGCTCGAGTGAACGAAATACATCTCGATGGCCTTCCAGAGTGGGAAAAGTTGACCGTGTCAAAATGTGGACTCCTCAAGTGATTGTGCATTCTGTCAACCATAGCGAAACTGAAAGAAGCCAAGGTATCTTCTTGTGCAAGGCTAGTTGAAATTCGATTTCTCGGTGCCTTGGAATCATTGAAGAAGCTTTCAGTCGAAGGGTGCTATTCTATGAGGAGGCTAGATGGTTTATCAAACTTTAAGAACCTGAAGGATTTAAGAATCCAGGAGCTCCCGGAGCTACAGGTCATCGAGGGCCTTGATGACTGGAGACAGAGTACTTCAAGCTCGAGACATAGAGGGTGCATCTTCTACTTACTTCTCAAATTGTATGCACTGGACGTCAGCCTTTCCCCTGTTTTGTTTGTTTTTAAACATAAAACTGGAAGGAGTTTCTGACGGACAATCGCATAGATGATAATCTCGTTAGAACTCCTGTACATACTGACCAAATTCTATTTTTGGTTACTCAAGTGTTGAACCGATTCTAAAACATGCAATTAGTGATCAATCTCATGTTCGACAGCATTTGGTCGTCGGAATTATCCACCTTGAGTATTAAATAGATCCATTTTGAGTGTCTATCGTGTCATACGAGCTGATGCAACTCATAGAACTTAATGATGCCTTGCTTTTGCAGGTCCAATACCTCAGAAAGAACGGATGTCCTCCCTCAACCGGATCTTTCGGAGAGATTCGCATGTTTCTCAAGCATATTAAGCGGCATCTGCAAGCTTTTCTAGTTTTTTCAACTTGAGAAGTTTTCAATTGCTACAGTTAGAATTCTGGAATTAAAGAAACTGAATAAGTTCCGGCCCAGACATGGTACTTTAAAGGTCTCCATAGTCTTCATCAAACTTGGATGAAAATCACTGTTAAGAAACAAGTATTACAGAAAGAATGCATATTGAACAGGGACTTGCTCTGCTTTGAGAACTTAATGTCCATTTTTTCAAGGTAAGCCAATGACATTGTGGTTCAGCGATCGATATGAGAAATTTCGTGAACTACGTCCTTCGCAAGACAGGAGGCATAAGCGCCATCTGGGACCGTCAAGTTCAAAGTCAGCCCTAACATTGGTCTGACTAGAGAAACTACTCCGACCAATACAAGGCCTTTGCTGCTTCCTTCCAAGAGAAGTGTCGGCTGGTGATCCGAGGGAACCGCGGGGCCACTCGGTATAATACTGAAGGAGGATTTCGGAGATGGATTGCTAGGGATTTTGAGATTTCGTGTGTCTTTGGCTTGAGCAGAGAGGACACGAAACATGATGGAGCATTGAGTTGAGTCAGAGCGAAAAATGCTGAAAATTCAAGGGTGACATGATGAAAGCTAACGATCCCACCCTACTTCCCATTTTCCCATCGCTAGTTAATTAACGTTAAGCAGAGAACATGAAACTTAATGCTCTTGAATTGGGTGAAGCGAGTGATTCGTATTCCAAATGAAATAGAAATCAAACCTTCCGAAATTAAGCAAGATAAAAAGTATACAGTAAAATTAGTTGGTATTTGATATGACAAATGTTGGTACGTCAATCAAATTAAGATTGGTGATTTCAAATAAAACTTAATAACTTCAAAGGCATTGGTAGGTCAATGCCGCGAGAATAAACATTGCCAGACTATTAAAGTAATTGGTAATCTTTGAATTATACAGAAAAGTTTGTACTTTTCAATGTCAAGCAAAATTAAGAGTTGTTTTTTTTTTTTTTTTTGGGTCGGAGTTGGTTGACGATGAATTAGTTGACATCTTAATGTGAATTATTGTGCGGGAGTTACGGGCATGAGAGACAATGGCAGTAAAGTGCGTATATGTTAAGCCTAGTAGGATTAGGAGCGCAAACACAGCAAAATAGAGAGTGAAGATAAGAAAGAGAAATCGAGAGACTAGGTTTATCTTAATTCACCATTAAATTGGGGCTACATCTAGTGGAAGACTCTTATAATTACCACTTTTCATGTCTATACTACATTTCTCAGTTATAAGAGGAAAAGATTATATATAGGCGACACATGAAAACCCATAGGCCGAGAAAGCCTGAGACCACTCAATAGCTAGTTATGCCCAAACCCAAACTACCAACAAATATGGACCCAAACAAAGCAAGCTGTATGTGTTTTTACAAAGGTTAATATTACGGAAAAAATTTAAAACTGATATATGTGTGATAAATTTATCCTAAAATAATTTTTTGACTAACAAAAACCCTAAACTGATACACTTATAACAAATTTATCCTTAATTAATTTCTTTTAAATTTTACTATCACACGTGACAGTTAATAGGTTTATCGATTTAGGATTCTATCCTTCATTTGTCACGTATATACTAACATGTAGTTTTTTTCTTGGGATTAATCAAATGTAATGGAAATTAACGTAGAGTGAATTTGAAACAAATGTACCGGTTTATGATTTATTATGGTCAAAAAATTAGTTTAAGATAAATAATTAATTGCCTTTGTACTGTATTGCGATCTAAACTATTTTAATCCTGCGGCTTAACCAAATTATTGGGTTTCGTAGCCGCATGTTAATGTAAAGCTAAAATTAGTTAGAGATGGTTCTTTTATACAGCTTTTTATCCCCCGTTCTTCTTGATGCACCGGATGGATTTCGATGAGTTTGTATGCGGGTGAACAATACAAAAAGGAAAGAACTTCCCTGCGCCATTAAATCCTTTTCTCGAGGACACGTCCTTGATCGGATTTATCGCCCGTGCTCATAATATCCATTTGTTGCTTTTTCCTATGGCCCTCGAACCTTTGATACGTACAATCAAATCATTAAACTCGTAAAAAGTTTCTGATAAAGTCTCTTTAGGCCTTTTGATGACCTGATTAGGCGCTAAAAGTTGCATTCCCAACAATTCATAAAGCTAACCTTGCTTCATAAGCTTAACGTGGATTGACTTAAAAGAATCAATTAAATAAAAATTCCACCTAACGTGATAAGTAAGTGAATTTTTATTTTTATTTTTATTTTTATTTTTTACCACATAAACTATTAACAGATACTAGGGCTGCCAACGCCCAACGCTAGTCTTGAGTAATTCCATGACTGCATTGAACTGTAAACTATGCCGAGGTTTGGGTGAACTCCGATGTGGAATGGCTTGCTTAATTCATTCAATAGAAAAACCATCGATGGTGACTAGAATCTTGCCGCATATATTTTACTACAATAAATATTTACGCTATATATTTTTGTGAGAATTCGATTATATTCAGCTATCACTTTGTAATTATCATCAAACAACTTCATATTTCAAATTTTCAGGATTAAGCTTTTAAACACTTCAATTTATAATACTTAAATTTTCAACATTTTATTTTTCAGTTGTACTAAACGAGCTGCAGTCTCTAATTCCAGGAAATCAATGATCGCGTGTCTATCAATTATAGCAAAAACCTATGATGTTAGGGAAAAAAAAATCGGCTCAACAGTGTATAGTCATTTTTGAGTGAAACAAGTTGTGGGAACAATAATGGAAGATACAATTAAGTAAATTGTAGAAAATAACAGATAAAAAAAAAGTATTGAGCTTTTTCTTTCTTTTCCTTTTATTCCCTTTTGCTTCTTTCATAGTTCTTCCAATCTAGTTTTAGATCTAGGAGCTTTGTTGTCCTGATCTTAAATGGGGAGCTTTTCTCTCCAATCTAATCATAGATTTTGATATGTTAATGAATAAGTACTCCCGCCTCTAGTTTTAATGGCGTTCATAACAGTTTCGGTGTCAAATCTGTGCTTGTTCAACCTTTTTTCACTCAAATTTTGGGCACTTCGCATTGGTTACATGCTTGCTCTCACAGGTTTTTGATCTGAGATTTTTCAACATGTTTATGTTGTCTCCGTACAATGATTATGTTGTGAACGTAGAACCTAGACGCACATCGCTGAAAGGCAAAGTCGTAATCACATATGGAGATCTCAGCATATGCTCATCATAGATGATGCTATGTGATTCTGTGATTGAATGCCAATCATTTCGTTTGGATCTAGTTATCAATATGTTCTTGAAGGATTAGCTCATGATGATCTCTGCCAATCATTCTATGATGAAATGCCTTGATTATTGGTTTTTTGTTTATTTTAGAGATCTATAGATCTGTTTTATTACTGTATCTTTTGAGATTTCCTTTCATGTATCAGTGTAGTAATGAATGAAAATTTCTTTTTAACCAAAAAAAAAAAAAAAGTATTGAGCTCTAGTACCGATCGACACATACATTTGATTATTTGGGACTGACGACGAGGGAACTTGAATATCTACAGGATAAAGCACTCGATCTTAATAATTAAAAGTTCAAGGATCACATAAACAAAGGTAGGTTAAGCTTAATCTTCACTTACTCACAGTCTTATCGCTCGACAGAGCTCAAACTAGCATGACCGGTGCTCAAGGGAGCTGTGCAAATGCTCGCAGGAGCTTAAAGCTTAAGGTCGGCTTTCCATGCCACAAGCCTGTTTATGTTGTTCCGAGCATTTTGGGTATGGATGAATTGTGGTTATTTGTCTGTGGACAAGAGAAAATTTATATGGCCCAATGATGCACCGTACATGAACAGACTTGAGGAAGGGATAGTCAGGGTTGCCGCCACCTCGAGAGCATTTAGCACCACAACTACGATTTTGATCGGTCTTCTTGTAAAATTTACTTATGCTACTTCTTCAGTAGTTACTAATTTGTAACTCTAACTTCATTATAAAACTAATAGTCTCGATCGAGGGAACTTAAGCATCACAATTTAACAATGCCATGCGTTTTGAAAAACAGCTTCATTACCTGGGGATTGTAACAAATAGGCAAGACTTAGTACATAGGAGGACTCCCTGGACATGGTCACAATAGAATCCAAGTGCCCTCTTAGAATGATATACCTCCTCATTCCTTATATGGGAAAAAACTGGAGAACTCTCGAAGAAAGTTGTTAAGAGAACTGAAGTTGAGTGACAGTTTCCCATGTAAAAAAAAAAAAAAAAACCAGTCGGTTTAACAAGATGCTAAACAAAGCTGTTTGATACCCGAATGAATAACATTATCAATGATGACAGGGTCAAATAGATAGTTAACTAATATGCTCTCGTCACCTAGAATCATCTTACCTAATGCGACAGTAAGAGCGATCAAATCAGGCCTGGACTTCAATTGGCGGCCCATCTAACTGCACAACTCTGACGCCTTCCTCATTAAGAAACCCCACTGCATCACTGCCTTTACCTTGAGTCAGCCATAAACACCTTTGCCGATGCTTAAACAGCACCATCATGGCGTGGTCTGAAAGGACGGGTCAACATCTGATACGTTCCAGTATTGCAACACATCATCTACACCATCGGATGCTAAATCTTCCGTCATGTACTCGCCTTCAGGAGGAGGGGCAGAGGGTGGTTCAGAGGGCAGAGCAAGCTGATTCACTGCAGCGTCATTTTTTCTCCATGGACCGAACATTTGGTTACGCAAGGCATCCTGTGAACTTATATCATTGGACTGTGTTGACGATCCACCTATAGTAATAACATTATCTCCCGGAGAAATTAGATCATCCCAGTTGTTTTCAGATATGGGCTGATGTGAAGCAAGATGACCAAGTTCATTGGCTGAAAACTCAAAGGGATTTCTAAAATAGGTATGTGGGGTCTGTGCTGTCGATGGCAAAGCAGTTACATGATTTTGTCCTGGAGAGAATTAGAACATTAATGTGGTTAGTAAATATGAGCCGACATGGGCATGGCTGTACGATCTTATAAAAAGAAATTTCAAATGAATGATTATGAGCCTTTACCATATGATGTTGAGGCAGGGGATGGTCTAGAGAGGAGAAAATCCTCATTTGCTGTAGAGTCCATACACCTCGAAGAATTGATCGCATGGCTAGGCGTGGCAAATTGGGAATTGACATCATAAGACTCTGTTAGCAATCCGCCCGTAATAATACCATTATCTCCCGGAGGAATTAGACGATTCCACTTGTTTGCATATGCAGGCTGATCTGAAGCAGGACAAGCAAGTTCATTAGCTGAAAACTTCAGAGGATTTCCAAAATAGGTATTTTGGGACTGTACCGGCAATGATAAAGCAGTTACACCATTATATCCGGGAGAAAGAATTAGAACATTAACGTGGTTGTTAAATATGAGCTGACAAGGGCACGAGTATACGATCTTATAAAAAAAAAAATCCAAAGAATGATTATGAGTTTTCACCTGATATTGAGGCATAGGTTTGTCCAAAGGGGAGAATATGCTCATTTACTGTGGAGTCCATTTGCCCCGAAGAATCGATCACATGGCTAGGCATGACAGATTGGGAATTGACAACATGGGACTGTGAGGGCAATCCGCCAGTAGTGATATTATTATCTCCTGAAGGAATTGGACCATTCCGGTTGTTTGCATATGTAGACTCATATGAAGCGGGACGTGCAAGTTCATTTGTCGAAAGCTTCATGGGATTTTCAAAATAGGTATTTTGGGATTGTACTAGCAATGGCAAAGCGGTTACACCACTATGTCCTAGAGAAGGAATTAGAACTTAATGTGGTTAGTAAATATGGGCCGACATGAGCACAGGTGTACAATCTTATAAAAAAATTTCGAATGAATGGTTATGAGCTTTTACTATTCTGATATCATCAGCTTCAATTGACAAGGGCCTTTTCCTTCACAAATTGAACATTTTACATCTCAATTTCAGATATGTAAGTTTAACCAATGCAACTTCTTTTCTAATATGATCTTTCGGCCACTATTTGATAAAAATGCCCACAACAAACACGATGCCGTGTGTCAATTAGCATTTGGATATTAAATGTTCTCCATATTGGATGTTCTTATCAGTCATTTTGTTACTTCAACTCTTAAATCTTTCATGTCCAAATTGAAATTGCATCTTCTAAACCAAACCTTGACAAAATGTAAGTACTTGATTATTGCCCTCTTGCCTTTGTACTGAATCTATTATATCACTGCTTTTGGTAGTGACCCGCAACAACCTACTCTTCTTGTTTGTTCATCATCAGTAAAAACTATTTCTCAGCATTTTCAGATGCAAGTTCAATTGATGGGGCAGCTGCACAAATAAACGTCTTCATATAATGCAGAACCCAAATCATAAGGATCTGAAACACGTTGCTTTTATTTATGAAAGCGCCACAATCAAGTGGAAAGTCCTATTTTCATCATTATTTCACAGGCCACATCTTTGTATGTGCTTATAGGGAGAGATAGTTTTGTGTTTCCGAACACGTACCTTTAGCAAGGGAAATTGCATTCACTGAAGGAGCTTCCCTACCAACTGGAGCAGCACAGGTTCTTGGAGCCAGAAAAGGGGGAGATTTTCAGTTTCTCCTTCAGAGTGAGATGGAAAAGAGATTGAGGCTTCCCTGATTGTATCTCCATGTTCCTGGAAGAAAAACATTCGGTATATTGCTCAAACTGGACTAATGGAAGCATTTATCTCCACTATGGAAGTTACACGCTCTGACTTGAGTTGATTTTGAAAGGACAAGCGAAGAATTAAAACGCATCAACTCATATAGTTTCAAACTTAGAAAGTAATAGTTGCATCATGAATGTGTCGATCGTTCAAACTGCAACATGATGATGAGTGCCTCAGATTTTCATGAATGACAACAAATCAACTGCCGAAAGTTCTCTCTTACTCATTTTGTATAATTTTAACTACGGAGTACAGAAGGCCACTAAGATTCACAATGTCACTATCTTCAACTATGGAGAGTTTTCACGGGAGAGGAAATGCCCATTTTTGTCATTATTGAAAGTTGGTTGAAAATCTAATGGTACAATTGTGCACGTAAATGCTTTAATCGACACTGTAGATGATTTGTCTTGTAAATGAGCTCTCTTGGTGCTAAGCTTTTTTCTACCTGATGCCTCCTCTTGGTGCCCCTTATTAATATTTTCTCGTAGCACCAATAAAAAAAAGGGGTCAGCAAATATCTTCAGACAGACTCTCTTTTGTGTTTGTTTTCGTTTTTTCCCTCTGCATTTACCTAGCTAATTGAAACAGCTTAGCAACAAAGACACCTTGTTAGGAGATTGCGGTCATCAACAGAAGAAATCATTAATGCAACACAATTAAATGCACCTAATTGTTAGGAACCACTCCTTGATCGATCGTATGCTATAATGAACTACCTCAATTCATTTGTACACCACAAGAATGACAATATAGAGTAAATTTAACTGATAATCTAAGGTCATGAGTTATCCCTTGCAGATTGCATAGCAAATCTCAGAAAAGTTAAATTTCCCAGTTACCTTCTGCTTGAGAGAAAATTTGTCAGCAGCAAAATGCACCCCATCCGAAGTAAGGCCAATGCGTTGACCGACATTGTCGGATATAACATCATGATCACTTTCATTATTGTGACCCACCTGATGTTCCCCATTCAGAGGGCAACTTTTTGCATGATCTACAAGGTCGTCCCACATAGTAGCTGTCATGCCCTCCCCTAGAATCTGCAATGACACAAAATCATCCTTCTTGGTTTCAGGGAGTTCAATTTAAATTTAAGAACCCTGTGCTGAATCTCACCTTTCTCAATTTCTCAGAGTCATTGTTGAGTTGTTGTACAAAATCTTTCACCGTGTATACTTGTGCATCATTCAGCCTCTTGCAAAATGCTCCATTCCTTCCAATATTTTTCAATCTCCAGAGAGCATCGTCAGGAAAAGGTGGATAATGCTTCTCGCTTGCTATAAAGTGAAAAGGACATATTAGAGGAAGAAATTGCAGTAACGCTAAGACCAACAGGCCAAACAGGTCTTCTTGTGCAATTAAAACTCTCTTTGCTACCGTCTGAAGTACAAAGGTAGATTAGCTTAAGAAGCCCTTATTCTTTTCTTCAGGAAACAATCTAGAAACAGGTCGATAAACTTCTATATTTAGAATTGTTACAAGTCAGTCGAATTGTTAGTTGTCTCCTGGTTTCAGATAAAGTAAGCTTCACTAAGAAATGAACCTTTATTTTGTAATTACCTTGAGGGTAGTATAATCTAAACATATTTATTTCCTCGAGCTAGAAGATAAAGACTACCAAGGACTTACCCTTTCCTCTCTTCCACTTCACAGTGAATGGTTCTGTTACCGCTTCACGAATATTCTTACAATATCCAGGCAACGCCTGAAATCCTAACCTGAACTGCCTGCTGCGAGTCCAGCTTGAACTGTCGGTGAACTCTACATCACCCAGCACCCCAGTGCCTTCCTTTAGTGTCAGTACAAGTTCTCCAATAAGCAGAGGCCGCTTCCCTTCACGTTCTTTCAGTACAGATTGATTAAATGTTTCGCAGGTCCAGTTACCAGCATTTGTCTTGAAGCCACCTTCAAGTGCCACAACATTTAACATAACAGGTGGACCTGATTTGACAATACTGCCTGTGTTTGCATTGATTAACTTGACATCAAAGGAAAGGCTGCGAACTACTTTTAGTTTGTCCCCAGTATAGACAGAACGAGGGAGATTGCTTATGAATTCAAGCTGCAAGTTTCTCACTTCATCCTTCTCTCGGCATTTGCCAGAAGACCTGTATTACCTCATCAATTAGCATTGAAAGACCAAGCTCAAGCAAGAAAAATGTGCTGCTGGAAAGAAGTAAGGGATAAAAAGTTTATCCTAGGCATGTGATAAGGGCTGAAAGATTTTCTTTGAATTTACTGTGTTTTATTGACCTTGGTTCAACAAGGATGAACGGTAATCATTCCACAATCCAGTTTGATGAATCATTCCATTTTAACAGGATTGGCTCTCAGAGTACTTGAGCCAAAACTACAACATGGTCAGTGCAAAATACTATTACTGGCCAAATGACCTTTTGCATTTGAGTATTAATTCAAATGACTGTACAGTATTTTTTAAATTAGCCATGAGATAACACTGTTTTCACTAGTCACAGCTGAAATCAATATCAAGAAAGCTTAATGTCTTTTGGCCCAACATCACCAGAGCTGAGATGGTGCACCCTAGAGTGACATGAGCCCAACTGCAGGATTATTTACCTAAAACTGAAAGCAATAAATTTCCCCTAATATTTTCTATCCATGTTTCACCACATAAAAGCAGAAACCATGTACTACCCATGTACAATTCTTCAAATGTCATGGGCTTAGGGGATCCCAGACGTATGGTACTTTGTGTGAGGATGCCATATTGAAACCAGCTTGACAGCTCGATAGATAAGAAACATCAAACAGTATATCAATGCCGCCAAAGCAATTAAAGTATACACTAACCTTTCGAGTTGAGCAGGTTGAGAACTTGCGTACTTTAACTCTTCCCTTACCTAATGAAATTCACCATAAATGAGGATGCGCAACCGCATACAACAAAGCTACAAAGAATCTTGTAAAGTTTCCCTTCTCTCTATATGTTCTTGGCTCAAATACACATTGGAGATTGAACGCCTAGCAGCACATTTAGGCAACCTAAAGGGATCCAGTTCATGTTTTCGAGCATGTCATGGTCTTTGTGCACATTGTTTTCAAAACAGTTAAGATGATGCATGTACATTCTAGAGCATATTCTATGGGAAAAATCATGTAAAGTTGTTCATATGACCTCTTAAAATACCATTCAGATACTAAACTCTGGTTCTCTACTAGTCCCAGAAGATTCATGACAACAGCTCTCCAGATATTTCAGCATTTTGATTAGCACCTGACTAGTTTGATAATGCAATTGTAATCCCTTCATGACTGATGAATTGCCAATAGGTGAATGTGAACAACAAAAGTATATACAAATTATACAAAGTAGAGTTAATCTACACAATTCACCCATCTTACCACTCTCCGAATGGGATCCTCCAGCGATGAGCAAATCTCTGGCACTACTTCCCCTTTAAAAGCGTTCAGGATGTCACTGCATGAACAAAATTAGCATAGAATCCAATGGAGTTGGTATGGGTTGAACAAGAATATGAATAACTCTAAATCTAACGCCATCTCTTCACTTGTTCTAAATGATCCAGACAAAGACAACTTCAGTCTCACGAAATGGTGACGTTGAACCTCCAAGATCTTGCACGTCCAAGTGTGCATGACTGAAATCAAGTTTTAGACTGATTTGGAAGAATTCTCGTTAATTTACATCACTTGTATGCATTTTGAATGGAACCCAGTTGATTTTGTGACTTTGCGGCAGGTGAAAAGGATAATCAGAGGTCAAAGAAATGAAAATCTCAACAAGTACAGAGAATCAAGTAGGATCAAAGGCATAGAAAGATAGGTTGCCAAATTCCATTTAGTACGTAAGCTCAAATACTGTTATGGTGGTAAGCTAACATGTTTCTGGACCTTAGTCTGTATCAGCTTTTCAACTCTTCCTTTCTCTTTCTAATATAGGAACCCAATGACTTGCGTTCTACTCATACATCATAATGTTGTGCCAAGAAAAAAGTTTCAAAGCAGAATAGCACGATAAACATAGACAATTTCTGTTCTTCCAGATAAAAGTATCAGTACCTTTTAAGAAGATCATGTAATTGATATTTTACAAGCTCCTCCCGGACCAGTGTAACAAGGTCCAAGATCAGTTTAATAAAGTCAGGCTCCGGTTCTTCCCTGACCTGTTTAACTTCCCTGACCTGTTTAACATTGACAATCAGTGAGAATGCGCATACATTGCAAGCATGATCTATCACACCACGGAATCTACAGTTGCATCTCTATCTATGATTATTTTTCCCCTCCTCCCTCAATCAATTTGTCCAGTGCAACATTTCATCAGTTTCACCGGTCGACTTCCAACATAGTTAAACAAAAGTTTCCTTCATCGCAATGTGCCACAATCAGCACTAATTTGGGAACTGACATGAGGACTATATAACCAGCTAAAAAATGTGCTGCAAAGTTTGGCATCGCTCCTATTAAGAAATACGAACTGTCTGGTATTGGGGTAGTTCTGATGTCCTGCATCTAGTCGAAAACTAACTAGCAGATGAAAGTGCAATGGATCATTTGATCCCTCAATCACCAAAATCAGCAAATGACAGACAAGGCACTGACAAATAGATCCCATGACAGAAATGATTGCAATTTCTAATCATCTTACCGCTCTCTGCATGTCTGCTTTTGTCAAGCATCTCTTGAACAAGAGATCAAATTGGCGTCCATCTGATGTATTACTGCAGAACCACAATCAGCCTTTTAGGAACCATATTCACAGAGGAGAAGAACTATTCAACTTTCTTCCAAAAGCAAAGTTATAGAAAAAAAAAAAAATGGAAGAAATACCGTTGCGGACATCAAAATCCAAAATATATATTGTGCAGCAGCTCTAAAGTTTAAACTTTTGGTTGAATGTGGATTTAATTCCTCAAGGAATGTGGAAAAAGACATTATCAGTGTTAAACTTTTGTACAGTGCTCATTCTAGTACTAACTTTTTATCAAATCGATCAATTATGTATCATGCTTTCGAAAGGCAATGGCTCAAGTGATTTGGTAAAGTAGTTTTCTGAAAAGATCTGGCATGACTCATCCAAGTAACTTAAATAGCGTTTTTAAAAAGTTTTGGCAATCAATTGCTCATTTATATAATTTTTGCTCTAGAATTTTTCAAATTTAGAAATTTGACAAAACGCCTTGTGAGTCGACAGCAAAAGTCACAAAGCAAATATTCTAACTTTGCCACAAATTTCGTTGTTTTCTTAGACTATAAAAGAAAAATCCTGGAGCAAACATTCTCTCCAAATAATTTCATCTAAAAAAATCCTTTGTTTTCCTTAAGAAAAGGGGGAAGTAAGTAAAATTTTCTCTACCTCATATCACTTCCCATCATGTTCTCTGCCGTTTCCTTTTCATCCCAGGACCTTCTAACGTGTTCCGGATTAGCAAGGGCCTTCCTCACCATTGCCATTCCACGTTTCTGGAAGAAAAAACACACGGTATATTGGTCAAGCTGGATGATGGAAGTATTTATCTCCAATACTAAAAGGTACATGCTCTGACTTCACGTAACCAGGGTGAACAAGATGGACCGACCAAACAGGCCAGTTAGGTCTGGATCTTGGTTTCTTAAAATGGAACCGGTGTCCCAGCAGTTTGGTCCCTGGTTCTAGAAACCAATGACCTCTACACACGACAATTTCTCTTTTCAACAAGTAATGTTGCATTCCAATGGATGAAACTGTATTCAGAGTACGAATGAACTGCTGAAAGTGCTCTCTGATTCGCTCTTATTTATTTATTTATTTTTGTTATAATTTTATCTACAGAGTACAGAAGGCCACTAAAATTTTTCAACTTTGCACTTTAATAAAGAGTCTTTTGCGGATCTAAATAAAGCATCTAGATGTCCAACCAACTCCTCATTTCAAGTTTCCATATCTCTGATCAATTCAAACACCTGTTAAGCCAATACAACTACCAGCAAACCTCAAATTACTTCATTACGTAGATACTACAGGACAAATTATATGTATCCAGCATGATAGTGTGTCGCGCATGAACTGTCTTGACAAAACTCAGTAGGAACTCCTTAGTTACATACCTTGTCTTCGTCAGAAAGTTGATCAGCAAGAAACCATATCCCATCTGTTAATAGGCCAATCAGCATCCCAGATTTGTCAAATGCAACACCATGCTCGCTCATGCCATCAGGACAGTACAAATAACAACGCAGTTCAGAAGTCTTTGCATAATTTCCCGATTTTTTGCTCGTTCCATGATCCTATGATGAGTGAACACAGCATTAGATTCTTGATAGTCAAATGAACCCTAACTGAGAATCATTAAGTGCTCACTGAAATAAAATTTCGCTCTATATTCAGGTTTTGGGGAGATTTCTCTATCTTCTTCTCCAAACTCCGGATCAGATCATCAGATGCACGTGGATAAAGTTTCAAGGACGCTGCAAAATGAAGGTCACGGTCACCATTAGATTAATTTGTAGTAGCAGACTTCTGATAGCCATGCAAACTATCTCCTCAAGGACAAGGTTTTATATAAGACTATGAAGGAGCTACCTTCTCCTCTGCATTCATTCACCAGGAAGGCATCTGTTTTTGCTTCTCGAATTCGTGTATTCTCACAGCATCCTGATGCCACTTTTAGCCCTATTCTGAATCTTCTATTCCTATTACAGTTGGAGTGGTCATTAAACGTCACTTCTCCCAGCTGCCCAACACCATCCTTGAGCTTGACTTGCAGAACTCCTGTCAAAAGCGGCCCACTTCCTTCACATTCTTTAACCTCATATCTCTCAAACTCTTCTCGATCCCAGTTATCCTCTGCGTTGAAGTCACCTTCAAGCACGACCACATCCAATGTAATGGTGGACTCCAAGCCTGATCTAACGACACTTCCCGTATCTGCATCGATCAACGCAACAAGAATGGGATCTCCCTCCTTTCCTTCTAGTTTCTTCTTAGGAGGAAGTGAAAGTTCCGTTAGAAATCGAAGCTGTAAGTTTCTCGGACGATTCGTTGCCACAGATGCAGCATTAGCCCTGCATTTGAGACAACAATGCTTGACGTCTTCAACGCTTGCATCAAAGTCGCAGCACAAAACCACAAGCAAAAAATAGAACGAAAGGAGTTTAGAACTGTCAGGAGACAAAAGCTATACTTCAACTGGAGGTTGCGCTAAATGCTCAACTCAAGAAGCAACACGATCATCAAAGAATAAATAAAGCATGGAAAAATTAAGAGGGAAGAGTAATAACAGATTCGAGAGCCAAAACACAAAGCTACAAACAGAAAACAGAAGGAATTGGACTAAGAACAGTTCACGAAGGGGACTAAAACACCTGCGCCAACTACATAGCTGGCTTGCTTGCGATAACAACTACACCCTCTCACCCGCATCACAAAGGGAATTCGAACAATTGCTTCAAATACAGTATTGAAATAGAAAACCAAGCGTTGCGAATAACATCTTACTCGGTCGGTTCGATGCGCGGCCTCTTGGGTTGACTCGGTTGATCAGAAGGAGTGAAGGTCAAATCTCTGTTCTTCCTGGACATAATGTTTCCTTTTCCGAAGCTCAATAAGATCAAACGAAGCGTCGGAATTGCGGGAGAGTTTAGTTGATGAAAAGAGTGCGGTCGGCAGAGATTAGATGTCTTTAAATTCCTGTAGTCTAAATCAGCACGTTATCTCACCGGAGAGAAGGCGCGATCTTTCCTTGACATTTCATCCTACATTTCATAAAACTCGTCCCGATTTCATTTTTTTATCTTTTATCCGATTTTACTTATTTACCCCCTTAAAGCTAAGTACACTTCAATTCCACTAAAAAGAAAAAATTTCCCTCAATCATTTAATTGCCATTTAAGGTGATGATCCAAAATTTATTTAATTTTCTTTCCTTCTCTTTTTAGTTTATCTATTCCTATGTAGAATATAGTCCGTCAATATTGAGGGCGCTATGTTTTCTTTATCATTTTTTCGATTTTACTTATGTGGAAATGAATTTTATTGAACATAGAAATTTCCAAGAAATCTTATTCATTTCTACATGGTTGAGCAAATTGATGGGTTAATTGTCAAGTATAATATAGAAATTTTGTTTGAGATAGACGCTTTTTAACATAATCACTTGTCTATAAACTTCCACTTTGGGTCCTTATTTCACTCTTCAACTTTGTTACCACCGATTATTGCACAACTTTTTTCTTTCTTGTCTTCAAATTTTTATCGATTGTTTCATTCACTAGCTTTGCTCTCTGTTTCTTCTTTCTTCCAACTTGCTTAGGCACATCCGGTGGAAGTAATGGCTCTCTAGTAGGCCATGTGTCCTTAGAACCTATAACATACACAACATGACTATAAATCTGCATGAATGTATTGTGGCATCCTGAAATTCCTTGCCAGTCATTAGGGGTGCTCAAATTAATGTCTTGTATTAAGGACTATGGCCGAGTTTAGTGGATGAATTTTGGAAAAGGATGACCTATCTTTGGCCATATGCATTGTGAATTAGAATTTATGGATTTGTGAATTCAAGTGTATAGTTATTTAATTTTACACTATAGTACTTTGGTTCAATAAGGATTTAATTAGTATTTAAAAAGGGGTTAAAATTTGATTTAATTAGGCTTGGACCTTAGTCCCAAGAGTGTGGACCTTTGATGGGCCAAAAGGCCGGCCCATGAAGCCCATGGAGAGGGCTGCCGTCGACCAAGGAGAGAGGGGAGAGGCTGGCCCAAACCTTCAAGCCCATTATGCATGGGTTTTGCCAAGTGGCAAAAAGGAAAGTCACACCATTGGCCACTTTGGGTGGCTCTTAATCATTGCAAATGATTGTGATTAGGGGGAAATAAAAGGAAGAGTGGCCGGTTTAGGGGGCTGTCGCCCAAGCCAAGTGAGAGAGAGAGAGAGAGAGAGAGAGAGGGTTGCCGAGAGAGTGAGGAACCGAGAGAGAAAGGGAGAAGCCGCGCAAAGGAGGAGGTCCGCTCGTCCATCGCCCGTCTGTCCGTGCGTCCGTCGCCGTCCGTGTGCTGTTGTTTGCTCGGTACCAAGGCAAGTTGGGATCCATATTCTGCTCTTGCATGTTGTCTTTGCATGTGTGTTTGAATGGTGATAAATCTCGGATGTTTAGGGTATGAGAAACCGAAGCTAGAGTGTGTTGTTCTTGAAATAGCATTCTGTTTTCGGGTTTACCGCCTGACCCCGAACGTTGTAGAGGCTTGCATGCGGGTTTTGAGTCGGATTTTGGCTTCGAATTCTTCACGAAAGTTGTAGACAACATCTCAAAGTATAACATACTAAAATTTGAGACAAAATCTCAAAGTATAACATACTAAACTTTGAGACAAAATGGCTGAGTTTTAAGGGGGGAAACCCTTCCTCTACGAAAAGGCTAGATCTGAAACTGTTTTGTCGACCTCTTGGTGGTTTTGTGTGTTGCATGTCACTTTTACTAAGAATTTCACTTCGACTTCCTCACGAAAGTTGTAGAGAACATCCTGATGATTAACATACTCAAATTTGAGGTAAAACGAACAAGTGTAGCCTAGTGAAACGATTTTCATTTGAAGACGGTAGATCTAGAAGTATTGTACTGGACTCCAGCAACTTCGTGGACTATAAAGTGACTATCCTTTGAGAATCTCACCTAGATCCCTTAATGAAAGTTGTAGTGGACCTCTTGAGGCAAAACATATCAAAATTCAGAGGAAATGAAGGAAGATAAGTAGGCGAAACCTCAATTTTTCGGAGACAGCTAAACTGGACTGTTCGGTACTAGGAATAGGGGCTTTGACCGTCTATAGTTGATTATCTAGGACGAATCTGGCCTTGATTTCTTCACAAAAAATCTACCTTAGGGTCTCGACTATAACCTGGTAAAATTTCATAATTTTTGAAGGTCATTCGGGTACTTAAATTGAAATATTTCAAGAACCGCGCAATCTGATTGTGTCCGAATTTTTGCAAGCTGTAATGTGTGGGCTATATCTTTTTGTGTGAAGTTCTTTTGGGCATGTGTTCTTCATGGAGTTGCTACCTTTATGTCTTGTCTATCACATGTTTGGATTTTATGATTTTTTTGAAGACCATATGGATATTTAGTTTATATGTTTTCCGAAATTGTGCAAGCTGGAATTTGGTTAATCTCAAAAGTCATGATGTGTGGATTATTCTAAGTTGTATGTATCCTATGGATTGTATTGCCATAAGTGATTGTATCTTGCTGCATGTATGATGATGATTGGAAATGCATATAAGAATCAAATGATGAAAATGATCTTGTTTGCCATCACATCATATGCCATGTTGAAATTGAGCCATAATTGTAAATGTGAACTATAATAAGTGAGAAGGCCATCGGAGGTGTGAGCCGGCGAAGCCTCGGGAGTGTCGGGATGCCTGGCTAGGGAGTGTAAATGCCGAATGCCCGGTGGCCTTAAATGGCTGAATGCCGGAGGGTCTTCAAGAGTTTTGAGATGCCTGGAGAGTGAGGGAGCCGGAAGCTCGGAGATTTGTCCTGGGGGATGCCTCGTGATGCCGGTTGGGGTACGAGATGCCCGGAGGTTTGTGCCAAATGCCCGGAGGTTTGTGCCGGAGGTTCCTCGCGATGCCGGGTGGGGTGCGAGCAATAAACGTGGGATGCAAATACTGGTCTCGGGAAAGAGAAATGTGGCGGCCCAAAAATGAAAGAATAAAATTGGGAAATTGAAATTGAATTATGCATTATATGGTAACATGTATGTATGAATGCATGATGATGAGTGCATGGATATAAGTGTACCTATGGCATGATGGAATATGTGACATGATGATGGTGAGTGCATGGATATATGTGCACCCATGGCATGATGGAATATGTGACATGATGATGGTAAGTGCATGGATGTATGTGCACCTATGGTATGATGGAATATGTGACATGATGATGATGAGTGCATGGATGTATGTGCACCTATGGCATGATGGTACATGCATGACGTGATGGTGATGATTACATGAGGATGTGTGTACATGTGGTATGATGACATGTGCATGATTTCAAGATAAATTATGCATGAATGCATGAATGACATGTGTTATGCTATGATTGTTATGATTGTATTATGTGATGCATTGAGTGGTTTATTGGGTCCTTTACCTACTGAGTGGTTGTACACACCCCTTCGGAGACCAACATTTCAGATTAGAAAGATGTCGCTCCCTACTGTCACGCGGGGCATCTTTTACGGCTTTCCTTCGGACGTGAAGGTCTAATGTGTGGAGATCGACTGTCCCACCATCCCTGGTCTGACGTTTATTCAGGTTCGTGCATTAGTGATGTACAACGTGGGCCTGGCTGAGGGCTCTGTCATTCAGGAGTTCATATCTGTTCACGTTCGTCAAGACGGAGTGATGCGGGGGATGTTGCCACCGCCATCGTCTGACGCACCGGGATGGGTGTGACGACCTATGCGTGAGGAGTAGGAGCTGCAACTTTTTGGACAATAGCGACACTAGTAGATGGAGGATTTTGCATGATCAACATAGTAGGTCGAGTTGTCTCTTTTTGGGGTTATGACCGAGTGTAGCTAAAAGTCTTGGCCTTTCTTTTGTTGTACCGACCCGAGAAAATCAATCATGAAAATATGTAAATAAAAGTGTCTTGACTTTATCTTTTCTTATGATGTTTAGTGGTGTGCAATTGTATCATGGTTGTTGGAGGGAGAATTAGTAAGGCTTGATTATGCTTCCACAAATAAGATGCGTTGGGACCATTTAAAAAAAAAAATTATATATATATGCCTAGGAAATAGGGTTCTTCTTTGGTAATATGTGGTGACCTTGGGCGCTTCGGGGTGCCACATGTATCCTTATTGAAACTTGTGTAAACCCATTTTTCAGGCTTTTCCCTCATGTATATAAGAGCTGCCGTAGCATAACAAGGAATTTTGCTGATGTCCCATATTCTACAGCTACAAGATCGATGCCAAATATTAACAACTCTCGTCTTTATATGGCCTACTTAATTCAAATTCATCCTCTCCATTCCAAGTTGGAATCCATGATGCTGAAAATTATTTGTAAAGATCTAATATCTTATGGATATTAAGACATATCGCACTAGTGTATTTGGTCATCCCATCCCTTTGCTTGTGAATCCTCTTCATGATTTGCACTCTTATAGTTTCAAGCATTGTGATGGTAGGCTTGTCTCTAGCGTTAATGATGCTTTTGTTGAAACTTTCACACCAATTGTTCAAGGAAATGTCACATTTTGAGCTTGTTCTAAAGTTGGACTTGCTCTATTGCACTAAAGGCCTCTGGGATAACCAATTATAAGCTTTCTCATCAACTACCTTCACTTATGCCATTGCCAAATCAAAATCACATACTCTAGTTGCCATGGCAACCTTCCTAAGAAGCTTTTTAAGTTCTATTCCTTTGTGATGCAATTTGAAGTTTTCATTAAAAAATGCCTTAAGCAAAATTTATGTTCTGCTTCAAGCATTAGATGTGCTAGTGCTTGCACCAATCCATTTTCTTTGTCACGCAGAAAAGTCCAGCATTTTGAATTTTTGGGGGTCGTAATCCCCAAGCTTCGCAATCAAATTATTTTTTCCATAAAGAAGATGAAATTTCATGTTTAGCCCATTAGTACATTGCATAACAACTTAAATATAATATTCCTTTCTTTTGTAGAGTACTTATGAAAATATTTTCACTAATTCTAAATATAATAAAAGTCAATTAGCAACCCAACATGCATTTTTACTTAATTTAATGAGATTTTTTAAAAAAAAAAGTACCAAATAAGTGGAAAATTTGAAAGTTGGCTAGCATGGTAAAAAAGTGAGGTTGTCTAAAAGAAAAAAGCATTGAGGTAAATTTTTTTAATCAAACAAATTTAATATACTTAAATTTTTAATATAAAATTCATTTTTATTTAGTAACAAGATGATCCCAATTTTGATTATTGAGTTAACTTTGCATAACTTGGTCCGTGATGGCTTTAAGTTATGTAAATTAACTCTTTATTTTGACAATTGTATTTATTTTGTTCATTGATGAATATATTCATTCAAGATTGTAAGTGAGAAAAATGTTTAATCATATAGGTATTGTTAATAGAAATCCAACATTTATTTTGTCTTACAATATAAATACGTAAACACCTCTCTAAATTCAGCGTAAAGACATTTCACGTTGATGATGTTTTTGATAACTACCTTCTACTTTTTTTTATTTAATTTGATTATTTTTAATTTTCGCATATTCGCCTATTCAGGTGATAATTCTAACCCTCTCAGACGCGGCCGGCAAGATCAGCGTGCAGCGTGCGACATGCTAGCCGGCACTTGCCAAGGGGGCCAGTTCCCACCACAACCGTTGGATCTGGCGGTGACTTGGCCCCACCCAATCCTCTCCGCACACGTGTCGTCGCCACCGACGGACGATCGCGACGACTTTGCTGACGTGTCCTGACGTCTCATTGACCGCCTCCTCTCGTCCTCCTCCTCCCTGCTTTACTCTCAGTGATCAGCAACTCGGCGGAATTCTCGGCGATTTTCCCACGCGCTTTCTCGAGAAATCCTCCTGCCGGCGCACGGAAATGGAGCCGGCGAAGCGAGGGAAGGCGGCGGCGCGCGCGGCGGCCGGCCCCGGCGGAAGGCCGATCTGGCCGCCGTGCTCCGGAAGTCGTGGTACCACCTGCGGCTCTCCGTCAGGCACCCGGCGAGGGTCCCGACCTGGGACGCCGTCGTGCTGACCGCGGCCAGCCCCGAGCAGGCCCGGCTCTACGAGTGGCAGCTCGGCCGGGCCAAGCGCATGGGCCGGATCGCCGCCGCCACCGTCGCCATCGCCGTGCCCGATCCCGACGGCCAGCGCATCGGCTCGGGCGCCGCGACGCTCAACGCCGTCCGCGCGCTCGCGGAGCATTACCGGGAGCTCGGCGTCGGCATTGCTCCGGAGGTAGCTCCTAATTTCTCGCCAGGGCAGTACTGCGACAGTTCCTTTTTTTTTTTGTATCATTATAATTGCAGGCGGAGGTGATGTAAGATAACGATCATAGCATTCTGTACTGAAGCTACATGAATGTGTCTAATCTGCTCTGTCTGGACTAGCATGTCTGTTTCTTGTTGGAGCTCTGGACATGATTGTGGTTTTGCAGTTGTTCTTATCCCATTGAGCATCTAGCCATTGAGCATCTAGCCTAATGAATGGCCAGCCTGAGAAGAATTTAGGAGGCTTTTATTCTTTGTGTCGGTATTCAGATGATGCGCCCTACAACTGAAAAGAACTGTTATCCCTGTTTGGATGATATCGATATATCGAACCCGAGCGAAGGCCGCCAAGGTCGTGCAACCCCAGGCCTTGCCTGGAGGCTGGCAGCAGCATATTTGGCTTGTCTAATAAAAAAAATAGAAAGATTGCAGCCAAAGCCCTTAGCAATTTTTCTTTTTTTAGCAAATTCAATTTGCATTTCTCGAAAGAGTTTTGGCTTTCAGCATTTGCATTACACCCAAAGCCCATTTCCATAGTTGAACCAAACCCACCCTAAATCTATGAGATGCTTAGGTGGTAAGAAGGCTTAGGTTGTACTGAGTTGCTGATGTTTCAGTTAACCAGCCACAGTGCTAGTGTTCTTTATTCATGATGAAGAGTGTGCTGTGCAAGGAAGTGTGGCTTCTCATTACCAATCTGTCTTTTGTTAAACATGAGCATGGCCTTCATGGCTGTTTATTGTGCTGAGCACTCCTCCTAACTTGTGTAGTCTATACTCTTTAGCGTGCGGGCTTTAATGAGGGAAAATGAATAGGTGGAAGCTACAAATGAAAACAGTAATGGATCTACTGTCCCAATGGGAAGGTCCGAGCAAGAATTTCCTCACTTGCAAATGGTAGACTTCATATCCAAGAAGCATATACTACTTCTTCATGCTGGAGGTGACTCTAAAAGGGTCCCATGGGCCAACCCTATGGGAAAGGTATTTCTGCCGCTTCCATATTTGGCAGATGATGACCCTGACAGTCCTGTTCCACTACTTTTCGACCATATACTTGCAATTGCTTCTTGTGCAAGACAAGCCTTTAAAGATCAAGGTTATTTTTCCTTCTTCTGGCTTGTAATATTTTTAAATACTTAGTGAAGCAGGGCAGGGTGGTTTTAGTTCATTCAGCTTGTCTGGTTAAGTAATAGTGTAGGCAGACTAAAGTATAGTTTCTGCTTTGATTTCCTGATAGTATGTCAACTTGTGCAGTTATTTTGAAAGTGAATGGTGGCCATTGGAGTAATTTTGTTTTTAGAGTTAATGAGCACTTCACTGTATTAATGACATCCTGACAATACTTCTTATTGTTGGTATCAAACACAACCCTTACTGCACTCTTGATGCTTTTACTTTACTCTGATTTTACGCAGGTGGCTTATTCACTATGACTGGGGATGTTCTTCCTTGCTTTGATGCGTCCACCGTGGTTCTTCCGGAAGACTCATCCTCGATTGTGACTGTTCCCATCACCCTTGACATTGCCTCTAATCATGGTGTAATTGTGGCTTCCAAAAGTCATGCTATAGATGAGGCTGTTCATTTGGTTGACCAACTCCTGCAGAAACCTAGTGTCAAGGAGCTAGTTAATCATGAAGCAATTCTAGATGATGGAAGGACTTTGCTTGACACAGGACTTATAGCAGTCAGAGGTAAAGCTTGGCGGGAGCTTGTCATGCTTGCTTGCTCTTGCCAACCAATGATATCGGAACTTCTGAAGTCTAAAAAGGAGGTTAGCTTTTATTTTGGTTATATGACATTTCTTCCTGGGAAATCTAGTATTCCCATCCATGAGATTTTAGCTACTGGATCTGCCGAGGCACCATATGTATAATGTGAACAAACCATTACATCTAATCACTCTCTTTCCTTTCTGAACTATTGAAATTTGTCAAGATGTGGTTTTCTTTTTTATCTGTTTTTTATTTATTGTGAGAGCTTGGAGAGTTATGCGTAGACTTTTTAATATTTATAATAATTTCCGTAAATGGAGAAATTTAAGCACTTCTCTGATGTGTACTTATCGGTTACTCACACCCTCTATCCATGATAACTTGTTTTCGAGACTCTTCCTTAACTATTGG
Source organism: Eucalyptus leucophloia subsp. euroa (assembly GCA_017140325.1). Classification (NCBI taxonomy): domain Eukaryota; kingdom Viridiplantae; phylum Streptophyta; class Magnoliopsida; order Myrtales; family Myrtaceae; genus Eucalyptus; species Eucalyptus leucophloia. The sequence goes on from CM029472.1 coordinate 45,742,613, forward strand.
TATTATGTTATATTTCACTCTTCCCTTAATGTGATATATGTGTTGGAGATCTTTGTTCTGAGACATTTTATATGTAAACCTATAAATTAAGCTGCTTCAAAGTTCTCCAAAAAATGTTGGAGATGTTGCAAAATTTGGGCTATATTTATGGGTGTCTAAGGCTCTACGAGACCCAACTAATCCCTATTGATTGTAACAATGCCCCTCCCTACATCCACCAGGTGATCAACAAAGTACAAATGTATGTGCTATTGTGAATGGCCCAAGAGAATACTGTCTTGTGGTGATTAAAAGCCAGTTTTTAAGCAAGATAGGCAAGCATGCTTGCTACCCTTTGCATTCAGATCCAACTGTATCTTATCATTCCTCTTTATATGAAAAGTTGCAATGGGTATTGCCTTCAGATCGCTATATAGATTAAGATGTTAATCAGTTTACTAAGATTTTTGTCGACTTTTGTGTTTGTTGACGTGGTTGTTTGTCCATACTTCTTTGTTGGCTTCCCTTTGTGACAGTTACAGCCATGTCCAATTACTTGTTCTTGGTCACCACATCTCTTATCACCTATCACTGTTCATTATATCAGGGCTTTATCTTTGCTGAAAGCCTGGAATTCCACAATTTCAGCCTATCTCCTTTTATTTTTCACTGATGCATTATCTTCTCCTATATTGTTCTCCTACATTGAAATTGTCTAATTTTGTTTTAATTGTGTGTTTCTGGACTCATCTCAATAACGTGCTTTCTTTAATTTGTCTATAATTGATGTCTAGTGATGTCCGGAAATGTATATGCTTTCCTAATTGGTATATGGGGTATTATCTTTGTGAATATTTGACCATCATGATTGGATATTATGTCTACTTTCCTTCCAATGCCCTATTCTTGCTCTCTTCTTTCTACTCTCATTAGTGTTGTCTAAACTCTGTCTGAACATTTGGTACTGAGCATCTTCTTTGAAATGTAAAATCAACTAAACAATTGATGATCAACCACCATCATGCAAGTTAAGCGTGATATTGCTTTTTGCTTTATGGAAAAAAAAAAATGCACAGAAGCTTGCTTCTTGAATTTCATTTCTGTCAAAATGATGGCAAATGTGAAACTAGTGTGTTATAATCTCATGCAGTTGAGCTTATATGAGGACTTGGTGGCAGCTTGGGTACCGGCAAAACATGATTGGCTGCAACAACGACCCTTGGGTAAAGAATTAGTTAGCAGATTGGGAAAAACCAGAATGTTCAGCTATTGTGCTTGTACGTCACATCTCATTTCCAGTTTCAGCGACTACTTCACTTTGAATGATTTCTATAGGCATTGTTTACAGCATCATGAACTATTATTCTGCAGATGAATTGTCATTCTTGCATTTCGGAACATCTGGTGAAGTCCTAGATCACCTAAGTGGGGTTGGTTCGGGACTGGTCGGTCGAAGACACTTATGTTCAATTCCAGCAACAACTGTGTCTGACATTGCAGCATCTGCTGTTGTACTTTCAAGTAAAATTGAACCAGGTGTATCAATTGGAGAAGACACTCTTTTATATGGTTCCTCAATTTCAAGCGGAATACAGATCGGCTCACAATGCATAGTTGTTGGTATGAATATGCCCAGAGAAAACAATGAGCCATCAGAACCATTTAGGTTCATGCTACCAGATCGCCATTGTCTTTGGGAAGTTCCTTTAGTTGGATGTACTGACAGCGTCATAGTTTATTGTGGCCTCCATGATAATCCAAAGAGTTCCCTTTCCAGGTCTGGGACATTCTGTGGGAAACCTTGGAAGAGTGTCTTGCATGATTTGGGCATTGGTGAAGGGGACCTGTGGAGCAATACAGGCAAGCAGGATAAATGCTTATGGAATGCGAGACTTTTCCCTGTCCTATCTTATTTTGAGATGCTTAACTTAGCCACATGGCTGATGGGTTTAAGTGATCAGAAAACTGAATTATTGCTTCCCTTATGGAGAGGTTCGCAACGTCTTAGCTTGGAGGAGCTACATAGATCAATAGACTTCTCTAAAATGTGTATGGGTTCAAGTGATCACCAAGCTCATCTTGCAGCTGGAATTGCTAAAGCCTGCATTGAATATGGCTTGGTTGGGCGTGACTTGTCTCAACTATGTGGAGAAGTTTTGCAATTGGAAGTTTCAGGAGCAGAAATATGTAAAAATTTGTTAGGGATGTGTTCTCATCTTCAGGAACAAAACTCAAGGATACTTCCAAAAAGCCGGGCATACCAGGTACAAGTGGATCTTCTAAGAGCATGTGGAGATGAAACAACAGCCCAAGAATTAGAACATAAGGTTTGGGATGCTGTTGCTAAGGAGACTGCTTCAGCAGTGAGATATGGTTTTCAAGGTACAGTCGTGTATGAGCTTTTCAACAATTTTGCTGGGATATAGAATAATAAATGTACAGAAGAACAATGCCCTATAACAAAATGAGCTTATCTTGTTTAATTGGATTATAAATTTAGTCTGTGTAAATGCCAATTTTTCAATTTTTATGCTTACATTAGGCTGTCCATCATATTAACGATTCATCTGTTATTATCAGCATAATATCATTTCCTTGGGGTTTATATAAACTTCTCTCTTTTCATTATTCATGTCTTGCCAAATTTGACCATAGATCTCCTTGCCTTCAGAAAATCTGATGGAGTACCCTCAGAAGTCGGGAATCCTGAACAATCATCTCAGTGGATCTCTGGATGAGACGTTCCATCCTAAGACCATAAAAGTCGAGTTACCGGTTCGCGTTAATTTTGCTGGAGGTTGGAGTGACACTCCCCCATGGAGCTTAGAGCGTGCTGGTTGTGTTCTGAACATGGCAATTAGTTTGGAAGGTTCCCTTCCGATTGGCACTATCATAGAAACAACAAAAGAAGCTGGTGTATCCATTAACGATGATTCTGGAAACCATTTATATGTGCAAGATCCTGCCTCCATTGCTACACCATTTGATAGTGGCGATCCTTTTCGGCTAGTTAAATCTGCATTGCTTGTGACTGGAGTGCTTAATCAAAAGGTGCTCTTGTCTATGGGGTTGCAGATCAAAACTTGGGCCAATGTTCCTCGCGGTAGTGGCTTGGGTACTTCCAGCATACTTGCAGCTGCCATTGTTAAAGGACTTCTGCAGATAACTGATGGAGATGAAAGCAATGAAAATGTTGCCAGGCTTGTTCTGGTATTAGAACAAATCATGGGAACAGGAGGTGGCTGGCAGGATCAAATTGGAGGTTTGTATCCTGGGATTAAATTTACAACTAGTTTTCCTGGAGTTCCATTACAGCTTCAAGTTGTTCCCCTCTTGGCTTCGTCTCAATTGATATCAGAGTTGCAGCAGAGGTTACTGGTCGTTTTCACTGGTCAAGTATGTATTCCTGCCTCTTTCTTCATTTTATGTACGATATTGTTCATAACTGGAACAAAACAATTATGTTGTCTCATGATTATAATCACTTGCTTCCAAGTGTATTTTCTTGTCTTGATATATGGATGCAAATCTTTTTTCCTTTTGTTGCCTTAGTATCGGAGACGAGTAGCTGTCAACTATGGCTTGTTATTTGTTCTGAGCTCATTTGCCCAACCTTTTGGGGAATTGGTGCATGACTGAGTTCAATAAGTGGAGGATGGTGATTAGAACTGCAATTATGGAATGTCTGTGCAGGTTCGTCTAGCACACCAAGTATTGAAAAAGGTGGTGGCCCGATATCTTAGACGTGATAACCTCCTTGTTACCAGCATCAAGCGCCTTACTGAATTAGCGAAAACAGGGAGGGAAGCTTTAATGAACTGTGACGTTGATAAGCTTGGGGAAATAATGTCAGAGACATGGAGGCTGCACCAGGAGTTGGATCCCTATTGTAGCAATGAATTTGTTGATGGTCTATTTACACTTGCTGATCCATACTGCTGTGGTTACCAGCTTGTAGGAGCAGGTGGTGGGGGCTTCGGATTGCTACTTGCCAGAGATGAAGCTTGTGCCAGGGAATTAAGAGAAATTCTTCAAAGTGACTCCAAGTTCAATGTAAAAGTATACAACTGGGAGATTTTTTTGGATAGCAAGCTGTAGAGATGTAGTCAGGATGTATCTTATTATTCTCAATTATATTCTTAGCATTCATGTAATCATTCATGTAAATTTGAGCACATTATGGAATCATGATATCAAAAAGACAATGGTATAAGGGAAGAAGAGCACACAGGAAGCATATGAGATGCTGCTTTTGTATCTTCTCAAAGCAGTTGCAATAATCTTGATTATATCCCTACTATTATTCATACTTTTGACATGTTTTTGCATACACCAACATTTCATCCTGGCTTTGCTATTGCAACTGGGTGTTGGTGGATGCTTTCTCTAACTAGCAGTTGTGCTTCCTGTTTAAAACCATAGTGTTTTTTTAAGTTCAGTTCTGTTGCTGAATTGAATTTGAAGTTCTTACCTGAACTTTGGTATCCTCTGATTAGAAGGCAAATAGATGTCTTTGCAGTCATGTTATAGGATGCAATTTCAATAACTGATGACATTGAACTTGTGCGTGTCAACATGGGAGTTCAGTTTTTCCACTGTCCTTGGGATGATGAGTATCGTGCCGAGGAACAGCAGATGGTAGTTTTCCCAACTCGTGGAAAGTTGTTGCAGGTTGCCTCCTAGGAACTGTCCATCGAGATATGTCTGCCCTTCATGTCCACGGTGGCGACATCGAGAGCAAAGGTATGAATTTGCTCTGTTTCTTTTATTGCTTTCCCTCACATATGTCTCTGCATGACTTTCTATTGCAGGTTGAATGAAGAGGAAGCAAAATCTGGTCAGGAAAAAGTTAAAACCTGTCATTTCCAAAGAAAGCGCAAGATAGGTGAAATGGCCCGCCTATACTGGTTTTTCTTTCCCTTTTTGACTTTTGAGTTCTTCTTCATAAATAAGATTTATGATTTATGATGTCACTGCAAAGGAGGGCAGCACTCTATGTTTCTTCTGGTTACAATGACAAAATGATAAAGACTTCTGTGTAGTTGGGACGTTCGCATGTTTTTCATGCTTACATCACTATGTCGAATATAAAAAACAGACGTTTCAATCTTGGACAGAGATAAGGACATAGTTCTCTCGTTTTGTCGAGCTCTCTCTACCTCTAATGGCAGTTTCTTTAAACCCTCTTTCAAACCCCCTTCATAATCCACTTCCGAACAACCAACAGCATTCTACAGCACTTTTCACCCATAAACTACCTTAGTTTCTCTGGACTCTGTAACTCATAGTCTCCCTAACTCTGGTCTTCATGCTCTCTTCTCACCTGTGCTGAATTGTCCGGCTTGAAGGGAATCCCGTTTATTTTTCCTGCATCGGCTTCATCCATCGTCTCCGTCAGACTCAGAATCATGTCGACTTCGCTAATTTTCAATCCGATTGTCACGGGTTAGCTTCTGCATGTCTCCTTTACTGCGTGTTTCTCTTTGCATGGGACTGGATTGTCATCTTTCTCCACTTCTTGTACTTGTTGAGGCCTCGGTCACTGTTATCTGTTCAATTCGATGCGATTATCTGGAAAATGGACTCCAATGAATCTGCCTCAACCTCACGTCTTGCGGCTCTATGCTCTAGTCTTAGTCGCCTCACTACGGAACATATTATAGATGATTGGGATGAAGCACCACCTGCTGAAACGGTCGAGGCATGCCGATTAACTTTAGTTGCAAGAATTCTATCGGATCCAGCTATTAACCTTCCAGCTCTCCAAACTACGCTCCGGAAAGCATGGCGTATCGACTCTGCAGAAATATTCCGAGTGAAACAGGCTTCTATATTGCAAAATTTAAGACCCATGAAGATATGCAAAGAGTTCCTTATCTGTTGGAACTATCGGGTTTGGGCAATCCCCGAGTTCGCTCCCTACGGGTCATGATGACCATAGAAAAGCCCGACCTACTACTACTTATGGAGACTAAAAATACTGTAGCAAAGCTGAAGCAAGTGCAACAAATTCTCACCTTTTCTCATTCCTATTTTGTTGATCCACTGGGGACTGGCGGGAGGCTTAGCCGTATTTTGGAATGACCCTCTCTCTTTAAAGGTACTTAATGCTACACAATTTTGGTTAGATATGACTTGTGATTTCGGCCAGCATAGAAAGACGATCCGAATTACCTTTCTCCATGCTCCAAGCGATTTCCAACGACGCCGGGTGGTATGGGATGATCTTCGGCATATCCACTCCCACAATACCTTGCCTTGGCTCGTGCGGGGACTTTAGTGATGTGCTATATCCTTGGGAGAAGATTGGTAAACGACCTGCTTTGCTACAACGAATGCAATCTTTCGAGAACTATGTCGAGATGATTGTGCTTTTACTGAATTAGAAAGCAAATGTTGTAAATTTACCTGGTTGAATAACCGAGACGGTGAGGAATTGGTCAAAGCGAAGGCGGACCGGATGGTTTGTTCGATGATCCGCGTTTCATGTTTCTCGCGGCTAAAGTTATTGCTCGCCACCGTTGGTTACGATCACTTTGCCCCCTGGTCCTAAATACATCACCATATCTTCATAAGGTAAGTAGATCCTTTGTCTTTGAGGCCTTCGGAATGAAGACCTTGAATGCAGCCAGCTCATCTCGGAAGTATGGACCTCAGCTGACTCACAATATACTGATTTTACTCGGAATGTTCGGAATGTCACAGAGCCCTTCGAAATGGAGCGGTGGAAATTCCCAAATGGTCAACAACAATTAGTCATCTTGCAGGACAGATTAAGACATCTTATTAATCGAGACTTCTCTGGTTGACAAGCAACAAATCTTACTTTTGAAAGATGAAATAAGACAAGTACGCGGCGAGAGGAGCAATATTGGGCCTTAAGATCTCGAATTAAATGGCTCAAATGGGGCGATAAGAATACTCGTTTCTTTCATGCATCTACTATTCAGCGTCGCCAACGGAATCGTATCACCACATTACAAGATGAAAATCAACAGTGGATACGAGACTTACTAGACCTTCAGAAGATGACTCTCTCCTATTTTTCCAGACTCTATACTTCCGAAGGGCCCCGTAATTACCTCCCGCTTCTCGACCAATGCAGGTCTATTGTAACACCAGAGATGAATCAACAGCTGATCGTTGCGCTCACCCTTGAGGAAGTTCGCCAGGCTACATTCCAGATGGCAGCCACCAAAGCTCCGGGACCGGATGGCTTAACGGGCCTGTTTTATCAAGAGCATTGGGAAACAATTAAAGACAGCCTGTTTGAATTAGTCCAGAATTTTATGCTATATAAGGAAATGCCTCCAGGGCTTAACCAAACTATCCTTACCCTCATTCCCAAAACTTCCCAACCTGAAACACTAGATCAATACCGACCCATCAGTTTATGCAACTTTGCATACAAAGTTATATCCAAGGTGCTTGCTAATCGCCTCAAACCTTTATTGCCTGTTCTAATTTCTAAAGAACAATCAGCTTTCGTCCAAGGCCGACAGATCCAAGACAATATTTTAATCGTACAAGAAGTCCTTCATTATTTTCGCACGCATCCGACTACTAAAGCTTTCAATGCTATTCGAAGACAGATATGAAAAAAGCCTACGCTGCAATTGAATGGGATTTCTTACGAGATTACCTTCTTAAGCTTCAATTTCATCCAATATGGGTCGATTGGATAATGCTATGTGTTACTACCTCCTCACTTGGTGTGAAGTTTAATGGGGAAATCCTACCCTACTTCTCTCCAACTCGAGGTTTGCGACAAGGTGATCCCATCTCACCTTATCTATTTATTCTTGTCGCGAATGTTTTATCATCGTTAATTACTCAAGCAATAAGTTTTGGGCATCTTAAAGGCTTGCGGTTGAACAGATGGTGTCCTACTTTATCACATTTATTTTTTGCCGACGACGCCATCTTCTTTTTAGCTGGAACAACTTCCAAATGCCACAATTTAGCAAATCTTTTGAATCTTTATTGTGTGGCTACCGGTCGGTTAATTAATCGGAACAAGTCGGTATTCTCTTTTCCAAGAACTGTCCTATCACTTTACTGCAAAATATGGTGAGGAGCTTCGTGTCCCAATTTTACAACGGACTGGAAAATATCTAGGCCTACCGTCGGATCAGGGCGAGTCTAGGAAAGAAATGTTCTCCTGGATTATTGCCCGAGTTAATGCTAAGCTTGAGGGATGGAAGGAGAAGTTCATTTCTAAGGGGGTAAGGAAATTCTAATCAAATCTGTTATTCGAGGCTATTCCACAATATGCGATGATGATTTTTCGGTTGCCTATCTCTATCTGTTCATCTATTGAGAAGTGCATTGCGAAATTCTAGTGGCGAACTAATCAGCAAAAAGGAGGGGTGTATTGGAAGCGTTGAGAAGTTTTGAAAACTCAGAAATTTCAAGGGGGAATGGGATTTCGTGATCTACTCTCTTTAAACAATGCACTTTTGGGAAAACGGGCTTGGCGAATGTTAGAAAACCCTCACTCACTATGGGGAACTTTGTTTAAAGCTTTGTATTTTCGTTCTTGATTTTCTGTCCGTGGCCGAGGAAATCGCCCCTCCGGGGGTGGCGAGTATTCTCAAAGGCAGAGATTCTATTCTACCGAACCTACGCTGGTCTATTGGGAATGGGGCTTCTATTCTTATTCGTGGTGCTCGCTGGTTACCTATGGGAATAATCTACGGACCTTTAGCTCAACAAGAACCAGTTAGCGTGGCAGATATTATTGATCGGGATACCCAATCCCGGAAGATACCACTAATTAGGGAATTTTTCGATGAACAAGTGGTTCAAGAAATTTTATCTTTACCTATCGAGACCACTATTTTTACGAAGATAAACTTATATGGTCAGCTCGCGACAGTCAATACACGGTCAAGAGCAATTATTATGCCTTTGGTACACTCAAACGAGTCAACTACAAGAGTTACAGGGTTCTCATTCTTACCAGACTAATCGAGTCTCTCGCGGCAAATCTGGTCCATGAAGACTATTCCCAAAATCCGTAGTTTTCTCGGGTGCATGCCGCGAATGCTCTTGCAACCCGATCTAACCTCTTCGAGCCGTCGGATAGTTCCCGACCCCTTACATCCCATATGCTGCCAACTGTTTCTCGAGACAATTGAACATCTACTACTTCGGTGTTCATGGACAAGTACCATTTGGTCATATTCACAACTTGATCTATCCTCCTCTATTGCTTCGGTTTCTAGTATTACTCGGTGGTTAATTGAACATGTAATGTTACCCGATCCCTCTCCGGGCTAGCGGTAGTTGCCACCATCTTTTGCGATCCGGAAGAAAAGGAACCATCTTATTTTTTGGAAAAATCGTCCAAATCCCTCTATGGTTGTGGAATCGGCTCTAGCGCATCTATCAGCATATCGGTCTTCGGTTATCCGCACCCATCGATCGACTTCAAGCTCGGCCTTGACTCGTTTCACGAGACCAACTTTGGCGACCTCCGGCACGGGCGTCCGCAATGTACTATCGATGGGAGTTATCAACGGGGCAATTCGGAAGGATCTATGGCCAGCATTTGTCGAGATGCTCAAGGTAAACTCACCGATATTTATTCAACATGTTTTCCAGCAACCTCACCTTTCGAGTCGAGCTCCGGGCGTTGAATCTGTCTCTCCAACGCCTCTATCATCGAGGACTCCATGAAACCCCCATCGATCTTCATACCGACCGTCTTCAACTCGTCGAGATCGTCCAAGGTCGTCGCCTTTGCCGCCATGGGAGCAGAGGCCAGTGCTTGCAGAAACCCTATTTTGGCCATCCCACTTTTCGCTTCTCTCTGTGCGACACTGCGCCGAACGGCTAACCTAGTGGCTGATTGGGCCGCCAAGCCCAGCTTAGCTCAGCCGGCCCAATCTTTCACTTTTTCCCTTCCGCTGCCTCTTCAGGATTTATTGTATGCGGATGCTTTAGCTGCAGGATGTAATTTCAATTTCTAATCAATATATAAGTGTGTTCATGCCAAAAAAAAAAAAAAATCTTGGACAGAGATTGAACAACAGCTTTTGCCGTCTCTCTCTAGCTTGCCAATTGTCTCTTGGATCTGGTGTTCTGATGGATTGAGGTATTTTTACTTGCTAAACCTTAGTGATCTTGGTAAAGAAATCAGTAGAATGGTATTACTTGTATTCTGTGGCCTTGAGATTCTTCTTGTGTCGGTCGGAAAGCTATTGTTGTCGCTGGAGTAGAAGGTTGGCCAATCCGTTTCCTGTGTTCCTGTCCGCACACGGAATGGCCGTCCATCTACCATCAATCTCTACTACCGTCTGCTAATAAACCGATGACGGCATTTCCTGGCCCCCTGAACGAGACATTCGAGCAGTTCAGGCGTTTCATCGCTTAGCCAGAAAGCCAGGACCAAAGTTCAGGTGTGCATCATTGTAGCAGTGAAGGACCTCGTAGTTGATATTTTTGGGATTTCGGTCCATTGCTTTAATCCTAGAACTTTATTTTCGTTCATTTAAGCTATCTTCTGTGGACAGAGAATCACACGGCCAATTTATTTATTTTTAATTAATTCTGCAATCCTCAATGACCGATAGCGTGATAATGATAACTTCTTCAAACACAAAATGATGTCATTTTATTATTGCCTTGACAGAAATTATTGAAGACTTAAGCTAAGAAAAAACAAATCTAAAATTGATAATTTCAAAAAGTAAAAAAATTAAATAGCAAGTGCTAGACTCAGGGCTGCATGGAGCCGGCGTCAGCATCCCTAAATGCTGGCGGGGCTAGGACATGGCTTTCCAACCAGCGACGACGCCACCCTCTGCGCAGGCTCTAAACCCCCAGCGTCTCAATCTACCTCTGTCGTCTTCTTCTTCTTCTCTTTTTGTTAATGTCATAAATTTTTCCTGATGCTAAAGAAGATAAACTTGATTTTTTTTTAAAAATCCACGTAGACTTCTCCACTTGGAAACTTCCTCACCGCTTGAAACGTACCTAATAGCGGAAGAACTCAAGTGCTGAATCAAAACAAGTTTTAGGACTTAAATAACCAAAAAAATAAAAAAATACAAATAAATGACTAATCGACGTAAGTTTTAGGACTAGCACCATCATGTCATTATCCCATCTCTTCATCAATTTGAGAAGTTGGGTATCAAATCCCGCCTCTCTTTTTTTTTTTTTTTTTTCCTTTTTCTTTTTTTTCTGTATTTGGCCTTCAAAATCGATCAATTTTCGCCAATTCCGCTGAAATGTTCAACTAATGCATTACGGAAGGCATTCGTAGTTCTAGCGGCATGCTACGCGAGTGAATAATCCCCTTGCAGTTTGAATTTGTTTTCGAGATATTCATCGACTATTTCAGGAACCTTTTCGTCTTTTCCAACTTTTTCTCGACAAAAATCATATCGAATACCTAATCCAAAAAAAATGAAAAAAAAATTTCCCCCCGAGGGCCCAGTCCTCAGGCCACCGTGGGGAACATGCAGCAAGCAATGCGCGGACGAGGGGGGATTCGGCGTCACGTGAGGAAGCACGTGACCAGAATATTCGAAATATTTAAAGAAAGAAAGACCATCGCGGCTTTAGGGTGGGCCAGCAACGGTCATAAAAATGACCGTTGCGGTTCCTCGCAGGGGCCAACAAGGACAGGTGTACCGACATTCCCCCACCGTCCTTGCTAGCCACTACGACAAAAGCGGCTTCCAAATTTTTTTTTTTTTTGGAAAGCAGCTTCCTAATTACTTGGCATAAATTCTACTTAGGCTAACTAAATTTATTTAATAATAAAAAAAATTGCTCGCTTTCTTTTCCTAAACTCATAGGAAAAAATGGAATTTATCATATTTAAAGGCAATAAAATTTGCGATCTTTGTCCTTCAATTTTATTGATCAAGATCTCTATGGGGATATTAATGAATCCATAATGAATATTGATTGGAGTTGATCAATTCCATAAAAAATGATAAGGCATGCATATGCCCTAAGAAATGAAAATCACTAGGACAAGATGGCTCGATTCCAAACCCTACTTCTACATTCTCCTCTTTTCATCTTTAATTTTCGATTGAATATTGATTTCTTTTAAATTTAGATGTATTTATTTTTTTTCAATAACAAAAAGAGCTAGTCACCTTACCATCACTATGCGCCTCGCATGATCATTACTTGTTCCTTCAATAAAAGTTACGCATTTCTCTTGGCCACCTAGAAAGTGGGGTCCTTTATGTCCTTAGGAATATAACCATGCAATTTTTTGAGATTAATCATTGAGCACAAATTTCATTCTTCTTTTTTCTTTTTTGATTGACATGTTTCGTGCTATTTTTTTTTAAAAGTTTCGTGCTATTTGAAAATAAAGAAAAGCGTAGTAAATTTGCGTGGAAAAAATATAGAAACATACAAATTCAATCTTTTAAAATGTTAAATTACAATAAAACGAGACGTGTAATGTACCATGCGAGACGTTAACACTTTGACAAAATACATAGTCCGACGAAAATAAAGTATCGTCAAAAAGAATAAAATTGCAAAAAAAAATGAAAAACAAAAAAGAAAAAAAAATAAATTTCGGGTTTTAAATTTTGGAGGCACACTTATTAATGCAACTCAACATTTCATAAAAAGAAAATCCAAAATTTATTTCGTAACCTTTCCCAAGATTTCATCATCCACCGTCCAACCACCACATCCAACGGCTGGGAACCACTCGAAGCCTCGCGCATTAAAAACCAAACGACTTTTTATGATGCGACTCCGAGCACCACTAAACGCATTTCCAGCTCCATTCTCTTTCTCTTCTCTCTCTCTCTCTCTCTCTCTCTTGAGCTTCGACTCAGAAACCAGCAATGGCGGCGTCTTGCAGCGCCTGGGCGCTATCGGCTAGGGTCGCCGCCGCGTCGGCCGCCGTGCTGGCGGCGGCGCTGGCCCTGAAGCTCGCCGGCCCCTCCGTCGCCGAGCTCGCCAGCGTCCAGATCCCTCTCCTGTGGCTCTCGCTCCTCTCGTGGCTCGAGCCTCCCTACATCTACCTCGTCATCAACGGCATCATCGTCACCATCGCCGCTTCCTCCAGGCTCCACGGCAACCTCCATGAGGCGGAACTCGGCGGCGGCGGAGTCGTCCGGCGGCCGCGGCGGCGGCGTTCTCGTTTTGCCTCCCGATGGAATGGCCTGCGTCTGGCCGGTGGAGGACGTCGCTCGCGAGGAGAGCGTGGCGGCCGGGGTTCCCGAGGCGGAGATTGTGGAGCGCTCGATGGATGAAGGCGGAGATGGACGTGGACACCGCGCGGAGGCGGAGGAGACGAGGAGGAGTTTATGATTTCGAGGTCCGCCTGGACGCCGACGGCGAAGGGGACGAGCTCGGCGGAGCGCCTCCCTACGCCGGAGAAACCGCTGGTTTCTTCGAGGTTCGTTGACCGGAGGCCGTCCAAAGCCAGCCCCGAAGGTACGCTTATTTGCTCAGTTCAGATTAAATCCGAAATCGAAAAACATTGATTACTGAATACCGATTGATCGCCGATGGATTTTCGTTCGATATAGAAGCTCTGGGAGTGATCAGGCCGAAACGGCAAGAGACGCTGGAGAACACGTGGAAGGCGATCACCGACGGCCGGCCGGTGCCGCTGGCGGCGAGGCGCCGCCTGAGGAAGTCCGACACGTGGGGGGAGAACAACAAGCAGCGGGACCCGCTGGATCAGGCCCCGCCGCCGGCGATGAGGAAGTCGGAGACGTTCAGGGACCGGACGAATGAGCTGGCCTCGCCGTCGCCGGTGCCGTCGTCGTCGCCGGCGAAGGGGTCGCCGAGCCAGGACGAGCTGAACCGGCGGGTGGAGGCGTTCATAAGGAAGTTCAATCAGGAGATGAGGCTGCAGAGGCAGGAGTCTTTCGAGCAGTACAACGCCATGATGAATCGCGGCTTGTAGACTGTGCAGAGCTCGATTTCAAAAGGGCATTAATTTTTTTATATATTTTTTGCTCTTTTTATTTTATTTATTTTATTTAATTGTTTTGTGACGGTTTGAGATTGAGAAAGAGTTTTGTGAATTATAATTCCACGTCCGACTGTTCGACTCGTTTCTTTTGTGGCGGTGGTGGCGGCGGGGCGGCGACGGTGGTGTCAGGTGAAGGCTGTAGAAGCCACCACCTCTCGAGGGCGGCCATCTCATTTATCTCGAGAACGCAAAAAAATCATTTGCCATACAAGTTTTGTTTTTGCCATTAGAGTATATAGATGGGACCAAAAATGTACAAAAAGTGGCCTGAACCGGGAGCCACTCGGACAGACTAAATTGATTGATTATAGGCAATTTCCATGAGTGATGGTCTGGTTCCTAGTTCCTATTTTTGGAACTAGTGGCTGATTGGCCATGTTCTTGATTCCGAGGTTAGAACTGAAACAACCATATCTATATATTTTAATTTCTTAATAAATGCTTTCCCAATTTCCCATCCCCTTCCATTTCTACATGCACAAATATTTGGTTTGGTCTTCAAAGGAGCGAAAGAGGGGCAAGGGAGGGTTTTTCGTAAAGCATTTTCTTTTTTTTTTGGTTGCATATTTGTGATTTGCTTCAAAAGTCGAATAGGGACTAGTTCCATTAAATTGGATCAAACTAGATTCAACCATTAGTCGGTCTGGTTCTTAATTCTAAGATTGATAGGTCTGGTTTAAATTGAGAACTAGTCTGCTTCCCGATTCCACTTTGAAATCAAATCATATCAAGAACCAATCACTTGTACTATTCATAAAATGCTTTAATGATTTCATGGACTTAAAGCAAGATGCAAGCTAGAACCCAAATCAATTGTCAACAGGTCGTCCATAATTTTTTCTTATCAAATTAAAATTCGATCCATGCCTAGAATAATCAAATATATTTGTTTCGCACATAAAAGTTACGCTCTTCAAGTAATTACGACTGTAATATTTCTAAGATTATTAATGAAATGTTATCGATATTATGTCTCTGCAATTTTCCCTGCCACCATTTGAAGATCGATTGGTGTAATATTACTTGAAAAGACATTCTAAAAACACTGCAATTACAGCTACATGGAAGTGAGTTAGGGTTGAAAACAAAAATACGTCCCTATTGGTGGCCTAAACATCGAACTATAGTATGAAATATCGAAACCCGTATCGCTTGTCTTAGCCACGCCATGGTTTATTCAAACACATAGATTTCATGTATCTCTCTTCAGTTGACAACTAAAATATAATTATCTTGGGGTCGTTACATTTCCTTCCTCGAGGTCCAGGCCATGGCGGCTCCAGCTTCCAGACTTGTTTAAGCTCATAGTCGTGGCCAATCGAGCTTCATTATAACATCCCGGATCCCACTTGTGTGATATTGTTGTTGAATGACACCGAGTCTCAGCGAGCTTTAAAACGCGTCACATAATTAAGCACCAAGCCTTATAAAGGCTTCCAGGAACCCCTCCCTAAGCGATGTGGGACAAGAGGGAGAGGAATCCCTTCCCCTTCCCTTGCGCACGTCTGAGGACCGGTCCCTCCTCCCGCGCACCGCCATTTGTGGCGCCACACGCCGTGGGAGTCGGCTCGATACCATTTGTAACATCCCGGTCCCACTTGTGTGATATTGTCCGCTTTGGACACCGAGTCTCACGCTTTAAAACGTGTGACACAATTAAAGAACCCAAGCCTTATAAAGGCTTCTAGGAACCCCTCCCTAAGCGATGTGGGACAAGAGGGAGAGGAATCCCTTCCCCTTCCCTTGCGCACGTCCGAGGACCGGAGGCGCGGACGCACCGCCATCCCTCCTCCCCGCGCACCGCCGCTCGGGTCGTCACATTCATCGAGATCGCCTATGGCCGCTCCAGCTTCCAAGCTTCTTCGAGCTCGCGGTCGTGGCTAATCAAGTTTTTTGTCAAGCTTGGTCACAGCCGTTCGAGCTCCTCTAACCTGATCCCAAACTGGCTCCTAAAATTGATGGATGTGAAAACTGGTCCTATTGAGAAACGAGAATCAAAGAGCATTGAATTTTTACGCGTTCAAAATCTTTTGCTCATAACCAAAAGAAATGATGTCGATACTTTTTTTTTAATCATTTTACATTTATAATTTTTTTTTCTTGATATAATATTGTGCGTTTCAAGAAAGTAATAAAAAGTCATATCAATATTTTTCTTTTTTTTATTAATCAAATTAATGAGAGATAATGAAGCCACTTAAAGCGTTTTTGATAATCATTTTGTTTATAAAAAAAAATTTAATCAAAAATGATTTTTTCTAATTTTGTTTTTGAGAATAATTTTAAAGCAAAAGAATGTATTTGATAATTGCATAAAACTTCTATTCCGGATAGAAATGTGTTTTATAGAATTCTTATTTTTTTTATTTTTTTAATTTTTTATTTATTTTTTATTTTTCTCTTTTTATTTTTTATTTTTCTATTTTTTCTTATTCTTCCTCTTTGTAATCGATTGCCAACTGCTGTGATTGATGACCAGCTAGGGGAGACCTTGCACCAACTAGGCGACGTCGAGCCTTGCCTATTTGCCTGGCCATCAGTGATGGTGAGGCTCACTGTGGCCAAGCAAGCTCGTTGGACCTCGCCCAATCGACTGTCATCGGCAACTATGTCGGTAGTAGTTGGTGACCAATTGGGATTGGGAGGAAGAAGAAAAAAAAAGAAGAAAAGGAGAAAATAAAAAGAAAGAAAAAAAATTAGGTTTGATTCTTGAAATTATTCTTGAGAATAAAAAATAATTTTTTTACTTTTAATTCTATTCCAAATATATTCCCGCGAACAAAAAATTTTACCAAATGTATTTTTATTCTTTTATTTCGGAAAAATAAAATAATAGAATCAGTTATTATAAAAAAAAGGCCTTACACTTTATTGTAATTTTAAAAAGGGATAATACCTTAAAAAAAACCCCAAACCAGCTTGTGAATTTACCTCAAATTATTTTTTTGACCAAAAAACCCTAAAGCGATATACTTTTGACAAATTTATCCCAAACTATTTGGTACACTTGTGACAAATTTACCCTATGTTAGTTTTCGTTAAATTTTATTCTCAAATTATTAAGTTAAATGACACGTGATGTTAACCAAAAGTATACCAATTTATGATTTTACGTTAGTTTGTGCGTTTACAATTTTTATGATTTTTTTGTGGTATTAATTCAATTTAGCATAGGGTATATTTGTCACAAATTTACCAATTTAGGGTTTTTTGCAGTCGAATAAATTAGTTTGGGGTAAATTTGTTATAAATATACTAGTTTAGGGTTTTTTATAATCGGTCGGGGTAAATTTGTCACAAGTTTGGGTTTGGGGTTTTTTATGGTCGAAAAAAATAATTTGGGGTAAATTTGTCACAAGTGTACCAGGTTTGGAGTTTTTCAAGATATTAATTTTAAAAATTTTCAAGAAGTAATTATAATCTTGGAATGAGTTTTGGGTGCATTTACCGACCGCTCAGACGCATACTGCACTGTTCGGAACCCTCGAACGTTGTAAAACCCCTCTCTCTCTCTCTCACTAAAACCTCGTACGACGAAGCAGTTTTGCGGACTGTACGGCGTAAGCCACGACCCGATTCCATCCGGAGAGACCCGCCCCCGAGAATGGTGGCGATCGGCGAGTGCTCGACTTCCACCGCGTCTCGCTTCTTCCCCGCGAGCCTCCGCAAGGACGCCGCCGCCGCCGCCGCTGCCGTCTTGGTCCGCCGCCTTTCGCTGCCCCGCCGTCCTTGCGCCTCGTCAAAGGTCCCGTCTTTCGGGACCCTCGCCGTCCGCGCTTCCGCCCCACTTCCGGGTCGGTCGCTGCTTCCATCCTCTTCGTGTCTTTTTCCTCTTTTCTTCGCCTTGTCTGGTTGATCTTGTGGTGGAGCTTTAGTTCGAGCTGGGCAAGGCTTTTCTTGGATGCCCGTGAAGTTCGTTTCGGTTGTGGATTTCAAGAAAATTTACTACGTTTTATGGATGTAGAAATCACGAAAAGTAGAAGTGCTTGAAATGTAGCAAGATGATGGAATTTTCTGACATAGAATTTGCTGACATATTCGGAAAAAATTTTTTCATTACCCATCAAGATTAACGAACATGGCTCACGAATCTGTGAGATTTTGCGTGAATTTTCAGCATAATGGAAGCTGGAGAACTTTTCTTGGACCGAATGAATAAAAGAATTTTGCTTTCCATGCATATAGATTGAAATTTGAGCCAATCTTTTTTGTGTGTGGAAGATGCAACTTCGGAGCGTGTATTGATTAATCGCGTGTGTGAAGCTGCAGTAGCGAATGACCCCAGTGCCAAAGTGATTGATGGGAAATATGTTTCGAAAGCTTATCAGAGATGAGGTATCAGCTGAAGTATCAAGAATGAAGGAGGCGATTGGGGTTGTACCAGGGTTGGCGGTGGTTCTTGTTGGCGACAGGAAGGATTCTGCTACTTATGTACGCAACAAGAAGAAGGCTTGTGAGTCTGTGGGAATTAACTCCTTCGAAGTGCATTTGCCTGCAGACTCAAAAGAAGAAGAAGTGGTCAAGTTTATCTCAGGATTCAATGATGATCCTTCGGTTCATGGCATTCTTGTTCAGTTACCATTGCCTTCGGTACATCCCAATGCTAACTCCTTTTGCTTTCTTCCCAATTAATCCATGTAGAGTGAACAAACTTGAGTTTTTTCTTAAATTGTTGGTTGGCCAGTGGATGGTCCATTAGAAAAGGTGAATTTTGATGTTATTGTTGGAGGAGTTACAATGACCTCTACACGTGAATGTGACTTTCTATAGTTATTCTTATTACAACCAACTGCATTTAAAATGGACATTTTATGCTCTGCTTCATGGAGAATGTGACATTCTATGCTTCAACTTTGATGTTCTTAGTCTGAGATTTGTTTAGCACTGTTTCTAGATAATTTTCCTGTCTTTCTACATGACATTTTCATTTTGGTGGCCATAGACAGTGGGGTGATCAGAACCTTTAGATTTTCCTCATAGCCTAATGTGGCTTTATTGAGTGGTGTATTGGCAGTTGTTTTTTATTCAACACATACCAGGAGTTTGTTGGACTGTGGAATAAGGACTCCTGGGCCCTGTCTGCCCGTATTTAAATTAAATGGCATCTTCTTGTTCTGCATAGAGTTTTATCAGCTAAGTCATTGTTTTTTCAGCATATGAATGAGGAGAGTATCCTA
The DNA here is from genome assembly GCA_017140325.1 of Eucalyptus leucophloia subsp. euroa. Lineage (NCBI taxonomy): Eukaryota > Viridiplantae > Streptophyta > Magnoliopsida > Myrtales > Myrtaceae > Eucalyptus > Eucalyptus leucophloia. Next base: position 45,761,744 of record CM029472.1, read on the forward strand.
AATGCAGTAAGTATTGAGAAAGATGTGGACGGTTTTCACCCACTCAACATTGGTCGACTTGCTATGAGAGGAAGAGAGCCCCTGTTTGTGCCTTGCACTCCTAAAGGTTGCATAGAGCTATTGCATAGATACGGTATTGGTATTAAGGGAAAGAGAGCTGTCGTGATTGGCCGAAGCAATATTGTTGGGATGCCTGCTGCTTTGCTGCTTCAGGTATACTTCTTTCTTGTCAAACAATGTCATCTTAAGAAATTTATCTTTCTTCAGCTGCTATATATCTTTTTCCTCTTTTTCCAGAGGGAAGATGCAACCATCAGCATTGTCCATTCCAGGACACAAAATCCTGAGGAGATCACAAGAGAGGCAGATATCATAATTGCAGCTGTTGGGCAAGCCAACATGGTGAGAGGGAGCTGGATCAAACCTGGTGCAGTGATTATTGATGTCGGGATCAACCCAGTTGAGGTAATTGTATTTTCATCATGAAATTATGCCATGTTTACTATTTACAAGATCACTATTGAAGCTTATTGCTGTCAATTATATGAAAGAGGTTTTGCATGGAAGCTGTTGTTGACTTGATCAGTCTGTATGGATACATGTGGTGGTAAATGTCAAATTGCATAGACAATAGATATGAGTATTATGACTGGGTTATCATTTTGAAAGCCAACTTGCCACAGGACTTCGTACTGTAATGGGTGCATAATTCCAGCTAATATTGGACACACTATCGAGTTTTGATGTTTGCTGACCTATGTATTTGGTGCTTGTAACAGGATTCAAAAAGCTCTCGGGGTTACAAGCTAGTTGGAGATGTTTGCTATGAGGAGGCCTGTAAAGTAGCATCAGCCATTACTCCTGTTCCAGGGGGAGTTGGTCCAATGACAATAGCAATGCTTCTCTCTAATACTCTCACATCAGCAAAGAGGGCGCACAATTTCCAATGAGTGTACGATGTTTCAGAAGCTACCTTACTATTCGCAAGACAATTTTTGGTATCTTGCAAGAGAATTTGCTATTGATGGAGGGTGGCATTTACCAGCAGATGTACTGACTTCTTAATCTGTCTTTATCATTTAATCACATAGATAATGAACTCATTTTTTACAAGCTGGATTGAAAGCTTTACAAAGACACGGATCCATAACGGGCAAGTTATAGAAATCGTAGAATTAGCAATTTTGTGGTGATCTTGCATTCGCATTTGGTGAATATATTCTCAGAAATATGGGAATGTGTGATGTGGTGTCTGTGTACCTTTTGCGCTTTGTATCACTTACGAGGATGATTTGTTGAGGTCTCTGTATTTGGTTCCGTTATGTTGTAAGCTCCCTTGACAAATTATGATTTTCAAATGGCAGATTAGACCTTGACAATGTTTCAAATGTAAGACTTAGTGCTTAAAGTAGGCCGTTTTCCGGTTTGTGTCGATGGCAATGTACTCGATTTGGGTAATCAACAGAGAAGAAGGACATGTTGGAATTTGTACTCGATTTGGGTAATCAACAGAGAAGAAGAGACATATTGGAATTCTTCGACATTGTTGCGTCATGCAAATTGGGTCAAAAGAACGGGTTGGACCGACACACATGTTGCACAAACGGTGTCGTTGCCATCAAAATTGGGGTGTCCATAGACTCAAGCTGCCAAATCAAGTATAGACATGGAATATCAAATTTCACTCTTTCGTATTATTTGTAAAGGCGAGTCTAATGTATCTTATATTAAGAAGAAAATATATCTCATGCCTTTGATATTTGAAAATCTTATTATAGAAATTAGAATCTCCCAAGAAATTTTACTAATTTTTCTGAATTTTTTTTTTCTGAGAAATTCTATTAATACTTATGCATTTAAGAATTTGTTAAATGGATAAAAAGACATAAACTGGACCGGGCATACCGCACTTGACACGGCGGTTGGCGATCGCTACATGTAAGCACCGACTAGTCTAGTCAGCACCGACACTATGCCAGCGTGTCAGTCCACATCAGCATTTTCATTTCTGTTTTAGGAATAGAGATGAAGATGGAAAATAACCAACATTCTAACCCAATTTCGTCTGAAAAACTGAACCTGTCGAAGTCAGACCTGTTTACACATTAGACTTGTTTACACATCCTGAAGGTGAAAAAGAGCTGGTTAACACTAGATGAAATTTCAAGGAGATTCCAATTCAAAATTTGTGATGCAAATAATGGAGGCATTTTGTCCTCACAAGCTATATCCTAGAAACGTTTCAATACTGGGGTATACAACTGTGAAACCAGAAAAATAAAAATGCAAGGATTTGACACAGCAAAGCTCTAGAATTGCATCATCTGAAAATTTCAGTACAAGGAGCAGACTCTGGTACACATTCTAGCTTTTGACTACAGAAGTTGATCAAAAATTTTATCTAAGATACTGACATGCTCGAGTCAATCGCTACATCAGCCGGAAGCTTTTTTAAGTCTTTTAATTCTCTCTAGGGCGCCAAGACGGCTCTCGCCATCCTTGCCTTCCTCTTCCTTTTCGGTGTCTTCCCTCTTCCGAACCAAGCCTCCGAAAACTGCTGACGGAACTTCCTTTTGTGCAATTTCAACTTTATCCTCTTCTTCCGAGTCACTTTCGTCTGGCAGTTCAATGTCCTCGTTGTTCACATTACTTCTTAGACCTCCATCTGCCTGAGATTCCACTCCAGCACTCACGAAACCTACTTTTCGGCTCGCTTCTTTCGTCGTGACGTCATTGGCTGAAGGTGCAAGCTGCCTCTCGAGAGCGGCCATCTCATCCTCCGAAACGCCGGCCTGCTTCAATTTGTCTCTTGCATCATCGAGATCCATCTTCTGGTCTTTTTGCATTACATACTCAGGCAGAATGAAGTGTGTCTGAAGGGTACAGTGAAAAGGCAGAAATTAATGTTAGAAAAGCACGACTTCCATTAACAAAATGATGTTGTACACAGAGCAAGCAGGAGTATCGAGAGGGGCTAACCCTAAAAAATGTAAAAGAAAGAGAGATTTGCTCATTTAGTTATATTGTAAATCATTTCCGAGTTCCATTTTACTCTAGTTGGACTTAAATCATGCCTTGGACACTTTTTTTCCCACCTTACCGTAAACGAAACTTTGATAAGTTTCGATGCTAGATGGCTTGCTGCAGAAAACAGCCCAAATTGTTTCAGCCGCTTGGCATGACAAGTACTTTATTTATTTCCCCCAGGAACAACTACACTACTCAGTTTATCAGACTGAAGTCACCTTCTTGGAAAAAATCATCTTTCTTCTGATAATCATAATTTAAAGAAAAACAGAAGCAAGCATCATAATGGCCAATAGAGCAAAAGAACAGTGCCTTATGCTCTCCAGAAGAAAATGTTCATCTATAAAGAATAGAAAACACAAGAAAGAGATTTATGAGTGCATACCTGGCTATAGCTTGCAGAAACACTGCGCTTAATTCGAAGCATTTCTCGGAAGGTGTCTTCATTCCCATGCTGCACCTCGAATTCATGCCACTTGTTCCAAAAATCAACATCAGATCTTGGGTCAGCAAATTGGGATGCATACACGTAAATTCCACGAGCACGATCTATTTCACCCAGGCTTTTCTCGAGCTCGGCATATTTCAAGCACATAGCCTTCCCATCTTTGTCAGGAAGACCCCCATTTTCTATTGCTTGCTCGTAGATCTCTCTTGTTTTTGGGACACCAAATATCTCAGCTGCTCGTGCTATGTAAATTTCGTACATTGCCAACTTCTCATTGCCTGGCACGGCCTTAGTAGCTTGATCATACACCTTCATCGCCCTCTTTGCAAGACCATACTCCTCTTCCAATTTCGCATATTGAAGGTACAAAGGCTTTACTTGATCAGAAGGGGTCTAACAGGCAGAAGTAAAATGATTATAATCAGATATCAGGATTAGTTCAGTGACTATTTGCCAAATTCACTTCTAGATTGACAAACAGTTAAAACTATCAAAAGAAATGAGTAAGATTCACATGCTACATATTCATTTGCTATTGAAAACAAACACATCAAAAAACAATGACTCAGGCAATCATAGTGTAAGGTGTAACGTTAACAGAATTCTTCCAACAAGTGAACCTAAAACCAAATTGTATGGAATTACATTACTTGAGAGTTTAAGACTATTAATCATTTCAGTTTGTGGAATCTTTCATCTTTGTCTTAATAATCCAATTACTTGCAGATTGATGAGAATATGCTGGGGCAGTGATTCAAATTAGTCAAAACCAACACAATCAGGACAAAATAGTCTCTTTTATCAAGAAGTTCTATGAACTAACTGTCCTATTGAATCATCACAATATCATCAGAAACTCATAGCCCCACCAAGTTAAGACTAAATTTCTTCATCTATTTAAAATTAGTCAATAGCAAAAAGACTAAAGTATCTACACCCAAGATATGAGCTTGCTATGTAAAACTCCCTAAGAATATCATCTACCATACGACAATCTTTTCAGCAGTATTTCCTTAAACCCAAAAAAAAAAAAAAAAAATCCCTCAACACGTAATCAAGGAAGATGAAAGAAAGAAAATGCTGGCAAAAAGAAAACCCGTTCTGCACCACCACATTTCTCAATAATATAAACAGCAGCACAGTGCAGTTACATCTCAATAACACAAAAATATGGACCAACCACACTAATCTGAAAAATTAATTGACATACCGTTTCAATAGCATGCTCAAACAACTCTCTTGCCCGCTCCAGTTTCGTCTTTCCATATCTTCTTACAAACTTAGAGAGATAGGTGACCCATATATCTTTCACATGAGGATACTTAAATATCTTGACACCTCTTTCATATACCTTAAATGCATCTTCAAAATATCTATTGTCCTGCACATCAAAAAACACATTAGCCCGATGTCTCCAAAGATAAGAGCAAGGAGAGACAAAGCAAGTTGTCAAAATGAATTCATACTTCCAGCAGAACTGCATAATTGATAATTATCTGGGGAGTGGCTATTCTCAAGTCTAAAATTCGCTCATAGACTGCACGCGTGGACTCCAAGGTACCCAGGCTCTCCTCCAAATCCACATAAAATGTCCACAGTCTCAATGATTTGTGCAGCTTCATCTGAACTGGTTCATTCCCATCAGCAGCCACTGCAAGAAAAACAAATCAAACCAATTAGATTCAGTTTGCCGATCTTGAGCCCCTACATGGCATTGACAGAATTCATTTTCCTTTCTAACACCAACACCAATAATTGTCCTGACAATGGTTTCTCAGAAATGAAAAGCTTAAAGTCCTTAAAGAGCAAACAGGCCACGATTTCTTTTTACAGTTGAAATGATGCAAGAGAATATGACATTGTGCTTCAGAATGTTTCAGTTTGCCATCTGGAAGGTTAACCAAAAATAAAGAGAGAAATTAAAATTTTGCTTAAAAAAAGGAAGGCCAAAAAAAAAAAAAAAAACAAATTTATGCTTGTCATTGTAAGCCATATTAGCTATCAATCGGCAGAACTTTGTCTCACTGACACATCACAGGATCCAAAAAGACTTGTTTAAAGTAAACTAGTTTTTAAAAGCAGGACATAGATGACCCAATAGTGTGCCTATGACATGATCCCTTGGATGACAGGTGCTAATAATTTTCTCAGAGTGGTTTCAATATTTAACCATATCCATGGGACAGTCTCTTCTCAACTTTCATATGATTGCACAATTAAAAGCATTTCATCCCACTGGAGCAAATGATAAACTAGATTGCGGATAGGAAGCAACATGTACATGAGCCATTTTCATAAGAGTTATAATGACCATCGAAACATCCTAAAATAACAAAAGGAGAATTGAAAAAAACAAAACATACAGCACCACTGCAATGCATTTGGAAAGGATACAAGTACACAAGAAAACAAAGAGAGTACCTCTTCTTTTGACCTCAACTGATGGCTCCGCAGTAGCCCTTCTCATCAACTCAAGTGCCTTTTTGAAGTTGTTATGCCTCAACTCCATCTCAGCCCACTCACACCAAATACTGGCCAAATGATCAACGGCCTTGTAGTTGACCTGCACTGCTTTGTCAAATATCACTCTCGCATTAGCAATATCGTTGTGGCTCTCGTATAATTTAGCAAAGGCTACCCAAAGTGTATGAGGTTTTCCAACAGCTTTCATTAGATCTACAGTCCTCACTGCTTCCGTGTATGTAAGAATCTGCTTTGTGGGATTACCCTCAAACAGCTTTACCCTCCTGTGCCATTGCTCCACGTTATGGGGATTTTGTCGCAAGAGAACACTATTTGCTAATTCTGGCCTGCGCTCCATCAAATTCTCCAGTCGAGCTAACCTCAAATCCACATCCTTATCATCGTGTAACCAGAACCCATCAAGGATCTTCTTCTCAAACTTAGCCTGTGACAAATTCACATCCAACCTGATATCTTCATCCTCTTCAAACCCATTTTCCTGTACCCCATTCTTTCCCTCCTCTCCCTCTTCCTCATCCTCATCACTCAGATCCATGTTTTCCATCTTGATACCAAGCATGCTCTCCTCGAACTGTGCATAAGCATCAAATATCACGCTGAAATCTCTCACAGTAATCACCGTCTTCATGCCCTCCTCAAATACGTCCCTCGCCTTCTCATGTAAATTCCTCCTGATATAGTATTCAGCAAGGGACGTCCACAACCTCCCGACCTCATCAGTGAACTTCCTAATCCCACCCCTTATAATCGCATCGACATTAAGACCAGAAACCTCCGTGGCATGCTTTGTGAGCAAATCGCACAACTCGAGCCACAACCTATGCTTGGTCTTACCCTTAATCGAGAAGAACTGATCGTCATTCAGCACCGATGCCAGCCTCTCCGCCGCCTCTTGCCACAGACTCGAATTAATCAAGAACTCAATGAAATCCTCAATGTGGGTCGGGTCATACTTCAAGTACCTCCTGTAAACTCTGAGCGGAGTCTCGATGGGCATGCCCCTCTGGCTGACGAACACGAGGTAGGGCTCCCAGATACGGTCGTGCTGCGTGACGGGGAGCGCGCAGAGCGCCCGGTCGAAGGTACGCCGGGTGCGGGTGACCAGCTTCTGCACCGTGAGGGTCTGGAGGTACATGATCCAAATCCGGGGCATCTTGTGCATCGTCACCAGGGCACGCTCGAACGTGTTGTCCAGGGTCTCGTACTGGGAGTGGGTGATGGGGAGGCTCCGGACGATCTCGAGGCGCTCGCGGAGGTAGGCGTGCCAGAGCTTGTAGCTGCCGGGGAGGGCCTTGAGGGCGCGCTCGTAGATGACGAAGCGCTTCTTGAAAGGGGAATCGGCCCGGGCGATGAGGTAGCGCCACCACAGCTTGAGGCTGAAGGGGTTGCGCAGGAGTTCCTCCTCGTAGAGCAGGTCGTCCTGCGACGGGTACAGCTCCTTGGGTATCGACATCGCCGAAACCCGGAAAAACCCAGAAAAACCCTCGAGCGCCCGGAGAGGGAGGAGGCGGAAAGCGACAATCTTGCGCGCGGCGGCGATGCCTGGAGAGAGAATTCGATCGGAACTTCCGGAGTCCGGCAAGCGGGGTAGAGAGGGAGGTCGGTCGTCGCTCTTTCTCTCGCCGGAAAATCAACGGCGGCGGCGGCGCGCCATGAGCGAGAGGAGGCCGCGGCGGGGGAAAAGCCCTAGTCTTTCCAGCGAGGAGGATGGTGAATTTGGGGATCTTCGCAGCAATGGCGTCTCTCTCTCTCTCTATCCTCTATCTCTGTGATCTCGCAGAGGTCGAATTGCGGGAGGAAGAAGAGGGATTTGGTTTTTTGCTCTCAGTATTCTTCAGCGCAATTACTTCTGAGTTCATTATCTTCTTATAAATCCATATACATGTATGTGACGAAATATGGGTGAGCATGGCCCTAATGGGCGAGAATTAACCATTAAAAGACCGGTTCCAAAAAATTGAAAATTGAAACTGACATCTAGCTATTAATTGGATCACTGGTCCATCCTGTTTTCGAGTAAGTCCATGAAACCAGTCCCTATTCCTTACAAAGCTTATTTGGTCTTGTATTCGGATTAAATTGCAAGTCATTAAATTTGATTAAGAATTAAGAATTATAAGGCAAAATGAAGAAATACTACTCACAAACTAAAAACTTAATCTCTTCAAAAGTTGTGGTATGGTCCATCTTAAAGTTTTCCAATACCAGATATATGTGAAGAATTAGACTCAATGTAAAAAATCCAAATTTCCATGAAAGTTAAAATATTGATCACTTGATTCATCTTTTTTAACATCAATCTAATTTAGTCATGGAATGGTTAAGGAAATATCTAATTGTATCTTAAAATAAGCTGTTGGCTTTTATGGACACGTTCTTTCCTTCCTCTGCCTTTGTTCATTTTATTTTGATTGAGGAAGCAAATAAATGGATTATTAGAATGAAAAAAAAAAAGAAGAAGAAGAAGAAGTAGGGATTAATTCTATAACATACCCAAAAGACAAAATTAGTCAATAATTTTTAATAATTTCAAATGTATATGTACATATATCTTTGGTTGAAAAATTATAAAATAATGAAGTGATTGAGATGGAATTTCTTTTTCTAAACATATATATATATATATATATATGGTCTGACTGGGTAAATGGGCAATTTCATGCCAAGAACCGGATCAACTCCCATGGGAATTGATGGTTCCAGTCCTATCCAAACTAGTTCTGGCTAGTTTGATTCTTCTACACACTCCTAGTTTTTAAGGTCGTGTTTGATAACCGGTCAATTTTAACTATTTCTAAAAACAAAATTAGAATATAAATCAATTTGGTAAAATCAACTAATTTTTCTATTAAAACAGATCAGTGGTAAGGGAATAAATTTGGAACATAATTCGAAAGTAGAAAAATGTTACTTTTTTATTCTTGAGAATGGTTCTACAATCGATCCATTTTCTTTTTATTCTTTTCTTCTTTGTCCTCTTTTAATCGGTTGCCGAGCTCGGCAATGGTTTGGTGACCTCATTGAAGCCTCATTGACCCTTGGCAGTCGCTAGCCATTGTTGAGGGGCAACCAGCTATAGGAAGAAGAAGAAAAATAGGAAAAGTAGGAAAAAAGAAAAGAAAAAAAAATCTCAAAAGAAATTAAAAGAAATTTTACGTCATACAAAAAATTGAGGGCTAGACTAAATGCATATCTATTCTTCTTCTATTTTAGGAATAAAATTTTTGTGCATTTATCAAACACGTTTAAATACTCAAAAAATTGTTCAATAACAGCATTCGAAAAAACTATTTGTGACCATAAATTGTTTTAAAAAACAACATGGTTATCAAATGTATCATAAGACATGTTTGTTCAAAGAAAAACTATTTTAAAAAAAATCATATTTCAACTTTTCAATATTTGGGTGATCGAAAAAAAAAAAATTCCATTAATTGAAAACAACAACCTTAGATTGGGAGAAATTGAAGGAAAATCATTTTTCCAAAGCTCCTAGGCTACCAAACAAATAAAAACCAATCCATGGAAATTTTTTTCCTTTATGATCAAGTTTTCAATGAAACAAATGCACTCTTATCATATTATTGTAACATTTAATGTATTGAACTCACAATACCTTCTTAATTGATTTTTTTGGGAAAAGTGTCAATTTAATCTTTAACTTTTTAATTATATCAATTTAGTCATAAAATTTTTAATCTAATATCAATTCAATTATTCTAGCTAATTTTGGCTAAATATTGTAAATGTGGATAATTTTTAAAAATATATATTTTAATTTTTTGACTATTTTAATGATTTTTGTCTTTTTTTTTTTCTTTCCTTCTTTTTTCTTCCTTTCTTTTTCCTTCTTCACCTAGGCGAGAGTCGTCGTTGCTTGCTAGAGGCAAGGCCCAATCGGGCGAGGGCAAAGTGAGGGATCCCCTCACCCAAGCCATGGCAACCTTATCGGGTGTCACCTTTGCTTAGGTGACGCTTGGCAATGATTGACCTTGCCAGATCGAGCAAAAGAAGCCCTTGGTTGGGTGAGCGTCACCTTTGGTGAGCGATGGTGACCCTTGCCCAAGTGAGGCCAACTCACCTGGCTATGGCTAGTGGCCAATCAACAACAAAAGGAAGAAAAAAGGAAGAAAAAAAGAAAAAAATATATTATTAAAAATTATTCATGTCAATAATATCCGGTTAAAATTACTTAAATTGACACTAAATCAAAAATTTTATAAATAAATTGACACAATTGAAAATTTTAAAACTAAATTGACAAAAATGTAATAAATTTATGACTATTCGACACTTTTCCTTGATTTTTTTGTATTATTGCTAAACTTTTATGTCTAATGTGCATACCAAATCACAATTGTTTTGGGGTGTTTTTAATTTACAATGAAGATTTTTATGAAATGGTTTTTCAAACTTTCCTATATTTAGTTTGTTGAGAGTACGGTAAAAAGAAACGCTTTCATGTTTTTGGATTGCCAAAAAAACTCTCTTTTAGCATTCCCTCCTGTTTGTTTATTTACTGTGGTATCACTCTTCAATTTCTTTTTTGGAATGGAGAACCATCCTCATGTGAAGTTTTATGAGAATTGAAAGATTAAGTTTGCAAATTATTACATTTATCTTGTTTGGGCATCTTTTTTAGGTTGTTTTATTTCAATAAAAAAGGTAAAATTCGTAACTAAAATATTGGTAATATAATCTTGGTATCTTATATTAAGAAAAAAATATAATTATCATAAAAATGATAATTTTTTAAAATAAGATCTAAACACCAAAAGCCGATTCAAGCAAGAGTTTCTCTAGTCGGTGTTGTGGTCTAGTCAACATCTCTCTATTAAGAAGGCTATTTCTATGGTCGCTCAATAGTACACATCAATTGACTCGAGAACAGCGTCAAGAAGAAACACACCCTAATATATTAGCTAGTGAACATAGATCTATGTTCATCAGCTAATATATAAGTGGAACTACTCATGTATTGAATCAACTATGAGGGTACCAACGCACTAGGTCAAGGCTCGGGTAGGAAGCGGAGGGTAAAAAGGGCTTTGCAGGTTAAGCCTAGAGCAATTTTTTGCGAGCCCAAATAGATTGAGACTAAATTTTATGGGCTCAATCAATGGCTTAGACCTAAATCACAAATTATTTGGGTGAATCAATTCGGTGGGGCTATTTTAGGTCAAAGCCCAACTTTTCCAAGAATGAAAATTTGTTTATTTATTGTCAAATTTGAAAACTTTGACAAGCAACGAACTAATTAATGTGAAGTTATTTATAACTATATAAATGTCGCCTAAAGAAATGAAATCTATGCGCCTCGATTTTGATGGGACATAAGCTTACATTAGGGTAGAGTTAATTGTCCCGCATGCATAATCAAAATAAGACACTGTCAGAACTTATTTAAGGTTCAATAATCAAATATAACTCATCTACTTAAATGGCTTAGTGAACTCATCTCAAAGTTTGGTTTGATATAAATTCAAAGTAATTAAAAGTATAGGGACAATATTACACATTGAACATAAAATTAATAATGATAGTACTAATAAAAGGCCACTGCTTTTGGTGGGAAGAAGTATTCAGAGTTCATGTATAATCACTTGAAAGTGGTGCTTAGACCAGAAAAGATACTAAAGATTTGGCCTTTCCTCAGCACGGCTGAGTTTACGTATGGAACCTTCACCCGTGTTCTCTCGCCAACCCAAATCACACGGCCTTAAGTCATTTGATTGCACCGCACTTGGACTTCCTTCGATGTCTTGGATAACAGGAGGAATTCGAATTTGTGGACTGAAATGTGCATCAATGACGCTGAGTCAAATTTGAACAGCGGCGAGGAATAACCCCCCCGTGGAACAGTCAATGAAGATGTGGTCTTCTGAAAACCCTCGTGTTTCAGCCCCCTTTGAGGACCAAGGCCTCTTGGCTCATCGGAAATCTAGTTCATCTATCCTTAAATCTGCAAAAAGTGCAGAATCAACCGATCCACCAAACTCACTAGGTTCATTCAGTCATTCTTATCATGCGGCTCATGATTTCTTGGTGCTCTTGCTTGGTCATCTTCTGCCTTCTGCAGGCAAGTCATAGGGCCAGCGGTGTAGCTTACAATATTACTCCATCGGAGCCGCTCTTTCCGAACCAAACTCTCGTCTCCTCTGGCAATATATTCGAGCTTGGGTTCTTCACGCTGAGCGGGTCAGAAAATCAGTATATTGGCATACGGTACAAGAACTTGACGCCTTCTAAGATTGTGTGGGTGGCCAATAGGGAAGAGCCACTTGCGTACACGGATCGGTCTGCAAAATTAACGATAGGCAGTGATGGGAATTTGAAGCTCATGGATGGACAAGAAAATATAGTTTGGTCTACCAATGTCTCTAGTCGGTCCAATTATACGTTGGCGGTGCTATTAGATAGTGGGAATTTTGTTCTGCAAGATGGCATTTATGGCGAAATATGGGGAAGCTTCGAGGATCCGACAGACACTCTTCTTCCAACAATGAAGATAGGAGTAAATGTCAGGACTGGAGTGAAAAAGTTCTTAATTTCCTGGAGAAGCGACAGTGATCCATTCCCTGGAAGTTTCTCGACTGGAATGACATCCGAGACGCCGCCTCAAGCTTTCACTTGGAATGGTTCGACCCCTTACTGGAGAGGCGGGCAATGGGACAAATCGAAATTTATCGGCATAGCAACCATGGACCAATCATACTCGAGTGGCTTCACTGTCCAGCAGGATACTCAACAGGGAACCACTTACTTTTCGATAAATAGATACGATATCTTTGGATACATGTTCATTTCTCCCGGAGGATCTCTCAAGATAATGTATTGGGATGATGGAGCTAAGGCATGGTTGATGGATTGGGCAGCACCGAACAATACTTGTGAGATTTATGGAACTTGTGGTCCATTTGGAGTTTGTAACTCATTGAATTCGCCTATTTGCAGATGCATAGATGGGTTTGTGCCAAAGTCAAATGAAGAATGGAACAGTGGAAACTGGACCAGAGGATGTGAAAGAGAGATGGAATTGAATTGCCAGAAAAACACAAGCACATCGACTTCTACAAATGTAAAGAAAGATGCATTTTGGCAAATGAGCCAGATGAAACTACCCGACTCTGGGAACTATATATCAGACATTGGAGATGAAGAAGAATGTGAAAGCTGGTGCCGGAGCAATTGTTCTTGCTTGGCTTATTCTTACGTCAGCACCATTGGATGCATGGTTTGGAGTAAAGACCTCATTGATCTTCAGGAATTTCCCACAGCTGGGGAAGATCTATTTGTTCGAGTTGCACATGTAAAAGCAGGTTAGAAATTTGTTTCATTAAGATGAGTTTGAGTCGACACCAATCATCTTTTACATAACTCTCTTTCCCATTTCAGGAGGATCGCGACACAAAGCAGTTATCATCAGCCTGAGTACTATTGCAGGGATTATGTTCTTTGCAGTATTTGTTTTTGTTCTTTGCAAATGGAGAGCTAACAAAAGAGGTACTATTGAAAAGCTATATCAGTGTTGTTATAATGTGCACGCTATGAAAAAAGTAAGCTAATTCTTCATCAATGATAAACACAGGAAACTTTCGAAGGCTCCTTGACTCAGCAGATACACCTGAAAAATCGACCGAGCTGACACAAGGAAATGCATGGAAGAAGCAGTTGAAGCAAGATGATTCACTGGAATTGACCCTTTATAGTTTTGATAGCATCCTACTTGCTACAAACAAGTTCAGCACGACAAGTAAACTTGGGCAAGGAGGGTTTGGCTCTGTTTATAAGGTAAGACCATTCTGCAGGACATTGTTAATGAAAATATTTCAAGGTCTAAAAGCTATGTGAATTGCGAAACAGGGGAAGCTGAAAGATGGGAAAGAGGTAGCTGTGAAAAGACTTTCCAGTACCTCAGCCCAAGGCGTTGAAGAGTTCAAGAATGAGATCATCCTTATATCGAAACTCCAGCATCGAAATCTTGTTAAACTCGTGGGTTACTGCATTGAAGGAGAAGAAAAGATTTTGTTATATGAGTACTTGTCGAATAAAAGCTTGGACACCTTTCTTTTTGGTTGGTCTTTTTTTTTTTAATCTCGGATTAACTATTTTTCTATAATGTATTTTCTGCCATAGCATATAAACTTGAAAACTATTCCTGTCTGTCATGTTTGTTAGATTCAAGAAAGAAGGCAGAACTTGACTGGGGCAAACGATTTCAAATAATTCAGGAGATTGCAAGGGGGCTGCTCTACCTCCATCGAGATTCTTGCCTTAGGGTCATACATCGAGACTTGAAAGTAAGCAACATTCTCTTGGATGAAAAGATGAACCCGAAAATTTCAGATTTTGGGCTAGCACGAATGTTTGAGGGCACTCAAGTTTTGGTGAACACTCAAAAAATTGTTGGAACACTGTAAGCTCTCTAGGCCTATTTGAATTATCAATTCATTGAGTCAATCTCTTCAGGCAGACAGAAATGATTGATTTACCACAACGAACATCTCTGTTCATGCATGTTTTATCCCCATTGTCTATCAATACAATCAAAGAGTACATAAACATGTTTAACTTAACTGCAGTGGCTATATGTCTCCTGAGTATGCCATGGGTGGAATATTTTCCGAGAGGTCCGATGTCTATAGCTTCGGAGTGTTGCTACTGGAGATAGTAAGCGGCAAAAAGAACACGGCCCTGTATGACCAGGGACATCTGAATCTCCTTTCCTACGTACGTCCCAAATTCCAAACTTAATCAATATCGTAAGTTTGCTGCAATATTATGACAGTGTTCTCACTTACAGGCATGGCAATTGTGGAGTGATGGCAAAGCATTGGACCTAACGGATGTAGCAATGGCTGTTAGCTCTCCTTTGGAGGTAACAAGATGCATCCATGTTGGGCTTCTCTGTGTTCAGGACCATGCCACGGATAGACCAAACATGTCGAATGTGGTTCTGATGTTAAGTGGCGAGTCAGATCTTCCTCAGCCGAGGCAGCCTATATTCACTTTCCAAGCTGAAATGCCAAATCGTTCTATTCCATCACAGCAAGAAAGCATCCGGTCTGTTAACACTATCACTAATACAGTGGTCGAAGGAAGATGACTATCTATTTTCATTTTTCTTTTTTTTTTTTTTGGAGATGACTTTGTTGTTATTTTTTAAGATTTTAGTGTTAATTCAATTCAAGGATGGCTTTAGTCCACTCTGAACAGAAGGGTCGAATGGGCTGCTCCACTTTATACAAGGATTTTAGGCTGCAAAGTAGGGGTTTAAATTGTGTACCTTTTTGACAGAACATAATCGATGCAGCAATTTGTTCTAATTTACAGTAGCCAGAACTGTTGTTATAATTAAGGAGAACTACCGAGTAATTGCCATCACTCTCATCACCAGTTGCATTTTGAAGATTCGATTTCCTGGGTTTTTGGATGAAAGATATCATTACCAACGATAGACTAAAGTCCACCCCAAGAGAAGCATGAGCATTGGCACAGGACAAAGTATTTCCAGCTTCAGTATGATCCCCAGATATGAATTACCTTCTTCAGATTTGATAAGAAGTCATCTATGCCTGCGGCAATTAAATGTCAGCTAGTGATCAATTCATTGACTGAACAATTCAATTCGGAAAAGCTTCGCATGAAAATGGAAGGCTAATGTCAGCTAGTGATCAAAATCGGAGCTATGTGATCCTTAAACTGAAGAGCTGAAGAGTTCCTGGTTTGCTTGGAACCCATATAATATCTAGCTTCATTGAACATTAAACTTGTGGGGAAAATTACCTTATTAATCCTAAACCTATTGTAGAAATGCGAATTCATTCCTAATTTTTTTTTTTAATTTTGCAAATTTAGTCCCTATGCAAAATTCCAATGTAGTCATTCTGGACAATTTTTGTTGGAAATCGCTAGCGATGGCGATGACTAGATTATTACGTTAGTGATTTTTAGCAAAAATTAGCCGGAAAGACAGAGTATTTTTCGCAAAGGTTAAATTGGCAAAATTGAAAAGTTTTAGACGGAATCGACATTTGTGTAACAGATTTAGGATTAATTGGACTATTTCCGCGAAACTTGTGTTATTGCATTGACAAAACATTTGGCCAACAAGTTTCATCCGAAGCCGTTTTGACCCCTCTTATTATTATTTGTACATTTTAAAGTACAGTCAACTTGGAACAACGGTCAAGAGAAGAACGCCGATTTTATTGGCTTCTCATCCAAAAAAACATTTTTTAAAAGCCAACATTTGACTCACGATGAAGCTTCTATTGCATAATCTAGACTGACTTGTCAAACTGCAATGACATCCTAATCTCTTGGCATTCTGGAAATGCATATGAACTGGCATAGGCATCATCGGCTTCCGATATAAAGCTAATTTTGTACGATAACAAGACATCTGAAGCTATCTCTAAGAGGATTTATGGCCTCACACCTTTGGCAAAGTGTATCGGTTTGCAAAAATCTCACCTTCCTATCAAATCTGCAGGCAAAACCGAAAGGCGAAGAATCGGGAGCCCCTTAACATCCTGAAGTAAGCAACAACCAAACACAGTAGGCTCCTATGACAATGTTGCTTAAGATGTGTCGCTACTCTTCCTTGGTCATGGTCTTCCTTCTTCAGGCACATCATAGCACTGCAGTTTATAACAATACTGCAGCCGAACCACTTTTTTAGAACCAAACTCTTGTCTCCTCTTGTCAAACCTTTGAGCTCGGTTTCTTCACCCCCAACAGATCAGCTAATCAATATATGGGCATATGGTACCAGAATGGGACTCCTTCCAAGATCATCTGGGTCGCCAATAGATATACGCCGCTTGCATATTTAGATCATTCGGCAAAATTAACAATAGGCAAGGATGGGAATCTGAAGCTTGGTGGACGAGCAACATAAGGTAGTTTGGTCCACCAATGTTTCTGTTCAGTCAGACCATACTACATCAATGCTTTCAGATGTAGTAAACTTTGTTCTACAAGACGGGAATTCCATTGAAATATGGGCAAGCTTTGATGATCCAACTGATACTTGATAAAGCTAGTACTAACACCTAGAGGGGGGTGAATAGGTATTTGAAAGAAATCTTAACAAATAAAATAAATTGCTTGCAAAGTCTAGATGAAGATCAGAATCACAAGATTCCAAACTTCTATGATATTCAGAAAGTGTGCAATAGACTTTAAATGAATGAGATAAAGAGAGAAATGTACACACAAATTTTATAGTAGTTCAGCTTAAATCAAGCCTACGTCTACTCTCCCACGCTGATAGCCTACTCGCTAGATTCCACTATTTGATCAATCAAGAAATTACAACTTGGTGAGCAAACAGTCAATGGTAGAAATTTTCTAACTCACTAAGACACTCATTTTTTGTTTTCTCTCTAGATCACACTTTTTAAAGCTCATAGATGAAAACTAATAAAATGAGAGTAGCCTTTGACTTTGGAATCTCAATTCACGTTCCCACACCAAATAAACTCCTTTAAATACTCCTTCACCCCATACTAGCTGTTGGTAATCTTCGGAGAAACTTTTTTCTAATCAAGCCATTGGACATAATCAATTAAAGGAATCTTGTGGCCGTTGAAGTTAGGAATAGAATTTCCACTTGATTATGTTCGCCTATATAATAGAATCTTGGTTTCCATAAATAGATACTTCCCAAAAAGAAAGTTGTCTTCAAGATTGATTTCATCAATTTGTGATTGATTTTATCAATGAATTTATATAAGGTAAGTGAAATCCTTCGCTAGAAAGCTAGACGATGTAGAATAATTTCCTGATAAGTTCATTTTGGATCTATGTCGCAAAATCGATAAATTTGAATATGTACTCTTCCTCATTTTGGACACGATCTCATTTTGGACTTTGTTAGAATGGGAAGAGTTTCTGAGAATGAATAGACTTTGCTAGAGGCAAGGTTGATAGGTGAGGGCAAACCCTAGTGAGGGATCCCCTCACCCAAGCCATGGCAACCTTGTTGGGTGTCACCTTTGCTTAGGCAACACTCGGCGAGGGCTGGCCTTGCTAGATCTAACAAAAGGAGCCCTCGCTTGATCGAGTGTCGCCTTTGGTGAGTGACGGTAACCCTCGCCCAAGTGAGGCCAACTCACCCGGCTATGGCCAGTGGCCAATCATCGACAAAAGGAAGAAGAAAAGAAGAAAAAAATTATTAAAAATTATTCATGTCAATAATATCCGGTTAAAATTAGTCGCCTGATCGAGCGTCGCCTTTGGTGAGTGACAATTCCTTCACCCAAGTGAGGCCAACTCACCTGGCAATGGCCAGTGGCTGATCACCGACAAAAGGAAGAAGAAAGGAAGAAAAAAATTATTAAAAATTATTCATGTCAATAATATCCGGTTAAAATTAGTTAAATTGACAATAAATCAAAAAGTTTATAACTAAATTAACACAATTGAAAGGTTTAAAACTAAATTGGCACAAATGTAATAAGTTTATGATTTTTCTGACACTTTTCCCTTGATTTTTTTGTATCATTACTAAACTCTTATGTCTAACGTGCATACCAAATCACAATTTGTTTGGGGGGTGTAGTTAATTTACAATGTAAAGATTTTTATAAAATGGTTTTTCAAACTTTCCTGTATTTAGTTTGTTGAGAGTACGGTAAAAAGAAACGCTTTCATGTTTTTGGATTGCCAAAAAACTCTCTATTGGTATTCCCTCCTCTTTGTTTATTTACTGTGGTATCACTCTTCGATTTCTTTTTGGGAATGGAGAACCATTCTCATGTGAAGTTTTATGAGAATTGAAAGATTAAGTTTGTAAATTATTACATTTATCTTTTTTGGCATCTTTTTTAGGTTGCTTTGTTTCAATAAAAAAAGTAATATTCATAACTAAAATATTAGTAACATCATCTTAGTATCTTATATTAAGAACAAAATATAATTATCATAAAAGTGATATATTTTTTAAAATAAGATCTAAACACCGAAACCCGATTCAAGCGAGAGTTTCTCTAGTCGGTGTCGTGGTCCAGTCAATGCCCCTATGTCAAGAAGGCTGTTTCTATGGTCGCTCAATAGTACACATCAACTGTCTTGAGAACACAGTGTCAAGAAGAAACGCATACTAATATATTAGCTAGTGGACATAGATTTATGTTCATCAGCTAATGTAAAAGTAGGTCTACTCATGTATCGAGTCAACTATGAGAGTAGCAATGCACTAGGTGAAGGCTCGAGTAGGAAGCGGAGGGTGCAAAGGGCTTTGCAGGGTAAGCCTAGAGCGATTTTTCGGCGAGCCCAAACAGATCAAGACTAAATTTTATAGGCTCAATCAATGGCCTAGACCTAAATCACAAATTTGGCTGAATCAGTTCAGTTCGGTGGGGCTATTTCAGGTCAAAGCCCGACTTTTCCAAGAATGAAGTTTGTTTATTTATTGTCAAATTTGAAAACTTCGACAAGCACAATCAAAATAAGCCTTTAAGGTACTATGAGAACTTGTTTAAGGTTCAATAATAAAATATAACTCATCTACTTAAATTGCTTAGTGAACTCATCTCAAAGTTTGGTTTGATCTAAATTCAAAGTAATTAAAAGTATAAGGGCAATATTGCACATTGAACGTACAATTAATAATGATAGTAATAATAAAAGGCCATTGCTTTTGATTAGAAGAAGTATTCAGAGTTCACGTACAATCACTTGAAGGTAGTGCTTAGACCTTTCCTCAGCACTACTGTGTTTACGTATGGAACCTTCACCCGTGTTCTCTCGCCAACCCAAATCGCATGGCCTTTGATTGCACCACAGTTGGACTTCGTTCGATGTCTTGGTTAACACGTAAGCAATCCGAATTTGTGAACTGAAATGTGAACTGTGACGCTGAGTCAAATTTGAACAACGGCGAGGAAAAACCCCCACGTTGAACAGTCAATGAAGATGTGGTCTTCTGAAAACCCTCGTGTTTCAGCCCCTTTGAGGACCAAGGCCTCTTGGCTCATCGGAAATCTCGTTCATCTATCCTTAAATCTGCAGAAAGTGCAGAATCAACCGACCCACCGAACTCACTAGGTTCATTCAGTTATTCTTATCATGCGGCTCATGATTTCTTGGTGCTCTTGCTTGGTCATCTTCTGCCTACTTCAGGCAAGTCATAGGGCCAGCGGTGTAGCTTACAATATTACTCCATCGGAGCCGCTCTTTCCGAACCAAACTCTCGTCTCCTCTGGCAATATATTCGAGCTTGGGTTCTTCACGCCGAGCGGGTCAGAAAATCAGTATGTTGGCATATGGTACAAGAACTTGACGCTTTCTAAGATCTTGTGGGTGGCCAATAGGGAACGGCCGCTTGTGTACACAGATCAGTCTGCAAAATTAACGATAGGCAGTGATGGGAATTTGAAGCTCATGGATGGACAAGAAAATATAGTTTGGTCTACCAATGTCTCTAGTTGGTCCAATTATACGTTGGCGGCGCTATTAGATAGTGGGAATTTTGTTCTGCAAGATGGAAATTATAGCGAAATATGGGGAAGCTTCGAGGATCCGACAGACACTCTTCTTCCAACAATGAAGATAGGAGTAAATGTCAGGACTGGAGTGAAAAAGTTCTTAATTTCCTGGAGAAGCGACAGTGATCCATTCCCTGGAAGTTTCTCGACTGGAGTGACATCCGAGACGCCACCTCAAGTTTTCATTTGGAATGGTTCGACCCCTTACTGGAGAAGCGGGCAATGGGACAAATCGAAATTTATTGGCATACCAACCATGGACCAATCATTCAAGAGTGGCTTCACTGTCCAGCAGGATACTCAGCAGGGAACCACTTACTATTCGATAAATAGATACAATTTCTCTGGATACATGTTCATTTCTCCCGGAGGATCTCTCAAGATAATGTACTGGGATGATGGAGCTAGGGCATGGTTGATGGATTGGGCAGCACCGAACAATACTTGTGAGATTTATGGAACTTGTGGTCCATTTGGAGTTTGTAACTCATTGAATTCGCCTATTTGCAGATGCACAGATGGTTTTGTGCCAAAGTCAAATGAAGAATGGAACAGTGGAAACTGGACCAGAGGATGTGTAAGAGAGATGGAATTGAATTGCCAGAAAAACACAAGCACATCGACTTCTACAAATGTAAAGAAAGATGCATTTTGGCAAATGAGCCAGATGAAACTACCCGACTCTGGGGACTATATATCAGACATTGGAGATGAAGAAGGATGTGAAAGCTGGTGCCGGAGCAATTGTTCTTGCTTGGCTTATTCTTACGTCAGCACCATTGGGTGTATGGTTTGGAGTAAAGACCTCATTGATCTTGAGGAATTTCCCACAGCTGGGGAAGATCTATTTGTTCGAGTTGCAAGTGTAAAAGCAGGTTAGAAATTGTTTCATTAAGATGAGTTTGAGTCGACACCAATCATCTTTTACATAACTCTCTTTCCCATTTCAGGAGGATCGCGACACAGAGCAGTTATCATCAGCCTAAGTACTATTGCAGGGATTATGTTCTTTGCAGTATTTGTTTTTGTTCTTTGCAAATGGAGAGCTAACAAAAGAGGTACTATTGAAAAGCTATATCAGTGTTGTCAGAGGATTGTGCACGCTATGAAAAAAGTAAGCTAATTCTTCATCAATGATAAACACAGGAAACTTGAACAAAATTGGAGGGCTCCTTGACTCAGTAGATACACCTGAAAAATCGACCGAGCTGACACAAGGAAATGCATGGCAAGAGCAGTTGAAGCAAGAAGATTCACTGGAATTGACCCTTTATAGTTTTGATAGCATACTACTTGCTACAAACAAGTTCAGCACGACAAGTAAACTTGGGCAAGGAGGGTTTGGCTCTGTTTATAAGGTAAGACCATTCTGCAGGACATTGTTAATGAAAATATTTCAAGGTCTAAAAGCTATGTGAATTGCGAAACAGGGGAAGCTGAAAGATGGGAAAGAGGTAGCTGTGAAAAGACTTTCCAGTACCTCAGCCCAAGGCGTTGAAGAGTTCAAGAATGAGATCATCCTTATATCGAAACTCCAACATCGAAATCTTGTTAAACTCATGGGTTACTGCATTGAAGGAGAAGAAAAGATTTTGGTATATGAGTACTTGTCGAATAAAAGCTTGGACACCTTTCTTTTTGGTTGGTTGTTTTTATCTTGAATAACTATTTTTCTATAATGTATTTTCTGCAATAGCATTAAACTTGAAAACTATTCTTGTCTGTCATGTTTGCTAGATTCAAGAAAGAAGGCAGAACTTGACTGGGGCAAACGATTTCAAATAATTCAGGGGATTGCAAGGGGGCTGCTCTACCTCCATCGAGATTCTTGCCGTAGGGTCATACATCGAGACTTGAAAGTAAGCAACATTCTCTTGGATGAAAAGATGAACCCGAAAATTTCAGATTTTGGGCTAGCACGAATGTTTGAGGGCACTCAAGTTTTGGTGAACACAAAAAATTGTTGGAACACTGTAAGCTCTCTAGGCCTATTTGAATTATCAATTCATTGAGTCAATCTCTTCAAGCAGACAGAAATGATTGATTTACCACAATGAACATCTCTGTTCATGCATGTTTTATCCCCATTGTCTATCAATACAATCAAAGAGTACATAACATGTTTAACTTAACTGCAGTGGCTATATGTCTCCTGAGTACGCCATGGGTGGAATATTTTCCGAGAGGTCCGATGTCTAGCTTCGGAGTGTTGCTACTGGAGATAGTAAGCGGCAAAAAGAACACGTCCCTGTATGACCAGGGATATCTGAATCTCCTTTCCTACGTAAGTCCCAAATTCCAAACTTAATCAATATCGTAAGTTTGCTGCAATATTCTGACAGTGTTCTCACTTACAGGCATGGCAATTGTGGAGTGATGGCAAAGCATTGGACCTAACGGATGTAGCAATGGCTGTTAGCTCTCCTTTGGAGATAACAAGATGCATCCATGTTGGGCTTCTCTGTGTTCAGGACCATGCCACGGATAGACCAAACATGTCGAATGTGGTTATGATGTTAAGTGGCGAGTCAGATCTTCCTCAGCCGAGGCAGCCTATATTCACTTTCCAAGCCGAAAGGCCAAATCGTTCTATTCCATCACAGCAAGAAAGCATCCGGTCTGTTAACACTATCACCAATACAGTGGTCGAAGGAAGATGACGACTATTTATTTTCATTTTTATTTTCTTTTTTTGGAGATGACTTTGTTGTTATTTTTTAAGATTTTAGTGTCAATTCAATTCAAGGATGGCTTTAGTCCACTATGAACAGAAGGGTCGAATGGGCTGCTCCACTTTATACATGGATTTTAGGCTGCAAACTAAAGGTTTAAAATGTATACTTTTTTGACAGAACATAATCGACGCAGCAATTTGTTCTAATTTACAGTAGCCAGAACTGTTGTTATAATTAAGGAGAACTACCAAGTAATTGCCATCACTCTCATCACCAGTTGCATTTTGAAGATTCGATTTCCTGGGTTTTTGGACGAAGATATCATTACCAAAGATAGACTAAAGTCCCCCCAAGAGAAGCATGAGCATTGGCACAGGACAAAGTATTTCCAGCTTCAATATGATTCCCAGATATGATTTACCTTCTTCAAATTTGATAAGAAGTCATCTATGCCTGCGGCAATTAAATGTCAGTTAGTGATCAATTCAATGACTAAACAATTCAATTCGGATAAACTTCGCATTTAAATGGAAGGCTAATGTCAGCTAGTGATCAAAATCGGAGCCATGTGATCCTTAAACAGAAGAGCTGAAGAGTTCCTAGTTTGCTTGGAACCCATATAATATCTAGCTTCATTGAACATTAATTTCTGGAAGAGAAATAGATTTTTTTATTTCTATTTTTAGATGAGTTTCAAAGAAAAATAACGATTTGATAATGATATAAAATTTCTACCCTAAAAATAGTAATTCGTTTGATAACAATACAAAATTTCTTTTTTTTTTTTCGGATAGCGGTGGATTGATGAACGGTTGTGGACAAGCGATCGACAGCGTCGGATGATAAGCGGGCGGCGGGTGGCATGGGCGATCGGCGGTAGCGGCGACGACGATCGGTGGCAACCGGCGACCAGCGGTGGTCAACGGTGATCGATGGTCGGCTAGCTAGCGGCCAAACGGATGGTGGTTGGCGGCAACGAATGAAGTACCGGTTGACGAACAATGAGAAAATTTTTATTTCTCATTTCTATTCTAGAAATAGAGTAGTTTTACCAAAAAAAAAAAAGTAGAGAAGTATAAAATTTTTACTTCTAATTTCTATTCCAAACCTATTTCTAGAACAAAAAGTTTATTTCAAAAATAGAAAAATGGAATAATTCTATCAAACAAATTTCTATTTTAGAAACAAATCTGGAATAGAAAAATTGTTCTAGAAAACAGATGATTATCATGCACCCCCTAAACCTATGGGGAAAATTACCTTATTAATCCTAAACCTACTGTGGAAATGTAAATTCATCCCTATAATTTTTTAATTTTTTAGTCCTACGCAAAATTCCAATGTAGTCATTATGAACAATTTTTTTTGGAAATCGCCGGCAATGACGATGACTAGATTATTACGTTAGTGGTTTTTAGTAAAAATTAGCCGGAAAGACAACATATTTTTCGTAAAGGTTAAATTGGCAAAATTGAAAAATTTTAGATGGAATCGACATTTGTGTAACAGATTTAGAATTAATTGGACTATTTCGTTCAGCACTGACGCCAGCCTCTCCGTCGCCTCTTGCCACAGCTTCGAATTAACCAAGCAAAACTTGTGTTATTGCATTGACAAAACATTTGGCCAACATGTTTCATCCGAAGCCGCTTTGACCCCTTCCTGGCATGCTTCGCAAGCAAATCGCACAACTCGAGCCACAACCTATGCTTGGTCTTACCCTTAATCGAGAAAAACTGATCGTCGTTCAGCACTGACGCCAGCCTCTCCGCCGCCTCTTGCCACAGCTTCGAATTAACCAAGAATTCGACAAAATCCTCAATGTGGGTGGGGTCATACTTCAAGTACCTCCTGTAAACTCTGAGTGGAGTCTCGATGGGCATGCCCCTCTGGTTGACGAACACGAGGTAGGGCTCCCAGATATGGTCGTGCTGCGTGACGGGGAGTGCGCAGAGCGCCCGGTCGAAGGTCCGCCGGGTGCGGGTGACCAGCATGGAAGCATGGAAAGGAGATACTGTGAGCTCATTTTTGTAAGATTCAGAATCTGGAAAAATTCAATCACAATCAAGGAACTTTGGCAATGTTCGATCAATCTTTGGTGAGTTATTAAAAATAATAAAATCAATGGATGATCTAATGGGAAAAAAGGATTTCTTGCTGATCGTGTGAATGTAAACTTGCAGACAAAGACATTAGAAAAAGGCAAGAAAGGATTAGCTGATGGGAAAGGACACATGGATCCGTGATGCATACAAAGGAAAGAAAAACGAATAAAACCTCTCAAAAGAAGGAATTCGGTAGGTGGCTTTCTTTTGTATATTCATATTTCCTATTTTGAAGTGCAAAGTTGGACGCTGTAAAAGCAAGCTCACGATAGACAAAAAGAGAAGAGGCCATAGAATTGAGATACACGGCCACATGATAGCAAGAGAGAAAAACAGAGAGGAAGTTCGGCATACATAGAAGAGGAGCGATTAGAGAGAGAGAGAGAGAAGGACAGACGTCTCCACTTTCTCCACTATTGGGCAACACATAGGGAGGATGCCACGTATAAAAGGGACAACCTAGCGAATTCCTCTCGGATATTTATTGCTTAAATATATGCCTTTTGATATCCAATGTGTATATTTGAGTGATAGGCAATATCCATTAGGATTTGTTTCCTAATCTATAACCACACATCGATTTTTATATTCCATCTATAAGGCTGTAGATGGAATAATTAATAATGTGGGAATAAAATTGATATTTTGATTTTTAAGACTTAAGATCAATTTATCGATTTTATTTGCGAAATAATCAAGTTGATTAAATATTGTTTCCTAATTTGAACAACGGATATCTTTGGTGACCCTGAATGATTTGCTACTTATTTTGCTTTACTTGCTTTCTTTATCTTGAAAATAAAAAAAAAATTGCATTGCATATCATGTAAAATAGAATTGATTTTCTAGATAGAATTGACATGATAGAATAGTTTATTAAATTAGAATACATCTCTAGTTAATATCTAGATTAAATAGCATCTTTGAATTGATTTTAAGTTTCTAGGTTAAGATAGGATTTAGGTTAGTCTATTTCCTAACTTAGAATAGATTATATCTCACTTTAGGTGTTGTTACGAATTTTAATAAAAATACAAAAAAAAAAAAAATCATCCGCATGTCATATAGTTTTAGGTTCATGTCATTTAGTATTTGTTGCTAGGTCCATTTAATTGGAAATTTCATGTCATTAAAATTAGGCTATTTAGTCAAATTGCATGACATATAACTTAGATTTCATTAAACAAGAGAAAATCTTAAAAAATTGAGTGACTGCGTGTTAATTAGAAATCATATCTAGGGTTGTTGATATGAATTCTGATCTAACATTGCACATGTTTTTGTTGCTACGAGGTAAATCCAGTAATTTATTTATTGCTTTCTTGGATGTTAAATTGGTGGTTTGTGCACTGTATGATCACCCAAATGTTAGGAAAGTAAATTAAAATCAATTCAAGCTGCCTGCAAAATATTTTTTTCAAAATAAAAGAGAAATGTATTGAAAAGGCGTTAAAGAAATCTAGCGTAATTAAGTTTCCGAACTCACAATCTTTAGTTTGTAGGAATAAAGTAAATCTCTCGTTACTTGGTTTCTAATCGACCCACCAAAAATAGATTAATAGTGACTCCTAATTAAAAAATCATAATGGGCCTAGACTTAGAACCGGAGAGGACGGAGTTAATTTTTGCAAGTATGCTTTCCACAATGGGCGAACAACTCCCGTTCAAGTACCTTTGGTACATAGCATCCTTTGGCTTCTTGTGTTTCCGTTGAGGTTTTGCATATGGGTCTATCTCATCGGGAGAGTTTGTACAAAAAGAACATTGACAAAAAGGATCCCAAAAGCAGTGACCATATTGGTCCTTGTAGTAATGGACAGAGTGTCCATCATTTTTGAAATATTGAACAAGCTTTTTTGGATCTGGCTCGGAAATTGATTTAGGAACACATAGTTCAATCATAAAGAGGGTTTGGAAGATAGAAGGACTTTCTTCATTTTCTTGCCAAATTTGATGGAAATAGTGCCATCTTTCTTTCTAACAAATTCAGAGTTTGAGGACTAGAAATGCTTGTTGTTCTGATGTAGCTTTTCATAGTTGGTGATCCAAGTTTCTAGAAGGAGTTTGGCCAACTTTTCCTTTGGGATCTGTCTAGGGACATGAATGGAGGATGCTTGATCATTTTGCATGAAAATGAATAAAGCATCTTCATTTCCATTGTGAAAATTCAAGTCAAGGGCATGGTTCTGCACTCGATAAACCATATGGTAGTGCAATGTTGAGGAGCTCCAGTGAGCTGAACTTGGACTTTTAAAAAGGAAAGTAATTGGGGATTTGAAAGAGCGATGTTGAAATTTGGGTATAAGGTTACAAAGACTGTTCCGGCATTTAGAGTGGTTTGGACAATACCAATACAAGCATGCTGGTATTCTAGGAACCAAGTGTCTAACAAAGCAATTCTTGCCACAATTGGTAAGGCTTTGCGACCATGAAAGGTAAGAGTAAGACAAACAACCCCATAATGGACATGAGAATATCATTGTTGAGTCAATTGCCTGGGAAACTTTGGAGGAATCTAGAGAGTATCAAAGTACTCATTTTCAGTGGTAGGAATGGGATGTTGGTCAAATTTGGAGGACTAGACATACTCTTTTACTTCTTTTGGAGTTTGGGGAATGAGTTGGCAAATGGAGCGAATGGGAGAAAATGATGAGGTGGGTTTAGCAAAAGCGGAATAAGGGTTCATAAGAGGAAGTTGAGTTTTAGAGATCTTGGTTTCATTGCTAAGAGAGACTTCATAGAGATAGTCTATCTTAGAAGCATTGGAAATACGGAAATTTGAAGGGGTTGAAGAAGATAGAGATGCAGTGAGAGAAACTGATGCTTCTAGTATTTCTGGATCTGTCATGATGTGAAGAGATTTTCTTAGCACTGGATTCACCTACTGAGCGCATGGAATTGATACCATTACAAATGAAACCATGGCTCTGATACCATGAATGGGCCTAGACTTAGAACCAGGGAGGATGGAATTAGTTTCTTGTAGATATGCCTTCTCACAGTGGGCAAACAACTCTCGTTCAAGCCCTTCAGAGATAGCCTTTTAGCAAAAAAACCACTCTACCATTAAATATAGAGCCTATAAACATTCAGAGATGCCAAGATGGTAATGTTTCTAACTATCCGAGCTGCATTTTTCAGAGGATCCTATCAAGCTAGAGAAGAAGAGAAGTTTAGAAAATCATTGAGAGTTTTCACAAAACACTCACTTTACTTCAAGGGACTTTGCCCCACACATTACATCCTCCTTGCTTTTTATAAATAGTGGGAGGTCAAACACAAACAAGGACCAAGCTCACGGGTCCAAAACATACGGAGGCTTCGAAAATTTCCGGTAGGGAATTATTTTTAGAGATATGAATAGTGATTTCCCTAGCCTACTACTACGCTATAATGACTTACTATAGTGACTTGTACGATCAACAATATCGTTCATCATTAGCATTGTAGTCATATTTTGAGTCATTAAAATTATGCATTACCAAAAGGTGTTCTTCATATTTTTGCTCAAGTCTTGTAAGTGAATCTAGTGAGAGAACTTGGTTTGATGAGGATGCTTCCTCTTGATTTTAGGAGGAGCTTGTAATGTCGGTAGGAATGTTTGGTTGAGGTCAATTGGATGGCTGAGCATAGTAGGATGTGTCCATGCCTAGAGATAAGGACAAAGGTCCTTGATCATAGGGGTCTTGGAAAAGATGACCTCCCTATTGTGCATAGGGGTCTTGAGAAGATTGTGCAGGGTTATCTGTATTTGTCATTTCTTGCTCCTATGATGATGCAGCTTGTTTAAATTCTTTGAGTGCTTCCTTGACTTTTGGTGCAAGGCTATAATGATCATGCGGTGGGTACATTATAATTCCATGCATCTTTAGGAATGATTTTATTTTCTTGGCATAAAACCCTTTGGAGTTCTTGGTACTGATGCTCACAACAACCAACAAGTCCTGGAAAGGATTTGTAAATCCAAGTTTCTGTTCTGTGCGGTTGAGGTTTATAGAATGTGGTTCCTATAAATTGTGGAGCATTTGTAATGCTACCATTATTTATGACAAAAGCCCATGGACGTCGAAAAAACAAAATAGTATGGACCTCAGGGTTTGGTTGGGTGGTTCTCGTTCTTGTTGCAAGAGATGTCTCGGTGAGTAGGAGGATAAAACCAATTGAGAAAAGCCAAGAGATTTTTGTCACTTTCTTTTTCAATGTTTCCTCTACCAAGTCCAAATATCTTGGTGAGATTAGCAATGAATCTTCTGGTTGGAATCTCAATAGCTATTAAGTACTTATTGGTTAAGTACCATAATAACCATATGAGTTAATAAGAGAAGTCATCTTCCTTCTAGATTAGAGGATGTATGAATGGATAGTCCAAATTTAATCCAAAATAATAAAGAATCGAACCTCCATTGAGTCTGAACAGATCCATGTGGCATTGCCACATGAGATTTTCTAGATTTTCAATGAGGCTATCATTCTGGATTTGCTCAACAATCTCCTGGGGGTATCGCCAACTTGGCCAATCTTTTATCCTTTCAATCTTATACTTTTCATTGTGATGAAGAGTATGGAATGCATGCCTCATGATGTACATGTTGATTTTTGCTGATGTTTTTGGTTTTGATAGGAAGTTAGCAAATACGTTCTTCTTCCTAACAATGTGTTTGGTTTCAAAGAGTATTTTGATAATCATTAAGCCCATCGAAGCAGTTGAGAATTCGGAATATGTTTTTGCTTGAACTTGGTCATCTGAGGAGAGGATGCCAGATCCAATTCTACCAAGAAATAATGGCCGATGAGATGGAATTCAAAATTTTTTATTCTATTTTTCACCGTTAGGATTTCTTTGAAAGTGGAATGATAATACATTTCAGCTTGGGAAAACTTTCAACTCTTGTAGAAGTTGAAAAGTCGATAAAGCAAAAAGGAGAGGGGAGAGGGTTCGGTTAAATAGAAGCTAAGGGGTCCTCAACCAGAAAGAAAAGAAGAAGAAGAAGAAGAAGAAGAAGAAGAAGAAGAAGAGAAAGGGGAAGGAAGGAAATGGGTTTTGGCACATGCACACCTCGGACGCCTCGGCAAGCCAACTCGACTCCATAACGTAGCACCTGGTAAGAGATTAGGCGCCTCGTTCGTCCAATTGAAGTAATTTTTGGATTTAGGGATCAAATTCAAATTTTTGGAAAATCGAGCGGCGAAATTTGATTTTGGAGTCGTTAAGCCTTGTGTTTGTGTAGGAATGGTAGTTTAGGGTGTTGTAGAGCCATGGGATTTACGGATCGTAATTTGAGCTTATGGTTGGTCTGAAACAAAATTTCAAAGTTTCCCGCGCGCAGTGAACAGTATGCGTCCAGCAGCTTCGGGCCCATGTTTTGTCATTTTTCGGCTTGATTTTGGGACGGTCAAGTTGGGATTCTTGTAATATGTGTCAAGGGCTCTCTATTGACTATAAATACGTTCGGATCGGGGTTCGGAGGAGAAAGTTAAGGCGCGATCAAGTTTTGCACTTAAAACTCGTGTTGCGAATGGCTTGAACAATAGTTTGGTTATGCGATTTGTTAGCGCATAAAAGTCCTTTTGTTAAAGTTAAGGCGTAATTTAGTCATTTTGTAGTCGAGATAGAATTTTATTAGATTTTAACATTATCCTTCAGATATTTGATAGGGTCGTGAGTTCGACGATGTAGGTATTGTTCGTCGTTTGATCATAGACGATGAGGTGAGTGGTACTATATATTCTTTGGTTTTCTAAAATCATGTCGTGAAATATGTGTGTGTATATATATACATGTTGAATCAAGAAGAGCATTTTTATTGCATAAAAGCCAGATCGAACAATTGCTACTCTTTGGTTGATTGTGAATATTTGAAAAGCATGTTATACAAGGTTTGTGGAGAAACATATATGAAATTGCTTTGCAACTGATTTATGGAATAGTTTATGATGATTTGAGAAACGAATATAAAATGGATGATGGGCTATGTTGCAAAATGTTATTTGTTTGGTTTAAGTTATTAATTTCTGGATTTGATTTCTGGTATTGGAGAATTGTTATTTATGCTTAATATGACTATGAATCCAGTGAGGGGTTTTTGGGTATGCATAGCATATTAGGATATCCTCTCGGGGCCCAGCCATCGGTTTTGTAAGTGGAGAACTTACCAAAGGGAGAATCTTGGTCGCCTTATCACAAGGTGTTGTGTCTTGACTATAGTTAGTTATTGAGCAAAAGATTGATCAATGTAAAGACCATTGATATGTGTTTTTGATGGAGATTATTCAATGGATTCAACCATTGCTACTTGACTTTGGATAGCGATTTAAATGAGTTTTCCATATTAGTGTAAAAGATGAGAAATAACTCTTGTAAGATTCAATATGTATTTTATATATTGAGTTGGCATTATGAAGTTTGGTATTGTTTTGTATACTTGCATAATGGTTGTTTAATTTGCTTAGAAGATATATACTACTCATTGAGCTGTTGTTGTTCATTCCACTCAACCTTTGATCTTTTTAAGTTTCTCAGTTAGCAGTGAATAGAGCGAGTACGCCGTCAATGGGAAACTTTTGGGAAGTTCTATTTTGTTTTGGTATGGTTTAAGGAAGTGGTGCAAATGATACTTACTAGTAGTTTGATCGTTTGAGTTTTAAACGTATATCTCTTTTCTCTCTTTGGTGGATTATAGAAACTCGATGTTGCAACCAATTTGTTGGTTTATTTAATATATATTTGAGATATATATATATATATATATATATATATATATATATATTATATCAGTTTGTTGGTTGTGTTTGAGGATGTGTCCTTTGTAAAGAAGGACGGCCGTGTCATCCTCGTTCTTTGTAGTTTTGGGGTGTGACAAAGTAGGCACACAGGTGTCTCTTACCATCAATTTCTTTTAACATGATGACCGCGCAGTATTCATCACTATCATTAGTTTGGAGAATTCTCTTCCTTGTTGATGGGATTTGTAATGGAGGAAGAGTCTGCATAATCTTTTTAAGTTCAACGACTACTTTAGTCTGAGATTTTCCCCAAAGTGGGGGATTTTTCTTCAACATTGATTGCAATGGAATCAACATTTTTGCAATGTTTGAAACAAAATCTTTGAGATAATTAATTATCCCAAGAAATTGCTAAACTTGCTTTGTCGTGAAATTTTCTTCAGGAAACTTTAATAGCTCTTGAGCAATATATGGCCATGGGTAATATGTACCTTTGTTAAGGTGCATACCAAAAAATTCAATTTCTGTCTGGGCGATATTCATCTTTCTTTGAAAAAGCATAATCTCATGCCTTTTCACAATTTTTGCGAACTATTTAAGGAGTTGGTAGTGCGATTGCTCATCAGGACTATAGAGCAGGATATCGTTGATGTATGCTGTTGCACTTGATAGGATTGGTTGAAAAATTCGACACATAACCTTTTGAAAAAGGGATGGTGCTACTTTTAGGCCAAAATGAAGAACTTTCCATTGGAAGTGTTGGTTCGGAATACAGAACCCTATTTTGGGTATGTCTTTTGGATGGATGCTAAATTACCAAAATCCGGCTTTGAGATCGAATTTGGAGTAGATGTGGGTCTTGAATAATCCAATAAAAAGGGAATTTCTGGAGGGTAAAGGGAATTTGTCATCTTGGAGAAAAATGTTAAGAGGCTGATAATTAATTACCAATCTCATCTTTCCTTTGTTTTGCTCGGCTCGCTTATTGACATAGAAAGCTTCACAAGCCCATTGAGAATTGGAGATTTCAATAAGGCCTTGCTGTAATAGTTCCAAGCATTCCTTTGAGCTAAAACCAGATGTTCTAGCTTCATTCCCATGTGACTCGCTTTAGTTAGGTTGATATATTCATTTTTTTTTTAAAGGAAGGCAAATAAAGAACTCTGGATTTTCCCATAAAGGATGAGAACACTTTTGAGCGAATTTAGAATGAGATTCCGAACAAGATTCCAACAACTTTTGCATGATCAGATCTAACAGACTCATTTGAATGGAAAAAAGTCTTTGAATATTGACGAATTCAGAGAATTGGTCCTTATACTTAAGACATTTTCGAGGGATGATACGAAATTGAGAAATTTGAGTCATGATGTCCTAACCAATGATAAAATCTTTGTTGGGGAGACTGGATCCGAAGATTTTTATGGTTATGGAACACTAGGGGAAAAACTAAATAGTTATTGGGGTAGTTCTTACATTCATAGAAAAAGTATCTCCTGGTGCAGAGTTGATATATCGAACACAAGAAGTCCAATATTCTTTAGAAAGAATTTTAGTATCTAAGATTAAAGAATTTGCTCCAATGTCTATGAGAGCAATGACGGTGATAGGCTTGGCAAACTTGGAAATAAATATTTTTATAGGAAAATGAGGACAATGAATCTTGCTTGAAAATATGTTAGTGCTTTGTTATGAAGATGTGAGAAATATGTGAAAAATATCTTATGAATCTGAATCTGAATCAGTTTCACTGAGAGTTTGGTAACAAGGTATGACACAAAGAGTTTGTTCAGATGGTTCTTCATCCGTAGAGAATAAAGATTCAATATCATTTTTTAAGAGAAATATCAATTTCATTCTCTATGTGATGTATTAGATGATTCTGACCTTTTCTTGCTTGGGGACAATTTTTGGCAAAATGTCATTTACGATTGTAGATGAAGCATCGATTTGATTTCTTGTGACCTGAGCAATCTTTCCTTTTTTGTAGGTATCACCATTTCTTTTTCCTTCGGAAGTGCTTAGAGCCGTGTCTAGATTTTATCTAGAGTTTCTTGAAGTGCTTCTTTTTTTGAAAAGATTTTCCACAAAAACCATCACAATCTCGCTTGGAGCATTTAATTTTTAGCTTTTGGCAAGAACAAACTACATCAAGTTCTCTGTTGTCTGTGAGATAAATCTAGACCATTTGGCACTTCAAACACAAATCGTCAAAGCACAAATGGATTTCTTGTTGTATTTCTCCCAACAGAATATCTTGAATCCTTCTTTGTCTATTGAGAAAAGATTTTTCAACCTGTTGGGATAATTCTTTAGGGATGGAAGTCAGGAAGACGTGCTTCAGGTTTGGATCAGCTCCAATACCATAGAAGAGTTTAAGCATTTCTCAATAATGTTTATCAAGATAATTTTTCTGGAGAAAGTAGCATCTTTTCTCGAAAAATTCTCTCATTTTAAACTCTTGGAGGTTAGAAGGTTTTCCAACTAAAAAAAATGATATAGAAGGATAATGGCATGACTAAAGTCAGGTGAGAGTAAAAATTGAAGTTGGTCTTGTTTTGTGACAGACTACCACCAATGTTTGAGGTTGGTTGTAAACATTGTGACAAAATAAAAAAGGACATCATACTTGTCCTGGTTGGTTAGAGCTTGAGTATTTAATTAAGTATGAAATTTTTCAAGTCTTTCTGGCCATTTGTGATAAGGAATATCAATAAAAAAACTGTTTTGATGCAGTAGACACATGCTGAGAGGGATTGTTTGGCTAAACAACCTCTGGTTCAGAAGGGTTTGATTCAATATCCTGGTTTGGAGGATCGGCCATGAATATTGATGAAGTTACTGGAACAATAAGAAAGGAATCAATGGCAAGGATTGAGAAGGATGAAGAGGATGATAGAGATATCGAATCTAATTCAATATCAAAGATGTTTGGAAAAGCTTGTTTTGCTAGAAATAGGATATGATTTTTTGGAATAGCAAGATCAAGCTGTTGAGTGGCAAGATTAGGCTATTCTTCTTGATTGCCCAAATCTTTTAGGAAAGATTCCAATGGATTGGATAACATCATGTAATTGGCTTATTTATTTATTTATTTATTTATTTATTTATTTATTTTTTATAACAAACGAGGATTCTTTAGGCATCTTCTCTTTTCCCTTTTCTTTCCTTATTTGATCCAATTCTTTGAGGCGATTTCGCATCTCTACCACATATGTCTTGTCCTGTCTGATTGGAACGTCTGTGAGGGCAACAAAAATAGACGTCTGAGGTGGTGGAGGTGAATGCTCTGTTCGTACCGTGGTCGGAAATGGATTAAAAAGATTGAACCTTCCTTCTTCAAGGAGTTGGATTTGCCTTTTGAGCTTCTCTATTTCCGCCTTAGGACTTTTGAGATGATGATACCCTAAATGTTGTCAAGATTCCAAGGCATGAAGCCTCTTTTGGAAATCGAAAAGCATTTTCTTGGTGGTTCATCATATCTTCGAAGATCTTGTTGTACATTCACAATCTTGAATCAATTGCTTTGAAAGCATTGTTATGTGCTAAATGAGTCTCCGATTGCCAATTTAGGATGGCTTCAACAATAGGAGTCATTTTCTATCTTCCATGTTCATCAACATCAGTAGGGGTAGGTATCTTGGGAGCATGCCAAAATCTACCTTGTGGATCAATGAATTCTTCTAGTGTAGGGAACAAGAGTTTGGAACTTTCTCGGACAAGAGGGGGAAAGCCTGTTTCATGGAACATGGCGATGGAAGAATTCGGTGGTGCTTTTGCTGGAGCCTCAAGTGAGTAGGAATGTTTTTTGGCCAATTTTAGGATTGGCTTATAAAACGGGGAAAGAGCTGGTTTCTTTTGAAGAGGAGATGGAGGAGGTGAAGGTGGTGGAGTTGGTGAAACGGAGGGTGGAGCAGTGAACTTTGGTGGTGGAGTTGGAGCATATGAAACCATAAATTGGAATTTATTACACTCACCAAGTATCAAAGGAGGAATCTAAATTGTGAATTGATGTGATTTTGGGAGAGTCTGAGCTAAGTTTAGACTTAGCAATCCATTAGCCAAACCATGGTGCACCCGAGGTTAGATCGTGACAAGTTTGATTAAGAATTAAAAATTATAAGGCAAAACGAACAAATACTACTCGCTAACTAAAAACTTAATCTCTTCGAAAGTTGTGGTATGGTCCTCTTAAGGTTTCCGATACTAGAAGCATGTGAAGAATTAGACTTAATGTCAAAAATCCAAACTTCCATGAAAGTTAAAACATTGATCGCTTGATTCATCTTTTTTAACAACAATCTAATTTAGTCATGGAATGGTTAAGGAGAGATCT
Source organism: Eucalyptus leucophloia subsp. euroa (assembly GCA_017140325.1). Taxonomy (NCBI): domain Eukaryota; kingdom Viridiplantae; phylum Streptophyta; class Magnoliopsida; order Myrtales; family Myrtaceae; genus Eucalyptus; species Eucalyptus leucophloia. The sequence goes on from CM029472.1 coordinate 45,798,037, forward strand.
AATTATACTCTTAAAACAAGCCGTTGGCTTTTATGGACATGTTCTCTTCTTCCTTTACGTTTGTTCATTTTATTTTGATTGAGGAAGCAAATAAATGGATTATTAGAATGAAAAAAGAAGAAGAAGAAGAAGAAGTAGGGGGTTAATTCTATTAATAACCAAAAGACAAAATTAGTCAATAATATTTAATAATAACAAATGTATATGTACGTATATATTTGGTTGAAAAATTATGAAATAATGAAGTGATTGAGATGGAATTTCTTTATATATATATATACACTAGTTTGGTCTGGCTAGGTAAGTGGGCAATTTCACGGCAATAATCGGATCGACTCCCATGGGAATTGTTGGTTCCAATCTTGTCCAAACTGGTTTCGGCTAGTTCAAGCAATTCTTGATTCTTTTACACACTCCTAGTTTTTAAAGACGTGTTTGATAACAAGTCAATTTTTAACTATTTCTAAAAACAAAATAAGAATATAAATCAATTTGGTAAAGTCAACTAATTTTTCTATTCCCAGGAATATATTAGTGGCAAGGAAATAAATTTGGAACATAATTCAAAAGTAAAAAAATGTTACTTTTTTATTCTCGAGAACGGTTCTACAATCAATCCATTTTCTTTTTTATTCTTTTCTTCTTCCTACTCCTTTAATCGGTTGCCAAGCTTGGCAATAGTTTGGTGACCTCATTGAAGCCTCATGACCCTTCGAAGCCATTGTCGAGGGGCAACCAGCTATAGGAAGAAGAAGAAAAATAGGAAAAGTAGGAAAAAACAAGAAAAAAGAAAATCTCAAAAAAAAAATTAAAAGAAATTTTACGTCATACAAAAAATTGAGGGTTGGACTAAACGCATTTCTATTTTTTTTTTTATTTCAGGAATAGAAATTTTGTGCATTTATCAAACACATTTAAATACTCAAAATTTTGTTCAATAACAGCATCCGAAAAAACTATTTGTGACTAGAAATTGTTTTAAAAAACAACATTGTTATCAAACGTATCACAAGACCCGTTTGGTCAAAGAAAAACTATTTTTAGAAAATTATATTTCAACTTTTCAGTATTTGGGTGATTGAAAATAAATAAAAACGTTTTCCATTAATTGAAAAAAAAAAAACAACCTTAGATTGGGAGAAATTGAAGGAAAATCACTTTTCCAAGGCTCCTAGGCTACCAAACAAATAAAAACCAATCCATGGAAATTTTTTTCTTTTATGATCAAGTTTTCAATGAAACAAATGCACTCTTATCATATTATTGTAAAATTTAATGTATTGAACTCGCAATACCTTCTTAATTGATTTTTTTGGGAAAAGTGTCAATTTAATCTTTAACTTTTTAATTATATCAATTTAGACATAAAACATTTTAATCTAATATCAATTCAATTATTCTAGCTAATTTTGGCTAAATGTTGTTAACATGGATAATTTTTTTTTTAAAAATATATATTTTTTTTTTTTTTAAAATATTTTTATGATTTTTGTTTTTTTCTTTCTTTCTTTTTCTTCCTTTCTTTTTCATTCTTCACCTAGGCGAGAGTTGTTGTTGCCTGCTAGAGTCAAGGCCCGATCGGGCGAGGGCAAAGTGAAGGATCCCCTCACCCAATCCATGGCAACCTTGTCGGGTGTCACCCTTGCTTAGGTGACACTTGGCAAGGGTTGGCCTTGCCAAATCTAGCAAAAGAAGCCCTTGGTTGGTTGAGCATCACCTTTGGTGAGCGATGGTAACCCTTGCCCAAGTGAGGCCAACTCACTCGGCTATGGCCGATTAGGGGTGAGCAGCGGTGTAGAGTCGACCCTAGATTGACCTTCGGGACCGACCCAACCCCGTCGCTTCTGGTTCGGTTTCCAAGAGGACTGGGTCGGTTCTTTGTCCGAAATTCCAAGACTAACACTATACGGGTTGGTTCTCGGTCCTCAAAGTTTTGAGTTCATCTAATCCTAGATTAACCATGTATATTATATTATATTATATTATTTATAATTCTTTTATATATTCAAACCTAAGTAAAATGTCTGTTATATTATGTTATAGTGAGATGTTTTATCAATAGCACTAATAGTAATTTCAATTTAAAACTTTTGTTGAATATTAATTATGTGTCGTTTGTTTTGTTTTCAGGTATTTAGAAGTTCAAGTGAATTAACAAGATGTGAAGTTATATATATGGTTTATATTAAGTATTTTGAACTTTTTTATGGTTTAATTGCATTTTACTAATGAATTTTAGCTACACTTTGCTTTTCAATTTGTGTCAAATGATAGAAGTTTTTGAAGAGTAGAGTAATACTACAAGTTGTTATGGTGATTTGCTAGTCCAGTGATGTGAAGCTTATTTTTGGTTGAGTGGACTCTACATGATCAAATGTAAGAAAACTCTTTTGCATATGGTGTTATGAATATTAAAAATAGATGATTACAATAACTTTCCATCTTGTTCCATATCTCGATGAGTGATTATTAGGTACGAAATTTTTATTATTGTGTCATTTTAAATTTGCTAAATATGTATTGGTATTTATAGTTTAGTTACACAATGCCACATTGTCAATGGATGTGTAATTTGAATTTTTAGGTTTGCTTTTTTAAGGAGTATAAAAAATAAGACGAAAAAAATTATCGATCGGTCCGAGGTTGACTCTAGAACCGGACCGAACCCATTGGGTCAGTCCGGTCCTTGGTCCCAGGCTCAATAGGGTTGGTCATTGATCCTAAAAATTAAGGACCAACACCTGCATGTACGGATTGGTCCTAGGGTTAAGGGTGACCAACCAACCCTGCACCATGCTCACTCCTATGGCCAGTGGCCAATCAACAATAAAGGGAAGAAGAAAGGAAAAAAAAAAAGGAAAAAAATGTATTATTAAAAATTATTCATGTCAACAATATCTAGTTAAAATTAGTTAAATTGCCACTAAATCAAAACGTTTATAATTAAATTGATACAATTGAAAAGTTTAAAACTAAATTAGCATAAATGTAATAAGTTTATGACTTTTCTCGATACTTTTCCCTTGATTTTTTTGGTATTATTACTAAACTTTTATGTCTAATGTGCATACCAAATCACGATTGTTTTGGGGTGTTTAAAATTTACAATGTAAAGGTTTTTATGAAATGGTTATTCAAACTTTCCCATATTTAGTTTATTGAGAGTTTGGTAAAAAGAAATGCTTTCATGTTTTTGGATTGCCAAAAAAACTCTCTATTGGTATTCCCTCCTCTTTGTTTATTTACCGTGGTATCACTCTTCGATTTTTTTTTTTGGAATGGAGAACCATTCTCATGTGAAGTTTTATGAGAATTGAAATATTAAGTTTGCAAATTATTACATTTATCTTGTTTTGGCATCTTTTTTAGGTTGTTTTATTTTTAAAAAAAGTAATATTAGTAATATAATATTAGTAATTTATATTAAGAACAAAATATAATTATCATAAAAATGATAATTTTTTAAAATAAGATTTAAACACCAAAAGCCGATTCAAGCGAGAGTTTCTCTAGTCGGTGTCGTGGTCCAGTCAACATCCCTCTATCAAGAAGGCTATTTTTATGGTCGCTCAATAGTACACATCAATTGACTCGAGAACATAGTGTCAAGAAGAAACGCACCCTAATATATTAGCTAGTGAACATAGATCTATGTTCATCAACTAATATGTAAGTGGATCTACTCATGTATCAAATTAACTAGGGTTAATACCTAAAAAACCTCAAACCGGTACACTTGTGACAAATTTACCCCAAACTATTTTTTTGACCACAAAAACTCCAAACTGGTATACTTTTGACAAATTTATCCCAAATTGGTACATTTGTGACAATTTTACCCTCTGTTAGTTTTCGTTAAATTTTACTATTAAATTATTAAGTTAAATGATACGTAACAGTTATTTTGTATACCAATTTCGAATTTTACATTCCGTTTGTCACAGTTAACAATTTTTATGATTTTTTTATGGTATTAATCCAATTTAGCAGAGGGTATATTTGTCATAAATTTATCAGTTTGAGGTTTTCTATGGTCAAATAAATTAGTTTTGGGGTAAATTTGTCATAAATGTACAAGTTTAGGGTTTTTTTATGGTTAGTTGGGATAAATTTGTCACATATGTACTAGTTTGGGGTTTTTTATGGTCAAAAAAATAGTTTGGGGTAAATTTGTCACGGAGATGTACCAGTTTGGGGTTTTTAAGGTATTAACCCAATTAACTGTGAGGGTAGCAACGCATTAGGTCAAGGCTCGGGTAGGAAGTTGAGGGTGCAAAGGGCTTTGCAAGCTAAGCCTAGAGCGATTTTTCGGCAAGGCCAAATAGTTCAACACTAAATTTTATGGGCTCAATCAGTGGCCTAGACCTAAATCACAAATTATTTGGGTGAATCAGTTCGGTGGGGCTATTTCAGGTTAAAGCCCGACTTTTCCAAGAATGAAGTTTGTTTATTTATTGTCAAATTTGAAAACTTCGACAAGCAATGAACTAATTAATGTGAAGTTATTTATAATTATATAAATGTCACCTAAATAAATGAAATCTACGCACCTTGATTTCGACGGGACATAAGCTTAGATTAGGGTAGAGTTAATTATCCCACAATCAAAATAAGACACTGTCAAAACTTGTTTAAGGGTCAATTGGCGTCGCTGGAGCAAGCGCTCTTCCTCTTGCAAAAGGTTGAGCGTTCAAATCCCAGGCTTCGCTGGAGGCCTTGCCCAGGGGCACATGGTGGTGGTTTACATGTGTCCTCCCCGGGGTTTACTGCCGCTAATGATGTACGGGGTTCCTTGGGTCACAAAAAAAAAAAAAAAAAAAAATCAAATATACCTCATCTACCTAAATGGCTTAGTGAACTCATCTCAAAGTTTGGTTTGATATAAATTCAAAGTAATTAAAAAGTATAGGGACAATATTACACATTGAACATACAATTAATAATGATAGTACTAATAAAAGGCCATTGCTTTTGGTGGGAAGAAGTATTCAAAGTTCACGTATAATCACTTGAAAGTGGTGCTTAGACCAGAAAAGATACTAAAGATTTGGCCTTTCCTCAGCACGGCTGAGTTTACATATGGAACCTTCACCCGTGTTTTCTTGCCAACCCAAATCACACAGCCTTAAATCATTTGATTGCACCACACTTGGACTTTGTTCGATGTCTTGGACAACACGTGAGGAATTTGAATTTGTGGACAAAAATGTGCAACTGTGACCTAAGTAAAGACGGACACGCGACACAACAAATGACACAACACGCCGACACGTCATTTCTCAAAAAATAGAAAATCGACATGGGACATGTTACTATTGGATAAATATTTTTAGTTTTAATTAATTTGATTCAAGTTCACAAATAAATAAATAAATAACAAGAACTTATAATGAATTTGCACTAATAATATTAATAAATATATTCATAGAAAATTTAAAAGATATATTCATAATTAATGCTTACCATATTTGAGAACATATTGTTAACTTTAACAAAAATTATGGATAAAACTAATGGCTAACAAAAATATATAATCAACTTTATTTAAGTAAATATATGATCTTTTATAATCATCAAAATTTATCATTATTTAACATTCAATATTTTTAATTTTTGAAACCAGTTTTTAATTCATTTATTTAGTTTTACTACAAAAATAACTTTACCGCTTAAAAGTTATTATCTCAAAATTATTTTCCTCTCTTTTTTTCCTCTATACGCTCATCCCAAAAATCATTTGCCTCCCCCATTTCTCTCTCTCGAATCCCCCACGGGACCCCCAAAATCCGGGCACCCGACATTTTCTCCAATATTTCCTTCAGCTTTTCGGTTTCTTCCCTACTTTTCTCTCTCTCTCTCCTTCTCGAAGCTGTCTTCTTCTCCCTTCGCACGCTCTCACGTTGGGGGAGAAGGGGGTTCACAGAATCAAGGGCGACGATACCTCCAGCCCGACTCCGTCTCCGGCGTGCAAGAGCCTGACCTCGATCAGCGATCTCCAGGTCCGCGCAATTCAACAAGTCGCGGATGAAGTGGACGAGGAGTACCAGAATGAAACTCGAACATCTTTGAAGCCTCGCTGTCGGCCCTCCATCGCGGTCCTCTGGATCGCCTGCTCTTCCTCTGGCCCTCCCTCGCCATCGCGGCGTTGCCTCCGCTCCCCGGTCTTGCCTCCACCCTCCATCATCTTCTTCAACGATTCTCTCCCTCGGACGCGTGCGTCGGAACATGTCGAGAAAAGTCGACCAAAGTTGATCACGCGTTGAAAAATCCAACAGGCGGTCAACGTGTGTCCGAGCGTGTCATGTCGAGGTACACGACACGCTCCGACACGTGTCGGACACGACACGGAAGCTCCGGTGACGTACCCGTGCTTCATAGACTGTGACGCTGAGTGAAATTTGAACAGTGGCGAGGAATACCCCCCGTTGAACACTCAATGGAGATGTAGTCTTCTGAAAACCCTCGTGTTTCAGCCCCCTTTGAGCACCAAGGCCTCTCGCCTCACGGGAAATCTCGTTCATCAATCCTTGATCGACAGAAAGTGCAGAATCAACCGACCCACCGAACTCACCAGGTTCATTCAGTCATTCTTATTATGCGGCTCATGATGTCTTGGTGCTCTTGCTTGGTCATCTTCTGCCTACTTCAGGCAAGTCATAAGGCCAGCGGTGTAGCTTACAATATTACTCCATCGGAGCCGCTCTTTCCGAACCAAACTCTTGTCTCCTCTGGCAATATATTCGAGCTTGGGTTCTTCACGCTGAACGGGTCAGAAAATCAAAATGTTGGCATATGGTACAAGAACTTGAGGCCTTCTAAGATCGTGTGGGTGGCCAATAGGGAACGGCCGCTTGTGTACACAGATCGGTCTGCAAAATTAACGATAGGCAGTGATGGGAATTTGAAGCTCATGGATGGACAAGAAAGTATAGTTTGGTCTACCAATGTCTCTAGTCGGTCCAATTATACGTTGGCGGTGCTATTAGATATTGGGAATTTTGTTCTGCAAGATGGAAATTATAATAAAATATAGGAAAGCTTCGAGGATCCGACAGACACTCTTCTTCCAACAATGAAGATAGGAGTAAATGTCAAGACTAAAGTGAAAAGGTTTTTAATTTCCTGGAGAAGCGACAGTGATCCATTCCCTGGAAGTTTCTCGACAGGAGTGACATCCGAGACGCCACCTCAAGCTTTCACTTGGAATGGTTCGACCCCTTACCGGAGAAGCGGGCAATGGGACAAAGCGAAATTTATGGGCCTACCAACCATGGACCAATCATACGGGAGTGGCTGCACGGTCGAGCAGGATGCTCAGCAGGGAACCACTTACTTTTCGATAAATAGATACGATGTCTTTGTATACATGGTCATTTCTCCCGGAGGATCTCTCACGATAATGCGCTGGGATGATGGAGCTAAGGCATGGTTGACGGAATGGGCAGCAGCGAACGATACTTGTGCAATTTATGGAACTTGTGGACCATTTGGAGTTTGTAACTCATTGAATTCGCCTATTTGCAGATGCATAGATGGGTTTGTGCCAAAGTCAAATGAAGAATGGAACAGTGGAAACTGGACGAGAGGATGTGTAAGAGAGATGGAATTGAATTGCCAGAAAAACACAAGCACATCGACTTCTACAAACGTAAAGGAAGATGCATTTTGGCAAATGAGCAAGATGAAACTACCCGACTCTGGGGACTATGTATCAGACGTTGAAGATGAAGAAGGATGTGAAAGCTGGTGCCGGAGCAATTGTTCTTGCTTGGCTTATTCTTATGTCAGCAACATTGGGTGTATGGTTTGGAATAAAGACCTAATTGATCTACAGGAATTTCCCAGAGCTGGGGAAGACCTTTCTGTTCGAGTTGCACATTTAAAAGCAGGTTAGAAATTGTTTCATTAAGATGAGTTTGAGTCGATGCCAATCATCTTTTACATAACTCTCTTTCCCATTTCAGGAGGATTGCGACACAAAGCAGTTATCATCAGCCTGAGTACTATTGCAGGGATTATGTTCTTTGCAGTATTTGTTTTTGTTCTTTGCAAATGGAGAGCTAACAAAACAGGTACTATTGAAAAGCTATATCAGTGTTGTCAGAGGATTGTGCAAGCTATGAAAAAAGTAAGCTAATTCTTCATCAATGATAAACACAGGAAATGCATGGCAAGAGCAGTTGAAGCAAGATGATTCACTGGAATTGACCCTTTATAGTTTTGATAGCATACTACTTGCTACAAACAAGTTCAGCACGACAAGTAAACTTGGGCAAGGAGGGTTTGGCTCTGTTTATAAGGTAAGACCATTCTGCAGGACATTGTTAATGAAAATATTTCAAGGTCTGAAAGCTATGGGAATTGCGAAACAGGGGAAGCTGAAAGATGGGAAAGAGGTAGCTGTGAAAAGACTTTCCAGTACCTCAGCCCAAGGCGTTGAAGAGTTCAAGAATGAGATCATCCTTATATCGAAACTCCAACATTGAAATCTCGTTAAACTCATGGGTTACTGCATTGAAGGAGAAGAAAAGATTTTGGTATAGGAGTACTTATCGAATAAGAGCTTGGACACCTTTCTTTTTGGTTGGTTGTTTTTATCTCGGAATAACTATTTTTCTATAATGTATTTTCTGCCATAGCATTAAAACTTGAAAACTATTCTTGTCTGTCACGTTTGCTAGATTCAAGAAAGAAGGCAGAACTTGATTGGGGCAAACGATTTCAAATAATTCAGGGGATTGCAAGGGGGCTGCTCTACCTCCATCGAGATTCTTGCCGTAGGGTCATACATCGAGACTTGAAAGTAAGCAACATTCTCTTGGATGAAAAAATGAACCCGAAAATTTCAGATTTTGGGCTAGCACGAATGTTTGAGGGCACTCAAGTTTTGGTGAACACACGAAAAATTGTTGGAACACTGTAAGCTCTCTAGGCCTATTTGAATTATCAATTCATTAAGTCAATCTCTTCAAGTAGACAGAAATGATTGATTTACCACAACGAACATCTCTGTTCATGCATGTATTATCCCCATTGTCTATCGATACAATCAAAGAGTACATAACATGTTTAACTTAATTGCAGTGGCTATATGTCTCCTGAGTACGCCATGGGTGGAATATTTTCCGAGAGGTCTGATGTCTATAGCTTCGGAGTGTTGCTACTAGAGATAGTAAGCGGCAAAAAGAACACGTCCCTGTATGACCAGGGATATCTTAATCTCCTTTCCTACGTAAGTCCCAAATTGCAAACTTAATCAATATCGTAAGTTTGCTGCAATATTCTAATAGTGTTCTCACTTACAGGCATGGCAATTGTGGAGTGATGGCAAAGCATTGGACCTAACGGATGTAGCAATGGCTGTTAGCTCTCCTTTGGAGATAACAAGATGCATCCATGTTGGGCTTCTCTGTGTTCAGGACCATGCCACGGATAGACCAAACATGTCGAATGCGGTTCTGATGTTAAGTGGCGAGTCAGATCTTCCTCAGTCGAGGCAGCCTATATTCACTTTCCAAGCTGAAAGGCCAAATTGTTCTATTCCATCACAGGAAGAAAGCATCCGGTCTGTTAACACTATCACTAATACATTGGTCGAAGGAAGATGACAACTATTTATTTTCATTTTTCTTTTCCTTTTTTGGAGATGATTTTCTTGTTATTTTTTAATATTTTAGCGTTGATTCAATTCAAGGATGGCTTTAGTCCACTCTGAACAAAAGGTTGAATGGGCTGCTCCAGTTTATACATGGATTTTAGGCTGCAAAGTAGGGTTTTTTTTTTTTTTTTTGACAAGCAAAGTAGGGGTTTAAAATGTATACTTTTTTGACAGAACATAATCGATGTGGCAATTTGTTCTAACTTACAGTAGCTGGAACAGTTGTTATAAGTAATTGCCATCACTCTCCTCACCAGTTGCATTTTGAAGATTCGATTTCCTGGGTTTTTGGACGAAAGATATCATTACCAAAGACTAAAGTCCCCCCAAGAGAAGCATGAGCATTGGCGCAGGACAAAGTATTTCCAGCTTCAGTATGATTCCCAAATACGATTTACCTTCTTCAGATTTGATAAGAAGTCATCTATGCCTGCGGCAATTAAATGTCAGCTAGTCATCAATTCAATGACTAAACAATTCAATTCGGATAAGCTTCGCATGAAAATGGAAGGCTAATGTCAGCTAGTGATCAAAATCGGAGCCATGTTATCCTTAAATTGAAGAGGTGAAGAGTTCCTGGTTTGCTTGGAACCCATATAATGTAAAATATGGGTTTTGACCCAGTCAAAAAAAAAAAAAAAAAAAAAAAAAAAAGGTAGAAGCTTCAGCAGAGAGAGAGAGAGAGAGAGAGAGAGAGGAATCGAGAGTTTTCGGGAGAGGGAAAAGAGGGAGAGAGAGAGAGAGAGAGGAAGAAAAGACAGATAAAAGAAAAAGGAAAAAGAAAAGAAAAAGGGAGAGATAAAAGGGAAAGAGAGAAAGAAAAAGGAGGAGAGAGGGAAATGGAGAGCAAAGAGCTCTCGCTCAAAGAAAGGAAGAGGCAAAGGAGGAGGAGGAGAAGAAGAAGAAGAAGAAAAAGGGTTTTGCGCATTCTCGTCATGGGAGCCTTGCCAAGCCGCGTTAACTACATAACGCAACGCCCGGTAAGCGCTCGTGTCACCCATTCGTTCAATTGGAATAATTTCGGACCTAGGGCTTGAAATTCGGAATTTTGGGAAAATCAAGCGGCGAAGTATGATTTTTGAGTCATTAAGCTGCATATTTTTGTAGAAATGGTACTTTTGGATGTTGTGAAGCTATAGCATCTTACGGATCATGATTTGAGCTATTCTCATTTGTAGATTCTACTGATATGCTATTAATAGTTGTTTGGGTTGATAGGCACAGTGGGGAATGGCCTTTCTCTATCACTTATGATCACCTTGGCGTTCGGCTAAAGCTAGGCTAATAATGATATTGTTGCTCTTGTGTCTAAGGTTTAAACCTTTGCAATGGACTTTATGGATTGTTACAGAGAAACTCATTTCTCGAAAATGAAGTTCTTATGTTGAGATTGTGAAATCTTCATATTCCTTTTAAGTTTATTTGGTGCTTAGGTGTGGTGCGGTAGCATTTCTTTGGGTGTCTTGCTGGATGGTCACCAGCAAGCAACCGGTTGCAAGAATAAGAGGTCTTTATTTGCAAATTATATTGAGACAAGACGTTGCGTTCTTTGACAAATAGACTAACGCCGAAGAGTTGGCCAGGAGAATGTTGGGCAACACAGTTCTCATCTCGGATGCTTGGGTGAAAATATGGGAAAGTTCATATAGCTCAAGTTGACATTTGTTGGAAGCTTTATGACGGCATTTATCAAGGGGTGGCTATTGACTCGGGTTATGCTTTTCATGATTCCTCTGCTAGTGACTGTGACTAGAGTCATGTCCCTCGTCATCTCAAGATGGCATCCCGCGGGCAAAGGCTTATGAACAAACAAGTGGTTCATCGGCATCAAATTTTTGAACAAACAAGTGGTTCAACTAAGACGGTTACATCATTTACTAGAGAGAAGCGAGCAATCGCAAATTATAGCAAATTCCTTCTAAATGCATACAAACGAAGTGTTCACCAAAGCCTACTAAATCTTGGAGGAGTCATGCTCATCATTTTAGTGTTTTTGCTTTGGCAATATGGTGCAAAATGAAGTTGATGTTAGACAAGAGATATAACAGGAATGCAGTGACTGATGTGATCATGGCAACATTAATTGGTTCCATGTCTCTCAGGCAGGCTTCTTCATGCATTAGTGCATTTGCTATTGGTTGAGCTGCTGTATAGAAGATGTTCGAGACCATCCGTGGGAAGCCGGAGATCAATTCTTTTGACACTAAGGGAAAGAAACTAGATGAATTCAATGAGATATTGAGTTGGCGGATGTTTGTTTCAATTACGTAGCCAAGCCCAATGAGCAAACATTCAATGGGTTCTCTTTTAGTATCCCGAGTGGTACAACTGCTACTCTAGTGGGACAAACCGGAAGTAGGACATCCTCAGTGATCAGTTTGTTAGAGCGATTCTACGACCCCCAAGCAGGTGAAGTACTTATCAATCGTATTAGCTTTAAAGAGTTTCAGCTTAAAAGGATCAAGAGCAAACTCGGGCTTGTTAATTAGAAGCTTGTGTTATTCATGTGCAGCATCAAGGACAATACTGTATATGGAAAGGGAGGAACCATATTTGAGATCAAAGCTACTGTAGAACTTGCGAATGGCATGCCTACAGATAAGGTTAGTTGCTACCCTGTCATGGATTTTCTATGTAAGGAGAAGGAATAAAGAAGTGAGGGAGATGCTGCAAAAAATGGTAAGGGCGGTAAATTATTACCAAACCAAGATTACTTATGATTGTTTGGTCAATGTGCTTGCCAAGCATGGTCATGGAGACGAGGCTCTTGAATTTTGAGGGAAGCAAAATAGAGAGGTTTCCAATTGGCAAAGTGGAACATAATGCCATAGTTCATTCATTTTGTAAGGATGGGAATCTAGCAAGGCAAAGGAAATAGTGAACTAGATGTCCTTGAAGGATTGTATCCCAAATGTGTGACATATACCATTTTATCGTTGGGTTTTGTCGAGTAAGTAAAGTAGATCAAGCTAGCAAGCTGCTTAAGTAGATGGAAATGTATGGTTGCAAATCGAACACTCTACCTTGCATAGCCTTGTTAAGTGGGCTTGGTAGAAGTGGTAAGCCTTCAAAAGCTAGAGGGAAAAAAAAAAGAAAGGGGAAATTACAAGGGGATGAAAGAGCTCATGCAATTCGATATCAATCTAGCATGGTTAGAGAAACGATATTTCTACATCGTTGATTCTCTTTTTCTAACTCGACATTTGAGTTTTTAGTGTACAACAAACTATTTTATACCAAGGGACCATACGTTCATGAAGCAAAAAGTGTGAAGTCAGATTGGCTCATGAAGTATAATGTATAATTTTCTTCACTTCTCATGGATTCTAGACTTTATCATGATCCCAGAGCTAACCAAGTTCTCTGTTGGGTGGTCTCTACCTTTGGCTAGCACCTTTGAGAGCATACCTATGGCACCTGATATTTCTACTTGATGAACCCTTCTTGGTTTTTTTTTTTGGTAGAAAGCCTAATGATATTGAAAATGGTGGAGGATAGGAAGAAAACTTGGTGAGCTTCAGCTAGACCATGATGGTTTCCATGTGTTATTATCAACCTTGTATTCTTCCAAAGGAAATTTAGATAATGTGCTTGAGATTAGACGAATTATGGAGTAGCATGAAGTGAACATCTCAACAAGAAAGAAAGAAAAAGGCCCAAGTTGTAGCAAGATCGAAGCATGGAGTAATTCATGAATTTCTGGTTGGTGATGAGATGCATCCTCAATGAAAAGATAACGAGAATATATGTGAAGATTCAATAGCAAAATCATGTTGGGAGAAGGGCCACTTGGGAGTTCGAGGAAGAGGTAAGACGGAAATACCCTCATTTGTTTGGTAATTAATGTATGTCTAAATTTCGAGGACGGAATTTTTTTAGGAGGGGAGAATGTAAAATATGGGTTTTGACCCAGTCAAAAAAAAAAAAAAAAAGGTAGAAGCTTCAGCAGAGAGAGAGAGGAATCAAGAGTTTTCGGGAGAGGGAAAAGAGGAGAGAGAGAGAGAGAGAGAGAGAGAGAGAGAGAGAGAGAGAAAGGAAGAAAAGACAGAGATAAAAGAAAAAGGAAAAAGAAAAGAAAAAGGGAGAGATAAAAGAGAAAGAGAGAAAGAAAAAGGAGGAGAGAGAGAAATGGAGAGCAAAGAGCTCTCGCTCAAAGAAAGGAAGAGGCAGAGGAGGAGAAGAAGAAGAAGAACAAAAAGGGTTTTGCGCGTTCTCATCATGGGAGTCTCACCAAGCCGCGTTAACTACGTAACGCAATGCTCGGTAAGCGCTTGTGCCGCCCATTCGTTCAATTGGAGTAATTTCAGACCGAGGGCTTGAAATTCGGAATTTTGGGAAAATCGAGCGGCGAAGTATGATTTTTGAGTCGTTAAGCTGCATATTTTTGTAAAAATGGTACTTTTGGATGTTGTGAAGCTATAGCATCTTACGGATTGTGATTTGAGCTTGCGGTTTGTTCGGAACGGAATTTTGAAGTTGAGGGCACATTCTGGTACTGTAGCGAACAGTAAGCTTCGAGCTTGTTGTTTTGCTGTTTTTGGTACTGTTTTGGCATGGCTGAGTTGGGGTTATTATTGTACGTTAAGAGAGCTTTCTAAAGACTATAAGATGGTTTGAAACGGAATTTTGTGGAGGAAGTTATGGCGCGACAAAGTTGGTGCATGGGCTGCGCCTTGCGGGAAATTGATGGGTTTTCGATAAATGCGAGTTTTTGTGCGCATAGGTGTCGTTTTATTGATAAATAGACTTAGTATAGACGAGTCATTATGCGAATATCCTTTTTACTCGACTTTTTGATAATGTTTTTGAAATAGCTAGTACGAGTACCTAGAGGGGGTGAATAGGTATAGAAAAAATTTCTCGAAGCTTGCACAGTATTTAAACAATGAGAGGATTTGCAACAGTTAAAAATTCAATCGCAAGACTGAGTAAGGGAAAGAGAGAATTGAACACTCAGTTTATAGTGGTTCGGCTTGATTCAAGCCTACGTCCACTCTTTCGCACCGACAGCCGATTGGCTGCATTCCACTATGATCAAAGAGATATTACGGTGTTGATCTTCCTTGATTTCTAGGTGTAGATGATCTACCACACTCACTCAAGGCGTCACCAAGTATAAAAACTCTCAGTATACAATTTTGCTCGAACAGTCTCAACTAACAATCAAAGCATCTTCGACTCGGAATTTTTCTATCAATCACACACTTAAAACAACTAGACGTCTTCCTTTTATACTCCTTCATGCCATCATAGCCGTTGGCACTTACCAAAGGAATTCCTCCAATCTACCCGTTGGACGGAATCAATCAAGAAGATCATCCGAGCTATTTAAGGAATCTCGATGATAGCCCATCAATCCCGTTCGTCCATACAATCGGGATCTCGTTTCCAAGAATAGAATATTCCAAGATTATTTCGTCGACCATCGGATCTTCAATCGATCTTAGATAAGAATTAAAGAATCCGAAACGATTATCCAACCAAAGAATCTATTCCAGAGGATAGGATCGAATCCTCAACCATAAACCTCGGCTTTGGATTTCCTTCGTCACTGGATTAGAAAGACTGTCAGTGAGAATAGACTTAAGTCTTGAGTCCTGAGTCTTAAGTCTTGAGTCTTGAGTCTTGAGTCTTGGGAGTACGAGTCTTCGGACTTTAAACCGACGATCTCCGAACATCCGGACTTTAGACCGAAAGAAACGTTTTGTCGCTTCAAAATATTCTGGAAAGATTTCTCCAACAATCTCCCCTTTTTGATGGTGACAAAACTTTCTTGAAGATTTGAACAACTTTGACCTGCAAAACATTTCTCAAGCAATATGGCTAACTCATAAAGATTAATGAAACTACCAGACTACGCATTCACGTAAAATTGGTTAGTCTTTCATGAGAAACACCATATAACAACACTTGAATAAATGCAACCGATCAAGTTCATAATCCACAGCCAATTCATCAAATTCACACCCAAGTTCAAGTTCTCAAGTCATACTCAAAAATAAACATAACCACAAAGGTCAAAGTTTAAAAAATGAAAGTACAAATTGGTTCTCCCCCTTTTTGTCAAGATTGAAAAGGGTGAGAAAGGAGTCATGTCCGCTTGGGAATGTGCACGATCTGGAAATCCCCAATGGACTGGACTACTCCTTCGAGCTTCTTCAGGTCTTCTCGCAGATGGGCTACCTCTTCTTCCTTGGCATTGGCTTGAAGTTGCGGAGCGAGGTCTTTGAATTTATCCTCCAGAGACCGAAGATGCTTGTCCAGCATGCTTCAAAGCTTGGATTTCACGATCGAACATATATCCGGTTACGCATTTCCGAAGAATATTCATGATGCTACGAAGATCTGCAGAATCATTCGTCGTATGCGGCATTGGCTTTCTCGAGATGGGGTGTATGCGACGATGGCGCTTCGTATGGTCCGGCAGATTTGGAATCGACGTATCACCTTCTTCGGGCAATTGAGAGACCGAACTTCTTCGGGTCTTCTCGGAGATTGTCTTAGATCTTCAACGACAGCGGCATGAGGTGTAGACCTCTCTTGCTCGCTAACTCCCCCGTCTCTAGGACATCGAAAGGGGAAGATTGATGATCATGCTCTTGATTTCCCTTCTCTCTAGATTTATCAGCAGATTTGTTCTTTTTCTTCTTCTCCTTCTTCTTCAAATTCTTTCTCCTTCTCTCTCTGTTCTTCTTCTTCTCTCGCTTTCTGCTGAAGTTCGTCGGATAAGACACGAACGTCTTGTTCTTGTTAGTGCTGGGATAGTGGGATCTTCATCATCTTCATCTTCATCTTCATCCTCCGGGATAAGAGTTCTTTTCCTCTTTTTCGATGAGGCACCAATGGCCTCCTTTCCTTTCCTTTTGAAGCAGATCGGACTGGAGATTTCACTTTGAATTTCTCCATTGCCTTGGAGAGCTCTTGCGAGACGCATCTTCATTAACATTTTCAACCCTACCACCATCTTATCACACGGTCGAACACAAAAAGTATGTGGCGGTTCAATATTCGGATGTCTCGAAGATCTTGGTCACCGAGACCAGGATAAGGCAATTGTCCTTTGTCTTTTGACACTGCTCCGTACATATGGAAAAGAATAGTGTGCGGGAGAGAAAACTTCCGTCCGAGTTGATCGCATACATCAACTTTGCTTCGTAAAGAGACACGAAGTCTTTGACGTAGACTTCGGTCCGAGACAGTTGATTACAATCTTATGAAGCACAATGTTGATGGCATTCATCCCGGAATAGATAATTTTCTTATCTACATCCCTATCTTTGACAAGATCCGAGTAGTACGAGCAGGTGAGACTTTGATTGGGAGATAGCGTCCCCGTTCAACTCTAACTATGTCTACGCCAACATATTCACATCTACCACATAGACTTGGTCTCGAACACCTTTGAATGAAATTCTATTCGCATCCAAAAAGCTAAGATTTGAATAGAAATAAGCGGTCAGTTGAGCATACCCGTCCGTAGAGTCAGAGCAAAAAGTCTCAAGTTGAAGCAAATTCAACTTCTCTCTTAAGTTCAAGTTGATGGTATCCAGGAAGTCAAAATCGACACTTCTAAGGTTTATTACCCCTCTTTTCAACGGCTGAAATACACTTTTTCCGATCCTTGGATTTAAACAAATCCATCCGATTTCCTTTCACCTTTGCTTTGCCGCACCCATTCTAGGTTTAAATTCAAGGAACATTTTGTCATCATCGTTCCCGTCAATCAGATTTTGTCCGGCATACGAGGATCACTTGGAATGTTCGCAAGAGCCTCCTTTGCTCTTCCTTTCGGAGCAATTCCCAACTCTTCCATTTTCCGAGAAAAAGATACTCATTTCCATAATTTTTGTCCTTAAGGAAGTCATCTATATATTTTAATGAAGAACAGAGGTTTTCAACGCACGATAAAGCTTATAGATAAAGGAGGGTCTTTGGACTCTTCGGGTCGACATCCTCGATTATCTCTTCTTCCAGATTTTGACTTGCACCTTGTGGGGCGGAGATGCTGAATGACGTGGAGGAGAGCGAATCGAACTTTGTCGCTGACTTGATAAGTCTTCTTCCTCGCAAGATCGAAGTGAGTCGGTCCCTTCTCCATTCTTTGTGGTCCCCAGTTTGCGATTCTTGATGATTTCCTCGAAGACGACATCTTTCTTTGTCTATTGGAGGATTCCTTCACTTGCTTTTCCCAAGAAAAATGACCACTTTCTCGACGACGAACAAGGAGTAAAAATAGTATCGGGAGGAGAGTGCCTTTTAGGGTTTTGAAAATTGGGCGTAGAATAACTGTATATATATATATATATACCTCGGATTTGAAAAGAGAAGTTTAATCGGTACAAGGAAAGTGTACGAACACTTCTTTTCAAAATCAATAACTGCCAAAATTAACTTCCTTTAAAAAAGACAAGATTTCAAATTTCACACGAATTATATCTGAATAAAAGAACGTACCTTTTCGAGATAAGATAAATGAGAATTCGTACCTTTTAGATAAAATAGCAACTTACGGTCTTTAGCCATGAATGATTGAGTCTCGAGGATTTAAAGTCTAAGAGATCGAGTCTTAGAGTTGGTGAGTCTCTAGACTTTAACTTCTTCAAGCTTCAAAATGTTGAGTCTTGAGCGGATAAAGTCGAATTGATTTTTTCTCCAAAGGCTTTGTGAATATGTCCGCTAGTTGACTTTTTGAATCAACAAATTGAATCGAGATTTCTCCATTTTGAATATGATCTCTAATAAAGTGATGACGAATCTCAATATGCTTTGCTCTTGAATGAAGGATTGGATTTTTGGTGAGATTGATCGCGCTGGTGTTGTCACATCGATTTCGTGCATGAGTCTTCAATGCCAAAGTCTTGTAAGCTGTTGTTTTATCCATAGAATTTGCGAACAGCAGCTTCCAAGAGCTACATACTCGCTACGTCGTTGAGAGAGCTACGGTGCTTTGCTTCCTTGAAAACCAAGACACCGTCCTGTTTCCAAGTAGTTGACAAGTTCGAAGTGCTCTTTCTATCGACTCTACAACCGGCCAGATCTGCATCTGAGTATCCTAGAAGATTAAAGTCTCCCCTCTTTGGATACCAAAGACCGATGCTTGAAGATGAAGCAACATATTTGATAATACGTTTCACGGCAATGAGATGTGATTCTCTAGGATCCGATTGAAACCTAGCACGGATACAAACACTAAACAAAATATCAGGTCTAGAAGCGTAAGATAAAGAAGTGAACCGATCATGCTCCTGTACAGCTTTTGATCTACTTTCTTCCCTTCTTCATCCTTGTCTATCTTCTGAGAACATGACATTGGTATGTCGGTCTTTTTGCACTTTTCCAATCCAAATCTTTTGACAAGATCATTCGCATATTTTTCTTGATGGATGAAAGTTCCTTCCTTCATTTGTTTCACTTGGAGTCCAAGAAAGAATGTTAACTCTCCCATCATACTCATTTCAAACTCATCCTACATAGATTTAGAAAATTTCTTGCAAAGACTTTCATTAGAGGATCCAAAAATAATATCGTCCACATATATTTGAACAAGTAAAAAGTTTTTGTTTTCCTTTTTGATAAACAAAGTAGTATCTACTTTACCTTTGACAAAACCATTCTGTAATAAAAACTTACTTAGTCTGTCGTACCAAGCTCGAGGTGCTTGCTTTAGACCATACGAGCCTTTTTCGGTTGAAGACCGAGTCCGGCTTCTTTGGGTCTTCAAATCCGGCGGTTGTTCCACATAAACTTCCTCATGGATAAATCCATTTAGGAAAGCACTTTTGACGTCCATTTGGAATAACCTGAAATTTTTGTAACAAGCAAACGCAAGTAATAGTCGAATAGCTTCTAACCTTGCAACTGGTGCGTAAGTCTCATCATAGTCTATTCCTTCTTCTTGCGTATATCCTTTGGCCACGAGTCTTGCTTTGTTTCGTACGACTTTTCCTTTTCGTTCATCTTGTTTCGAATACCCATTTGGCTCCAATAACGGTTTTACCTTTTGGTTTAGATGTCAATTCCCAGACATCATTAATGTTGAACTGTCGAGTTCTTCTTGCATAGCTTCGATCCAACTTTCATCGATAAAGCTTCTTCTATGCTTTTTGGTTCAATTTCAGAAATGAGAGCCACAAAGCACTAGATTCTTCATGCCTTTTTGATCTGGTGCGGATTCCTTCATTAAGTTCGCCAATAATGAGATCTTTGGGATGACTGGATTTGTGTTTCTAGTTACTAGTTGATTTGCCAGGTTGATGATCTCTTTCTTTATTTGATTCTCCATGAGCGTCTTGATGATGGACTTCGAGAATCCGAGATGCTTCTTGAGATGTAGACATTGGAAGGTCTAGAGTGGGTTCAGTCTCTTCGTCCGAGTCTGGCTAGATTCATCTTGCACTCGAGTCTTGGAATTTGACATTCATTGATTCTTCCAGACTGGCTTTTCTTGTTGTAGACTCGTAGGCTTTGCTTGATGTAGAATATCCAAGGAAGATGCCTTCATCTGATCTTTCTTCAAACTTACCAACTCGATCATTTGCATTTTTCAAAATAAAGCATTTGCAATCGAACACATGAAAGTATGAAACAATAGGCTTCTTACCTTTGAACAATTCATAGGGGGTTTTCTCAAGAATAGGTCTTAGAAAGACTCTTTTTATAATATAGCAAGCAGTTGAAACAGCTTCAGCCCAAAATCGTGAAGAAATTTTACTTTCAATTAAAAGTGTTCTAGCCATTTCTTGAAGAGATCTATTCTTTCTTTCCACAACTCCATTTTGCTCGGGAGTATACGGAGAGGAAAACATGTGATTAAAACCAGATTTATCACGGAATCTCGTAAAATCTTGATTTTCAAATTCACTTCCATGATCTGTTCTTATACTAGAAATAGCACATCCTTTTTCATTTTGAACATTTTTAGCAAACTTCTCAAAGTACGAAAAGGTTTTCGATTTATTTGCAAGAAAATATACCTGTGTAAAGCGAGAGTAATCGTCTACAATTACTAGACAATATTTCTTACCTCCAATGCTCTGGGTTCTTGTTGGTCCGAAGAGATCCATATGAAGCAACTGCAGTACATGATTAGTAGATACATGATTTATTTGCTTAAATGAATTTCTTACTTGCTTTCCGAATGCATGGAGTGCATAAGTCGACTTTTGGTATGGCAATTTAGGTAGACCTCGAACAAGCCGCTTTGAAGAGATTTTGGCTAATTGCTTCTTGTTGATATGGCCAAGTTTTCTGTGCCATAGAACTGCTTCATCTTGAATTGAGATTAAGCATTGTTCTTCATTTGGCTTTACATCAAGGAGGTAGATGTTTCCATGCCTTCGACCCATGAAAGATCGAGTCGAATCTTTGCTAATTCGAACATATGCCTTCTTGAAAGGAGATCTTGTAACCGATTATCACACGGTTGGCTAATGCTGAGTAGATTGTAGTTGAGTCCTTCCACTAGAGAGACATTGCTTATTGTGAGATTTCCAATTTTCACAGTTCCGAATCCCACAATACTTCCTTTGCTATTTCCTCCGAATGAAACTTTTCCACCATTTACTTGAATAAGCTTTATGAAACAATTTGAGTCTCCTGTCATGTGTCTTGAGCATCATTTGTCAAGATACCAATTTACCTTCTTTTTTGAGAGACCTCAAATTCACTGTCCCGAGTCGATTCAAAGTCCGAGTCCGATTGCGCCATCGACACGGGTTGGCATATTCCTCATCACTCTCTTCACACTCGTATCGCTCCAGGTTTCGGCTTTAAGAGCTTTTCGAGACTTCTCAGCTTTTCCTCTTTTCTTTTCGAAGAGGACGGTTGGGTCTCCGATGTGTCCCTTCTTTTTACATTCGAAGCAAACTACATCTTTGTTTGGTTCCACATCATCAACGGACTTGGTCTGCTGTCTCGAAAACTTTGTTTCTTTGGGATGAACCTTCTGCATTTTCTATTCAGTTTTCTGAATCTTCTTATCATGAGGGCGAGCTCCTCATCATCCATATCATCTTCGAATCTGCATCATCGAATCATCATTTGATTTTAGTGCAATAGATTTATTACCTCTTGGATCTTCGTCTTCATTAATTCGTTCCACTTCGTAAGACCGAAGAGTTCCAATTAGTTCGTCTACGATAACGGCATGATTCTTTGCGTCTCTCTTATTGAAGTCTTTATATGATTCCAATCCTTGGAGAGTCCACTTAAGCTTGTTCACCTTCATGGGATCAGAAATTTTTTGTCCTTGGTTCTTAAGACCATTTACAATATCGTAAAACGACTAAACATGTCGCTTATAGATTCTCCTGGTTTCATTTTGAAGGATTCATATTGACCAAGAAGAATGTTAATTCTGGTCTCCTTCACTCGATCTGTCCCTTCATAAGTGATATCTAACTCGTCCCGAGACTTCTTTTGCTTTGTAACACAAGAAGATATTCTGTTATATTCAGTTGGTGACAAAGCACAATATAAAGAATAAATTGCTTTAGCATCGAGTGCTTGTCTCTTGTTTATTTCTTCTTGAGACATTCCGCTGGCTTCAACAGTTTCTTTCCCTCTTTCAGAGATTGATGCAGCAGCAGAGTGATTCCTCTTTCCACAACGTCCCATTCCGGAGGATCCTTTGATCGTAGGAAAGCTTTCATTTTGTTCTTCCGGATGTTGTAATCCTTTCCATCGAAGTAGGGAGGTCTGGTATTGCTTTGCCCCTCCATCAGCCCCGGTGCTAGCATACTAGCCATGGATCTTTTACTCGAAGAAAAAAACTTCAAACAAAGTAAGAACACGGGCTCGATACCATTGAAATAGCTAGTACGAGTACCTCGAGGGGGTGAATAGGTATAGAAAAAATTTCTCGAAGCTTGCACAGTATTTAAACAATTAGAGGATTTGCAACAGTTAAAAATTCAATCGCAAGACGAGTAAGGGAAAGAGAGAATTGAACACTCGGTTTATAGTGGTCCGGCTTGATTCAAGCCTACGTCCACTCTTCCGCACCGACAGCTGATTGGCTGGATTCCACTATGATCAAAGAGATGTTACAGTGTTGATCTTCCTTGATTTCTAGGTGTAGATGATCTACCACACTCACTCAAGGCGTCACCAAGTATAAAAACTCTCGTATACAATTTCGCTCGAACAGTCTCAACTAACAATCAAAGGATCTTCGACTGGAATTTTTCTATCAATCACACACTTAAAACAACTAGACGTCTTCCTTTTATACTCCTTCATGCCATCATAGCCGTTGGCACTTACCAAAGGAATTCCTCCAATCTACCCGTTGGACGGAATCAATCAAGAAGATCATCCGAGCTATTTAAGGAATCGATGATAGCCCATCAATCCTGTTCGCCCATACAATCGATCTCGCCAAGAATAGAATATTCCAAGATTATTTAAATCGACCATCGGATCTTCAATCGATCTTAGATAAGAATTAAAGAATCCGAAACGATTATCCAACCAAAGAATCTATTCCAGAGGATAGGATCGAATCCTCAACCATAAACCTCGGCTTTGGATTTCCTTCGTCTTTGGATTAGAAAGATCGTCGGTGAGAATAGACTTAAGTCTTGAGTCCGAGTCTTAAGTCTTGAGTCTTGAGTCTTGAGTCTTGGGAGTACAAAGTCTTCGACTTTAAACCGACGATCTCCGAACATCCAGACTTTAGACCGAAAGAAACGTTTTGTCGGCTTCAAAATATTCTGGAAAGATTTCTCCAACAGTTTTTCCGTTAATTATTAGGGATCCGAGTGCGTTGGTTCGAGTGAGCGTCGTAGTTGATTTCCGACTTTCCCAGGTGAGTGGTGCTATCTCTTCTAAGAAATTATAAGCTCATGTTTTTACAATGATAAATGATTGATATTTTATGAGTCATGAATAAGCATATTTGTTGCCTAAAATTTGGATCGAGCATTTACTGTGTTTTGGTATTTAAGAATAACGTGAGAGTTTTTGGTAGAAATATATGTTCTGTTTGATTAATGAAGTTGATAAATATTACATGTTTTGGATTTGTGAAACAATTTCACAAAAAGCTCTACTTTGAGATGATTTATGGAAGGTTATATAGTTATTGATTTGCAATAAGCTTTTTGAAATGTATTTGACTTGAAATTGATTTATGAGATGGGTCTTGAAATTATTTGAAAATGTTTTATGAAAAGTATTTATGGCGGATAAGTTGAGTTGTGAATCTTTTCGGGATATATGAAATGATTTATGGATTTGGTTTGAGAACTATGAATGGTGTTGTTTTGGATTGATGTGGATGTTCAATATCGCTGTGAGCCCAACGAGGGGCTTGTGAGTATGCGCATACTATTCTAGGATATCCTTGTGGGTCGAGGCACCGGCTAATAATAGGTGGAGACCTTGCCAAGGGGAGGAATCTTGGTCGCCTCGCCACCAGGCGTTATATCGTGACCATGGTTTGATATTGAGCAACGGATTGGTCAATGGAGTGGACCATTAACATGTGATATGAGTTGGATTGATGGAATGGACCATCGACACGTAATTTGAGATTAGTCAACGGAATGGACCATCGACGTGTAATTCGAGATTAGTCGATGGAATGGACCATCGACGTGTAATTCGAGATTAGTCGATGGAATGGACCATTGATGTGTAATTGGAATTGACCATCGACGTGTAATTTTATTAGATTATCAATGTGTGATTTGATGAGATTAATCAATGGATAGACCATTGACACATATTTTATGAGATTGACCAATGGGTTAAATCATTGGCATTTATCTATTATTATCTTGAATATTTTTGTTTTAAACATATTGTGTTAAAGTAAGAAATGTTATATTTTGGCCTTTAAGGTTTGTTAAATTTCTAGGTTTGGTGTGGTATGAGATTAACCAATGGAATGGACTATTGGCGTGTGAATTAATAAGATTAATCGGTGGATTATACCATTGATGTTTATTTCGATGTTATTATGAAATGATTATTTTTGCTATAAATATAGGTATGTTGAAGCGTATGTAACTTATTCTTTTTACTGTATGTTTGTTATATCCTAGATTTGAGTTAAAAGAGTTGTGGTTTGGTTTTGTAAATATGCATAGTGGGTGCTCGATCCGCTTAGAAAAAATGCACTACTCATTGAGCCGTGGTTGCTCACCCCCTTATTTTCCAATGTTTTTCAGGTCCCTCAATTAACGATGAGTAGATACGAGAGCGATATGGATGTAGGGACTTTTAAGAGTTGGTTTTTGGGAGCTTTAAGGCTCGTCCTTTGAGTGGAAGGACGGCCGTGTCATCCCCAATTCTTGTTGGTTTTGGGGCGTGACATATAATATCTAACTTAATTGAACATTAAACTTGTGGGGAAAATTACCTTATTAATCCTAAACCTATTATAGAAATGCAAATTCAATCCTAAAATTTTCAATTTTGCAAATTCATTCTTGTGCAAAATTATAATATAGTTATTCTGGACATTTTTTGTTGGAAATCACTGGCATGCCACGTGGGACGACGGTGGCTGGATTGCTACATTAGTGATTTCTAGCAAAAATTAGCCGGAAAGACAACGTATTTTGAACAAAGGTTAAATTGGCAAAATGGAAAAGTTTTGGATGGAATCGACATTTGTATAATAAATTTAGGATTAATTTTGACTATTTCTGGGAAACTTGTGTTATTGCGTTGACAAAACATTTGGCCAACAAGTTTCATCATAAGCTGCTTTCACCCCTCTTAATGTTTGTACATTTTAAAGTAAAGGCAAATTTGAACAACGGTCAAGAGAAGAACGCCGATTTTATTGGCTTCTCAGCCCAAAAAACAGTTTTTAAAAGCCAACATTTGACTCACGATAAAGCTTCTATTGCATAATCCATACTGAGTTGTCAAACTACAATGACATCCTGATCTCTTGGCATTCTGGAAGTGCATATGAACTGGCATAGGCATCATCAGCTTCCAATATAAAGCTAATTTTGTACGATAGCAAGATGGCTAAAGCTATCTCTAAGAGGATTTATGGCCTCACACCTTTGGCAAAGTGCATCGGTTTGCAGAAATCTCGCCTTCCTATCAGATCTGCAGGCAAAACTAAAAGGCGAAGAATCGGGAGCCTCTTGACATCCTGAAGTAAGCAACAACCAAACACAATTGGCTCCTATTACAATGTTGCTTAAGATGTGTCTCTCCACTTCCTTGGTCATGGTCTTCCTTCTTCAAGCACATCATAGCACTGCAGTTTATAAAATTACTGCAGCCGAACCACTCTTTCATAACCAAACTCTTTTATCCTCTGGTCAAACCTCTAAGCTCGGTTTCTTCACCCCCAACCAATCAACTAATCAATATGTGGGCATATGGTACAAGAATGCGTCTCCTTCCAAGATCATCTGGGTCGCCTGTAGATATACGCTGCTTGCATATTTAGATCACTCAGCAAAATTAACAATAGGCAGGGATGGGAATCTGAAGCTTGTGGATGAGCAACAGAAGGTAGTTTGGTCCACCAATGTTTCTGTTCAGTCAAACTATACTACAGCAATGCTTTCAAATGTAGGAAACTTTGTTCTACAAGACAGGAATTCCATTGAAATATGGGCAAGCTTTGATGATCCAACTGATACTTGATAAAATTAGTACTAACACTTAGAGAGGGGTAAATAAATATTTGAAAGAAATCTTAACAAATAAAATAAATTGCTTGCAAAGTCTAGAAGAAAATCAGAATCACAAGATTCTAGACTTCTCCAATATTCGGAAAGTGTGCAACGGACTTTAAATGAAGGGGATAAAGAGAAAAAGTGCACGTAAATTTTTTATAGTGATTTGGTTTAAATCAAGTCTACATCACTCTCCTATGCTAACAACCTACTCATTGGATTCCACTATATGATCAATCAAGAAATTACAACTTGGTGAGCAAACAATCAATGGTAGAAAATTTTCAATTTGTTTTCTCTCTAGATCACACTTTTTAAAGCTATAGATGAAAACTAATAACATGAGAGTAGCCTTAGACTTTGGAATCTCAAATTCACGTTCCCACACCGAATAAACTCCTTTCAAAACTCCTTCACCCCATACAAGCCATTGGTAATCTTCGGAGAAACTTTCTTCTAATCAAGTCGTTGGACATAATCAATTAAAGGAATCTTGTGGCCATTGAAGTTAGAAATAAAATTTTCACTTGATTCTATTCGCCCATATAATCAGAATCTTGATTTTCATAAATAGATACTTCCCAAAAAGAAAATTATTTTCAAGATTGATTTCATCAATTTGTGATTGAATTTATCAACGAATTTATATAAGGTAAGTGAAATCCTTCGCTAGAAAGCTAGACGATGTAGAATAATTTCCTAATAAGTTTATTCTGGATCTGTGTCGCAAAATCGATAAGTTTGAATATGCCTCTTCCTCACTCTGGACATGATCTCATTCTGGACTTCATTAGAATGGGAAGAGTTTCTAAAGAAGTCTTCAATAGATCCTCGGAATTAACTTTAAATGCAATATGGGCCGAACGCAATCGGACCTGCATCGCAATTGGCTCCTCAGGCGGAGGGCAGCGATGGCAACAACGAGGGGGCTCGGGCTGCTGGTGTTGGCAGCAGTGGCGGCAGGTGCCGCAGGTCGCGTTCTGAGCTGGGATCGGGCTGCTGGCGTCGTGGTTTGTTGCAGCCAGAGGCGTGGGGACCGGCGGAGCGGTGGCGTCGGCAGCAGCAGTGGCTGGTGCTGCAGCAGGGGGCGGAGACCGGCTCGGCAGAGGGGGATCCGGAGTCGCAGGTGCTGCAGTAGGGCGCGGAGGGGCGGCAACCGGCGCGGCGAGGGGGATCAGGCTGCTGGCGCGGCGATCGTCGCGGCTGCCGGTGCGGCAGCGGCGTCGGGGGCTCGGACTGCAAAGCAAGGGCGGAGGTGAAGCGGAGCTTCGGCCGCTGGCGTCGGCAGCAGCGGCGGCGAGTGCATGGGGGGCGTTCCGGCGCGGCAGAGCGGGGCTGCGTGGCGGTGCTGCGGGCGGAGACGGTGGGCAGCGGCGGCGTCGCAGCTTCGGGCAGAGACGGTGACGCGAGCTCGCGGGTGAGGGGAGAGCTCCGGCGTCAGACGGAATGGCGGCCGACTCGGGCGGGCTGGCGGAGTGGCGGTGTTGCTCGGAGACCGGCTGAGGATGGCTCGGAGCGGCGGCACAGGGGATCGGCCACGGCGGCGGAGGAGCTCGCGAAGAAGAACAGTGCTTTTTATTTTTTCTGTTTTGTCTTTTTTTCTTTTTTTTTTCTCTCACGTCACTCTCACGTCCCGTGTTGACTTTAACCCAAAAAGCAAAGAAAATCCCAAAAAACGAAAGTAGAAGCCCACTATGAAATGTTAAAAAGAGAAGGACCCCCCCCCCCCCCCCACCTGTCCGTACGCGAGTCGGCTTTTATAAGCGGGAGACTTAATTTGTGTGAAATATTTTATTTTCGTTTTCAATACATATGAAAATCAATTTTGCTCGTGCATAGCACCTCGAATATACCGTCGAAGTATATGCACTCATGTGTAATATTCTCTTTTATCTTTTTTTTTTTAATATTCCATTCGAAACCTTCCTTTCCATCAAAAAATATGTCAATCAGTATATATTGCCTAAATATATGAAAAATCTCTTGTCATATCATTGAATATTAGAAAAATTAATGTTTATCTATTGTTGGTCCAAGTGCAAATGGAATAAAGTAAAATAAAATAAAATTAATGCTCCTAAAACTATATGTTACGCAATTTAATTCTAATATTTTTGTTTATTGGTTAAGAATTAATTCATAATTTTTAATGTGATAAATAAATTCGGGTCGCTAAAAATTTAGGTGTCAACAGAAACCTTCGCCCTTGTTCTCTCGCCAACCTAAATCACACGGCCTTAAGTCATTTGATTGCACCACACTTGGACTTCGTTTGATGTCTTGGATAACACATAAGGAATCGAATTTGTGGACCGAAATGTGTAAATATGACGCCAAGTCAAATTTGAACAGTGATGAGGAATAACCCCCACATCAAACAGTCAATGAAGAACGGTCTGTTCATTTCGTGGAAAATATTTTTAGGTTATCATTTTCTTGGAAAATGATTATATTTTTGGATGTATTCGATTGAAAACCGAACTTTGAGTTAAAAATATTTTTCACCGTTCGTTAGCTAATTTAATTGTTTGGGAAAAATTATCAAAAAAATTTTTATTTTAATATTTTTAATTGACCAAAAAAATTAGTTTTATTTTTTTATATTTTTAAAAGATGAATTGTTAATTATTTGTAAAAAATCGAAATATTTATTACTTTTTATTTTTCTTTTTCTTTTTTTTTTTCTTTTCCTTTCCTTCCTCCTCCTTCCTCCTCCTTCCTCCGCGCCACATGCCCGATGATGGCCGGTTGCTTGGCGACCGACCAAGACCCGGTTGCCAAATCCGGCGAGCTTGAGGCTCAACCAATCTCGCCGAGCTCACTAGAGTTTCGCTCCGGGCTCTAGTGAGCCGCAAGCTCACCGGATTTGGAGGCAATCGGCCAAGGCTAAAGAAGAAGATGAAAAGGAAATAAATAAAAGAAAAGGAGAAAAAAAATTAAAAACTAGAGTTTTTAAAAAAAGAAAAAAAGAAAAAGAAAGCAAAAAAAAAACAAAAATGTGTTGGTGAAATGAAGCAAGGTTGAAGAAGTTATGGAAACTTTTGAATGGTGTTTTTTTCAATGATGAAAAATATTTTCTTTGACTAGTTCACTTTCGGTGTAAAACGAACGTTGGAAAACATATATTCAGAGTTCACGTACAATCACTTGAAAGTGGTGCTTAGACCAGAAAAGATACTAAAGATTTGGCCTTTCCTCGGCACGGCTGAGTTTACGTATGGAACCTTCACCCGTGTTCTCTCGCCAACCCAAATCACACGGCCTTAAGTCATTTGATTGCACCACAGTTGGACTTCGTTCGATGTCTTGGATAACAGGTAAGGAATCCAAATTTGTGGACTGAAATGTGCAACGGTGACGCTGAGTGAAATTTGAACAGCGGTGAGGAATAACCCCCCCGTTGAACACTCAATGGAGATGTAGTCTTCTGAAAACCCTCGTGTTTCAGCCCCCATTGAGCACAAAGGCCTCTTGGCTCACAGGAAATCTCGTTCATCTATCCTTAAATCTGCAGAAAGTGCAGAATCAACCGACCCACCAAACTCCCTAGGTTCATTCAGTCATTCTTATCATGCGGCTCATGCTTTCTTGGTGCTCTTGCTTGGTCATCTTCCGCCTACTGCAGGCAAGTCATAGGGCCAGCGGTGTAGCTTACACCATTACTCCATCAGAGCCGCTCTTTCCAAACCAAACTCTCGTCTCCTCTGGCAATATATTCGAGCTTGGGTTCTTCACGCTGAACGGGTCAGAAAATCAGTATGTTGGCATATGGTACAAGAACTTGAGGCCTTCTAAGATCGTGTGGGTGGCCAATAGGGAACAGCCGCTTGTGTACACGGATCAGCCTGCAAAATTAACGATAGGCAGTGATGGGAATTTGAAGCTCATGGATGGACAAGAAAATATAGTTTGGTCTACCAATGTCTCTAGTCGGTCCGATTATATGATGTCGGTGCTATTAGATGGTGGGAATTTTGTTCTGCAAGATGGAAATTATGGCGAAATATGGGGAAGCTTCGAGGATCCAACAGACACTCTTCTTCCAACAATGAAGATAGGAGTAAATGTCAGGACTGGAGTGAAAAAGTTTTTAATTTCCTGGAGAAGCGACAGTGATCCATTCCCTGGAAGTTTCTCAACTGGAGTGACATCCGAGACGCCACCTCAAGGTTTCACTTGGAATGGTTCGACCCCTTACTGGAGAAGCGAGCAATGGGACAAATCGAAATTTATCGGCATACCCACCATGGACCGATCAGACAGGAGTGGCTTCACTGTCCAGCAGGATACTCAGCAGGGAACCACTTACTATTCGATAAATACATTCAATATATTTCGATACATGTTCATTTCTCCCGAAGGATCTGTCAAGCTAATGCGCTGGGATGATGGAGCTAAGAAATGGTTGACGGATTGGGCATCACCGAACGATACTTGTTCGATTTATGGAACTTGTGGTCCATTTGGAGTTTGTAACTCATTAAATTCGCCTATTTGCAGATGCATAGATGGGTTTGTGCCAAAGTCAAATGAAGAATGGAATAGTGGAAACTGGACCAGAGGATGTGTAAGAGAGATGGAATTGAATTGCCAGAAAAACACAATCACATCGACTTCTACAAATGTAAAGGAAGATGCATTTGGGCAAATGAGCCAGATGAAACTACCCGACTCTGGGGACTATTTATTATACATTGGATATGAAGAAGGATGTGAAAGCTGGTGCCGGAGAAATTGTTTTTGCTTGGCTTATTCTTATGTCAGAACCATTGGGTGTATGGTTTGGAGTAAAGACCTCATTGATCTTCAGGAATTTTCCACAGATGGGGAAGATCTATTTGTTCGAGTTGCACATGTAAGAAGCAGGTTAGAAATTTGTTTCATTAAGATGGGTTTGAGTCGACACCAATCATCTTTCACGTAACTCTCTTTCCCATTTCAGGAGGATCACAACACAAAGCAGTTATCATCAGCCTGAGTACTATTGCAGGGATTATGTTCTTTGCAGTATTTGTTTTTGTTCTTTGCAAATGGAGAGCTAACAAAACAGGTACTATTGAAGAGCTATATCAGTGTTGTCAGAGGATTGTGCACGCTATGAAAAAAGTAAGCTAATTCTTCATCAATGATAAACACAGGAAATGCATGGCAAAAGCAGTTGAAGCAACATGATTCACTGGAATTGACCCTTTACAGTTTTGATAGCATACTACTTGCTACAAACAAGTTCAGCACGACAAGTAAACTTGGGCAAGGAGGGTTTGGCTCTGTTTATAAGGTAAGACCATTCTGCAGGACATTGTTAATGAAAATATTTCAGGGTCTAAAAGCTATGTGAATTGCGGAACAGGGGAAGTTGAAAGATGGGAAAGAGGTAGCTGTGAAAAGACTTTCCAGTACCTCAGCCCAAGGCGTTGAAGAGTTCAAGAATGAGATCATCCTTATATCGAAACTCCAACATCGAAATCTTGTTAAACTAATGGGTTACTGCATTGAAGGAGAAGAAAAGATTTTGGTATACGAGTACTTGTCGAATAAGAGCTTGGACACCTTTCTTTTTGGTTGGTTGTTTTTATCTCGGAATAACTATTTTTCTATAATGTATTTTCTGCCATAGCATTCAAACTTGAAAACTATTCTTGTCTGTCATGTTTGCTAGATTCAAGAAAGAAGGCAGAACTTGACTGGGGCAAACGATTTCAAATAATTCAGGGGATTGCAAGGGGGCTGCTCTACCTCCATCGAGATTCTTGCTTTAGGGTCATACATCGAGACTTGAAAGTAAGCAACATTCTCTTGGATGAAAAGATGAACCCGAAGATTTCAGATTTTGGGCTAGCATGAATGTTTGAGGGCACTCAAGTTTTGGTGAACACTCAAAAAATTGTTGGAACATTGTAAGCTCTCTAAGCCTATTTGAATTATCAATTCATTGAGTCAATCTCTTCAAGCAGACAGAAATGATTGATTTACCACAACAAACATCTCTGTCCATGCATGTTTTATCCCCATTGTCTATTGATACAATCAAAGAGTACATAACATGTTTAACTTAACTATGGTGGTTATATGTCTCCTGAGTATGCCATGGGTGAAATATTTTCGAGAGGTCTAATGTCTATAGTTTTGGAGTGTTGCTACTAAAGATAGTAAATGGCAAAAAGAACACGGCCCTGTATGACCAGGGACATCTAAATCTCCTTTCCTACGTAAGTCCCAAATTCCAAACTTTATCAATATCGTAAGTTTGCTGCAAATTATGACACTGTTCTCACTTACAGGCATGGCAAATGTGGAGTGATGGCAAAGCATTGGACCTAACGGATGTAGCAATGGCTGTTAGCTCTCCATTGGAGGTAACAAGATGCATCCATGTTGGGCTTCTCTGTGTTCAGGACCATGCCACGGATAGACCGGACATGTCAAATGTGGTTCTGATGTTAAGTGGCGAGTCAGATCTTTCTCAGCCGAGGCAGCCTATGTTCACTTTCCAAGCTGAAATGCCAAATCGTTCTATTCCATCACAGCAAGAAAGCATCCGGTTTGTTAACACTATCACTAATACAAGTGGTCGAAGGAAGATGACTATTTATTTTCATTTTTCTTTTCCTTTTTTGGAGATGACTTTGTTGTTATTTTTTAAGATTTTAGTGTCAATTCAATTCAAGGATGGCTTTAGTCCACTCTGAACACAAGGGTCGAATGGGCTGCTCCACTTTATACATGGATTTTAGGCCACAAAGTAGGGGTTTAAATTGTGTACTTTTTTGATAGAACATAATCGGCGTAGCAATTTGTTCTAATTTATAGTAGCCAAAACTGTTGTTATAATTAAGGAGAACTACCAAGTAATTGCCATCACTCTCATCACCAGTTGCATTTTGAAGATTCGATTTCCTGGGTTTTTGGACGAAAGATATCATTACCAAAGATAGACTAAAGTCCCCACCAAGAGAAGCATGAGCATTGGCACAGGACAAAGTATTTCCAGCTTTAGTATGATCCCCAGATATGAATTACCTTCTTTAGATTTGATAAGAAGTCATCTATGCCCGTGGCAATTAAATGTCAGCTAGTAATCAATTCATTGACTGAACAATTCAATTCGGAAAAGCTTCGCATGAAGCTAATGTCAACTAGTGATCAAAATCGGAGCCATGTGATCCTTAAACTGAAGAGCTGAAGAGTTCCTGGTTTGCTTGGAACCCAAATAATATCTAGCTTCATTGAACAATAAACTTGTAGGGGAAAATTACCTTATCAATCCTAAACCTATTGTAGAAATGCAAATTCAATCCTAAAATTTTCAATTTTACAATTTTAGTCCCTGCGCAAAATTACAATGTAGTCATTTTGATTTTTGTTGGAAATTGCTAGTGTGCCACGTGGGGATGGCGATGAGTGGATTACAACGTTAGTGATTTCTAGCAAAAATTAGCCGGAAAGACAACGTATTTTTCGCAAAAGTTAAATTGGCAAAATTGAAAAGTTTTGGGTAGAATTGACATATGTATTACAGATTAAGGAATAATTGGACTATTTCCGCAAAACTTGTGTTATTGCATTGACAAAACATTTGGCCAACAAGTTTCATCCGAAGCCGCTTTGACCCCTCTTATTATTATTTATACATTTTAAAGTACAGTCAACTTTGAACAACGGTCAAGAGAAGAAGGCCGATTTTATTGGCTTCTCATCCAAAAAAACAGTTTTTAAAAGCCAACATTTGATTCACGATGAAGCTTCTATTGCATAATCCAGACTAACTTGTGAAACTACAATGACATCCTGATCTCTTGGCATTCTGGAAATGCATATGAACTGGCATAGGCATCATCAGCTTCCAATATAAAGCTAATTTTGCACGAGAACAAGACATCTGAAGCTATCTCTAAGAGGATATATGGCCTCACGCCTTTGGCAAAGCAAATTAGTTTGCAGAAATCTCGTCTTCCTGTCAGATCTACAGGTAAAACCGAAAGGCGAAGAATCGGGAGCCTCTTAACATTCTGAAGTAAGCAACAACCAAACACAGTAGGCTCCTATCACAATGTTGCTTAAGATGTGTCTCTACTCTTCCTTGGTCATGGTCTTCCTTCTTCTGGCACGTCATAGCACTACAGTTTATAACATTACTGTAGCCGAACCATTCTTTCATAACCAAACTCTTGTCTCCTCTAGTCAAACCTTTGAGCTCAGTTTCTTCACCCCTAACGGATCAGCTAATCAATATGTGGGCATATGGTACGAGAATGCGACTCCTTCCAAGATCATATGGGTCACCAATGTTATGAAATCGCACGTCGATTCCAGAAAAATAACACTCACAAACAATTCACTAGGCAAAATATAATAATAAAATAACAAAATCAGAAGAATACGCCAGAAAATTTGTTATCGAAGTTCACTCAAACCTGGGCTACATCTCCGCGCAGAGGCACTCTGCGAATCCACTAGATTTCGAGAAAGTTGGAATACAACGATTATCTTCTCTCAAGATCAGGGCACAAAGAGATTGAGAACTCCCATAAAAATAAAAATAAAAACTCACTTTTTTCTTCTCTCTTTTTCTTACCTCTCTATTTCCTTTTTTAGTGTCTTGACGGCTAGTGTATTGCTATTGCTAATATAAAGGTATCACTTTTAACCTAAAAGCAAATCTAATATAAAAGACAAAAAAAGAAAAAAAAAAAGCCCCTAAAAACAAATATTTGGCTTCATCTATAACAATCTCCCACTTGAAGACAAATATACCCAAGCACCAAGCAACTTTGCATCCATCTTCAAAAAATATATGTATTTGAAAAACTTGTGTCTCTGTGATACTTCTCATCAATCAACATGGAGTAATACCAATGGTAGTAGTACAGAAAATATGCTTCTCTCTGTCTATTACTTTGGTCAACATGTTAGCTGGATTTTTTGAGCCATCAATCTTCTGTAACTTTAACTCATTATCTTTCAATGCTGACCTGATAAAGTGATAATGCTTCTTGATATGTCTAGTCCTTAAGTGATAAGCTACATTCTTTGCTAAGTGCACGGCACTTTGACTATCACTCCACAGTGTACTGACTGATTGTTTTCGATGTAGTTCCTTCATGTAATCTTGTAACCATATGATTTTCTTGAAGGCTTCTGTGATCACCACGTATTCTGTCTCTGTCGTCAATAAAGCCACTACTTTTTGTAGTTGAGATACCCAACACACTGTTGTACTTGCAACTGTATAGATATATCCAGTGGTACTCTTACCACTATCTCGATCACCCGAATGATCTGTATCTACATAACCCTATAACTCTAGAGAGATGTACCACCATAACAAAGTAAGTAATTGGAAGTACCTGCTAGATATCTCAATATCAATTTTACTGCATTCCAATGCTCTCTGCCTAGGTTCTGCATATATCAACTCACAACTCCCACTGCTTGTACAATGTCTAGTCTCGTGCTCACTATGGCATACATCAAACTCCCCACTGCTGATGCATATGGAACTATCGCCATCTCATCTTTCAAAGTCCGAGTACTTGGATAGATATCCTTGAAAAGTTTGAAGTGACTCGCTAGAGGAGTTGCAACCCATTTTTCCTTGTCCATGTTAAATCTCTTTAACACCTTGTTCACATAATCTTTCTACGATAGCCATAATTTCTTACTTTTCCTAACCCCGATGATTTTCATATCTAAAATATTCTTAGCCTCTTCCAAGTCTTTCACAGCAAACTGTGATAATAAAATCTTCTTCACTTCTACGACTCTCTTCATATTTGAACTAGCCACCAGCATGTCAATGTCACCATCATCATACTTGCGAAAATAAACACAGTTGTTGACACTTAAATTTTGGCGACCCGTTTAGTTATTCGCATCAAAAAATAGGAGTTAATTTAATCCCCGAAAAAAAATTAATTGCATAGCATATAGTTTTAGGTGCATTTATTGTTTAATTTGATGAGTTGGGTTAAGTCTAGGAAGAGAACAAATCGGCCCAAACCCATATCCTCAGAGAGATTTTACAGATTTATTTGTGCGAAATTTCAAATTTAAGAAATAATCCTCTTGCAATTCTGAATTATATCAAAAACAAATATTGCGTTTGGAAAAGCAAATATTGCATTCGAAAAAAGGAATTTTCGTGGATATGGATTTGGAAAAATTAAAACCCTAACTCGTGGCCTATAAATAGGTTAAATGCATAGGGTTTAGAGAGGCCACACAATCAATTCATACAACCACAATTCGGAAAGGAGAGACATATACGTGAGAGAGAAAAGAGAGGGATTTCTCTCGGCCGAACGAAGGAGCCCGTTCATTCACGAAAAAGGGGAGAAGTGGGGGTCTTTAAGCGTGAAGCTCGGTGCTTACAATTTCGACACCTACAACTGCCGATTCATGGTTGACCACCACCTACCGCTACCCCAATTATTGCCGTCGCTGCCCGGACGTGCCATGAGCCCTATACTCTAAGTTCCAGCAATTCCATCGAGATCTTCGTCCAGTTTTCAAACGATCTTGCCACGGTCCAGCAA
This sequence comes from Eucalyptus leucophloia subsp. euroa, assembly GCA_017140325.1. NCBI lineage: Eukaryota > Viridiplantae > Streptophyta > Magnoliopsida > Myrtales > Myrtaceae > Eucalyptus > Eucalyptus leucophloia. The sequence continues at coordinate 45,834,882 of CM029472.1, forward strand.
AATCCAGTCCACGTCAAAGTCGGTCGTTGTCCAACGTCGGTGGAGTCCCATGCGACAGTTCAGTAGTGGTTCAGCCCGATGCCGTGACATTGCTATTGCTCTTTCATGACTAATCTGCTATCCTTGACGAGCGGCCACGGAACCGTCGAGCACCTGCTGATTCTTTCACCACTATTGAGCTCGTCCCTAGATCGAGCTGGACGAATGAGTTTTTGTTTTGTTTTGTAGGTAATTGGTCAGCCCCTTGCTGTGCCGAATTTGCTTACCCGTTTGGCGAGCCTAAAGTTCACGATCAAAAGAATTACTAGAATCTCGATTGAATAATTCCAAGTGGTGAATTTATCTTCTTTTACATGTTGTCTAGATTGGACAATAACACGTGTGATTCTTTGTGATTTTACTTCATGCATGCAAAAGAATCTTCTTTGGCCGGATGAGCGTGAGCGGCTTGGGCGCATGGCGATGTGCAAATCTCAGTGAAGAAAAATAGCCATACTATCTTTGTCCGACATCCTCGCAATGTCATTATAAGCCATGCCATGAGCAGCAGCGAAAGTCCAGCCATGCCTTGTTGTCCTAGTCCGTGAGCCGTCCGCCGCCGCCGCCAACCACACCACCGTGAAGCATCGTCGCCATGCACATAATGCTTGCCACCATTTGCTGTTGAAAAGCCGGTTGCGACCCGATCGCATTAAGCTCGGATTTGGAAATTATCTTCAAATTTAGGTAAAATACTCAAGCATAATCTATTTACTGCCTAATATACGTCTATTGGTATATAATGTGCATTTTTATAAATAATAGACGTATTTCCCAACTAGAGTTTCTTGCCTAATTCGCAACCGCACACCGATTTTTTATTTCATCTATAAGGCTTTAGATGGAATAATTAATCACACGAGAATGAAATTGATATATTGATCTTTAAGGCTTAAGATCAATTATCGATTTTATTAGCGAAATAATTAAGTTTGATTTAGATATTGTTCCCGATTCAAGCGACAGTTGATATCTTTGATGATTCTTAATGGCTTGGTGCTTGTCTCGTCTCGATTGTTTTATGCATCTAGAAATATGTTTAAGCTAGATTAGGTACACATTAGAATGTTGCATGCTTTAGGGTTATTTGCATATTTAGATTAATCATTTTATTTATCATGAATTTTCGAAATAAAAAAGATAAATTTAGGATGTTAGTTTTAAATTTGAATTGCATGTTTAATTATTTGGCAATTTTAATTTCGAATTTCATAAAAAAAAGGAAAAAAATTAGAATTAGGGCATCCTTTGTACGTCATTGCACACTAGGATAAAATTGCATATTTCATTTTAAATTTAGATTGATTTAGATAGACTGCATCTTAGGTTAGAAATTGTTAAGTTAAGATAATATCTTGGTTTTAATTAGGGTTTAGCCTAGCCTAACCCTTCATATAAATTGGATAGAATCTTAATTTAGTTAGATAAATTTCACATTTTTCTAATTTCGAAATTCATAAAAAAATACAAAAAAAATGTCTTAGAATAAATGAGTTTCAATCTTTAGGATAGATTGTATTCTTTTAAGAAAAAGAAAATAAAAAATGTCATGTGCATGTCGTTAGGATTAGATTCATGAAATGCATGCCATTTAGTGGTTATTACTAGGTCCTTTCAATTAGAAATTGCATTGCATTAGAACTAGGTCATTTATGGTGCCTTTGGTAACATTTTTGTTTAAAAATTATTTTTGGGAACAAAAATAGAAAGAAGTATTTTTGCTTCAGGAAACAATTTAAAAAAAAAAACGCGTTTGGTAAATCTATTCCAGAAATATAAAAAGAATAGAAACACATTTGGTAAATTTGTATAATTTTTTTATTTCTTTTAATTTTTTAATATATTTATTTTACTTTTTCTATTTTCTTTCTTATTTTTCTTATTTTCTTATTTATTATTCCTTTTTTTTTTTTCTTTTTTTCCTTTTTTCCTCTTTTGGCTGGTCACCGGCCTCGGCCATGGCCGCGACCGGCCGACGAGGGCTGGTGGCCTCACCAAGCCACGGTGAGGTCGAACTCGACCAGCTGACCCGGCGAGGCTCGGCACCGAGCCACCACCGGGTGACGCCGACCGGCGGTGGCCCGGTGAAGCTCGGGGCCAAGCTCGGCCCACACCGGGTCTAGGCGAGATCGAGCCCAACCCAACGCAAGGCCGAGCCTCGCTAGGGGCCAGCGACACTCGGCCTCACCGGCCCGGCGATGCTCGGCAAGGCCGCCGGCCCTCGACGGCCGGTCGCTGGCCATGGCCGAGGCCGGCAACCGGCCAAAGAGGAAAGAAAGAAAAAGAAGAAGAAAAGAAGAAGAAAAGAGAGAGAAGAAAATGGAAGAGAAAGAAAAAGTGTTCCTAAATTTTGTTCCGTAAACAAGAAACAATTTACAATTTTTTTTTGTTTCTTGTTTCTATTTCAGATGTGTTTCTAGGAACAAAAAAAAATAGATTTGGAACAAAAACGCAAACAAATGCATTTTTGTTCCTTTTTTGTTCCCAGGAACAAAAAAACAAAAAAACTGTTTTTAAAAAAAGAAATTGCGTGCTAATTAGAAATCATATCTAGGGTTATTGATGTAGATTCTAGTTTAATATTGCAGATGCTTTCGTTGCTTTGAGGTAAGTTTTTTTGTAATTTATTTATTGCTTTTCTTGGATGTTAAATTGGTGGTTTGCGCACCCGTATTGTCACCTCACATGTTAAGGAAATAGATTTAAAATCAATTAAAGTTGCTTGCCAAACATTTTTTTGAAAATAAAAAAAGGTACTAAAAGGGCATTAGAGAAATTTAATGTAACCAAGTTCCCGTACTCATAGTCTCTGGTTCGTAGGAGTAAAGTAAATTTCCCATTACTTTACTTGGGTTTCTAATCAACCTACCAAAAATAGATTAGTGGCAACTCCTAACTGAAATATCATTTGCATGTTAATAACTTGAACCTAAGTCATGAATTGGTATGGGTTTAGGAGAGCCCGAGTTAAGTCTAGGCTTAACAATCCATTAGCCAAATCCTAGGTGGATCACCCGAAAATTTGGTCGCGACAACGGTGATCGACTCACAATGTGCAAATCCTTTTTCTTTCATGAAACCATTAAATTTTAGGTACCATTGCTGCGGAGCTTGTTTCAAGCCATACAAGCTTTTCTTCAAGCGACATACCATGTGCTCCTTACCTTTAACTTCAAAACCCTTAGGTTGTGCCATATATAATTCTTCATCTAATTCACCATGTAAAAACATTTTTTTTACATCTAACTACTCAAGATGAAGATCCTCCACTACAACTATACTCATCGAACTCTAATTGATGTCATTTTCACTACATGTGAAAATATCTCGGAGTATTCGATCCCTTCTTTTGGGAAAAGCCCACGACTACAAGTCTCGCCTTGTATCTAATACTACAATATGCTTCATTCTTAATCCTATACACCCATTTGATTAATAAAGCTTTTTTACTTGTGAACAACTTGGTCAACTCCCAAGTTTTTTTTCTGAAGTAACAAGCTCATATCGTCTTTCATAGGACACTCCCACTGCAAGTAAGACGTGTCAGCCTTTGCCTCATTGTAAGTCTCTGGTTCCCCCGAATCTGTTTATAAGACATGGCTCAAAATAGTATTAGTTGATAGATCAAAAATTGCCTTTAGCTTTCTCACACATGTAGACCTTCTAAAGACAAGTACTCCAGGGTCATTAGTTTGCTCCGAATCACTGTGTTCCTCTTGAACTACCTCTTCACTAATAATAAGCTCATCTTGAACCTATCTTTCAAGTGCACTTTGATCTACTAGAAACATCTTCACAAGCATTGTGTCTAATTCAACATATTCTAGTTGTACTATCTTCTCATGCTCTATCTGATGATCCTTGTACATCTTTTCTTCATGGAATACCATACTACGACTGCGGATGACTTTGTTATTCTCATAATCTCAAAGCCTATAACCATACTCGTCGCCACCGTATCTAATAAAGATGCACTTCTAGCACTTAGCATCAAGCTTTTTCCTATCCTCCCTATTAAGCAAAGCATATGCAATACAACCAAACACCTTTAAATGTGAATAATTAATCTTTTTACTCGACCACCATTCTTATGGTATTTCTCCATCCAACGCACTAGATGGACTTCTATTGATAAGATAAATAGCTGCATCAATTGTGGCAACCCATAAGTGTAGCGGGAGACCCGCATGTAGCCTCATGCATCTCGCACGTTCAGAATAGTCATGTTCATCCTTTTAGCTACACCGTTCTTTTGAGAAGTTCTAGGAACAGTCTTTAACCCCCGTATACCTTCTCGACTAAAATATTTTGCAAATTCCTTACTCGTGTATTCACCACTATTATCGACTTCATAACTTCAATTTGATAACATGTCTCTTATTCTACCGTGGTCTTCCACATTCTAAATATCTCAAATACTTCTTATTGTTCTCTAAGAACATAAACTCAAGTCTTCATTGTTGCATCATTAATGAATGTGACAAAATATCTCTTACCACCATAAAGAGTTCTCGAGTAGGTCCCTATATATCAATATGGACCAACTCTAGCTTTTGACCTTTATTTTGTTGCACATTCAATTGAAAACTAACAACCTTCTATTTTCCATAAATGTAACTCTCGCAAAAATTTAACTCAACTTTTTGCAAACCTAGAAGTAATTTCCTCGAGTGTAACTGCTTTATACATTTTTCACCAAGATGTCCCAAACGATAATGCCAAAGAGTAGATAAGTTACCTGTAGTCATTGTAGTTGCAACCATATCACCGATATTGTCTCCTTGGATAAGGTAAAGTGTACCCGTATGCTTTCCCTTTGCTATTACTCTTACCCTTGAGGTTATCTTTCACTCTCCGCAACCAAAGGTTATTACCAAACCTTCTTGGTCAAGTTTTACTGGTTGAAATCAAATTTTTCTTTAATTTCGGAATATGCCTAGTTTCACGCAAAACTAGACGTCCTCCACGAGATGTTCACGTCACAGTTCATTTCCTAACAATGGGACACGTGTGGCCATTTCCCACAACCACTTATTTGAAATCTCCACTAGCATAATCATCAAATATGTCTAAGTCCATTCATGGTATTAGAGCCATGGTTTCGTTTGTAATGTTATCCGTTCCATGCGCTTGGTAAGAGAATCCAGTGCTAAGAAGATCTCTTCACATCATGTCCACAGAACCAGAAATCCTCGAAGCACCCGTTTCTCTTACTTCATCTCCTTCATCTTCAACTTCTCCAAAATTTCGTGTTTCCAACGCTTCTAAGATAGATTATCTTTATGAAGTCTCTCTTAGCGATGAAACCAAGATCTCTAAAACCCAATTTCCCCTCATGAACCCTTACTCTACTTTTGCCAAACCACACTCATCTTTCTCGCCTATCTACTCTATCCCCCAACTTATTCATCAAACCCCTAAGCAAGCAAAGGAGTACGTCCAGTTCTCCAAATTCAACTAGCATCTCATTCCTGCTACTGAAAAGGAGTACTTTGTTACTCTTCAGATTCCTCCAAAGTTTCCCAGACTTTGGGCTCAACAAAGATATACGCATGTCCATTATGGCGCTGTTCGTCTTGCTCTTACCTTCCATGATCGTAAAGGTTTGCCAATTGTGGCAAGAATTGCGCTGTTGGATACTAGGTTTTTATAGTACCAGCATGTCTGCATCGGTATTGTTCAAACTACTTTGAATGCTGGAATAATCTTTGTGACTTTGTATCCAAATTTCAACATCACTCTTTCAGACCCTTAGCTACTTTCTTTCTTAAAAGTCCAAGTTCAGTTCACTGGAGCCCCCCAAACTGTTGACTCTGTAGCTACAACACTCCATTACCAGATGGTTTATCGAGTGCAGAACCATGCTCTTGATCTAAACTTCAACAATGGTAAAGAAGATGCTTTGTTCATCTCCATGCAGAATGATCAAGCATCCTGTATCCATGTTCCTAGGCATATCCCAAAAGATACGTTGGTCAAGCTCCTTCTAGAAACTTGGATTACCAACTACGAAAAGCTACACCAGCATAACAAGCCTTTCTAGTCTATGGACTCTGAGTTCGTCCGAAAAAAAGATGGAACTATTTCCATCAAGTTTGGGAAGGAAAAGAAAGAAAGTCCTTATATCTTCCAAACCCTCTTCATGATTGAACCATGTGTTCCTGAATCAATTTTCGAGCTAGACCCAAAAAAGCTTGTTCGACACTTCAACAGATGATGGACATCTTATCCATTACTACAAAGACAAATATAGTCATTGTTTTTAGGATCATTTTGCGAATGTTCACATTGTACGAATTCCCCTAACGAGGTAGATCCTTTTGCAAAACCTCCACCTCGGCGGAAAAGGCCGAAGGATAAGGTGTATTAGAGATACTTAAACGGAGGTCCCTCCGTCAACACTCTTGGTGAATGTGATAAATACTAGTTCATGGTTTCTTATGCACCACCTCCACCGCCAAAATTCAGTACTACACCCCCAAGATTTTCCAGATCCACCAAAATCACCTCCATCATCTCCTCCTCAGAAAAAACCAGCTCTCTCCCCGTTTTATAAGCCAATTTAAAAGTGGGCCAAGAAACACTCCCACCCACTTGAAGTTCCAGCAGAAACACCATCCACTTCTTCCATTACTATGTTTCATAATACAAACTTTCCTCCTCTTGTCCAAGAAAGTTCTAAACTCTCGTTCTTCCAGAAGAATTCATTGATCCACACGGCAAATACCGTCATGTTCCTAAGATACCTGCCCCCACTAATGTGGATGAATATGGGAGACAGAGAAGAACTCCGCTACTCGAAGCTGTCCTAAATTGGCAATCCGAGACTTTGTTAGCACAAAACAATACTTTCAAAGCAATTAATTCAGAATTGGGAATGTGCAACAAGATCTTCGAAAATATGATAAGACCACCAAGAAAATGGTTTCGAATTCCAAAAAAGGCTAAATGCCTTGGAATCGAGTCAACATTTAGGATATCATCATCTTGAGAGCTCGAAGCTGGAGATAGAAAAGCTCAAAAGGCAAATTCAACTCCTTGAAGAAGGAAAGTTCAGACCTTTTGATCCTTTTGCAACTACTGTCAAAACCGGGTACTTACCTCCACCACCACAAACGTCTATTTTTGCTACAATCCTAGAAGATTCTTTGAAAAGAACCATATATGGCAGAAATGCGTAATCGTCTCAAAAATCTACAGAAGGACAAAGGAAAAGAGAAAATGCCCACAGAATCAAGTTCGATCGTCATAAAAGAAAGGCCAGATCAAATGATGCTATCCAATCCATTAGAATCTTTTCTAAAGGATTTGGGTACTCGGAACAACGACCTCGTTATCCAATAGCCTAATCCTACTCTTCCAAATGATCAAACTATATTCCCAATGAACAAACTGTTCTTACCACTTTTGATACTTGAATCGGAATCAATATCCTTTTCCTCCTCTTCATCCTTTTCAATTCCTGTTGTTGATTCCCTTCCTATTGCACCAGTAACTTCATCTATATTCATAGCTGATCCTCCGGATCAGAAATGGAATTAAACTATTTTGAGCCGGAGATTGTTCGGAACAATCCAAAACACCATGTGTCCATGGCTTCAAAACAGTTTTTCACCATAGATGACATCCCCTACCATAAATGGCCAAAAAGACTTGAGAAATTTCATACTTGGTTAAATACTCAGTTTATCGCCAACCATGATATAAATGATGTCCTTTACAATTTCGTCACGAGGTTCACAGGAAACCTCAAACTTTGGTGAAAATCAGTGTCAGAACAAGACCATATTCATTTTCTAATGTCACCTAATTTTAGACATGCCATCACTCTCTTATATCATTTCTTTGTGGGAAAACCCACTGATCTCATAGAGATGAAAAGAAGAGAATTTTTCGAAAGAAAGTGTTACTCCCTCCAAAAGAAATATCTTGATAAGCATTATCGGGAAATGCTTCAACTTTTTTATCGATTAGAGCCGATCCAAATTTGAAACATGTCTTCCCGACTTCCATCCCCAAAGAACTATCCCAAATGGTTGAAAGATCTTTTTTGGAAGACAAAGAGGAGAGTACAAGATATTCTCTTGGGAGAAATACAAGTAAAAAATCCATCTATGCCTTGAAGAATTGTGCCTAAAGTGAGATGGTCCGAACTTACATCACGAGATGATAGAGAACTCGAGACAACTTGCTCTCAACATAAGTTAAAGATCAAATGTTCCAAGAAAGATTGTGATGGTACTTGTGGAAAGTTTTCCAGGAAAAAGAAGCACTACAAGAAGTTCTAGTTAAAAAAAATCCAAGTGTGGCCACAAGCACATCCGAAGAAAGAAAAAATTGCGATACATACACAAAAGGAAGGATCATACAGGCCACAAAAAATCAAATCGTTGCTTCATTTGCAATCAAAAAGGACATTTTGCAAAAAATTGTCCCCAAGCCAGAAAAGGTCGGCATCATTTGATACATCAAATTGAGAATGAAACAAGTATTTCTCTTGAAAATGATAATATCGAATCACTATTCTTTGCGATGAAGAACCATATGAACAAACTCTTTTTGTCATTCCATATTATCCAACTTCTAGTGAAACTGAGTTAGATTTTGAGTCTAAAGACATTTTTCACATATCACCCACATCTCCGAGAACCAAGCCCTGATATGTTCTCGAGCCATACTCATTGTCCCCATTTCCCTGTAAAAATCATCACCTCAAAGTTTGCCAAACCAATCACTGTTATTGCTCTCATTGATACCGGAGCAAGTTGTTCAATTCTGGACACCAAAGTTCTTCTTGAAGAATATTGGACTCCTTATGTCCGATATTTCAATTCTACCTTAGGAGACACTTTTTCTACAAATGTCAAAACCACCCCTATGACTGTCCAATTCTTTCCCAGTGCTCCTTAACCATAAAGATATTTGGATCCAGTCTTCGCAACAAAGACTTGATCATTGGTTGGGATATTATGACTCAGATCTCACAACTTCGCATCATTCCGGAAAAGGTCTTAAGTATAAAGACCAATTCCGAATTCGTTAATATCCAGAGACTCTTTTCCATTCAAATGAGTCTATTAGATCCAATCATGCAAAAGTTGTTGGAATCTTGTTCAAAATCTCACTCTGAATTTGCCCATAAATGTTCTCATCCTCTATAGGAAAATCCAGAGTTCTTTGTCCACCTTCCATTAAAAAAGAATGAAGACATCAATCCGACAAAGGCGAGTCATATGGGAATGAAGTTAGAACACTTGGCTTTAGCTCAAAGGGAATGCTCAAAACTATTGCAACAAGGCCTTATTGGAACACTTGGCTTTAGCTTAGAGGGAATGCTCAAAACTATTATAACAAGGCCTTATTGAAATCTTCAATTCTCAATGGGCTTGTGAAGTCTTTTATGTCAACAAACGTCTTTGAGGAAAAATGAGACTGGTAATCAATTACCAACCCTTTAACCTTTTCCTTCAAGATGATAAATTCCCTTTACCATCTAGAAATTCCCTTTTGCTGGACTATCCAAGGCCCAAATCTACTCCAAATTCGATCTCAAAGCCGGATTTTGACAATTGGGCATTCATCTTAAAGACAGACCCAAAACAAGGTTCTCAGTATCCCAAACCCGCACTTTCAATAGAAAGTTCTTCCTTTTGGCTTAAAAGTAGCACATTCCCTTTTCCAAAAGGCCATGTGTACAATTTTCTAACAAATCCTATCAAGTGCAGCAAGTATACATTGATGATATCTTACTCTACAGCCACCGATGAACAATCTCATTGCCAGCTTCTCGAACGGTTCGCAAACATCGTGAAAAAACATGGCATCATGCTTTTTCAAAGAAAGATGAATATTGCTCGAGACAGAAATTGAATTTCTTGGTATGCACTTGAACAAAGGAACCTACTACCCAGGGCCATATATTGCTCAAGAATTATTGAAGTTTCTTGAAGATAACTTCACAACAAAGTAAGTTTAGTAATTTCTTGGGATAATCAATTATCTCAGAGATTTTGTCAAAAATATTGCAAAACTTACGATTCCTTTGCCATACATGCTGAAGAAGAATCCCCCACCTTGGGGAAAAGTTCAAACTAAAGTAGTAGCTGAACTTAAGAAAATTATGCAGAATCTCCCACCACCGCAAATACCATCAATAGGAAGGAGAATCCTTCAAAGCGACACTGATGATGAATACTAGGCAACCATCCTACTTGAAAAAATTAATGCTAAGAGACACCTCTGTGCTTATAAAAGTGGAAAGTTTTATCAAGCGAAATGCATTACCATTCCACTTTTAAAGAAATCTTGACAGTGAAAAATAGAATAAAAAAGTTTGAATACCATCTCATCGACCATCATTTCCTGGTAGAATTAGACATGGCATCTTTCTCTCGAGATGACCAAGTTTAAGCGAAGCATATTCCAAATTCTCAACCGCTTTAATGGGCTGAATGGTTCTCGAAATATTCTTTTGAAACCAAGCATGTTCATGGAAAGAAAAATGTGCTTGCTGACTTCTTGTAAAGACCAAAAACACCGGCGAGAAATCAATATGCACATCAAGAGACTTGCTTTCCACATACTCAACCATGGAGTAAAATACAAGATTGAGAAGATCAAATATTTACCAAGCTGGAAATATCCTCAGGAGATTATTCAACATATCCAGAATGATAATCTCACTGAGAATCTTGAAAATCTCATGTGGCAATGCCACACAGACCTGTTCAGACTTAATGGAAGTTCGATTCTTTATCATTTTGGGTTAAACTCAAACTATCCATTTATCCATCATCTTATCTAGAAGGAAGATGATTTCCTTGATCAACTCAAGATGTTATTATGATATTTAACCAATAAGTACTTAATAGCTATTGAAATTCCAACAGAAGATTCATTGCCAACCTCACAAGAATATTCTTTCTCGGAAGAAACATTGAAAAGGAAAGTGATAAGAATCTTTTAGATTTTCTAAATTTGTTTTATCATCCTACTCACTAGAAACACCTCATAGAAAAAGAACTGAGAACTATGACACCAAACCCTAAAATCCATACCATCCTCTTTTTCCAAAGTCCGTGGTATTTATTCAGAAATAATTGCAACATTATCATTGCTCCACGGAAATAGGAACCACATCCTATAAACTTCACTTGGACAGTAGAGAAGCTTGGATTCACAAATCTTATCTAGACCCAGTTGGATGTTGTGAACACCGATCGAGAACTCCAAAGAATTTTGTGTCGGGAAAACAAGACCATTCTTGAAGATGTCTGGAACTATAATATACCCACTGCATGGAATCATTATGACATAGCACCGAAGCTAAGGAAGCACTTGAAGATTTCAAACAAGCTGCGTCATCACGGGAGCATGAAATGACAAATGCAAATAACATTGTCCAATCAACTCGGGACCCCTATGCTCGATGGGGAGGCCCTCTCTCCCAAGATCCCTATGATCAAGGACCTTCGTTCTTATCTCAAAGCATGGACACGTCCTTTTATGCACAGCCATCCAATTGGCCTTAGCCAAGCATTCCCGCCGACACTACAAGAAATGACACAAACCGGGCCAAAGAAGAAGCATCTCCGGGCATATGAAGAGAGGTGTAATGAAAAGAAGCACCAAAATCAATAAACCATTTATATGTTATCAAGTCAAACCTTGCGAGACAAACACAAGTTATCTAGCGAAGATTCATCGCTAACCACATTAGCTCTTTGATTCTCATCTCGTGCTTCTTTTTGTAGGCTTCACACCGAAACCTCGGTGTCTGTTTTAATGACAAAACCAACACTCATCTTTTGCAACCTGTCTCTTACCCCTTGATTGTCATCTCGCCACGCTCGCTGAATTTTCCCCTACTTTTACTTCTTCCACGATTATCCACCGCAAGTGCCGTTGAAGATGTAAATGCAAAAAAAAATTATCTCCACTTGAGACTTTCCTTCGCATCTCTTCATCCATGATACTACTCATAGCATCATCAAGAGTTAAATCATCCTTCATGGTGCTCGAAATTCCATCTTTGTGGTATTATAGCTTTCCGGAAGAGAACATAAAAATAATAAAACTTGGAGCTTCATATCTAAATTTATACCGCGGATTCCAATTAACCCATAACCTGCGTGAAACTATTAATATGCTCGCCACAGAACCTCTATCAAATAACTTCATATTAACCAATTTCTTCAGCAAAAATACCTGATTTGATGTGGACGGCTTCTTATAAATATTCGTTAGAATATCCATGGCTTCTTTTGCAGTTTTTGCTTTCGCGATGTGGTACCCTATCTTTTTCATCAACCCTAGACGAATCGCACCTAATGCCTTTCGATCAAGAATTTTCCATCCGACTTCTACAATCGGATCCACTTCCGTCATCTTGGCTTTCCAACCCTTAAGTGGTGCATAAAGATCTTTTTGATAAAGATAATCCTCTATTTGTAGTTTCCACCATCCGAACTTCCTCCCCATCGAACTTATCAATTCTGATTTTATCTTCGGCCATATTGTTTACCTTCAATCGAACGTCCTGAAAACCCTTAATGTTCTCGATTAGCCAAACCCAAGCTCTAATACCAATTGTTACGAAATCGCACATTAGACAAAATATAATAATTAAAGGAATCTTGTGGCCGTTGAAGTTAGGAATAAAATTTCCACTTGATTCTGGTTGCCCATATAATCATAATCTTAGTTTCTATAAGTAGATATTTCCCAAAAAGGATTTTATCTTCAAGATTGATTTCATCAATTTGTTATTGATTTCATCAACGAATTTATATAAGGCAAGTGAAATCCTTCACTAGAAAGCTAGATGATGCAAAATAATTTCCTAATAAGTTCATTTTGAAGCTATGTCGCAAAATTGATATGTTTGAATCTATACTCTTCCTCATTCTGGACACGAACTTGTTCTGGATTTTGTCAAAGTGGGAAGTGCTTCTGGGAATGAATAGACTTTGGCAAAAGTCTTCAATAAATCCTCAAAGACAACTTTAAATGCAATATGTTCTTAAGATAAGAGTAAGAACCAGAAAATTTTATCAACTTCAAAACTTGGTAGGAGTTTTCTCAACAATTTCCCCATTTTTATAGTGACAAAACTTTCATGTAGATTTAAGCACAATATCCATATGATCCTGCAAAACACCACTTAAACAACACGACTTATGGAATAAACAGTCATTATAGGATAAGCAAACAAGATAGATATAGATATTGTCACGCCCCAAACCTCAAGCACACTCACATCCATCGGTGGTTGATCAAATTGCAACATTCTCATGACACGTCACCGACCCATTCATTTTATTGCACATGTGGAAGCGAATTAAACAATCTCCAGACAACAAACAAACGTGGGATAGAAAAGTAGGACAACCAATAAACGCAAAACCTATTTTATAAATAAATTGGGTTTATATACAAAAAGGTCCAGACCCTCTGAGTATATATACAAGTCTAGATCAAAAAGGGGCTATGGAGCCACCTAAACTCCGGACTCTCCAGTCTCAAGCTCCGAGTCCTCCACGACACCATAAGGAGTGTCGATATCCAAAGGGTGTCCTATTTCCCACTCCTCAGTCCCGATAGGAGGCCTATCAAAACCACCCAAACGACCCTCCTGACTCCCATTGGGCTTATGAAGGTACCACGCTTTGAAACAATAAGGTACCATGTGGGGTAGGCTCTTATCGACCCAAATGGTGGACTCAACTAGCTCACGAGTCAGGTTGGTCCTAGGAATAGGGAAATAGGAGCGCTGAAAGTCTACCTCTGTCACACACCCGAACCTTGAGCGTGCACATATCCCTTAGTGGTTGATTAAATTGCGACATCCCAAGATGCATTGCCGATCCATTCATTTTATTACATATGCGGAAGCAAATAAACAAAACCCCTGACAACAAATGGCTTGGGATAGAAAAACAGGACAACAAATTCACAACCAAAACATACTTTTATAAATAAACTAGGTTTATATACAAAACTAGTCTGTCTACCAAAAGGTCGGCCCTTAAAAGGGAAACCGTCGTACTATCCATTAGTCGAACACATTCACTAACTCCACAAGCTCCGGGGCACCAAGTCCTCCACAAAGCACCATTAGGAGGGTCACCTGCACCCTCACCAAAAGCGGTGTCAACTACCACCATGGGGATCTCAAAGCACCGAAGGGAACCAACTCTGTATCCATTGAGCCACGTGACGAAACCACACCCTAAATTGATGAGGTACCCTTTGAGGTAGGCCCTCAACGACCCAAATGATGGTCACTACGAGTTCATATACCGAGTGGCCTATGGGAACAAGGAAGTCGGTGATCAGCTCGTAACCCTCCAAGGCTGACCATAATGAACCGGCGGGGCTGCCATCTAAGGACCTGAAAAGATTGAGCCCACGATAGGGTGAGACAACATCTCAACAAGTCCACCCTCTAAACTCCGACTAGAAAGGAAATACTGCCTAGCCACACAATCACATAACCACAGAGACTCACCTTGTCTCATATCCTCTCTACAGGTCAATATAGTTCAAATACACAACCATATGCAATAATCAAACTCAATCAATTGGAACGCCACCACTTTCATCTCAATAAACACAAAGGTCTCGATTATAAGGCCAAATCGTTATAACACGTCACATACCGTGTCATACAATTTTGTCCCATAATCGGGCACGTCAATTTCACTCATCATGCATTCCAATTTTTAATTACAGCCCAATGGGCACGGCCTACTCGACATTCGGTGGTCTTCTAGCATAACTAGGCGTCGTCTCACCCCATCGAGCACGGCAACGTCTACACGAGTCGGCATTCCACTAAGGAGCATCGGTCCATAATCTATCGCTACCTCGCATCCCATATAAGGGCACGTCTAACCAACTCATTTTAGGGATGGGTTCTCATAACTATTCATAGATCCATACAATCCCGGCCAAGACATCATGCTTTGCACTCAAATGTCCCAATTAAAATAATGTACTTGGCCAATTTTTTTCGTATTAAAAACACACGATAAAATAATCGTGTGTGGGTACACTGATCAATTTGAACTAGAAAAATTGATATTCTTCTTTTTAAAATCTCACTGTTTGATATAGTCTTTAAAAACAGTTTCGGTGTTAAAATCCGACATCGGGGATTTTCTAATTAAATATCAAAATTTCACAATTTGAAATAAATAACCAAAATTCCAATCACCACTTAGTTTACACAATTTAACACTCAATTGCATAAACTAAGCACACCACAAGTGCAATTCTAAAAAATATAAAATAATTAAATAAATACCAAAAATAATTAAATAATGTAATTTAAATACAATAAATACCAATTTAGGCCGGAAATGCTAATCTAACCACCTAAACGGGCCTAGAAAATTTCCACACCTATCTAGATAAATAGTACAATCTATCTAGCTCTTAATCAATCTATTCTAACCACCTAACATGCATAATTAAGCGATTAAATCACTAATCTAAACTAACTAACCACATAATCCTTACTTAGCCTAAACTAATTATCCACTAAGCGTCATTAACTCTTTAAGCAGAGTTTAGCAAGTAAACTCACCGGTTTAATGAGCCGGTGAGTTCACGGCGATGGTGACATGGAGGTGAGCGACACTCGAGCCTACGGCGACACCAATGGAGGTCCGGACGGGCCTAAAAATGGGCCACAAACTCTCAGCTTAGGGCTGAGCTTCGGCTTCTACTCTTAGGTTGCTAGGCTAGACCGAGCGGCTGAAATGGCACGAGACGGGGCTAGGCGGCTACAGCGACTTGAGGTAGTGGTTCGGCTAGCTAGACGATGGCGAACAGCGACCAAGAGAGCTGCGAAGGTGGCTAGGGAAACTCGGGACGATGGCTTGGCTCGCGGACGCATGGGCACGAGCGAGCGAGACGGGCGCACGATAGACGAGCTTCTAGCAACCGCTTGGGCGGTGCGATGGTCTGGATAGCAGCGGCAAGGGGGCAGTCAACAAGCGGGGATGCTGGCTATTTCTCTCTATAATTTTTTAGCTCAAAACACACTAAAATGGAGAAAGGCAACCCAAGGAAGAAGACAAAGTCTGCTAAAGCTTGAGAGGGCCACAAAATATCCAAAGCTCTCAAGTTCTATGCCCCACCATGCATGGATGTCCTCCTCAGCTAAATTGCAGCACCAAAACTTCCTCAACAAGCCTCCAAGTGGTCCAAATGGTGCACCCCCAAGGACCTACGAATTTTGGACAATCTCCATCCAATTACATCCAATTCCACTTCAAGACTTCTCCAATTTAGATCAATTTGGTGTCCATAAATTCAGCCAATGTGCCATTGTCCATCTCATGATTTTTCCTCATCAATTGAACAAACTTGAATTCCAAAAACGCGATAAAAAAACGGCCCTTTAATTTTCCTGGTCCAAAATAACCTTACTTTGATTTTTCGCCGAAATCTTGGGTTTGTAGAAAAATCTTCGAAGGATAAGTCAACATTCCTAAAATGAATCGTGACATGACAGAACTTTCAAGTTCTAAAATCGAGTTTAAATTCGTGGTTAATTTCAACCAGACATAATTTTAGTATGACGAGCCTACCGAGTAGCTTTTAGAAAGTTTTAGTGCAATTGACCCGTGATCGATTATTTTCAAGCCACATTGTACATCTTCGACATCGGTGACTCTCAATTCTCGTGAAAATCTCGAGGTTTTAAATACGAGCACGAGGTACGAAATAACAAAAAAATTAGTATAGTGCCGAGTCAACAGAAATTTTGTAATAAGGTGGAATCACCTATACACTAATCACATATCTCTGTCGAATTGACCTATCTCCGGTCTCTAATCAATTTTGGCAGTGCCATATTGACCCTTGCAAATTAGCACGATCGAGTAATCGATTTCTGGTTGAATTCTCAAGTCTATTGCATTAAAATCCCTTAATGACTTCACAAAATAGACTAATTATACCATGAGTGATCAGCTCAAGGAAAAAAAACTATAGGCGCATCGATGAAAAACCCAACTTATTCAATTGAAAATAGAACCTAAAAATCAAGATGTCATAACCTCCCTCGGAACCCCATAACGTACATGGCGTGCCTCCATCTAAAGACCTAAAAATGTTAAACCACGACGGGATGAGATAATGTCTCAACGAGTCTGCACCCTAAACCCTGATTTGGAGGATAATCCACCTAAAGGCATCCTAATCATGCATCGCACCCAAACTTATCTCGCCTTAGCACCTCCCTGCATGTTAGTATATCACATATATCATATGCATAATAGACATATCTCATAACTGGAACATTGTACATCAATCATCAAATATTCACAAAGGTCTCGATTATAAGATAAAATCGTTCTGACGCATCACATACCGTGTCACACAATTTTGCCCCATAATCAAGCGCGGCTACTCATCCACTCATGTATGTTCTAGTTCTTATGGCTCATCAACCACGACACCCCAACTCAACAAGTCGGCAAGTCATTCGGCATAACCGGCATCATCCCACTTTATCGACACGGCAATGTCTACACCTATACGGCATTCCACATAAGAGCATCGATCCAGGCTCTACTGTGACCAGCATTTGTTGTCAAGGACATTTCACATAGGAGCATCGCCC
Organism: Eucalyptus leucophloia subsp. euroa; assembly: GCA_017140325.1. Classification (NCBI taxonomy): domain Eukaryota; kingdom Viridiplantae; phylum Streptophyta; class Magnoliopsida; order Myrtales; family Myrtaceae; genus Eucalyptus; species Eucalyptus leucophloia. Next base: position 45,852,556 of record CM029472.1, read on the forward strand.
CCGACTTTCATCGGGTGACAAGTTCTCATAGTGATCACACACACATCTAATCTCAGCCAAGGACATCATGCTTTGCACTCAAATGCCTCAATTTCAAATAATGTACTTAACATATTTTCTTCATATTAAAAACACCCGGTAAAATAATTGTGTGTGGGCACACGATTAGATTGAACCATAAAATCCAGTATCCTCTCTTTTAAAAATCCCACGATTTTATAAAGTACTTAAATTATTTTTGGCGTCAAAACTCAACACCCAATATTTTTCTAATTAAATACCAAAAATTCCTATTTTTGAAATAATAATTCAAAAATCATCAATCAGCATCCAATTGCATAAACTAACACTCAATTGCACAAACCAATACAACCATGATGATCGGCATGAAATTCTAACGATTGAGTATCCCGATATAATTTTCACTAATTAATAAATAATTAAATAAATTGCAAAATAATTCAATAAATTACGTATTAATCTAATTATACTAAACTAACCACCTAATTGGACTTAATTAAACTAATCTAACCGACTAGGCTAATTAACTAAGATCACTAACCACCTAAGTGCTAAATTAACCTAATTACAAAATCTAATTAACTAACTAAACTAACTAATTTACTCTAACCTCACTTAAGCCTAACTAATCCTCTAATTAGCTCACTAATCCACCCTATAAGTGTAATTAGCATCTTAATTAGGGATTAGGAAATAAACTCACTAGATTAGCGAATAAACCAACTCACACGACGGCAACACAACGGCGGCCAAAACTCGGGTCTACAGCGACACCAAGGAGACCGGGAAAGGGGTGGAAAAGGCTCGGCAAGCCCACACGCTTTGTTGGACTTTAGTTTTGCTCGGAGGGACCGAGCTGGTGTGGGCTAGTTGCTCGGTTGTGGAATAGACGCTGGATCAAGGGCTAAAGTGGTTGGCAACAAGTTAGGTGAGCGGGGGCCGGTGGCTGATGGAGTTGGGCGGCTCGGGACTAGGCCGAAGATGGCGAAGCGGCGCAAGGTTGAGTGGAGCTACTCGGGTGGACGTTGGGCTAGAATGTGCATGGGCCGCAATGGGGATATGGGCGAGAAGTCGAGAGGAAACGGTGGGCTGACTTCGTGAGGGAAGGGGACATCGATGAAACCGTTGGAGTCAACGTCGGGAGGTTTCACTAGGGGGTTTGACTCGGTGGAGTGGTGCAGTGACTAGAAGGAAGAGAAGTAGGCCGGTGGACGCGTGGGTTACTCGATCGGTGGTGGGGGTGTGTGAAGTGCAAGCGATGAATTGAGGTGAGCTCGACGGTAGAGAAAAGAAGGAGAAAGGTGAAGCGGGAATGGCAGAATGAAGGGAGCAGCTAGGGGTGCACAAGAGGGTGCTCGGTTGGGGAAGCTGAAGGTTGGGCAAGGAGGGGGCAAGAACCTTGAAAGTCAATTAGAAATATCTAATTTCATCATTCTTGGTCCCTAAAAGTCTCCATGCCAATCTCTTGGTCCCCCAAATTCTTTTTTGCACATAATTTCCCACAAATATCCAATTTTGGACAGCAAAATAGCAATTTTCCTCACCCATCCGAATTTCTTTTCTTTTTCCGAATCATCCGAAATTGATTTTCTCGGAAAATGCCAAATTCGACGAAATTTCTCCGAAAGACAAGACGACATCCTATAAATGAATTGTGACACACTCAAACATTCGATTCCCTAAACCAAATTCAATTTCGTGGTTAATTTCAACCGGATGCGATTTTAGTATGACCTAACCTACCGGATAGCTTTTAGGAATTTTTAGCGCGTTTGACCCTTGGTCGATTATTTTTGATCTACATTGTGCATCTCCGACTTATAGAAGACCCTCAATTGTTGTGAAAATCTCAAGGTTTCAATTACAAGCACCGGGTATATAATCGACAAAAAAATCGGTTTACTACCGTTTGACAATTTAATTACATGCCTCTATCGAATCAACCTATCTCCGTCTCTAATCGATTGTAACGGGACCGTATTGATCCTTGCAAATTAGCACAAGTCGAGTAGTCGATTTCTGATCAAATTCTTAAATTTGTCACATTTATATTCCTTAACGGCTTCCCCAAATAGATTAGTTTATCTCATGAGTGGCCAACTCAAAGAAAAAAAGCTATAGGCGCATCGATGAAAAGCCCATTTCATAAAATCGGAACAAGGTCGAAAATTAGGATATCACAGATGTAATATTTCTTAAAAGCAAACAACCACTTAAAAGTCTACAAAAGTCTGCAAAAATCTGCAAAATCAGAAAAAACTATTCATGAGTAGAAATTGTTTTCAAAAACAACATGGTTACCAAACATATCCTAAGACCCGTTTGTTCAAAGAAAAACTATTTTTAGAAAATTATATTTCAACTTTTCAATATTTGGGCCATCGAAAATAAATAAAAAAGTTTTCCATTAATTGAAAACAACAACCTTAGATTGGGAGAAATTGAAGGAAAATTACTTTTCCAAGGCTCCTAGGCTACCAAACAAATAAAAACCAATCAATGAAATTTTTTTCTTTTATGATCAGGTTTTCAGCTAAACAAATGCACCCTTATCATATTGTTGTAAAATTTAATGTATTGAACTTGCGATACCTTCTTAATTGATTTTTTGGGAAAAGTGCCAATTTAGTCTTTAACTTTTTAATTGTATCAATTTAGTCATAAAACCTTTTAATATAATGTTAATTCATTTCTTCTAACTACTAAGAATATATATATACATATATATATATATATTATTTATTTATTTTTCTTTCTTTCTTTCCTTCTTTCTTCTTCTTCTTCTTTTTTGCCTTCTTCACTTAGGCGAGAGTCGCCATTGCTTGCTAGAGGCAAGGCCCGATCGGTAAGGGCAAACCCTAGTGAGGGATCCCTCGCCCAAGCCATGACAACCTTGTTGGGTGTCAACTTTGCCTAGGCAACACTTGGTGAGGCTTGGCTTTGCTAGATCTAGCAAAAGGAGCTCGCCTAATCGAGCGTCGCCTTTGGTGAGTGATAGTAACCCTCGCCCAAGTGAGGCCAACTCACCCAGCTATGGCCAATGGCTAATCACCGACAAAAGGAAGAAGAAAGGAAGAAAAAAATTATTAAAAATTATTCATGTCAATAATATCCGGTTAAAATTAGTTAAATTGACACTAAATCAAAAAGTTTATAGCTAAAATAACACAATTGAAAAGTTTAAAGGTAAATTGGCATAAATGTAATAAATTTATGACTTTTTTGACACTTTTCCCTTGATTTTTTTGTATCATTACTAAACTCTTATGTCTAATGTGCATACCAAATCACAATTTTTTTGGGGGTGTAGTTAATTTACAATGTAAAGATTTTTATGAAATGGTTTTTCAAACTTTCCTGTAGTTAGTTTGTTGAGAGTATGGTAAAAAGAAACACTTTCATGTTTTTGGATTGCCAAAAAACTCTATTGGTATTCCCTCCTCTTTGTTTATTTACCGTGGTATCACTCTTCGATTTCTTTTTGGGAATGGAGAACCATTCTCATGTGAAGTTTTACGAGAATTGAAAGATTAAGTTTGTAAATTATTACATTTATCTTTTTTTGGCATCTTTTTTAGGTTGCTTTATTTCAATAAAAAAAAAAGTAATATTCATAACTAAAATATTGGTAACATCATCTTAGTATCTTATATTAAGAACAAAATATAATTATCATTAAAATAATAATTTTTAAAAATAAGATCTAAATACCAAAACCCGATTCAAGCAAGAGTTTCTCTATTCGGTGTCATGGTCCAGTCAATGCCCCTCCATCAAGAAGGCTATTTCTATGGTCGCTCAATAGTACACATCAATTGACTTGAGAACACAGTGTCAAGAAGAAACGCACCCTAGTATATTAGCTAGTGAACATAGATCTATGTTCATTAGCTAATATATAAGTAGATCTACTCATGTATCAAATCAACTATGAGAGTAGCAAGGCACTAGGTCAAAGCTCGGGTAGGAAGCGGAGGGTGCAAAGGACTTTGCAGGCTCAGCCTAGAGCGATTTTCCGACGAGCTCAAACAAATCGAGACTAAATTTTATGGGCTCAATTAGTGGCCCAGACCTAAATCACAAATTCGACTGAATCATTTCAGTTTGGTGGGGCTATTTCAAGTCAAAGCCCGACTTTTCCAAGAATGAAGTTTGTTTATTTACTGTCAAATTTGAAAACTTCGATAAGCACAATCAAAATAAGCCTTTAAGGTACTTTGGGAACTTGTTTAAGGTTCAATAATCAAATATAAGCCATCTACTTAAATTGCTTAGTGAACTCATCTCAAAGTTTGGTTTAATATAAATTCAAATTAATTAAAAGTATAAGGGCAATATTGCACATCGAACATGTTGGAATATAATACGAAGAAATGACAAAATCTTTCAATTTACATCAACATAAAATCGCCAAAAAAATAAATGAGAAATAATAAGGATACTAGAAATTTCATGGTTCGATCTGAATATTGGTACCTACATCCACAAGAAGAGCCGGCAGCAAATAATACACTATAATCGGAGAATTAGAGTTTACAATCATTCACATGCTCGAATATTTCCCACACCTAGATTTAACCTCAAACCCAAAGTGTTTATAAATAAATAAATAACTCACTTGGACATAAACTCACGATACAAAATTACCGCACACTCAAGCTCAAAACAAAACGCTCTATGTACGCCGAAACAAGAACTCTAGCGTCTATTTTTTTTTTTCTCATGTACGTGATGCTCCACATTCTCCTTTTCTTGATCGCGTGGATGGCTCCTCTTCAACTTGACAATGTGCAGCTCCTCTTTTCTAGTAGGGTTTCAGCCGCTCACCTCCTAGAGACATTCTACTTTATCTTTATATGTGCCGAAGGTCAAAAGTTTGACCTGGGTCCACCACCTTTTGGCTCCACATGTAGAGGACTTCCTGCTTTATTTCTATCAGCCAAAGAAGACCCCATGGTGTGGAATATGTGTGTGTGCCCTTAAGTCACATATTTGACTTTGGGCCCGACCATGGATAACCTAAAGAAGAATTCAACTCCTCCTGCAGATAAAGGAAGAGAAAACCTGTGCTCCCTTTTTTTATTCTATTTTATTTCCTCTTTTGTGCGGCTATAAGGAGTCCAATAAAAGAATGCCTTTTTCATCCAATTTGAAAATTTATTTGGGAAATCTTTATCAACAAATTTGATTTAGCAAATTGTTATCCGAATTCAAACTCGAGATAATAATTTAACAATTCTCCACCTTGGCTCGATGTTTGAAACAAAGTTATAGTGCTCATCATCTATGCTACTCTCCCAACGCTCCAACAGCGCTAATCCGAATCCACAAAACCAGTGGTCTAACGCCATTGTTATCCCTTCGGTACATTATACCCTAATATGTTGTCCCCTTCAAATATCTAAGGATCCACTTCACAGCTTTCCAATGAATTTTATCAGGACGCTTCATATAGCGACTAACCACGCTCATAGTTTGTGAAATATCAGGCCTAGTGCACATCATAGCACACATAATACTACTCTAGAATAAGGAACATGGGACATATGCTCCTCCTCCTCAATCTGCGGTGATAATTTACCTAAAAGGTTAAAGTGCTTCGCTAAAGGTGTACTTACAAATTTTGTCAAATGCATATTAAAACGTGCCACAATCTTCTCAATATATTTCTTTTAACATAGACGTAAAACTCCTGCAATCCTGTCACGCAAAATCTCCACACCTAATATTTTCTTTGCAGCACCTAAATCTTTCATCTCAAATTCAATATTTAACTGCATCTTCAGCACATCAATATCAAACGTATTCTTAGCTAATATTAGCATATCATCAATATATAAAAGTAGATAAATCAAATAACCATTCGCCAATCTCTTAAAGTAGACACAACTATCCATCTGACTTTTTGAATAGTCTTGACTAGCCATGAAAGCATCAAAGCGTTTATACCATTGCCTAGGAGACTATTTTAGCCCATACAAAAATTTTTTTAACAAACAAACATGATCTTCCTTATCCAGAATAGCAAATCCCTCTGGTTACCTCATGTAAATCGGCTCCTCCAACTCACCGTGAAGAAACGCAGTTTTCACATCTAGTTACTCTAACTCGAAATCCTGCGAAACAACTAAAGCAAGTGAAACACGAATAGAAGTATGTCTTACCACATGAGAGAACACATCATTGTAATCAATGCCCTCACGTTGTATATATCATTTCCCCACAAATCTTGCCTTATATCTTGCTGCATTGATACTGGGAATGCCCTCTTTCCATTTAAAGACCCATTTACTTCCAACAATCTTTTGGCTTTTAGATACTTTGACCAACTCTCATGTCTGATTTCGATGGAGTGATTCCATCTCTTCACTCATAGCCCATAGCCACTACAATGACTCCAAACTAGCCATCGCCTTAGAGTAAGACGAAGACTCATCTGTCTCCACCTCATCACTTACAGTCAATACATAAGCAATATATGTATAATCATAACGTATCAGTGATTTAATTTGCCTTTTTGTTTATTGGCGGCTATAGTGTGTTGCGGCTTTGCTGGTTGTTCACTATCACGGACTTCAAGAACTACGGCTTCATCTGCAATCTCAATTTATGTTACCTTCGGGGTCTCCGGAGTCTCCACCGAAGCCCCACCTCACTAATGACACCATTATCCATTTTCTCGTTGGTTATGTCTCAAAAACTCTTTGTTGAAGCATTGCAATCTCATCAAAGATCACATCTCTGCTAATTAGAAAATCGAGTGATCTAGGATCAATGCACCATAGCCAATGGCCTTTCACCGCATGTGCATAACCCAGAAATATGTACTTCTTCACCCTCGACTCAAGCTTACAATCACTCTCATGAACATACGCAGGACATCCGAATAAATGTAATCCAGGAATAATCAATAGGTTTCCCCGACCATATTTCCTCAAGAATCTTCCATTCGATAACAGATGATGGAGATCGATTAACCAGGTAACATGCCATGTTCACTGCTTCGGCCCAAAATTCCTTGCCAAGTTTTGCATGCAAAAGCATACATCGAGCTCACTCAAACAAAGTTTTGTTCTTCCGTTCTACCACGCCATTTGCTGTGATGTCTCAGGTACCATGCGATGTCTCACAATACCTTCTTTCTCGTAAAACTCGGTAAAATATTTACCACAGAACTCCATGCCATTATCGGTTCTCAAGCACTTAATTTGTTTATCTGATTTTTTCTCAATCAATGTCTTAAATTTCTTGAACCGATCAAATACATCATATTTGTGCTTCAAAAAGTATACCCATACCTTCCTCGAATAATTGTTGATAAATGTCAGCATATATCGGGCACTTTCTTTCAAAGGAACCAAAGACAAACCCAGACATTTGAATGAATATATTCAACTGGTCGTTTGGTCGAATGAACAGCTGTAATAAACTTAACTCGATGTTGTTTCCCAAAGATGCAGTGCTCACATAAGTCTTGCTTCCCTATCTTTTGACCCTTCAACAATCCCCTTTCACTCAACATTGTTATACCTGCCTTGCTCATATGCCTTAAACGCATATGCCATAATTGAGTCAAGTTAGAATTTGACTCACCTGATGAAACCGCAATGATTCCGATCACACGGCCTCTCCGAGTAGATGATAAAGAGTATTCACTTTCTTCCCCTTCATCACTATCATGATACCTCTAGAGATCTTCAAGTACTCCACCTTCAATGGTGTACCTACACCCAATGTCATCAAGTATCCCTAAAGAAAAAGGTTCTTATTGAGCTCTGGTACATGCCTCACATTTGTTATTGTGTAAACCACCCCATAGTGCATCCGAATCCGAATTGTCCCTATCCCCATAGTCTTACAGACTGCGTTATTCCCCAAAAGAACCCTACCACCATCTGCAATCCGGTAAGTAGTAAACCAGCTCTTATGAAGCGTCATATGATAAGAACACTCCAAATCTAACACACATTCATCTCTTGACGAAATAGTAGTCACATATAAAACAGCTTCTACATATCTATTGCTCCCCTCAGCAACATTTGCCACACTTGCTTGTGGCA